>JAVBJF010000132.1:0-600000 GCA_033439095.1 Pseudococcus viburni
AAATTCTGTGCACAGAAAGCTGAGCTTTTCAACTTTAAAGCTCATTTTTGGGACATTTCTTTCTGACGCGATAACTCACGTTAGAGTTGACCAATCGACTTGAAATTTTTACAGTGGTTAGAACGTGCATGGGAGAAGAGCTGATTAAATTTTAAAGTCGATCCGTGCTTTAAAAGTTGAGCTTTCCGAGTTCAAAGTTTATCCAGTTTTTCGAAAATATCTCGCCAACGGCACTTCGTAGAGGAAAACGGAGGCCAAAAGGATAGTCAGGAATTTCACGCTCTACAACTTTGGTTCTGAGGACTTTTTCTTGAAAGCTCACCATTTACGAAAATTGAGCTCAAAGTTTGGAGGCTTGTGATTGGTCAACTTTTCTGATGAGATTTAATCATATCTCTCAACAGTGGGTCGGCAGATAAAATATTTTCTTTGAACCCTTGCAATACCACCTGCTGGGTACGGCATTTTTGGACCAACACAAAGACTGATTTTATGGCCCCTTTGAGGCAGTGGTCGGCAGATAAAATCTTCATCAAAAATTCCTTATAAGGCTTGAGCTCAAAGTTGGAGGTCTGTGATTGGTCAATTTTTCCACCTCAATTTCTCTCGTTTAACTGAACCAATCGTTTCGAAATTTCTGTAGTAGGTGTAGATCGTGCAAGAGAGAAAATGATCATTTTTTGGTTCAATTCAGTGCATAGAAAGCTGAGCTTGGAGCTTTCAAGTTCATTTTTGTGATCCTATAATTCAAGTTAAAGTTGACCAATCGACTTAAAATTTTTACAGTAGTTAGAACGTGTACAGGAGAAAAGCTGATTAAATTTTGAAGTCGATCCATGTAATGAAAGTCGAGCTTTTAAAGCTCAAAGTTTATTTAGTTTTCGAAAATATCTCGAAAATTGTGCATCGTAGAGAAAAACGGTGACCAAACGGATGGTTAGGAATTTTAAGCTCTACAACTTTGATTCTCATGAATTTTTCTTAAAAGCTCACCATTTTCGAGAAAGTTGAAAGGGTTGTGATTGGTCAATATTTCTGACTCAATTTCTCTCGTTCAATTGAACCAATCGTTTTGAAATTTTTACAGTAAGTTTACATCGTACAGGAGAAAAACTGATTATGTTTTGGTGTAACTCTGTGCATAGAAAGCTGAGCTTTGAAACTCCAAAGCTCATTTTTCTGAAACCTCCCTCTGACAAGATAAATAAAATCGACCGATTGATTTGCAATTTTTATGGTGATAAGAATGTGTTTAGGAGAAAATCTGATTGAATTTGGAAGGCGATCTAGCATGGAAAGCTGAGCTTTTGAAGCTCAAATTTATTCAGTTATTCAAAAATATCTCGGAAATGGTGCATTGTAGAGAAAAATGGAGGTCAAAAAAATGGTAAGGAATTTCAAGCTCTATTTCTCATGAATTTTTCTTAAAATCTCACGTATTCGAGAAAAATGAGCTCAAAGTTCAAAAGCTTGTAATAGGTCAATTTTTCCGACTTGATTTCTCTCGTTTAACTGAACCGATCGTTTTGAAATTTTTACAGTACGTGTAGATCGTGCAGGAGAAGACCTAATTTTTTAGGTTAAATTTTGATCAAGGAAAGCTGAGCTTTGAAGTTTTAAAGTTCTTTTTTGTGACACTATAACTCAAGTCAGAGTTGATCGATCGACTTGAAATTTCCGTAGTAATTAGAATTTGTACCATATAGAGGAAGAGATGATTAAATTTCGAAGTTGATACGTGCATTGAAAGTTGAGCTTCACAAGTTCAATTCTAGTTTGTATATAATAGGAAGTCCGCTCTTTTGACACAGTGTGTCTAGTTTATTTATTTATTCATTTATTTATTTGTTTGTTTGTTTGTTGAAGCCTTTTTTTTCTGACGCGATTTCTCTCGCTAAACTGAACAGATCGGGCTGAAATTTTTACAGTAGGTGTAGTTCATGCTGGAGAAGAGCTGATTAGATTTTGGCGCAATTCTGTGCACAGAAAGCTGAGCTTTTCAACTTTAAAGCTCATTTTTGGGACATTTCTTTCTGACGCGATAACTCACGTTAGAGTTGACCAATCGACTTGAAATTTTTACAGTGGTTAGAACGTGCATGGGAGAAGAGCTGATTAAATTTTAAAGTCGATCCGTGCTTTAAAAGTTGAGCTTTCCGAGTTCAAAGTTTATCCAGTTTTTCGAAAATATCTCGCCAACGGCACTTCGTAGAGGAAAACGGAGGCCAAAAGGATAGTCAGGAATTTCACGCTCTACAACTTTGGTTCTGAGGACTTTTTCTTGAAAGCTCACCATTTACGAGAAAATTGAGCTCAAAGTTTGGAGGCTTGTGATTGGTCAACTTTTCTGATGAGATTTAATCATATCTCTCAACAGTGGGTCGGCAGATAAAATATTTTCTTTGAACCCTTGCAATACCACCTGCTGGGTCGGCATTTTTGGACCAACACAAAGACTGATTTTATGGCCCCTTTGAGGCAGTGGTCGGCAGATAAAATCTTCATCAAAAATTCCTTATAAGGCTTGAGCTCAAAGTTGGAGGTCTGTGATTGGTCAATTTTTCCACCTCAATTTCTCTCGTTTAACTGAACCAATCGTTTCGAAATTTCTGTAGTAGGTGTAGATCGTGCAAGAGAGAAAATGATCATTTTTTGGTTCAATTCAGTGCATAGAAAGCTGAGCTTGGAGCTTTCAAGTTCATTTTTGTGATCCTATAATTCAAGTTAAAGTTGACCAATCGACTTAAAATTTTTACAGTAGTTAGAACGTGTACAGGAGAAAAGCTGATTAAATTTTGAAGTCGATCCATGTAATGAAAGTCGAGCTTTTAAAGCTCAAAGTTTATTTAGTTTTCGAAAATATCTCGAAAATTGTGCATCGTAGAGAAAAACGGTGACCAAACGGATGGTTAGGAATTTTAAGCTCTACAACTTTGATTCTCATGAATTTTTCTTAAAAGCTCACCATTTTCGAGAAAGTTGAAAGGGTTGTGATTGGTCAATATTTCTGACTCAATTTCTCTCGTTCAATTGAACCAATCGTTTTGAAATTTTTACAGTAAGTTTACATCGTACAGGAGAAAAACTGATTATGTTTTGGTGTAACTCTGTGCATAGAAAGCTGAGCTTTG
The DNA here is from genome assembly GCA_033439095.1 of Pseudococcus viburni. Classification (NCBI taxonomy): domain Eukaryota; kingdom Metazoa; phylum Arthropoda; class Insecta; order Hemiptera; family Pseudococcidae; genus Pseudococcus; species Pseudococcus viburni. Next base: position 3,132 of record JAVBJF010000132.1, read on the forward strand.
AAACTCCAAAGCTCATTTTTCTGAAACCTCCCTCTGACAAGATAAATAAAATCGACCGATTGATTTGCAATTTTTATGGTGATAAGAATGTGTTTAGGAGAAAATCTGATTGAATTTGGAAGGCGATCTAGCATGGAAAGCTGAGCTTTTGAAGCTCAAATTTATTCAGTTATTCAAAAATATCTCGGAAATGGTGCATTGTAGAGAAAAATGGAGGTCAAAAAAATGGTAAGGAATTTCAAGCTCTATTTCTCATGAATTTTTCTTAAAATCTCACGTATTCGAGAAAAATGAGCTCAAAGTTCAAAAGCTTGTAATAGGTCAATTTTTCCGACTTGATTTCTCTCGTTTAACTGAACCGATCGTTTTGAAATTTTTACAGTACGTGTAGATCGTGCAGGAGAAGACCTAATTTTTTAGGTTAAATTTTGATCAAGGAAAGCTGAGCTTTGAAGTTTTAAAGTTCTTTTTTGTGACACTATAACTCAAGTCAGAGTTGATCGATCGACTTGAAATTTCCGTAGTAATTAGAATTTGTACCATATAGAGGAAGAGATGATTAAATTTCGAAGTTGATACGTGCATTGAAAGTTGAGCTTCACAAGTTCAATTCTAGTTTGTATATAATAGGAAGTCCGCTCTTTTGACACAGTGTGTCTAGTTTATTTATTTATTCATTTATTTATTTGTTTGTTTGTTTGTTGAAGCCTTTTTTTTCTGACGCGATTTCTCTCGCTAAACTGAACAGATCGGGCTGAAATTTTTACAGTAGGTGTAGTTCATGCTGGAGAAGAGCTGATTAGATTTTGGCGCAATTCTGTGCACAGAAAGCTGAGCTTTTCAACTTTAAAGCTCATTTTTGGGACATTTCTTTCTGACGCGATAACTCACCTTAGAGTTGACCAATCGACTTGAAATTTTTACAGTTGTTAGAACGTGCATGGGAGAAGAGCTGATTAAATTTTGAAGTCGATCCGTGCTTTAAAAGTTGAGCTTTTCGAGTTCAAAGTTTATCCAGTATTTCGAAAATATCTCGCGAACGGCACATCGTAGAGGAAAACGGAGGCCAAGAGGATAGTCAGGAATTTCAAGCTCTACAACTTTGGTTCTTATAAATTTTTCTTAAAAGCTCACCGTTTTCGAGAAAATTGAGCTCAAAGTTGGAAGGCCTGTGATTGGTCAACTTTTCTGATGCGATTTAATCATATTTCTCAACAATGGGTCGGCAGATAAAATATTTTCTTTGAACCCTTGCAATACCACCTGCTGGGTCGGCATTTTTAGACCAACACAAAGACTGATTTTATGGCCCCTTTGAGGCAGTGGTCGGCAGATAAAATCTTCATCAAAAATTCCTTGTAAGGCTTGAGCTCAAAGTTGGAAGGTCTGTGATTGGTCAATTTTTCCACCTCAATTTCTCTCGTTTAACTGAACCAATCGTTTCGAAATTTCTGTAGTAGGTGTAGATCGTGCAAGAGAGAAAATGATCATTTTTTGGTTCAATTCAGTGCATAGAAAGCTGAGCTTGGAGCTTTCAAGTTCATTTTTGTGATCCTATAATTCAAGTTAGAGCTGACCAATCGACTAGAAATTTTTACAGTGGTTAGAACGTGTACAGGAGAAAAGCTGATTAAATTTTGAAGTCGATCCGTGTAATGAAAGTCGAGCTTTTAAAGCTCAAAGTTTATTTAGTTTTCGAAAATATCTCGAAAATGGTGCATCGTAGAGAAAAACGGTAAACAAACGGATGGTTAGGAATTTTAAGCTCTACAACTTCGATTCTCATGAATTTTTCTTAAAAGCTCACCATTTTCGAGAAAGTTGGAAGGGTTGTGATTGGTTAATATTTCTGACTCAATTTCTCTCGTTCAACTGAATCAATCGTTTTGAAATTTTTACAGTAAGTTTACATTGTACAGGAGAAAAACTGATTATGTTTTGGTGTAACTCTGTGCATATAAAGCTGAGCTTTGAAACTCCAAAGCTCATTTTTCTGAAACCTCCCTCTGACAAGATAAATAAAATGGACCGATCGATTTGCAATTTTTATGGTGATAAGAATGTGCTTAGGAGAAAATCTGATTGAATAGGCGATCTAGCATAGAAAGCTGAGCTTTTGAAGCTCAAATTTATTCAGTTATTCAAAAATATCTCGGAAACGGTGCATTGTAGAGAAAAATGGACGTCAAAAAAATGGTTAGGAATTTCAAGCTCTATTTCTCATGAATTTTTCTTAAAATCTCACGTTTTCGAGAAAAATGAGCTCAAAGTTCAAAAGCTTGTAATAGGTCAATTTTTCCGACTTGATTTCTCTCGTTTAACTGAACCGATCGTTTTGAAATTTTTACAGTACGTGTAGATCGTGCAGGAGAAGACCTAATTTTTTAGGTTAAATTTTGAGCAAGGAAAGCTGAGCTTTGAAGTTTTAAAGTTTTTTTTTGTGACACCATAACTCAAGTCAGAGTTGATCGATCGACTTGAAATTTCCGTAGTAATTAGAATGTGTATAAAGGAAGAGATGATTAAATTTCGAAGTTGATACGTGCATTGAAAGTTGAGCTTCACAAGTTCAATTCTAGTTTGTATATAATAGGAAGTCCGCTCTTTTGACACAGTGTGTCTAGTTTGCGATCGTTTTACTTGAAGTCTCGAAATTCACTTTTTTTTGTCATGACAAATCGGTGAAAAAGATGAATTTTGAAAATTTAATTAAAACTATTGCGAAAAGGATATAAATCGAGGTATTTTGACCTGCCGAACAGGAATGTGGAATTGGTTTTCCTATTTGATCATTTCTTTCTGTATAAAACGCTCAAAATTTGAAAAATCTGCTAAAATAACAACATTTCTGTGCTATTTTTCGCGATTTTTGACCCTTAGTTCAAAGAAATTTCTAAAACCAAAATCACAGAAAAATTCTACATAAAAAATGTATTTTTGAGAATTTTTTCCAAGGTGGTCGCTCTTCGCTTGTATAATTTTTTTTACGATTGAAAACTTCAAATGGCTGAAAAAACGTAAAGGAGTGCACCGAAATTGTTGAAAAAATTATCATAAATACACCTCTACGAGATGTAACTTTGTGCCAAAGAGCAGAAAATTTTCTTCACTTCCGTTGAAATTAAAAATTCTTGAAAATGATGCAATAAAATGACCATAGCTCCGAAAATGAGGGGGTAAGGGTGCAAAATTTTGTGAAAAATTATTTCTAGTCAATATGCACGACTTGAGCTGTTTAGGATCCCAAAAGCACCTGGGGCCAAATTCACCCCTTATCCGGCCATACCCTTTACCTCAAATAACCTAAGGCCAAGCCCAGGGAGACACCCGAGAGGGTAAAAAATCTACATCATCGAGTATTTTTTCGAACACCATCGAAATACTTCCAATTCGGATATTTTATTCAACCCTCATCGGCTCGGCCTCGATACCATGTAAACATTCGAGTATCAAGAGCACAACCACATATCGCCAGACTTGGGTCGTTCGACGTACGATCACGAGCCCGTATACAACTACGACGATCAAGTTTCCAAACGAGCCCTTTTTTTTCACCCGCTCTTTCTTTCATTTGCCCACGACCAAATCAACATTTTCAAACAAAAATTACATCTGTTTTACACGCTTTGCTTGACGTTTAAATTCACGACAGTTTTCTATTGACATTCGCGTTCGTAAAAAATTAACCTTTTTTTCAGGTACCTACGTTTAAATTTTTCACATCGTGGACCCTGCACCGGGAAAAAGACGAAGTGCGAAAAAAAAATCAAACGTGTAAATATAACGAAGCGAGACAATCTTACCGAAGCTGTTTACTTTGAAAAAAATTTTCTCGTCGTGCTTATTTAATTAGATTTTCGCAAGACCTCGTCGTCGTTATGAAGTTTACCAGTTTAAAGGGATTATTTACAATGATACTAAAACTTGTGTATGGTATTAGTGTACATGGCGCCCGAATACCAGCCGAGGACCGAGAAGGGTGGCGGATCCGGGCAAAAAACAAACATCGCTTTCTATGCCGGAGAGCGAATAAAATACGACTCGTGTAACCGTGCGAAGGTAAAAATAATTTCCAGCGAGCTCGCTTTCCTTGATATATATCTTTGCACCTCTGTTAACGGAAATAAATTGACTTTCCAAAACACGTGATAGTGTTTATAAAATGTTCGTCGAGTTTTTTTCCCATCCAGCTCCCTGGCTCCGTTTTCTTCGTTGCTTCGTCCGCGAGCTCGTGTCTGAAGATGCCACGACCTATGACGAGTGTCGCAGACAACGAAATGTCAAAAAATCCGACATTCTCCAAGTACGAGAGATGAATTTACAAAGGCAGGGAAATTTCACCGAGCAAAGTAGTTTTCGCGGTAACGTCCCGGGGTCAATTAAGAAGTGGTTTTTTAAAAACGGAACTCCGGGTAACGATTAAAAAATTACCACCTGCGTAGCTTCCATTTACACCCCACTAGAGTGAAATAATTACCAATTATTATTCGTTTAACGAGACATCGTAAAAAAATTCCCTCCAGCACGTATGAGTTACTAAATTACCTACTCGAGATGGCAAATAGTGTGGCAAGCATTAAGTATTGCGGTAAAAGTACATTTTACATTGCTCCCCACTTACGGTGGGTTTTAATTCGCAAAGGCTACGAGTAATTTTTTCGCTGGCTGATGCAACAACCGGGCAAAGATAGGTTATTAGAATGCAGCTCGTTACATTAGCGAGAAAATTGTTTCACGAGGGTAATACCAGTACCTGGGACGAGTCTCGGTGCAGTGTGCATTTGCAATAATTACAACCTCGTTTTACGACAACGTCACGTACACGCCAAAAAGCGCAAAGAGATCAAATGATAATTTAAAAGTTCGCCAGTCTCTATGTTCGGTATGGTCTTTGAGAGGTGAATTTTGACATTAGATGTATTAGTTGGTAAATAATTACGAATTGAAAGAGTATAGTAGGTGAGGTAGAAGATAGAGGAAGAGAGGAGATGGGAGAAAAAAAGATGCTTTTATGATGAAAACAGCAAAGTACGGTGGATTCGATTAATCGACGTTCAGTTTGCCTTATTCGTTGATGGCTCTGTATCCTCGTCACGTAGATTTCAGGTACGTTTATCAAAACGATAGACGTATTGAAACTTTTTTTTTTAATTTTTGCATGGGTATAGAATATTTTTATGGGTTTAAAATGGTCATTTATGCAGAGCATTTGTCAGGAAAATGCCAAAGTATGGAATTTAAACGCTGTACGAACTCACCTCGTGAAATCTGGATCGTGAATATTTTTCAGGATTATTGTGTAAAAATTTCATTTTCGATCATCTGAGTTCCGAAATTCGTTTAGAATCACTCCAATGAGAATTTGAAACCTGAAAAATAATCATAAATAGAAACTTTTTTCAATTCTGCAGAATTTCATTTGCTAACGTAATAATTGAATAAATTCAAAAAATACATCAATGTTGTAAAATTAGTTCAAAATTGTACAAAAATTGCTGAAAAATTAAAAAACCACCTAAGTAATTTGAAATGGCTCGAAAATTGTTCGAAATATCGTAAAAATCGTCCTAATGATGCCAACGTTTTGAATGGTGAATTTATATGAAATATCCCAGTCATTTAGCTTAAAAATCATTAAAATTGGCGAAAGTGGTTAAAATATATGTGACCCGTGCAGGGTCAGAGTGCCTAAAGTCGGAAAACTGAATTTTTTGATGATTGATAAGTGCATGAAAAACAGGATTTATTTTTGGAAAGATTTTTTTTTCAAAATTAAACGCATCGTAATGGCAAATTTCTCATTTTTCACTTCTCTTAAGGTAATTTTCCCGTCAGAAACGAATTCCTCGTGAAATTTTAGCACAGAAATGTAGTTTTGGCAGCTTTTTTGATGATTGATACTTAAAAAGCAGAAGAAACACGTTTTTCTTAGAATTTTGTTTTTTTGGAATTCAACAATTTCTTAACTTCAAAATATGTTTCTATCTCAGCGAAAAATCTACCTTAGGTGCTCATCAAGGTCTCAATATGTTCCTAATGGTCTCCTTTATTATTTTAGCTAAAAAACTCATTTTTGAAAATTTCGATTTTAGGTACCTTTTCCCAGCCCGGGTCACATATGTTAATAGACTTGTCTAGGATGGAAAGATTTAGGGTCTTCCATTTTAATTTTTTCAGTTTTTAGTTCCGAAATCAGCTTCAGAATTTTGAAATTGAAAAAAAAAATTCCCCTTTGGTTGATCGTTTAACTACACCAAAGATGAGTTCTTCAAGTGTTTTTCGTATTTTTTTTAGTGGTACCTAGGTATTCACATGATGATTTTTCTACAGAGCAAAAGAATCAAAATTTATTATTTTTAAAAATGTTTCGAAAATTGACTTTAAAAAAATAGTTGTAAATAATCTGATTTGGGTATTGAGGGCTGAATTTCAACTTTGAATCCATATTAGACGGCCGGACCTCTGAAGCTCTGACCTTGTATCCTTTTTTCTTTTTTAGAGGATTCTCAAAATTCCTCAAAATCTTGCGATTTAACGTCAATAAAGACGTAATTTCCATGAAATTTGAAAATTTGAGAACCCTTGAAAGAGAAAAAAATTTCCAGTGATAATCTAATTAGATATGTATCAATTTTTTTATTCAATTTCAAAATTTCAAAAAATCTCGAAAAATAACAATTTCTTTTGAAAAATTTTAATTTGGTAATCCCAAAGGTTTTTGCTAGGTTTTTTTACCTCCATGCCATCTGAATTCTTTTTCAATATCTCCTTTAAACTATCCAAAAAAATCAAGTATAATCCACCTTTCTACCATGAACCATGTTAATTTTAAATCATAAATTTTGTACTGTTAAAAAATGTAGAAAAAATTACTAAAAGTCAAGCCAAAATTGCACAAATATTGAAAAAAAGCTGCTTCGTTAAAATTTTCAGTTTTAAAATAATTATGGTTTAAAATTCATTAAAATGGACTAAGAATAGTTCGAAATTTATGATTTAAAAAAAATTAAAAGTTGATTTATCCGTTGAAATTTCTGAATTTTTCAATGATTCTCTCGTCAGAGAAAAAGAAAAAAACCCAAAAATCACTTTTTTTTCGAAAAAGGTCAAAAATTTTCATCTTGAAAATGGAATAGAACTCTCTTTTAATAAATTCTTCAAGTTTACTGTCTACAATTATGGTTTTTTAAGATAATGCTGAGTTCAAAACCCGAATTATTTTTCACTTCAGATCACCTCCTTACCTCTCTCCCACCATTTATGTATTTCATGTAGCATACTTCTGATAAAAAACCATTTGCTAAAATTTTTGACCCCTACCCTCACCCATCCTCAAAATATTTTTTCTTATATGAGTATCGAAAATTCAATTCATGTCAATCTCTTTGGAAGGGAAGATTAAAAAAATAGCTATTTTCTCGAATTGTGAGTATTATGTACCTATGAAGATAATTTTGTGGAGTTTTTTTTTCAAATTTTCCAATTCATATTTTTTTGGATTTTTTGCGTTTAGAAATTGTCAAGGAATCTCAAAAAATTGAGACTGACTCCCCCCTCCCCCTCCCCCCAAAAAACTACTGGAATTGGAGAGGGAATGATGATTTTTCAAATTACGAGACTACCAAATCTTGTGAAAAAAGACCAACAAATATCGAAAGATTAAAATTAAATAGCTCGTTAAAGTGTAATAATGAATAATCTGGTTTTAAATTTTACATAAATACCAAAAATCATAAAAAATTATAAAAATTGTACACATTTCAAAACTCCAAAGTTTCTTGTCATAACTTCTCGACTTCGTCTATTCTATTGAAAATTATTCCTGGAAAATGTTTAGATCTCTTAATCTGTCACTTTTTCTTTTCACGAAGAGTACCTCGTTAAAGAAATTTTCAGAGTCATTTCCTATTAAAAGAGATAACGTAATACATCGAGAAATTATTAATAACCAATTTTGAAATTCGGAACATTTTTCAACGGTTCAGTCAACTTGAAACACCCTCATCTCGTGACTGATGAAGCTAAAAAATTGTCAACTTGAAATTTCTGAGTGATTTTCTTGCAATCCATTTCCATATTTCACACAATAAATCTGCTAATTTTGATACTAATTTTAGAAAATTGACTTTATATGTTTTCTTCCTCTTATTAATAAAACAATTACTTTGCAATTTCTACTCCTTTTTTATTCAAAAAATTTTATGATACTATTAGGTATTTGGCCAATTTAAAAAAAGAATAAGTAATATTCTTTCTGTTCAGCTAGAAATATCTAATGGTGTCTACTCTACCTAAAACATGAAACTTCTTGATATTTTCCGGATTTTTTTTCCATTTTTCCAAAAAAAAAAAAACATTTTTCTATCTTCCAATTAAAAAATTCAAGGAAGGAGGAAAATGTTGAAAATTCTTGCTATTTTCTGTTTTTTTTTTGGTGGGGGGAGGGGAAGGGGTATTTCTAGTAGATAAAATGAAATAATTTTCTCATGACCTCTTCTCCATCTTCCCAGTAATTTTTCTCCATATCTCCCACAATTACTCTGTATCTTCCTATCTTCATAGGTACGTACACGTACCAATTTTAAAATCTTAGAAAATGATTTTAAAAGTTTCCTCTTCGTGTTTATGGGGTAATTTTTATTGAAAAATTCGATTTCTCGTCTTAAGACTTTTACGCAGAATTCGTGGTAAATTGCAACTTTTCAAAAAATTGAACGACGCTGGCCATGCAACAAGGGCTATAATAAGGGCAAAATATTTTATTCGAAAATCCCACTGAAAACTGATATCAGAGCCAAAGAGGCATGAAATCCTGCTCTCATGGCGTAAATTACCACCACTTCCCTTCCAATTCTCCAACTATAACCACCCGGCCTAACTTCTTTCACACATCGCACCGCGGTCATAAATCCATTTCGGAACCGCATGCAGCGTTTCTCGCCACTTACCGATCCATTATTACCGTACGTAATATACTCGCTATCCACCCGGAAAGAAATATCTGTTGCGTTTACCACTTCGAATGACCTAACCGGGTAATTACCGAGTTTAATTACTGGACCGAAGACCGAGTTACACGCAGATCTGGGCACCACGTACCATTGATACGACGATTTCATTTCGAAATTTGATATTCGCAGACCGTTTAAACAGGGAGGCGGGCGCGGATCCGTGCAGCGAAGCAGTTCGAATAACCGCACCGAACTAATGGCCGAATAACATTTAACAAATCTATTTTCAGCGGTCAACAACGTACGTATAACCGAGCCCCAGTTTATAGTTTATTTTGACGGATTCATAATACACGCCGAGGGGAGCTGGGCGGATTATTTTTCGAGCAAGGAGCACGCACGTATCTGGCTCGTTCTGCAACATTACGTTTCCAAATACTGGCTCGGAAGATTCGATGAATGCATAGTAGGTCGGTATTGAAAACGATGAATTATGAAAAGCTCGAAGACGTCTATACGCGGAGCTGGCGGAAACGGCAACCACTAAATCGAATTTCTCTACGAAGGATAAGCGAGGCTGCATCGTCGTTCCACAATATCACCAGACACTGATTGATGACACCGTTTCCAAGTATATTAGCGTAACGTGCGCGCACACTGGCGCACCAACGTGTACCCCCAGCGCCGGTCTAGGTACGACTTTCGAATCGTGATTTAATAGGCTTTCGGGGAACGTTCGAGCTTCATTGCAGCGACGGTTCGGTCGGTAGGCGCGACTCTCGGCAGCCAATATCTCGTGTATCTTGTCGCGACGTCATGTCACGCTGGATCTCCTCAACCGGAACACGGTGTCGCCTGAGAACCCCCCTCCCCCCTCTCGCAGCCCTCAATCGGGTTCTAGATGAATAACGACGTCTTCGGCGAGAGTATAGCACACGTATACGCAGACAGACGCGTATTTAGACGTGTTTTCGCCTCCTCCTGGCGCAGAACCCGCCACCACCGTAGCGACATCTCTTCTAAGTTACGTTCGAGACAGTTGCCGATAATTAATAAAACACTTTCGTAGCTTTTCCCGATAACGCGCATTCGTAATTAAAGTCGCTGCTTTTCGCGTAGGTAGACCCGGCTTCCAGATAATTAATATCGTTTGCCAAGGGGACGCCGAAGGCGGCGGAGCTTTCGCGATGGTTGCTCGGTGTTCGCGTATCAGCCTGTCAGTGTGTCCTAATTTATCGGCTAATAAATTGCCGTACTTCATCAAGACTAAAGAATTGTCAAATGTGACCGAAACTTAACTGCGTGCTCTTTACGCCGCCGAAGCTCGAAAGGTTCTCTAATTTCATTCCCGCGTACTCGTCCGGCCGTCTGGTTCGCACATATGTATATTGCTGAGAGTAATTCGCTCCCGAGTTCTATTTTTCGTCTTGATTGAACGCTTATAAATGTCTTTAATTAGGATCCGGATACCGACGTATGGCGAACCGATTGATATCCCTGGGATTACTATGGACCATATCGTACTCTCAGCATTAATCATGAATACGTCCGATGGCCACGGTTCGTTCATTCTTACCGTATCAACGTGTGCAGCCATGCCGGGCTACATTGTGTTGTTTAGATTCGAAAATTCAAACGCGGAGGTGAATTACGTTTCGGGCTGGTTCATTCATTACGATGAAAAATCGTGCCGGAGTGGATTTCTGTAGAGGAGTGGATTTCTCTTATTCGATGTCCGGCAACATTACCTAATTACCTATTTGAACTCTATACGGTCGGAATTGCAGAACAGAAAAAAATCAGCAAAATTCACTGATTTTCAGCGAATTTTCGTTGATTTTTCAAAGATTTTTATCGATTTTTCTGCTAATTTCATAAATTTTACTGACTTTTCAGTGATTTTTCATTGATTTGTTTTATTGAAAATTTTTTCACTTATTTTCTTCTGTACTGCAATTCTGACTGTTTCTCAGTGATTTTTGATCATTTTCACTGATATTATAAATGAGAGTACCTTTCATCTAGGTATGAAGAAAAATTTTTAAAGTTATAAAACTCCAATTTTGTGGTCTAGGTAGTCACTAAAAAAGCTCTAATCAGTTATAAAGTTTTTCAAATTTTTGAAAAAATTGCACATTTGACAATTTTTAAAGAATTAAAGGCTCTTGCGCGATCGGAATGGGATTAAAATTCATCCCAAATTAATCGCGGGATAAAAATGATCGGAAAAATTGTCCTATCTACACCGAATTTTTGAAAAATTTTCCAAAATCGAAAAAAAACATGAACTAACCCCTTCTCATTTTTTTGGGCCAAAAGAAGTTTTTGTTCCCAACGGACGTGCGAATTGTCTAGTATGGGGTATTCGGACACGACGAATTCAATGGCGCCATCAGATTGGCCCGATCGGTCGCCGTTTCCGAGATAACTGTCATTTTCGGGGGGCAATTTTGGCCAAAATAAAAAGTGTCTCAAAAACTCGCGAAAAGAGTGTTTTTCGACTAATTCGGAGTCGCTGATTACGAATCTGGCGTTCGTTTGGCGCGATAGGCGCTCGTTTGCGCAAAAATCGCGTTTTTGAGGTGAAAATTGGCCCAAAGAGCCTCTCCGCATAAGATGGTGAATTCCGCACTCTCACCGATTGAGCTAAAACTCACCCAAAATGTTAGTATTGATGTAAATTCACCCCAAAAAAATTTTTGGCTCGATCCCCCCACCCCAGTCCGAATAAAATGGCCGTAAATGTCCAAAATTCAAAAATTCGTATCTCCAAAGGGGGTGGTTCAAAAATTTCGAAATTTTCACAGAAAATAGTTAGTGGGTAGATGTATACGTGAGAATTTTTTCAAATTTTTTTTCGCGTATTTGGGGGGGTTTTGAGGGGTTTGAAAATTTCAAAAATTCGTAGAAAAAAAAATCGGGGGGGACCCCCGGCTGGAATTTTTTTTAAAAAGTTGGTCCTACCCTCAGGTATAACATATATTTTTTTCAGACCCCCGAGGGGGGGTGCAACATGGTCAAAAAAAATAAAAACAACAAAAAAACACGTTTTTGACGTTTTTTTTGCAATATATTTCAACCTCCCTGAACACGAATATGCCATTACTTTCAAAATCGGATAATTATAAGTGCCCCAAATTTCAAATTTAAAATACCCCTAATTACCAATATTCATGAAAAATACCCGAAAATCGTGGTTTTTGGCCCCTACACCTCACACATCGATCAGAAACGAATTTTCAATACGATATTCGAAAAATAGACCTCAAACCCGATCTATAGACTCATATACCTACGAGCTTCACACGTCTTCATGGGGAGGAGTAGGATGAGCCGCGGTATTCCCAATTTTGATGAATTTTACAGTTTTTTCGAATATTTGGATTGTAAAATTCATCAAAATTGGGAATACCGCGGCTCATCCTACTCCTCCCCATGAAGACGTGTGAGGCTCGTAGGTATATGAGTCTATAGATCGGGTTTGAGGTCTATTTTTCGAATATCGTATTGAAAATTCGTTTCTGATCGATGTGTGAGGTGTAGGGGCCAAAAACCACGATATTCTGGTATTTTTCATGAATATTGGTAATTGGGGGTATTTTAAATTTGAAATTTGGGGCACTTATAATTATCCAATTTTGAAAGTAATGGCATATTCGTGTTCAGGGAGGTTGAAATATATGAAATCGAGTTCAAAACCGCCGACTTTGCTCAACCCCGCCACATAGGGGGGCTGGGACCTCAAAATACCACCCCCTGCACCCCCCTATGGTAGATACAAAGTGGGTCCCGTTCTCTAAAATTTTGTTTTGGTCTTATTGTTCATCATACCAACTTTCATGCTTCTTTCATAAAAAGCCACGTTTCTTGAATATTTTACAATTTGCGACTGTACTACACGGGCAGCGGCGATGCTATCATTATCGGTTTGTAGCCCAATGATCAAAAAGTGTAATTCTGGTTCATTTCAAATGAATTCCACAAAAATTAATTTTTTTTTCAAAATATTTGTCTTAAAGGGAGTAAATATTGCAAGAAAAAACGTCAAAAACGTGTTGTTTTGTTGTTTTTATTTTTTTTGACCATGTTGCACCCCTCCTCGGGGGTCTGAAAAAAATATATGTTATACCTGAGGATAGGACCAACTTTTTAAAAAAAATTCCAACCGGGGGTCCCCCCGATTTTTTTCTACGAATTTTTGAAATTTTCAAACCCCTCAAAACCCCCCCAATACGCGAAAAAAAATTTGAAAAAATTCTCACGTATACATCTACCCACTAACTATTTTCTGTGAAAATTTCGAAATTTTTGAACCACCCCCTTTGGAGATACGAATTTTTGAATTTTGGACATTTACGGTCATTTTATTCGGACTGGGGTGGGGGGATCGAGCCAAAAAAATTTTTGGGGTGAATTTACATCAATACTAACATTTTGGGTGAGTTTCAGCTCAATCGGTGAGAGTGCGGAATTCACCATCTTATGCGGAGAGGCTCTTTATCGCAGGCTGAAAATGGTCAGAAAAATCGTTCAATGAATTTTTGGGATGAAAATTCATCCCAATGATCATTTCAGGCATAACAAACCAAAATAATACCCGCGATTAGACTGGGATTAAACTTAATCCCAGATTAATCGCAGGATAATCTTACACCGAATGGACGTGCCAGGTGTCTAGAATGGGGTATTCGGACACTTCAATGGCGCCATCAGTTTTTCCCGATCGGTCGCCGTTTTCGAGATATCGGCCGTTTTCGAGGCCAATTTTGGCCAAATTAATCGCAGGATAATCTTACACCGAATGGACGTGCCAGGTGTCTAGAATGGGGTATTCGGACACAGCGAATTTAATGGCGCCATCAGTTTTTCCCGATCGGTCGCCGTTTTCGAGATATCGGCCGTTTTCGAGGCCAATTTTGGCCAAAATAAAAAGTGTCTCAAAAACTAATTCGTAATTGTAAAAATTTCATGCTACCTCTCTATAGGACTGGTTAATTTCAATCGTACCCCCATCCCGGGACTATATTTTGGTGATTCTTAATTCTTCCTGTATCCCTTTCCAGGGATAACGTAATAGCTCTGGTGTGGTTTAGAGGTCATTTGGCCCTTAGTGGAACTTTGACAAAATTATTATGCTATTCGACTTGCCTATGTAGAAAATGATTTTAGAGCGCAAAAACGAATGTTTATCACACCCCCCGGGGGCGGGGCCCTCAAAATACGTGATTTTCAAGCTAAAAATTTTATCTCTGCGAGTTTTCAACCGATTTTTTTCAAACTTGATACGTAGGTAGAGGTACTTGAAAGGAGTACCCTGAAATTTTTTCAGATTTTTTTGATCACTATAATCACCTTAATTTTGACATTGAAAATTTTAAATCGCTCTGGGGGCTCCGTTTTGACAGGTGTTATGAATTTTTTTTTTATATTTCTCACTCTATTTTACACCACTTAGAATTTTTTCAGATTTTTTTGAGTGGTGGCCTATACTTACGTGACGTTCGAAAAACCCGACAAATCGATCGGTCGTTTTACCTACGAAGTACTTGAGAAATACACTTTGAAAAATTACAAATATGTTAATCGCAAATTTACTGCTGGAAAAGCTTATATGATGTCCAAAGTCTGTGATAAATTCGCACCGCCCCAGCCTTTACTGCTTTTTGAGGGAGTGGACCCTTTATGAGAGAAAAAACGAGTCGAATAGCATAAAAATTTTGTCAAAGTTCCACCAAGGGTCAAATGACCGCTCAAACCACACCACAGCCATTTGACATTTCCAAATCTCTCCTGTACCCCATTCCAAGGTAGAATTTAGTCCAAACCTAATTTTTGTACGTAATTTTCAAAATGGTAAAAATCAATAAAACTCTCCAGAATCTTCAAAGCTGATCTTCTGTAAAAAGCCATTCAACGGTTTATTTCGTAAAATGCAATCCACAGCTGCCTATACAAATCGTATCCCCGTCTAATTTCAATTAAACCGTGCAAAATCTCGCGGTATTTTTCTCCACCGAGCCAGATGAATCAACCTCGTCTAGGCAGTTTCCTTTCGCCAGTCCATCGGCACCTGCGATGTCTCGCTACGCATAAAAACCCTCCGAACGGAGATAGCGAGAGCCGCTCAAAGAAAATTCCATTTCCGTTGTAAAATCTCGATACGTGGACGAGGCGCGGAACGACGGATATTTCGCCGCCGGCGCTTTTTCTACTCGATGATTAAACCGCATAACAGCTCGTACGCGAAGCGAACGCGAACAAATAACCGTATTCTCATTCTCGCCGCGGCGCACATTTAATCTCGCGTAATAATAGCGTTTTCGTCGTTTTAAAATCGAAAACGCTCGTTGGCTGGTATTGCCGAGGTACGCAGCCAGTACGCACAGCGTGATCCGACCGAAATCCAGCTCCGCGGCGAAAAGCCAGCTAAATCTTTCCCTATATTCCGCAGGTACCTCCACATACGTATACGGAACGCTTATTACGAATAAATATTTAAGCAGGTCGTGAATATGATATGGCGCGCCACCGTCACGCAAAATAAACGTCACCGAATAGGGCAAAAAGTGTACCGCCGCGTCGTACATTTCGCTTAATTTCACAATTAACATATCCTTACACAACAAATTCTTATACACGCTGTCGGTTCCATGCATCACGAGCGAACGCGAAACGGCGTTTCGAATTTAAATTTAAAGCCATTACCGCGCGTTTAATTCTCAAACCAACTGTAAGCGTTGCTCGTAAAGAATAAACCTCGTCGCCTCCTCCGCCGACCGTTGTCTCGCTTATATGGTATACGTTGTAGACTATTTCGCCCCGTTCGGTTTTATTGTTACCTTATAATATACATACGTATACGTAGACGTACTATCTAGATACCCTTTGTTCCTCAGGTTGCCTACTTAGATTCCCCCTTTTTTTCTTCGGTTCTTCGCCTCACAGCGGAGCATCTATTTCTATATACACCTTATGATAATCCATAGCTGTAACGAAGTACCTATAGTGTTTCGGTGTTTTGCTGGCTGCGTATCCATAATGGAGTCTGTGTGTCTGTGAGTCTGCATATAAGACTAGTGTAGCAGCAGTACCGCCGCAGCTCGATATAGCTTCTCGGTTATTTTATTTATCATTTATTGTTACATTTATTCGCATTCTATACCGTCATAATCGTTCGCCTTAAGCTATGTAGCCTTTTACCTAATACGGAATACTTCGCGGTGCAGTTTTTTGAGCTATTCTTCAGATCGTAGTCAGGTCTCAATCGTACATTCGCGTGCTATCTGCTATTCCTGTTAAAATTGATTTCATGATTGATTCTTGTTCCGGGCACTAAAACAAAGAAATTAAGCCCGTATGCCCTTTTTCTACCTCTCCCTTTCCTCAGGGTCTACCACTCACATTTCAAACGTGTGTATCGCTTTATCTATGGGTTGTAATGAAAACATTTTCAAACAAAAGTTGTTCCAGGGGGGGTTCTGGGGGTTTGGACCCCCCCTTAAGGTCAGAATTTTTTTTTTAATGTTACATTTCTACCTATGATTGAAAAAGCCGAGTTTTTTTGCTACACTACTACATAAAATGATTTTAGCGTGTTTATCAAAACAAATATTGTGTCACTTCGTCCTAACATCGATATCACCTGTCGCCTGGCGCCTGCTTCTAATTCAAAATGTTCTTGTTATCTCTGTCTTTCGTTATCTCTGTCTTTCGTTAGGGTTTTACATGCCATGCGCCACGATTAACTCGGGCTGGTATACTAAACCAGTCGAACTAGTTTTTATTCGTCTTTTGTCAATTTGTCAGGTTGTTTACCGGTTGATTGGGTTATCAAGTTTCTATAATCGATTAGTTATTGTATTTTTGTATTTTGAGAGTAGGTTTTTTAAATTTTGATCGCGTGCAAGTCCTAAGTTTTCCAAAATGAGAAGATTTTTAGTGAAAAGGAGAAAATTCAGTGAAACAAATGAATCTTCACCACACAGCGAATCAGTATCAGAGAACATTCCATCGACTTCAAACTCAGCAGCATCAGCCAAAATCGAATTTGTCTGATTCAGAGAACATCAACGTTACTCCATTGATTTTGAGTTCGAACTTGGCAGCATCAGCAGTATAGGTATCAACATCAAAATCGGATATACCCGATTCAACAGATATTGCTTTTTACTTAAATAAAGTCATTAAAGACGAGGAGAAAATATCAATGTTGAAAAGTATTATGATTCCTAGTAAAGATTTTAAATTTCCGGTATCAATTTTGAAACAGAAAAAATTGAAATGTCAACATCAATGGTTTGAGAGATTCAAATGGCTTGCTTATTCGAAATCAAAGGATGGAGTTTTTTGCAAGTGTTGTGAATTTTTTTCTCGGAAAGAAGGAGGTGTAGGTGATCAAAGATTGGGAAGTTTGGTTACAAAGGAATTTAATTCTTGGAAAGATGCGATTGAAGCATTTAAAAGTCATGAAAATAATAAATATTACGTCGATTGTATTAAAAGTTTGGAGAAAATTGTGGAAAATGATGGACAAGATTCACAAGCTGTATCTGTTATTGCAAAAATAAATTTAGCAAAAAAAGCAGAAGTCGAGAAAAATCGTAAATTAATTGTTCCTGTTATACAAAGCGTGATTTTATGTGGTAGGCAGGGAATCCCCCTGCGAGGTCATTGAGAATCTCATGGTGATTTTTCTTTTGGTGATTCATCACAAAATGATGGAAATTTTTTGGCCATTTTACGATTTGGTTTAAACTTAGGTCAAAATGAAGAATTGCGTGAAATCCGAGCACAATGTGCTAAAAATGCATCTTATGTGAGCCCTGAAATCCAAAATGAAATCATTGGAAATTGCGGTACTGTAATTCAACGTAAAATTGTAAATGAGGTTCAAAAATCTAGAGACGAGCACGATGCCGCTTATTTAGTCGGCGATATAGCGACGATGTCGGTTTCAACGCTGCATCGCTTGAAACTGGTAGCGTGAACATCGTAGAACATCGTACACTGGTATCGTAACATTGTACGCTATCGTAGACATCGCAAATATCGACAGTGTTGCAAAAAAAATAAAAAAAATCCCTTACTTTTGATTTTAAAGGGAGATAAGGGTATTGTGCAGCACAAAATACAAAAGAAGATGACTTCACCTACTATGCGTCATACGCATGAATTGGCGATGTCTACAATGTTTCAACGCTGGCAACCCAGGATCGACATCGTAGACATCGCCGCTAAAAGTAGCGTAGTAGCGGCATCGCATAGGAGGTATTCAACGCTTACGATGTGTAGCGTATTCACAATGCCGCTTATCGCTACACGCTTTTCAATGACTAAAAGCGGCATCGTGCTCATCTCTACAAAAATCTACATATTTTTCAATATTAGCTGATGAAACTACTGATGTAAGTAATATAGAGCAATTTTCATTGTGTGTATGTTATGTTGATGAAGAAAAGTTCAAGATTGTTGAAAGATTTTTGGATATCGTTCCTATAAAAGCGGCTACTGGAAGTAACATGGCTAATACCATCCAAAATAAGTTGGCCGAATTAGGACTCGATATAGCTAATGTACGCAGACAGGGCTACAATGGCGCGGCTGTAATGAGTGGTGCATTCAACGGAGTACAGTCATTAATTAGATCAGTAACTAATTCGGCATTATACGCTCACTGCGCAAACCACTGTTTGAATTTAACTTCATCGGCGGCCAGTGAGCTAAGTTTCATTAGAAATGCAACTGGCGTTGTTCAATCGACTTATAATTTTTTCAATACGCCAAAAAGGCAAAATTGCCTGAATACCTATATACCAGATGCCGAAAAAAAAAAGGAAGCTTCAAAATTTCAGTCCCACACATTGGATAGAAAGGCACATGTTGATTTTGAGGTTTTTGGATTTACAAAAGGCTATTATTTCTGCATTGGAAGAAATTTCCAATGAGTGGATTGATAGAGCTGCTTCATCAACAGCTGAACAACTCTTGAGATCGATCAAGAGCAGCAATTTTAATGTGTCTGTGAGAATTTTAAATGAAATTCTGTCCTACACATTACCATTGAGCAGACTTTTACAGAAAGATTACATTGACCTGACTGAAGCAATTAATAAAATAGAAACTGTACAGAATATGCTACAGTCGTTTCGACAAAATTCAGATAGAAGTATTTCTGCCATTTTCAATGGTATTACAATTGCTAGTTCTGAGATAGGATTTGAAATTACAATACCACATATTTGTGAAAGGCAAACTACAAGGTCGAATGCTTCAACACCATTATCGAGTGAATGTTTTTATTCCATTTCTTGACGCAGTAATACAAAATTTGGATGAAAAATTTCTTGCACACAAAGAAATTTTGAATGGATTTCAATTAATTTTGAAAAATGAAGAAATCGATGATACAGAGTTTGAAAAACGAGTAGATGAAATCATTAGTCTCTATCAAAGTGATCTTCTTGGGAACAAGACAGAACTTAAGGCCGAAATTGAATTATGGAGAAGTGAATTATCCAAACGTCCAAGTGTAAACTGGTATGCCATCGATTTGCTCAAGGACTGCAATAAAACTTTTTATCCAAACGTTTACAATCTTCTAAAAATTTTCTGTACGATTCCGGTATCAAATGCTACTACTGAAAGAAGCTTTAGTTCTTTAAAGCTCTTGAAAACTTATTTAAGAAATACTATGACTGAGCAACGATTAAATGGATTAACTCACATATATGTTCATAGAGATATACAAATTACACCAGACAAAGTATTGAAAGAGTTTTGCTTGAAAACCATACAACTGGAATTTAATTATTAATCTTAATAATCTTTGATTCTTTGTTCATATTTTTGAAAATTCAAAGTTACTCAAAATTCCAAAAAATAATTATAAGTTTTAACTTTCAAAGTTGAATAAGTCAAATTTCCAAAAAATTTGTGATAAATCTTCTAGTTCTAATTTCTAATTCTAAATTACAATTAATGACTTCATTTTCCAAAAAAATTATTACTAGCACCTTCATTTTTTTATATTTCGTTACTAATCTTAATTTTGGTTACTTCATTATTAGGTAGTCAAACCTATTAATTTTAATACTTTCTTGTTATTTGAATTTTATGACCTGTATTAAAATCATGTTTTTAGGTTTAGTATTTTCTGTTTTCGACACCCCTCCCCCCAAAGATATATTATGCTTGCAAACAAATTTCAAAGTTGACTTGGAAGTTCTGACCCCCCCCCCCCCCCATGAGAAAATCCTGGCTACGCCACTGACAGCATCTAATGTACATTTTCATTTCACATCAAAATCCATTTTGGAGTAACTCTTGTCTCCCAAATTCAGAAACAAAACATGTTTTTGAGAAAACCTCAAAATCATGTTTTCTTCATTTTAAACGAAAAGTTTTGGAGATACAACAAAATTTGTAATCACAAAAAGTATTCAGAATTGAATTTCCTTTCCAATGAGCTCTATCAAGACCATTTTCACCTACTTTTCCCGACAGAAAGGACCTCTCCCCCTTCCTCGTTTTTACAAAAGTTGGACCCACGAACGAAATTTGCTCCGAAATGAATTATGATAATAAATGAAATTATGCACTAGATAGCGAAAAACAAAAATCGTTCAATTTTTTTTGTGGGTCCAACTTTTGAGATAAGGGGGAGGGGGAGATATCCACCCTGTCGGGAAAAATTGGCGAAAATGGTCATGATAAAGCTCATTGAAAAGGAAATTCAATTCTGAATCCGGACCGCGCGAATCATTTCAGTCGTTCAGTGTTCAACTCTTTTTTACGTCTTATCATCATTTGAAAGAGGGAAACTGGAGGATGATGAAATAAACAATTTCGAATTTCGTTGTCGGTTGTATTTGTATGGTCAAATTTGCACAAAATTATGAATATTATTCAATAATTTGAGCAAATTCGACCATTCAGAATACAACCGACAACGAAATTCGAAATTGTTTATTTCATCATCCTCCAGTTTCCCTCTTTCAAATGGTGATAAGACGTAAAAAAGAGTTGAACGCTGAACGACTGAAATGATTCGCGCGGTCCGGATACTTTTTGTAGTTACAAATTTTGCCGTATCTCTGAAACAATTGGTTAAAAAGAAGAAAACGTGAATTTGAAGTTTTCTGAAAACTGTTTTATTTTCAAATGGGGGGGGGGGCAGGAGTTGCTTCAAAATGGATTTTGATGAGAAATGAAAATGTACATTAGGTTCTGAGAAACAACTTTTGTTTGAAAATGTTTTCATTACGACCCATAGATAAGGCAGTACACACGTTTGAAATGTCGGAGGTGGACCCTGGGGAAAGGGAGAAGGGGGGAAAATGGCATACGGTTTTTTTATATATATATATATATAATTTTAATATAAATAATTAATATACAATAAATTCCCTGGCTCTACCCATAGGAGGGAAGAGGGTGAAAGAAACTAATGCCAATCGACTGCGCTTCGTTTGTGCTCCATTTTACTCCAAAGTGCACACCTTTTTTTTCGTTTGTGCTCCCCTCCATCAATTATTTCTCAAAAAGCCTAGGGTGGAGCCGGAGACATGTAGCCCTACCTACATGAGATGAGGGTGAAACTAGTGTCAATAGACCCGATCGCGTGTAGGTGTTGTGTGAATATAGTGGTTGCTCTTATCAGAGATTAACACGTTTGTTTCATCGACGTCGATGGTTTGTTTACATTCCCGAGGAACCATAAAACTTGTATAATTTTTTTCATAAAAGTATGTGATGAAATTAATTTGTACTAAAGAAGTGTTGAATAATGAGTCAATTTATTATACATCAATAGAAAGAGGAAGAATCGATCTTTGAAATGAGGTAAGTGACATGTTAATATCTTTAATATTATGTGGATAAATATTTAATTGAAAATGGTGTATTTTGATGCAAGAGGTGAGTACCTAAAAACTGGGATAATTCAAAAATTAAGCAAAAATAAGGTACGAAAGCTTCATTTCTGAGAAGTAGAGGGTCCCTACTTTGGAGAAACGAAGCTTTAGTACCTTATTTTTGCTTTATTTATGAAATATCAGTTTTTAGATACCCACCTCTCGCATCAAAATACGCCATTTTCAATTAAATATTTCTCTGGGTAAAATTAAAAATATTAACATACCCCTACCTCATTTTAAAGATCGATTCTTTCTCTTTCTATTGTTGTATAACAAATTGACTTTTTACGTAACACTTCTTTAGTACAAATTTATTTCATCTTGTACTTTTTGGAAAAAAATCGTCAAATTATCTTGGTTCCTCAACCGTAAAAATAAACGGTTAACATCACCAAGACTTCGCTAAATTCACGCCGCTCCTGTACGAAAATCTGAACCGAATAACTCACCATGGACTGGTCTATTGTTTGTCCTTTGTTTGTGCTCCATTGTGCACACCTTTGTTCTTGTGCCCCACAGGGACCAAGTCGAAATGAGCAGGGCCAGCCCCACCCACTTGAGAGAAGAGGGTTGTACTAGTGTCAATCATTTGTGCTTGGTTTGTGCTCCATTGTGCACACCTTTTTTCCGTCGTGCTTCACGGGGACGAAGACTGAATGGGCGGGGCCAGTCCAACCCAATTGAGAGAAGGGGGTTAAAGTAGTGTTGAATCGATTATGCTCCATTGTGCGCACATTTTTTTCGTTTGAGCTCATCTTTTATCAATTAGTTCTCCAAAAGCCTGGGGGTGGGGCCAGAGAGATGTAGCCCCACCCATATACGAGACAAGAGGGATGAACTAGTGCCAATCGATTGTGCTTTGTTAGAGCTCCATTGTGCACACTTTTTTTTTCATTTGTGCTCCCCTCATCTATTATTTCTCAAAAATCCTGGGACAGGGCCAAGGACATGCAGCCTCACCCATATAATATGGAGGGGGTGAAATGATAGGGTTAGAAACGGGGACAGTCCAGTGCGAAACTCTAGCTAGTCGTTCTGCCGCATTTAGACAGGCCAGTATACTTGAATCAAGTTAGGCGAGTTTTACATATGCAACTAAATTTGTTTAAATTCATTCACACCACATTTATTGTATAAATTGTCGCATTTGATTACATTTTGTGCCTCTAACAATGCGGAAGACTGATAAATTTGTATAGATCTACTAAATATCAATGCAAATTGTGAAAATAAAATAAAATAAACGTTTTTAAAAAACTTATAGGAAGTACGATCACACAGTGTGGCCTATAGGGTTTTGAAAAAATTCAATTTTCAAACAAAACAGTGCCAAAAAAGAAAAATTTAACACAAATTTATGCAACACTCAGGAATTTTTGATAATTTTCATGAATACAATAGAACAATATTTTGATGGCCAGCAAATTTTACATGATTTTTTGTTATCAAATCGAAAAACATTGGACTTGACTTGAATCAGTTAAGTGAAGAATTTTCAAGCTCCACTTTCCAAGCACTTTGAGCCAAAAATTTGGTAGCCAGAGATTTAAAATTTCCATTTTCTCATCAATTTCAAGAAATAAACAAAACTGTAATTACCAATTTATGATTACAGTTTCCTGATTGGCCAATTCAGTAATAATGTGCAAATTCTACTACTATGCCAGTGTAAGAAGTTCCTAGTATCAAGTGACTTGATCAAGTATACTTGACGTGTCTGAACGCGGCTTTACTCTTCACATTTTGAACCAACATATGTTGTGTACCCTGTCAAAATTACCGTGAGATATTCTGTAATTTTGTACTTGATCCGAATTATTTATGGCCATGATCAATACCTTCTTACTATCAATTAAATAACCACCATATTTTTTTAATTAATTTTTTAACCTTTTAGGCCTTTCAAAAGATTGGACAAGCGATACATAGCTATACTGAAATTTTCAATCCTTTAGGTCTTTCAAAAGATTTGGTAGTGATAGTAAAAAATAGATAAGAATTGCTGATTTGTGATTATCTTGAAGAAAAAAATTACCGAGAAGTAATTATATCATCTCTAAATTGGATAAATAGCAATACCCAGTGGCTACAGAACATACGTTAAAAAAGCAGTCTTTCATTGTGTGCAAAACTCTCGAACATTGAAGTCACCAAACTAAATAGATGCTTTGAAATTATTATTCCATTGCTGATAACATCAATTGGAGTAAGATCACTTCATCATATTTTACCTATCTATTCCTTAAAAAAAAAAAAAAAAATATTGAACTAAGCATCTTGTTTCACTTCTTAAGTTTTAGCTATAAAGCACTTATATTCCATAAAACCTTTTATTTAAGCTTAAGCGAGAAATTCAATTATCTGCTAGAAATTTACATAGGTTAACCACTTACGTATGTAAAGGTAACAGAATTATATGCATTAAATTTTAGATTTGGAACCATGCAAAAATTTTTACTAGGTTTTGTGGTATTCATTCCTTATTTAATTCAAGCTGAGTTTGATTATGCAGAGTTTCGAAGGAGAGGCCTTAGTAAGTAGTTATTAGATATTATTATTTGATGATTATAAAAATTGTAAATCAGGAGTTTGGTATTTATTTACTCACTTTACCAATGATTTATATTGTGTTATGGTCTACATAAATGTAGGTATATGAGATTATTATATCCATATTGAATTATCCCTACAATTGTTTAACATCTATGTTTTGTTTGCGGTAGCACTTCACCCTGACTTCAAGAAAGAATTAGATGATATTACCGATGAGAAGATAAAATCTAATAAGCAAAACTGTTATGTTCAGGTGTATAGAATGGGATATGCAGAGGGTTACGCTAGCGCAGAAGGAGTAACCGTAAGTGTAATTTGAGATTATGCATCACAAATTTTAGTATTTTATTAAACATAAAATAAATAGTTAATACAATACCTTGTTTTCAACATGCGATTTGCAGTTTTTAAGCAGTTTCTTATGCGCTAGCAATGGTTTGAAAGGTATTTTGGAAATTAGTTATAAACTTGGTGCAGTTTTAGTTTCCGTCTATGGTCAGATGAAGTGTAAAGATCCGGATTTCCCAGTAGATATTTCAGAAGTGATTACAAACAACGACTGTTGGGTAAGGCAGTATAATTCCCCAAAATATGATAAAAAAACCATTGACTTGACTGATTCAACTGTTATTGGTGGTGCTGTGACTACATCTCCTGAAAAATACAAAGCTGAAATTGAAAGCTCATTCAAGATTTGGTATAGAATAACTACTTTAACTGCTTTAATAGAGGAGGTCACACCACCATTCATCAAAAAACTACAAGATGCATTGAAAAATTTCCATGAAACAAATAAAGGTGACAAAAAATATGAAAAAATTGAGGATGTTAAAGTAAGGTTTGCTGCACAGATGGCCAGGAGTTTTAAGATGATGTGTGCCCTGCACCACCAGCTCAACAATATTATGCATATTCATGCTCAGGGAAGTCCACAAACTGATTTTTTAGAAATATTGTTGGAGTATGCACCAAACTGGCATATGTCACCAGAACAATTTCAGTTTCTTGACATCCTGAGACACTCTATACCAAATCAAATAACATCATTAAATTATGTTAACATTCAAAACAACAAAGAAGAATGGGTGGTCATTCCATATGATCATTCAGAGGATTGCGGTCGCCTAATGTTCAAGCAATTACCATCGACTCCAAATAATCTGGTCTCACCAATTTCAATTCCTCTTAAACCTCTCACACTGAAACCGTCAAAATTTTTGTAGATTAGATATTGCATGAGTGTCTCATATTAAATGGATACTTATTGTAAATTCTGTGCATACATACAATTTTTTCATGTCACTTTAAATACGTCTACCTACTGATTGTAAATACTATATGTACAAGATTCTTTCATGACATTGTAAATATCTATTAAGTATGTACTTATGTGTACCTATATTATACTGATTGTAAGTAAATTGGTATATACTATCTGTATAAGATTTTTTCTTCTAATTGTAAATATTACCTATATACCTTCAAGAATAAATTTTTAATTTTTCCTCAACTTCGGTTTGTCCAAGAAAATGGTATAATATATTTGCACATTCAACTGTTCAGTAAGGATATGATATAGGTAAATAAGTAAGGTGGATCAACTGACAGATAATTAGTAATCGATACTAGCATGACATTTGTCGAATTAAAAAAATTCTAATATGTAGAAGACAATGATATTTAATTTTGATAATTAGGGATATTTTGAAAATTCGTACTATTTAAATAAATGGGGCACAGAGTCAAAGAACGAATGCAAACTTTCCCCTTCCAGGGAAATTTTCAACAATTAATTTTTCAGATATTTGTGGTAATCATTATCGCTTCTGTTCTAGGATATGTTTTCAAAATAAAACTTAACATTAAAATTTCAGGCCTTTACCGGCTTTCCAAGTATATGAGAGCTTTGTACAAATGCAATTTTTCAGATATTTGTGGTAATCATTATCGCTTCTGTTCTAGGATATGTTTTCAAAATAAAACTTAACATTAAAATTTCAGGCCTTTACCGGCTTTCCAAGTATATGAGAGCTTTGTACAAATGCAACCCTGCGCCCCCTGTCGACCTTCACATCTGTGTGTTAACAGAATAATATCGAGACTACAAAAACACAAAGAGTACCTATGAATTAAATACCATAATTAGATAGCTGGTGCTGGAAATTATCATGTTCACGCATAATATCCCAAAAATTTTCTACAAAGTTTTGTACATATATTTTAAAGAATTTGGAGAAAATTGTGATCTACAGCCTCAAGTTGGATAAAGTGATAGTTGACCAGAGTTTTAATAAAATCAAAGTTTATAATCTTTTCGTTCGGTGATACATCTGACATTCTAACTGATGAAATTTAAAAGTTTATTTCACAGTTCCATGTAAAAACTAGCGGAATTAAATTCTGCAATAGAAAATCTAAGTTAAAATCAGGCGGTGTCCTGCATTTAAACGAAAGCACGGTGGAGTACTTAATATTTGTTTTGTTGTATAAGTCTCGTTTCTCTTTTCACGAGAATGTGTACCGGATGAAAAGGAAAAGGATGGACAGAGATTGAAATGACTAGATATTTGTTTTTTCTAAAGCAGTTTTGGCTTTCAGTGTAGTTATCGAATTAAGGTTCGGTGAACAAAAAACCACGAAGCAAGCACTAAGAAGTATTATAATATCTTCGTTAAAACAGAAATTCTGTGTCAAATTAAAAAGAAATTGTTCGTAAGTATTCATGTAAATGTGAAAGGTGAAGCTGAACTAGAAAGTACGTTTAATATTGAAACTTACCGTGATTGAAAAAAATTCAATATTCTTGTTTTGCTTATGTGTAATTTTATAGTGATCTTTAACGTGTAGATTATGTTATAGTGCATGTATATGTGTTATTTAATACTTTTTTTTATTATTGGTTTTGTAATTATGTCCTCAATTTAAATTTTCATTCTATTGCTTCTTAAGTTTTGTAATTACGCCAAGAAATTGAAAATAAATTGGTCATATTAAAATTATGTTTCATTGGTATGCAGTCAACAGCACTGCCATGCATTTTTTTGAAAATGTAAAAACTATCTCAGAATTTTTTTTCATGTTTTTCTCATCTTCAAAATTTCATTTTCAATTTTTTTCAACACTGAAATTGAAAAAAATTGTGGTCATTGCAACATTTCTATTTCAAAATGTTTTCAAATGTCAACTTCGGTCCACATAACGAATTTTTTTAGTAAAATTATTTTTCAACTCTAAAATTATATGAATTTAAAGAGTAATTTGAAAAAATTTGATTGAAAAAAATGTGAGAAATTTGAGATTGAATAAATTATGCAAGTAAAAGTACATAAAAACAAGTAGATACATATGGAACAATATACAAATGCAAATACTTAAAACTAAAATCACAGCTCAACAACTACGTACATTGGCACTATCTACCTAGGTAGATGGGCAAGAATGCAAAAAGAAAATTACATAAAATGTACATTCATATCGTCCTACAATACAAAGAAGTAACTAGAAAAATTAGAGTTGAGAAAATTATAAGAATAAAATTAAGTTGCAAAAATTGGAAGAAAAAAATTTGGGTATTGTGCTTGTTACTTGATCATTGATTATTGATCAATGTCAATGTGTTTGGGCTTATTTCAGTTGACGTTTGCTCAGAGTAATTTTCATTACATTTTGAGACAGGGCGACAGCTACGAGTCCCCCTCTCGAGCGATCGGGATGAAATTTTTTTAGTGCAATGCCTACTCATAAATGAGTCTTAAAATGATGCAACAAATTTAAATAAGCGAAAATTGTAATTTCGCAGACTCCATCGGTACATATAATTAAAGAATGTCAATTTCGCGATTTGCCCACTTCCCCTGCTCGCCAACCATTATGTTTATTTTTAATTTTGGATTTTTCAGACGTCGTGTGTAAAATTCGTTTCTAATTTTGATTTTCTTTATGAAATATTTTCAAGCCCAAATTATTTTCAATATTTCTTCAACTGCCATAAATTTTTTGTCGTTCTTTATAATTTTTCCAAATTTCAACACCATCTTTCTTTCTCCCAAGATATTTTTCAACTTGGAAATTTTTTCCATTTCAGTAAAATTTTTTTTAACTCCATTCTTCCACACTAAATTTTTTTTCTCCGTATATTTTCCAACTCTACAATTTGCTCCCCAATCTTTTCATTTGGATTCTGAAAGTTTTCTCTACTGACAACTCCAAAAATTCCATTCTTTGATCTAAAATTTTTCAAAGACTTCATTTGCTTGAAATTCTTTCAGCTTGAGTTTCTCAAAAATTTTCCAAGAGTTGAAAATATTTTGATAATCTTGAGTTGAACTTTTACAATAAGTAAGAAAGTATAACATGAAGAAAACATTTTGGTGTCGTAAAAAAATTTTTAAAGTACAAATTTTTGTAATTTTAGAGCTGGACTTTGGGAAAAAATCGAGTTGCATAGAAATTGAAGACTCACATAATTTGAACACGGAAAATTTAGTTTTTGGCAAAATTTTTTTATTTTAGTAGGTACCTGATGTAGGTATATTCCATGTGAATTTAGTCATACCTAGATAAAAATTTCCGAAATATCCATCAGACTGATGAATATCAATATTGTTTTTAATACGTATAATTATGCAAATTCGAGCTTCCGAAAACAATACTCACTCCATTTGAAATCTATAAAACATGAATTTTCTCACCATTTTTCTGATTTTGATGCATCTACATTCTACATACAATCCGATTAAAAAGACTCGGATGTCCAAATTTCATGTGTAGGTAGATTAGGGTCACTGAGGGTGAGGTGTCCTAATGAGATTTTCAATTCAACCTCAGCTCAGCATCCCAAAATTGAGATAAAGTCTTATTTTAGTACGGACGATTTAGCTTAAAAAAAGCCAAAAGCCAAAAAAAATTCCCGAAAACGGGAAAGTTCGTATATAGGCTTTGTAGAGGGTGTATTTCAACATACCCGACTTTCCCTAAAATCGGGGAATATTTTGTCCCCCTTTTGGGGGCGAGGGGGTTCAAATTTTGGTTTTTTGGCTATAACTTTTGAAATTACGCCCTTTAGAAAAAAAAGTTGTAACAAAAATTGTAGAAAATTCAAAAACGAACAATTTCCTTATTAGCCATTTTTTCCTAGGACCTCATTGGAGGGTGCTATGGGCTTCAGAAAAAAATCAATTTTGAAAATTTCTCATTATCAGAAAAAATCACCAAAAATCGGGTTAATCGACTTTTAGGAGCGAGCGGTTCTTTTACATAGTACATCCTATTACCATGTAGAATAAGATAAATGAACAACCGACCCCTCACCTCAAAGTAGGGGGGGTGGACCCCCTGTATAAAAAGTTGCATTTTCCCCCTAGAATATCTCAGCTGCAGTGAAAAATTTGAAAAATTGGTTCAAACAAGAGCGGGGTTCAAACAATTTTCATCAACTCAATAAATTACACGTGTGTAGGCCTGGTATAAAACCTAGCGGACCAATAGCCCAACAAGTGGGTTTTTAGGGTTGTCGTGGTCGCTAAACTCGATTTTTATAATCATCTGACCCCTGGACTCAAATTGGACCCCAAAACAGGGGGTTTAAAAAATTGGAAGAAATTTGTAAAAGGTAATTAAAATAGGAAATCGTAGAAGTTGAAAAATCTGAAGTAGATAAACTCAAAAAAAAAATTTAATTGAAAAAATTTTGTTGGAGGATAAATTTCAAAATTGGATACAGTTTTGAAAAAAATTCAGTATTCAAGAAATTGAAGCAAATTGGAATTGGGAAAAGATGAAGTTAGAATAATTTACTTGAATCGTCGAAATCCCATTTGAGGCAAAATTTGTAATTGAAATTGAATATAATTTTTAAAAACAAGGGTTGAAGAAGGTGAGCACAAACGAAAAAAATGCGTGCACAATGGAGCACAAACGATTGACACTAGTTTCATCCCCTCTCTATCTCATATGGGCGGGGCTGCATGTCCTTGGCCCTGTCCCAGGCTTTTTGAGAAACACAAAATGGGGGGGGGCGACACTGTCTAATTTCGAAAAAAATTTCACATGAAACATCCTACTCTCCACGGTCCAGATTACCCCTCTCTGACATGTATTTTCCAGTTTACAAACTTCCAGACAAGGATTTTGACACCAAAAAAAAGTCTCTTTGTTTTCCACATCGGAGATTACGATCTAGCCTCTCGTATGTGTAACATACAATTTGGAAAATTCTCCCACGAAATGAATCGAAAATTTTATAAATACATGCTTACCAATATTTCCAAATAGATGATTATAGCAAAAAATTTTAATATAGAACTGCGAGTCCTACAAAATCAATAGAATACTATATTTAACGAGCATACATATAAATCACAATAGATACATTCATGATACAATCGCGTATCGAATTTGAAGCTATAAATAAGAAGATAAATTTCGCAAATCGGTAGTTATATTTTTAAAATTGATTTTGCTCTCGTACACTTATCATCAAATTTTTAGTTCACCGATCGATATGTTTTCAGTAGTTAACATTGCGTTATTTTGTACGATGATTTTTGCGATTGTGTCTGAACCACAACAAGAGGTACCATAAAATTTCACTTCGACTTCGTCGAGATGATTTTTCAAATCAATTTAATTCTATGTTGCAATTTTTTGTTTCGTCAAAAGGCAGATTTTGACTTTTTTATAGTTTACGATGCAAGCCAACCCGCCTCCATTGATTGGTTCAAGAAGGAGTTCGACACTTATCAGAAAATGTTCGATGGCTACGTGCGATTCGTTTTTTCACCTTGTCAACTAATCAAGGTCGGTCGATTCGTCTTCAAAACATCGGTTTCACTTTTGATGATATTCGTAGGCTGTAAACTGTAATTATTTTCTCAACAGCTGAGCAGTGATAAGAAAACAATGACTTGTGATACTGCTGACCCTAGTTGCCTAATGAATAAGCTGCATTCTTGCGCCATTACGAAAATTACAGATTATCATACCTTGGTCAGTTTTATAAAATGTTCGTTTCAAAAAGAAGCGTCTTCGGTATTGAAAGAGGTAAATAATTTAATTTTCTCCAAAAAAATAAAATTAAACATCGAAATAGATACTTAATCAGATATCTTCGGGTAATAGTGTTTGAAAGATCAACAATTGGCATGTGCAATCGATACGTGTGCTAAACAAGAAGAAGGATTTCAAAGTTGTGTCGCGAATTCTCAAAACGTTAATAAGCCATTGCCTGCCGAAATAGTTCCTTTTTTCGTAGTTCCGCAGGTAAACTAACATCGATTTTGATTCAAATATAAAGTACATCAATATTTATACTGCCAGTATCATAATATATGACAAATTTCTATTGGTACAGAATTTTTACGGTTATATTCCGTATATGACGACGGATGCTGTATGTCGTTGGATTGGGCCCATAAATTATCCCAAGTTGTGTCCGAAGGTGAGGAAAATAGCTTGATTTAAATTTTATAATAATGAAGAAGTAGAGATTGCTCTTCAATTAGGATTCGTACTGGAATGAAAAAGCGTGAAATTACAAAAAAAAAAAAATACTTCGTAGCACAAAGGTGCGAAATTTTGTAAAAAAAAAATCGTCGAAAAGGACGAAATTTTAACTAAAAAGGCAACAAAAGTAAAAATCGATATTTCTTTTTTCTTCTTCTTGGAATTTTTACTCTTAAGTCATGGAATTTTTATTCTCAAGTCATAGAATTTTTTTCGAGCAACTTGGAAAATGAATTATTTTATTTCTAAAAATCGCAAATTTTTCAAATCTTGTCCCTCGCGAGATTGAGGATGAAGATCTCGTCTCTCTCTCAAGACTGAAATGTTGATAAAAATGAACAACTTTCAGCTTTCAAACGTCTTTTCTTCGAAAATTTGGCCCTGCTCCGCTCGATCTTGATAGATTTACATTATGAACTCTCCTTACTCAGGCAATTGAATGATTTGATTTAAAAATCAGAAAAAATTTATCCTTTTCATTTTTAGTGGACTCGACTTCGATTGAAAATTCAATAGAAGTGCACTTTCGTCCGTGTTTGCGTAGGTTGTGTAAAGAGCTATGAAAAAATTGTAAAAATTGGTCTGAAATAGGCGGATCTCGAGAAAATTCATTTTTGAAAGATTTTCGATTTTTGGGCGTCAACAATATGATTTTTTTTTGTTTTGAAGTCAAAAAAGTAGCAAGGAAAAATCACGAAAGAAATGCGAATTTTCGTTCTTTAATTTCTGTACGAACTCTGTTAGTTTGTTACCTAATTTTATTCTGACAAAATTGATTAATTTTCAGGACTTGTAAAATGACCGATTTCTGATTCAGTCAAGACTCGTTTGGAAAAAATGTGAATACATTTCCGAAAAGTTGAATGGGTGGTATAATTATATTATATTTCATAATAACTATGCATATAAAATAAATTATTCGTACATCGAGATGCGTTTGTCTTAGTTATTTACCTGAGCTAAGATTGTGATCGTTTTTCAATATTTTAATATAAAAAATACCTTACGCAGGATTCGTAAGGTGACCGACTTTTCAACTCATACAAACCAACAAAATTTAATTGACGAATGAATCGAAATCAAATCATTCTAATATATTGAAAATTTGCGAGAAACTTCGGTTTCTCCAAATATTACCAAATTCCCTCAAAAAAAAATTTTATTCGGTAAAAAGCCAAAATGAAAGAAGAAAAATAATAATAAAAAGTCTGTAAAAAATATCAGAAAAATCACAAAAAAAAACTCATTTTCTCTTCTATCTCGAACTTTTAGTCAGCTATGAACCGAAATTACTTTATTGTGGGAGGAAAACGGGTAAAGAACACAAAAGATTGAAAATTTCAAACTGGAACAAAATTCTCATCATTTTTAGAACTTGAAACGTACTTTCTCATTTAAAAATCAGTGAAAATTATCGAAAATTACTGAGAAAAAGTCAGAATTGCAGCACAGGAAAAAATCAGCAAATTTTCAATGAAAACGAATCAGTGAGAAAAACCACTGGAAAATCAGTGAAAATTCACTGAAAAGTCAGTAAAATTTATGAAATTAGCAGAAAAATCATCGAAAATCAGCGAAAATTCACTGATTTTCAGCGAATTTTTGCTGATTTTTTCCTGTGCTGCAATTCTGACTGTTTATCAGTGATTTTTCACTGATTCAGAATAAGAGAGTAATTTTCCGTTTTCGAAATACAAAATTTTACAAATTTTCATGATGAAAGAATTTTATTCTTATTAGTAAATTGATCGATTGAAAAGACCATCTGAAGTTCCAAATTGAAAAAAAAAACTAAGGCCAAATTTTGATCAAGCAATCAAAAATACCTACTCTCTCATTTATAAATCAGTGAAAATGATCGAAAATCACTGAGAAACAGCCAGAATTGCAGCACAGGAGAAAATCAGTGAAACAATTTCAATGAAAACAAATCAGTGAGAAAAATCACTGGAAAATCAGTAAAAATTCACTGAAAAGTCAGTGAAAATTCACTGAAAAGTCGGTAAAATTTGTGGAATTAGCAGAAAAATTAGTGAAAATCTTTGAAAACTCAGCGAAAATTCGTTGAAAATCAGTGAATTTTGCTGATTTTTCCTGTTTTGCAATTCTGGCTGTTTATCAGTGACTTTTCACTGATTCAGAATGAGAGAGTAATGAAAAAAATGTTGGAAAAAAAACTGAAAAATTTGCTAAGTCATTACAAATTTTGAAGCAGTGATCCTCTTACAAAATAGCCCAACTTGAATAGAAATTTTTAGCAATAACTACAGTTCGCAGGCCAGATTTTGATGCATTATTGGAACCCTGTTACATCATTTAGGGACCTGTTGATATGCACCATCCACAAGGGTACCTCAGTTATTTATAACGCAATAATTGTAAAATCAATTTTAAAGTGTTCTTATTATAGACCGAATATTTCGCATCATCTGCTCGTACAATTTGAAAAATCAACCAATTGATTAAACAACAGAAAATAAGTAATTTTAATTCCAAACATTAATATGCGATACTTGCGTTCGTTGAATAAAGAATGGCCCCATAAAACGAGCCTCACCGCCATCAATTTTTGAATACGACACGCGACACTTGTTTCTATAAATGTAGAGAAGGTCAGAAGGTTGAACAAATTGTTAATTTAATTTTAACGTGTGTTTTGGTGAAATTTACGTGCTATAAAAATATGTATCATCGCTGTGTAACTTATTTTCATTGCGGGTATTTCGAAATAACGATTCATAAAATTGTTTATTACGTAATTTTACCAGCATCAAAATTAATCATTGCATAGAAGGAGTTCATTAAAGTTTATAATCCTTTCGAACGTTCTGCTGTTTATTGTGGGTAGAGTATTGACCGATAAAAAGGATCGATTTTGATTTCTTTTTTTGAAAAATCAGCAGGGAAGGAGAGAAGTTCCAAAAAAATTGGCGATGAGGTCGATAAAAAATTTGAAAAATTCGGGTTTCAGATTTAATTCTGAAATGCCCTTCTTTATTTTGAATTTAAAATTTTTTAAATCAGAATGCAATATTTTTCTCTGAAAATTATATTTTTAAAATAATCCAATTTTTTCGTGACTGAAATCATTGACATTATGGATAAAAATGGAGGTGTTTTTCAGCACTGCGATGATTTTTTTTTTCAACTGGAAGCAAATACCATATAAAAAGGGCATCGTTACTTTTTTTTCTAGTTCCCCTCTCATCAAATTTTCTATAACAAAAAAAAAATTCTGACCCACTTTGACAACCGATTAGAAGTACGAGCTTTATGAGCCCTTAAACAACTAATCCGTTTCCTTCCACTCGAAATACTTACGTACAAATATTGACACGTGCTAAATTTTTAATTTTTTTCATCTCGCATTTTCTCGCAAAAGAACTTCTACGCTACGATGTGTTTTTCCTTCTTCACAAGAGTGAAATTTCCTACCACCACAAACGTGTCTTAACTGCAATGACGGTCATTCTACTAGTACATATAATCGCCTCTTACTTTCGCCCGGCTTTCGAAGCTTTAGGTTAGATGAGTATTGCCAGCACCGCTGTCGTTAGTTTAATGGAATTTTCTCCTATTATACCGAACAACCTTGCCAGTTTTCTTTTAATTTCAAATGAATTTCACGCTATTCAATTTCTGCTCGGTATATCGTATGTATATGGTGTTTATGTTCTAGCAAATAATACGAACCAGGTACCTGACTACCTACGCAGTTGAAGTATCAATTCGAGACGAGTGTGTAATTTTTTCTCGCTATTTTTCTGGGCAGGTACGACTTGTTTTTGATGTGAAACTTTGCCAGAATGAATATATCGTACGATGAAATATATAATTTTGAAGAACCGGAATGGTTTGGGAACCAAGCTTGAAAAGAAATTTCTTTAGAATTTGAACTTTCAACTTTCAACTAAAATATCTCGATACCCGAGCCTCCCAAGAAAAAAACTAATTGAACTTTACAAAAAGGAAGTTTTACGCTCTACAATTTATGTTCAATTCATTTTTTTCGTTTAACCCTCTCTTTGCTCAGAAAATTGATTTCAAGTGTGAAAATTCATTGAAAAGTGTAAGGATCATTCGAGGAGCTGGGTTCCAAAAGTGGCATTATCCATTTTTGGTAAAAATGAGTTAGTTATGGTTTCTGATATAATTTTTCACGCCGCATCACATGAGCTCATCAGTTTTTATCTGTGATTACTCCTTCCCTTCGAAAAATGACGTTAAAGATGCATCTTGGAGTCAAAACTAACATTATAGAAAGGCTATTATCAGATTCGGCACCAAGGCAGTACTTTTTCAACCAATGAGAGGCTTGCGCAACCATGGCACACTTGTATCTGAAAATGAAAATTGGTCCCTCTTTTTCAGTTTTCGATAATTTTTTTGAAAATTCGCATAATAAAGCCTGCATTTCATATAAATTTTCGTTGTTCATTAGTTTTAATATTTTTTCTGGTAAATAATTGGCTGGAAATAGCTAAAAAGTGGGAAAAATTGCACCTAGGACTCAAAAGTGACAATATCAATTTTTGAAAGTGGTAGATTCGGGCCCTAGGGCACTATTTCGGCAAAATTTTAAATGGAAGTGTTCATTGGGTAGTCTAGATACAGCCTGAAACAATTTCCGAGCGTTGATAGTCAGTTGCCAGAGCTGTGGAGGTTTTTCGCCTCTCCTGAAAATTCGTGTTTTTGGATAATGCCACTTCGACCCTTTAGTGCCCCCTAGCCCCCATTCTTTAAAAAATATATGAATTTTTTAGGAATTCGGGGGTCAGTGTGAGGTACAGGGGAGGCGGATCGAGAAAGTAAGTTGATAATCGAGCTCAGCACCCTTGAATCAGTACAAATCGATATGCCACGAGCTATTTTCACTTTTTTGCACAAGGTTTCTCAAAATTGGAGGGCTAGGGGGCACTAAAGGGTCGAATCTAAAAAATGAGTAAATGTTCCAGCTCGAAGCCCTTAAAATCCTAACAAACCACACGTCGTCGTCACACGTTATTTTTCATTTTTTTCGAATTTTGACCTCATCAAGAGGGCTTATATGGGGATTAAGAGAGGTCGGATGAAAAAAGTGAGCACGTATTCGAACTCAGCGCCTTTGAATTAGTAGAAATTCTCGTGTAATTTGATTTTTACATTTTCTTTGAATTGTGGCCAAAATTGAGGACCCTTCGCCTCCTAAGGTATCAAGATCTCATCTTAAAAAGTAATTAGTTGAAAAAACACATGAAAATTTCTCCTCACAGTAATTTTTCAGATTTTTAAATAGTAGCCTTCATCTTTTGTACTTATCATAAAAATTGAGCTTTCATCGCCAAAGTTCAACTTTGAACTTTTCAAAATGTGATTATCAATTATAAATCTCCTTTCAATTTTCTATAAACAAGAGAGCGGTGAGCGTTAATTAGGCGGATCCCTAAAATTGGACCAAAAAATAATGGATATTTATTTTCTGAGTAACATTTTTAAGTATGTACTTACACGCTTTATACGATGGCTTAGGGTTTTTCCTGGTAAGGAATGGTATTCGGTCAAAATTGATCCAAAATGTTACTTTCAGTATAAAACCCTCAACAAATTTTGAGCCTCAATTTCCCCTCCTTCCGGAATTATCGCACCTCAAATGCCGAAAATTCAACATGTGATATCTCTGAAAGGAGTGAATAAAATTTTTTGAATTTTCACAGATTATAGGTACGTCATGACGGATAGTAAGTAGGTATGTATGAGAATTTTTCGAAAATTTTCGGTTCACATTTTTTCAATTGTTTTTTCATGTTGAAATTTTCAAAAAAAATTGGGATTCCTCGGATGGGAATTTTTTTATTGATTTTGTCAAGTCGTCAGGCATTGCTTATATTTTTTCTGATTTCAAAATTTTGTGCAACATACTCAAAAAAACCCCAAACAAAAAAAACACGATTTTTCACTACCTTTTCATAATTAACGAAAGAGGTATCCCAACTCAAAGTAAAATTTTGAGCTGGAACAAAAATATATCGAAAGCACATCATGAAAAATTTCATATCCAAAATTTAAGGAGCTGAAGTGAATTTCTCCAATTTTGACGAAATTTTATAATTACCTCATTTCCCTGCAAAAAATGAAATTTAGATCCATCTAATCAATGAAAAAAACTGAAATTTGGTATAATACCCTATTTTTAACCTCTCGAATCGATTGGAAGCAGTTTCGAAACGTTTCGGAACCTCCAGAAAATTTTAGAATTTTCCAAACATGAATTTCGGCACCTGTAATGTTTGATTACGTGTATTGGTGACCGTTATCAATTAAAGCTCAATTTTCCAAAATCCGTAATTCTGAATTAAAATGCTTACTTTTGACTGAAATTTTTTCTGGAAAAAAATATGGATTTTAACTCAGTGTTACGAATTTTGGAAAATTGTGTTTTAACTTTTAATCGATCAAATTTAAAATGGATCACCCATATACAGGTATGGTTTTGTATTTCTTGTTGCCCCTTTCCTTACAAACATAGGTACTAAAGTTTGTAAAAAAATGAGGGTATTGGTGTGAATAAGGGGGGGAGGTGCTTGAGAAATGAGGGGGCACTCATCTTGACTCAGGGGGATCACCGCACCCCTGTCTACAAAACCGTGCCAACAGATTCATTTAGGACCAAATCAACCAAGAGATATGAGCCTTCAAATTTGAGCCTAATCCCAATTGTACGAAAATTACGAAAGCCACCCCTCGCGGCTTCGCCCCGTGAATTATTAAAATCGAAATGACGGTGATTCCTTCATCAAGCCATCGAGGGGTACTCGTAAAAAAAATTAGCGAAATCGGAAGACCTCAGGTTCAAAACCTGCTCGAACTGACGTGGAATGAGCCTAAAAAAAAAATGTTCAACGAAAAATTCGAAAAAAAATTGCATTTGTTTCCAAAAAAATATTCACTATTCAAGAAAATTTTAAATTTCTTTGTCCCTGCAAATCACTGAGTGAGCAAATATACCAAGTAGGACTCAGTATAGATGCCTACATTTAGAATTGCTACCGTAACATCATCAGTGAAACACACAACACAATATAGGTCTCGTTACACCAGATTCGAACATCTAACGGAGACTTTCCAAGAAAGAAATTTAATACGAGGAAAAAAATTATAATAACCGTGATACTCGCGTCGGCGGAGGATTTTTTCATCGCCGCCTTTCGAAACTACAATTGTATAAGCGCCGGTTCGCGAAAAGCAAAGCACAGACGAAAGATTGAGGGAAGGGAGTGGGCGGCCGAAGGGGTACAGGAAATATGAATAATTCATGTTCGAAATTTCGGGTATACATTTACGCATATATATGGAAGCTTTAGCCAAAAACCAGCACGAAAAATGGTTAGTATGCGAGGTGCGAGAGAGGAACGAAGGAAAGGGTTGAAAAAAGGTGAACGGAGAGTAATTTTAAGATTTTACTAGCTTGACCGACCATCGTCGATGATTTTTCTTCCTCGAAAGGAGCTAGTGGGATCGTACGTGTCTCGGGGTTGTTTGTCAGATAAGGTCGCCAGAGCTGGCAAAAGACAGAAAAGTTTTACTGATTTCGTCCATGTCGAATTACATTATCCTGCATAAAAATTCGATGTAAAAATAAAACCGGCGAGCTGGGTTGAAATTTCGAAAGAAATTTCGGCTAGTTTTGTTTTCTTTTTCGTCCCACGACGGTATTGATATTTTTAGCAACATTACGGTGTAATTTTTATAGCAGAAATCGAGCAGCGGGTTCTGCGCCAAGAGGAGTGAAATCGAGAGACAGGAGCCGCGGGGCCTGCGCCAGGAGGAGTAAAATCGGGAGACAGGAGCCGCGAGTTCTGCGCCAGGAGGAGTAGACGCGAGGGAAAAAATTGTTTCGATTTGGAATATGTGTGTATGTACAACCTGTCTACATTATGCTGCATATAAATCCGATGTAAAAATATAACAAGCGAGCTGCGTTGAAATTTCAAAAGAAATTTCGGCTAGTTTTCTTCTCTTTTTTGTCCTACGACGGTATCGATATTTTTAGTAACATTATGGTGTAATTTTTATAGCAGAAATCGAGCAGCGGGTTCTGCGCCAGGAGGAGTAAAATCGGGAGACAGGAGCCGCGGGTTCTGCGCCAGGAGGAGCAAACGCGAGGGAAAAAATTGTTTCGATTTGGGATACGTGTGTAGGTACAACCTGTCTGCATTATGCTGCATATAAATCCGATGTAAAAATATTACCAGAGAGCCGCGTTGAAATTTCAAAAGAAATTTCGGCTAGTTTTATTTTCTTTTTCGTCCCACGACGGTATCGATATTTTTAGCAACATTACGGTGTAATTTTTATAGCAGAAATCGAACAGCGGGTTCTGCGCCAGGAGGAGTAGACGCGAGGGAAAAAATTGTTTCGATTTGGAATACGTGTGTAGGTACAATCTGTCGTCAAAATTACGAGTTCGATTTTAATGGCCGAGAGGCCGAAGTTGGGTATGAAGATGAAAGGGAGGAGGGTCGGAGCATAGATGAAATTTTCAATCGAGCCGCAGCAGCAGCTACGTAGAGACGCAGGTTGTACGAAGGGGCTGGTGATATGTTATTCATTTTTGTCGTCGTCGTCGTCACAGGAGGCACAGACCGAAACAGCTGAGGGTGGATGGTTGACTTTTGGCGAATACATTAACAACAGCTGACGCGACTTTGGGGGTGTTTATTTTGAATTCCGTAGGTTTCTCTGTCGCGTATAACGAGCGAAATTTTAATATAGATATCGAGCCGGTTCGACGGACTAAATTGGAAAATTTTTCAACTTCGGTGTGTAAAAAATTAACCTAGATGGGAATTTGCCGGTGGGTAATTCTCGACGTACGTAGGAAGTTGCGAAGTTGTTTTGAGGGAAACGCCGGCATGAGCTCGAGGTACACACGGTTGAATATTCGAAACGAATTATTCGTCGGTGTATCTGGTACGAGTTTAAATATTAACAAAGGTGTCGTCACTTGCACCTATTTCCATATTAGCATTTTAGCGCCGCGCAGCGAGAGATGAAGAGGAAGAACAGACACAAGTTGAGAATTAGCTTTTCCTTTAGTTGGTCGTGTAGAACGCCTGTGTGTCGACGTATTAACACGAACACGAACGACGACTAGGATGAAATTACTCCGCATATTATTTGCATTTAATTTCGCGAAACTTTATTTTTCAGAGGAAGTTGGCGGCCTCGTCGGCTGTGTTCGTACAACGAGAAAATCTTGACGTGACGTAAACTAATGCTAGAAAGTCGCGGCGAGTTGACAATGCGTTGCGATATTGCTCCGCGTGATTCCGCGTCATCGTCGTATGTCGAGCCACCTAAGTACGTGGTTTCGTACGAGGATGTCCGGTTTTGCAGTTCCTCGTGTAAGGAATAAAGGAATAAGTTCCAAGGTCGACAGATGGGTGAAAAGTGCCGTGTGTGACGATGTGGCGTAGTTCTTTGTTGGGAAATTAGGTCAGGTCGTTTTTTGGTCAATTTGGAGATGTTGAAGATGCATGAAAAAAAAAATGGATTTGGTCATGACCGGTGGTATTGTACTTTACGAAAGATTGTTTCGATCTCCATTGGGCCATGAAAGTCTTCGTACACCCAGTTTTTTTCTAGAGCAGTGAAAAGCTCTAAAAAAAATTGAAAAAATATTAGATGGTGGAGAAAAAGCGAAAAGTGAAAATCAGCCGAGAAAAACAAATTGCACCAGTGAGAAAAATGAGGGAATAAAAATAAGAAAAATAGCTGATCAAAAAGTGTTCGACTGTTCGTACCCTACGTATTTCAACCACAAGAAAAACCGAAGTTTTCACACATGTTTAGCTCTACAAATTCGCGAATTTGTGAAAACAGAAACAAATGAAAAATGAGTTTGTCAGTTATGCAGTTTTATTATGGGACAAATACCTACCTACATAGGGTACGAACACTTTTGTTCTGACCGGTTATTTTTCTTCTTCTGATTCTCTCTATTTACTCATTGGAGTATTTTGGTTTCTTTCGACTGGTTTTCTCTCTTTAGCCCTTCCTCTACCTACCACAATTTTCATTTTTTTTTTTTTAGAAATTCTCACTCTCCTAGACAGAAAAAAATGGGTGTACGAAGAATTTTGTGACACGACTCACTGTAAATTACTTCAATATTGGGATGGAGAAAAAAAAACATATCTTCGATTTTAACGAAAATCGATTTCGAATGAGGAACTTCTAAAACAATTTTGAGTCCCCTAACTTGAAGGGAGATGGAGTCAGAAGCCTCGAAAGTGGGATCATTTTCGGAAAAAATCAATGTTTTGCCACTTCTGGATAATTTTACCAGCTGGTAATCTCGGTCAGCTCTTAAAAGGTGCGATTTGGTCTCTACATCTCACTGAACCGTTGACCTCAAAATTGGATACCATTTTTCGCCGTCAACCTTAAAATCAAATCAACATTTTTTTTGTTCACCTAGATTAATTTTTGACGAAATTTTTCCAAAAAATGATGATTGTGCTGCCAACTGCATTTCGATTCACGCAATTTTCATAAAATTCAGGTTGTTCATTTAATATGTACATAATTTAAAACCCATGTCAAAAACTTTTTGGCCATCAAAATATAATTTTTTCAAAATTTTCTTCTACAGGGATACCAATAGCAAGGCTGGTTGAACAGAACAGGGCAAAAA
Source organism: Pseudococcus viburni (assembly GCA_033439095.1). Classification (NCBI taxonomy): domain Eukaryota; kingdom Metazoa; phylum Arthropoda; class Insecta; order Hemiptera; family Pseudococcidae; genus Pseudococcus; species Pseudococcus viburni. The sequence goes on from JAVBJF010000132.1 coordinate 45,728, forward strand.
AGTATGAACAAATAAAAACACTAAAATTTCTGTTTTCGCTGAAAAATAAACAGAACAGAACAAAATTGTTCTGAGAAAATTGTTTTGTTGGCGATTTTCCTTTCTCCTTCCAGCATTGGAACTGATTGTTTTAAAGCATGAATCGATTTTGATGGATGGTTGAATAAGGAATTCTTAAGAGTCCACTTAGTTCATGGGATGGAAGATGGACAGTTGGACACATCAAATTTTCCTCATTTGGTCGCCAAATTTTTTGACTTTTCTGAACAACTGAACTGAACTGAGCTGGACCTGAAACCTGATCGATATTTTGATACATCGATATCAGAAATCAACTTGAACGAAACCAGAACAGAACAAAAAAAATCATTTTAATTTGAACAGAACACCAGAAGGATAACTCATATTGAAAATGATTTGTTCCTGCACGGAACAGAACAAATCCACGTTCTGTTCCACCAGCCTTGGCCAACAGAAATTCTATAAAAATTCCGTAAATCAAACTGCATTTTTGGAAGCAATTTCATGGAAATCGTTTGAAAAATTTCATCAAAAATCATTTTAGGAGATCAAAAAATTTTCAGCTCAATTTTGAAGTTCTTGAGTGAGCGATTTGAATTTGGTAAAAATCAAAATTTTTTCAAGCTATACCTACCGTACAGTTTCTTGAATCTAAATCCCGAAGTCTAAATTTAAATTTCTTAAAAAATTTCTAATTTTGAATTCGAAAAAAAATTCAACTGTTTTCACTCTTATACATTTTTTAAAAAAATATTTCTCATTTTTTCCCCAAGTTCTCTTATTTTTACACTTCTTTCAAAAAATTTTCTCCAAATTTTTTTTTGTAAGTTCGGTTTTTCAAAAAAGTTATAAGTATTTTCTCCAAGTTGTGATAGCTTTAAACTATTTTCCAATTCAAGGAACTCTGATTCTAAGGTTTCAATTCCCAATAAGTGATGTCAAAAAATTGATAGGCACTACCTACCTGTTATTATTTTAGATATTTATATTTCTTTGGCGTCTATTCATTAAGAGCTAAAAAAAACTTGTAAAAAATAAACATATTGTAGGTGTAATTTCGAAAAAATTTGAACTTGGAAATATTTTAAAATGCATTAAAGAAATTGGATTGCTTAAAAAAATTGAACATGGAAAAATATTTTGAAAGAATTGTAAAAATTTAACCCCCCCCCCCCTAAGTAAATTACTTCACTAATTTTCATCGAAATTCAAGATTTTTTCATTCACCTAATTTGACATTCATTCATAGGGAAAGAAATTTTATGCTCTAAAAAAGTTCAAATATGACCATGGATATAATATGCATTTTTGACGTGCAAAATATGCAAAGATATATGTATGTATTTAAAATCTCGAAAATGAAAAATATGCAACATCTGCCAAAAATCGTTTGATTTGATCAAAATCACTCAAATCACAAATTAATTTTCATAAAAATTGATAAAATTACAGTAAAAAATATTTTAAAAATTTTCGGCTGTTTTTTTACAGGATTGTGATTTTTGCTAGGTACCTAGTGAAAAATAGCTAAAAAACGAAATTGTGGGGTGGAATTTTTGAAATATTGCGAAGTAAGCACGAAAGTAGTGAAAAATAACCGAAATATGACGAAATATGCTCTTTAAAGTCTGAAACATGTAAAAATATGCATTTTAGCTCAAAATATGCAATATCAAATTGGACTCATTTTATATAAAATTTTGTGATTTGCAAACATTTTGACAATATACCCCATCCCATCATCTTTGACCTAAAAAAAACACGTGGTTTCATAAAAAACCGTTTCCTATTCATCAATATTGTTGATATCCAAAATGGATATAAAATCAACGCAAAAATAGCTCCGTCTCCAACTGAATAAACAATGCAATCGTCATCAGGATAGTTGAATTTATTAAAATACGAACGACACATTTGAACTAGAAATGTGGCATCGTTTAAATTTAGAAAATCACAGTTTTCTCCTTCAACGAAAAAATTAATTTTAATTTTTCAATGTGATTTTTATGGTCAAGGTTACACGAGTTGAAAATAACTAGATTTCTAATTTAATGATTTCACATCACGAAAATTTTTATGAATAGATTTTCCGATTAAAGACAAACACTCGAATGATGATTTTTTTTCCGATTTTACGATCGGTATGCAAATACTTATCGAATTACGAAGGTCGAAAAAAAAGTTATTAAATGATTTGTTTGTTATCTTGTGCCATATGGAAATAAATTTGAAACGATGACTAATGAAACTGTGATCCTAAAAATTAATTACATACTAACGATAAAAATACGATAAAGTTTATCTATAAAAACCTGTGTTTGTTCACACAACAGAAATGTAGGATATATAAAACCACGAGTGTGAATTTTGCAATTTATGTAGATTCTCCAAATACGACACTGGTACTTGACAAATTTTTGCTGACTTGATTGCAGTTTATTTTAAAAAAATGTCATTCATTCGAACTTTATTTCTGCTGTGTGTGATTTTACCAATTTTCTATTGCAAAGAATATCTGATAGAAATATACACCGAAAAAGTAAGTATATATTTTCTGCCAATAATACCTTCGTCAAGTGATTATTTTAATAGAAAAAAATCATAATTTTGATTCCAGCCACTTCACTTTGCTGCATATTACGACACTGAAAACAAAGCATCAATCGACTGGTTCGAAAAAGATTTCAAAACGAATTACAAAACTTTCGAAAGTTTCTTGCAATTTGACTACATGCCATGTGCTGAGATTACAGTAAGTAGTTGACAAAGTCAACAGTCTCAGATTTTCTCGAAATTTCATTCGATTTTTCTTTTCAGATCAGCAAGGATGAAAAAATCATCACTTGCCCGAGTCCAGATACGAACTGCTACTTGAATAAATTACACGCCTGTGCCAGTGATCATTTCAAAGGAGGTCCTAAATTGAACGATTTCATTATTTGCACGTTCGATAACAAACAAGACCCGTTATCTCATGTTAGCAGTTGAATTAAAGAAATAATGATACGAATGTACGACCAGGCGGAGCATTAATTATCCTTTTTTCGATAGTGCGCTGGCGGAGATCAAGCTTTGATCAAGGCTTTGGATGATTGTGCGAAAGGAGCCAAAGGATTGAAATTATGCATCGATAGTTATAAACTACCGCCGCCGTTTCTGAAAAATCCGTCGTTTATTGGAGTATGTAATTTTTTTTCACAAATCGCGACGAATATTTAGTTTATTTTCATCCAATTTGTAATTTTCAGGATGCTTTTTACAAATTACCCTTCGATCTGGTCGATTTATTATGTAAAATTTTAAAATTACATACCGATAAATTTCCAAATGTTTGTTGTAAATGTAAGTTCCATAGAATTTTTTCTATCAAATTAAGAAAAATTATTGATTTTTTGTTTTACTAAGGAATGATTTTTAAAAATTTCTTCTGGGTTTTAGAACTTCAAAAACGTTGTGTCCAGGTTGTGATATCACGCATGATGAAGAAGAATTCTATTGATAATCAATATTATTTGAAAAAATGTATTTTTATTCTGTACCTACACAGAACGTTGATAACTTTTCATTCAATTAAAAACTATTACTTTTGTCGACCGTTGAGAAAATATTTTATTCATTATTAATCAGCATAGACGCACCCAAGGAGGGTGCACAAGGAGCTCGAGCCTCCTCCTTGAGCTCGCAAAGGTGATTTTTTATAGTAAAAATGTCAAAAAATGAAATTTTTTGTTTTTCGAATATGTTTCAAAAAAATTTTGCCCTCTCTAAATAAAAATTACTTACCCTCTAAATCTAAATAAGTCAAACTTGATGAAATGTTGCCAAAACTACCGATTTCTCAGCCAATTTCCAATTGATCAGAAGAAATCGAAAATTCTGACTGAAAGACTAATTCGTAGTTAAACTTATTTTACTGATTCAAAATGGCAACATTTTACCAAATTTGACCGATTCAGATTTAGAGTGTAAGTATTGATAGTTCCAAAAAGTCATAATTTTCCAATTTTTCTTTGTTCGTGAATTTTAACAATTTTTCCTGTATTTTCTTGCAGGCTGAAACTCAGTAAATTCAAAGTAATTTTTATTCGTAATTTCGGAGTTCTTTTGCCCCTGGCCTCGGTCCACCCCCCCCCCCCATCTGAATTTTGTAATTTAAAATTTCTGGCCTCGATAACAGATTACTCAATTTTTTCATTGAATTTTGACCGTCCCTCCCATTTTTTCTCGAACTCTCAGCCACTTCCTCATAAAATTTCTAGGTGCGCTTATGTTAATCAATGAAATGGATCGTCCAGAGCATATTACGTAGGAGTAGAAAAATCGAATTATAAATACATGGACATCGTACTTCAAAAGGAATGAACTAATTAGCAATTAGCGAATAATTTCTGAAAATTATTGTAGTCCGTTTCTGTTTCCGTTTCCATTGGTCGGCGTTATGTTACGTTACTCGGAAACGTTTTCCTAATAATTTTACATTCTTTTGCATTTTTTGATGGAATTGAAGGGGACAGTCAGAAATATGAAATATTTAATTATTTCGTTTCAAAATAGAGAAATCACGAAGCTGCAAAATTAACTTTTTAAATGAACCGTGTTTGAAAAAAATCCCTAAAGGGTATAGCCCGATAAGGGATGTTTTTGGCCCCACCCCTGATGTTTGATCTAATGCCCCCAGATTATGTACCTTGATGAAAAAAATTTCTGGAAAAAAATTTGGCCCCCCAACCCCCTCCCTTTCGGAGATATGACCATTTTTATTGCATCATTTTAATGAATTTTTAATTCCAATGAAAGTGAATTAAATTTTCTGTTCTTTGGCACAAAGTTACATCTCGTAGAGGTCTGTTTACGATAATTTTTTCATCAATTTTGGTGCACTTCTTTATGAGGTTTTGGCCATTTGAAATTTTCAACTGTAAAAAAGACCTTAACAGCGAAGTTCGACTAATTTTTGAAAATATCCTAAAAATGTGTTTTTTGACGTAGATTCACGTCACGTATTCAGTTTTGGCGATTGAGGTGGCGCAAGGGCCGAAAATTGCGAAAAACCGTAAAAAATTTTGTTATTTTGACAGATTTTTTAAAATTTTGAGCATTTTATACGGAAATCAATGATCAAATGAAAAAACCAATCCCGTATTTGTGTTCAGTAGGCCAAAATACCCCGATAAACACCCTTTTCGCGATCATTTTATTTGAAGCCTCGAAATTCGCTTTTTTCGTTATGAAAAATCGATGAAACAAGTGAATTTCGACATTTAAAGTAAAACGAGGGATATTTTGACCTGCTTAACACGAATCTGACGTTGCTTTCTTCATTTGGCCATTTTTTTCCGTATAAAATGCTCAAGATTTGAAAAATCAGCTAAAATAACAACATTTACTCTATGGCTATACCCTTTTTGTAATTAATTGAAATTACAATTCTCTTTTACAATGATTTCATCACAAATGTACAGATAAATGATGTAATTACCTTTTACCTAGGATGTTGAATTTAAAGGAACAAATGATCGATCGTAGGTAATAAAAATAATGTATCGAAGAATAATTATTTTTTCAAAGTAAGTACGAATTGAACCGAATTGGAACTCAGATGACGGAAAACCAAGCTACCGATTGATATTAATTTGGAGTCATGAGTGGGAGAAAAATTGTCGTAATTTGAACTTCAGGCGAAGATACGAATAAATTTTCGAAAATTGAGGCAAAATTACTTCTAAAATTGGTAAAATGTTGAAAAATTTGTATCTCATTCATATTTCGATCATTTTAATCGGCCCTAGATCCGATTTCAGCGGTATTTTCGCTAAATTTTCAAGCAAGTACCTAATTAAATATTTTTCCTAGGTTCTATGAAATTTTTGAGATTTTTTGACAATTGATCTAATCAAAAGATCTTCTCTTCTATAACAACCCATTCAAAAACAGATTGAATTGGCTTTCGAACAATTTAATGGTAGTTTTTTGATTTTAAACAATTTTCTCGTTTGTGATTGACGTCATCGAGTGACCACGAATGCACCGGAATTGAATTATTGGTGGAGAGACGTAGAAAATTGAAAAATTCTGCCTTAAAACGAATTTTTTCTGGGGGGGGGGGGAGGTTAACTTAAAGTACCTGAGGTTTCTTTCATTTCAACCTGGATATGTTATAGGTCTGGGGATCAGTCTACAAAATGTCTCCAAAAAAATTCATCACTTTCCAAAATTTCCAACTCAAATCCACTTTTTCTAAATAAAAATGCAATTTTGCGAAAGTAACTGCTCTTTCTGCTCTCCCTGTTCGGCCCGGTTTTACGAATGACAAAAATAACTCAGTCACTTATCAAGTCTTTTTCAAACGAATCTTTATGAAAAATTTTCAAAATCGAATCCCTTTTCAAGTCACGTAGAAATACAGGAAAATTTTAACAAGAAAAAACCAACATTAGATGTCGCCTTTTCAATTTTCACTACAATTGATGAGAAAAATTTCGAATAAAAATTTGATGATGCATTTTTTTTAAATCTACGATTCGAAACATCTGTAAAAATACATGCTCATTACAGGTACAGCCTATTAGCTGGGTCGAAGGAGGTACCTCAGCTATGAAACACCCCGTATATATACCTCTACACACATGCATTCACCCACACACGCTAAAGAAATTTAAAAATAGATACTTTTTGAGTAGGTAGTAGATACCTATATCCATCTAAAATCCTACACATTACTTTTTTTCGCCAGCTCGTTATTCCGGCCGAGTAAGTAATTTATTCATGCTAGTCTGCGGATTTTCCCAAACAATACCCGCGAGTAGTAATGAAAATTTTATTTTTACGTTTTCGTCGTCGTCATCGTCATTCTACAGTCGAGTCGAGTCGTAATAGTCATCGTCGTCTGTAAATAAACGATTAAAAATTTCCAACTTGGGTTACATCGTCGTCTGCGATGACTGCAAATGTGTGCGAAAAAAAGTCTGAATGAAAAATAGCACAGAGAGACAGAGGCTTCGTATGTGCATACGTATATCTTCGAGTGTATTTTACACACGAATTCGGTTATGGTGGAGAAATGGTTACAGTGCGTTCGATAAATCGTCCAACTTTGGAAAATTGTTCAAGTACGGTCGATCGTAAAATGCTGAGCTCGTGTTTTCTTTAATTATTTTAATTATTTATTAGATAATTATTTTTCGATTGTAAAAAATTGGGGAAAATTTTCCTAACGAGGGAGGCATTCCAATTGGAAGTAAAATTTTGGGCCGAAACAAAAATAATCGAAATTTTGAAAGTAGATAAGATTAATTGGGGTAATTGTAAATTTTTCGGAAAATTGAACCGATTTTGTGATACTCTTTTTCGTTTTACTCTGTAAGTAAGAAAGCGAAGTGATTGAAATTTTTTCCATGTGTCAATGAATGTATGAGGAGTAATATGGCGGTTTGTTTTCATCGATTCGATTTTTCATTCCGAAATTATGGACTTCGTTTACAATTGGACAAGAATATTTACATTTACCCCACAATGATGGGGTAAATGTAAATGCATATATTGTACCCCATAAAAAACGTATCTCTCGGTTTTTTTTGCATAATTTGGAGAAAAATTATACAGATTAAATATTTAAACGTGTGGAAAAACTAACTTGTGAACAAAAATCAAAAAAAATCAAAACCAAAAAAAAAGATATTTTGTGTTTAAATTTGTGAATCCCATTTAAATAACACGAGTTTACAATTACCCCACACCTGAAAAATTTGATGGATATTTGTGAATGCTGCAGAAAATTAATTTCTCAGCTTCCAAAATCATAAGAATTGAATTTCATCATTTTTGAATGTCCGTAGAACTAAATTAATGCATCAAACACCAACTTTTTTACTTTTTTCTATTTTTTCTCGAATTTTGAAAATTACGTAGATTGTGTGAAAACCGAAATTTGATATCATGTTTTTTTATCGCGAAATTTTTCATCACAGCTGTCACCAAGAACCCGAAGTTCTTTATTATAGTAAGACCAATTAGGTATTCAAAGTTTTTATTTTTGGCAACTCCAGCTCGCTAGATGCATTTAAGTAATTACAGCATGACTTGTTTACAATTACCCCAAATGACCTTACATCATAAAAATATCCATTTCCAGAATTTCAGGTGCTTAAGTTCATTTCTCAAATTTCGACGAATTCTTGATTTTTTTTTAAATATAAAATTATATCCATGACCCTGAAAAACATGAAAATTCAAGTTCCCAGACATTTTTCCGAATAACAATACCTCCGAATGGACGTTTTCTCGAATAGCTACATGCCTGAATAGGTTTTTCCCGAATTTCATTTTTTGAATGAATTAATTATCAATTTTATTATTTTTCAGTCATTTTATGAGGTTTCAAGTCAGCTAATTACCAGTTTGGCATTTTTATCAGATTTTTCGACAGTTCAGAATTGTTTAGTTAATTCATCACCTGGAGTTTTTGATCAAATGATTATTTTTTTCTCATTTTCGGAGGTCGATTCAGTTGATTTTTTCGTCATTTAATTTAGTTTTTTGATAGCTTTTTAATTAATTTGTTATTTCGATTTTTCAGCCAATTTATTTTAGGTATTCAGTTTTTTGAGGATTTTTTCATCAGCTCATCACTTTGGTTTTTGGTCAGTTATTACGTTTTGGTATTTTTAACAGGTTACATGTCGGTTTATTACATTTCCTTGTCGTTTTATGAAGTTTCAAATAAGTTTTTTTGTTTTTTTTGTCCTTTTTATTCAATTTCTTGATATTTTCCAATCTTTTCATTTCTTTGATTTTTGGTCAATTGGTCATTTTTGTCTTTTTATGAGAGTTTCAAGTCATTCAACTGTTTTTTCGTTTCATCAGGGATTTCATGACTTTTTTAAGAGTTTTCTATGCTAGTTCATTAGTGTTTTGACCTTATTGAGTAAATACGTTTCTGTGGAAATGAGTAAAAAGAAATTGGGAAAAACTAACACTCAATGAACAAGTTCGGAATTTGATATTCGAGGTAAAGGGATTCGATAATACCGTTATGGATTTTTTATTTTGGGAAATCGGATTCAGGAAAAAGTAATAGAATGAAAAATTTGATATAATCAACGGAAAAAATAGAAAGTTGGTATACGGGAAGGTGGGGCAGGATGCATCAACCTAAGCCAAATGTTCTGCCAAATCGATTCAAATTGGTCAAATTGTGTAATTCTTGCAACAAATTAAGGTTCAAACATTTACCTTTCATTTCGCTGTAAAAAATTCCATTTCGGTTCATACCTCAACCCTACAGAATTTTTGGATATTTTATTCACTTTTTTTGCATCCTGTCCCACCCATGGGGCAGGATGCAAAATGGCATGGGGTAAGATGCAAACAGTGAAAACATGATCAAAAAACGCAAATTTGTTTGTAAAATTTACTTAAGTATGTACATTCGAGGTGGATACTACAGATTTAAATAGAAGTATAATTTTTGAAAAGAGGAGTTCTAAAACCTTTGCATTCATAGTTTATGCTGCCTTGGTTAATTTTCTGATTTTTTAGGCAAACTTTTGATATTTTTGATATGCTATCAAAAAATAAAAGCAAAAATGTGATATCCTGAAAAACATATCACAAAAATATCAATTGGACCAGCTTTAGTACCATATGTGACTTTTTCGAAAAATTCCAAAATATAGGAGAAAGTGCCAACGAAATACATCATTCGATAGGTAATTGGATGTAGATAACAAAAAATTACCTGAATTTTTTTTCAAAACTTGAAAACATCATATTTTACCGAAATTAAATTTCAAGAATTTTACGAAAATCACGTAAAATTACATTATTGATAATAACTCTTAGACAAGCAATCCATCAGGTCTGTAATTTTTTTCTGTTTTGTATCGAATGAATACCCATCCACCAATTGCCCAGAAATTTTTTTTTCAATTTCATCATCGACGACAGTAAGCTAATTTACATCTTGCCCTTTGGTGCATCCTGCCCCACCTTCCCTTATGTCCTATTTTACACCTCTCAAGTCAATTGGAAGTTGTTTCGCAACGTTTCAAAGTCTCCAGAAAATTTTGGAAGTTTTCAGCACCGAAAAAAAAATATCCATATGTAACCTGTCAAGTGCAAAGATCCCACAAGTCAGATTTTTCAAATCGAGTTTTTGGCTTTTTTGAAAACTAGAGACCATTCTCTTTACAATGAGATCAAAATCAGCCCCCGACCTTCAAACCATTAGATTTTATACACATTTGAAGTTTGAATATCAAAGAAATTGATTTCGAGAAAAACGAGTTTGTGGAAAAAATGAACATTAAAAATTCGATTTAAAAAAAGTTTCGTCGAATTACACATATGTAAAATTTTTTCTAAAGCTGAAAAAGTTACTAAAAAACGTTTAAAAATCATAGTGGTTTTCAAAAAAATCAATTTTTCCCCCGTTTCGCTCCCATTTCTAGCACTTCCGACCCGAATTTTGATCTGTGACTTCGGGATAGCGTACTTAGTATCTACACATGTCAATTCCCTAGATTTTGCGAAAAAACGATTTTTCAACCTGAATTCACATTTTTGCCTCCAACTTGTGATACCTTTGCGCTTAACAGGTCACATGAGCTTTAGCACCTAAAAACACGGATTATTCATGTTGTTGAATTTTTTGATTGATTGAAGTTCAATTTTCCAAAATTCGTAACCGACGATTCAAATTCATTTTTTTGCACTAAAAATTTGGGGCAAAAATTGAAAAATTCGCCTCCAGTGTAAGCATCGAGGGAAAAAACTGAATTTTAATAGATATCTTATTTTCGGCCTCTTCAATTGATTGAAAGCGTTTTCGACACGTTTTGGAACCTCCTAGCCTATTTTTAAATTTTTTCCAGCCATTTATCTGTCAGAAAAATAATTTGAATCGGCAATTATTATGAAATCAGTAAAATCGTACTTATTACAATCGATCAAATAGTTCACCAATATGGATAATCCGAGTTGAAAGTACTGAAGTTGATAGACCATTTACATGGTTTTTATCAGAGCTGGGAAATTTTTCAAAACTCCCCAGGGGCTTCGAAACGTTTCGAAACTATTTCCAATCTACTTCGGAGGTCGAAAATAGTGTTAGGTATATGACAAATTTTACCTTTTTTCGTTGATTAGATCAAATTTTGATATTTTTTTGGAGCCATGCGATATACAATTTTGAATTTTCAAAAATTCACCAAAATTTAATAAATGAACTTCAGCACCAGAAAATTTAGATATGGGGTACTCTTATGATATATTTTCGATGTACATATTTTTGTTTTGGCCCAAAATTTCTCTGCCAGTTGGGATACCTTCCTTATGAATATGATTTTCCAATTTCAATTTCTTTTGAAAACGTATCAAAATTGATCCAAGAAAAAAAATTAGACCACTCATATCAAATTGAATTTCACCAACTTCTGTTTTCCTCTTCTATTTCAACCCTCTCTCCCTCAAATAATACTCCAGCGGTATCCAACACTCGTACGTACAATTCAAACCAACATAAATGAATTCAAACCACGTTTTTCTTCTTCCTTCAACGTATAATAACGAATGTTGCTCATTTTTTAAGCATAGCTATACCATACGAAAGTAAGTATTTTATTTTAGCCACGACCAGGGGTACGGGGAGAGCTATGCAATATGTTTTATTCGTGTTCGCCGTTACAGTCGTCGTCACCTTCGTCGTCTATCAACATTAACCAAGCCCGACGAATGGATAAGTATCGTGGTATATTTATACCTACGTGGTACGAGCGGTAGGTACCTATTCGGCGAATACCGCACGCATACGACATGCGACATTTTATCAATTTAAAATTCTACATCAACGAAAGGCATGGTACTTCAATTTAGCAACTACCTTTTTTTTCATTTCTATCGTAGAATAAAAAATAGCTACGTTTTTCCCCTTAAAGCGTATAGATATCTACCTTACGTTCCAGAGGTCTCGAGACTAGTACAACAACGTAGAATTAATGGCCAGCGAGATAATTTAAATTATCGTCGTATTTCTTATCCTTAATGCAAACCTGCACCGTATAAAACTGGATTAAATTCGAGTGGCGATTCGATGATCGGAAAATTATCATTTTCTACAGATAACATTATTGTATCCGGTGCATTTCGATTTAACGTTGCTGGGTACCGATAATAAAATATGTGCGAATCGAATTTCGTACAATAATTATTGAGCAAATTAGCTTTTCTCGGTAACATCTCCATTTCGGATGGTACCAGCAGCAATAAGATCAAGTTGAAGTTACGAGTTCGAGAGTAGGGTATCTCTATATGTTAAATGTAGGATAGTTTGTATATTGGTACCCTTCTTCAAACAGGACATAATCGTTTCAGCCAGTGCTTCTTTATATTCACATAACACATTTGTGTACGAATAGGACTCGGTAGCGTATTTCCAAACTAGATTATGGGTTTTCACAAAACCATCAAGCTTCGTATGTCGAATTAAAAGAAAAAAAAATATGAAGAATAAGTCGATATTCGAATTCTACGCTCTCAGATTAATGAGAATCGATATGTCACACGATATTTTCATTTCTCAACATACTTTTCTCCAAAATTGGGAGAATAGAGGGGCACTGAAGGGTCAAATCCAAAAAATGACCAAATATTCGAACGCACTGCCCTCAAAAACCTGACAAATGACAGGTCACACGTTATTTTTCATTTTTTTGAATTTTGATCCTATCAAGAAGGCTAATAGGGGGGGGGGGGGTCAGAGGGGTTGGATGAAAAAACTGAGTACATATTCGAACTCAGCGCTTTCGAATTAGTAGAAATCAATGTGTTACTTTACTTTTTCGTTTTTTTTTTTAAATTTTGGTCAAAATTGTGGACACCTGTACCCCTAGCTTTGTAAAGATCTCATCTTAAAAATTCGTTGGTTGAAAAAACAAGTAAAAAGAGCTACCTACTGTAATATTTTCAGATTTTTAAATGGTAAATTTCATCTTTCGTACTTATCATGAAAGTTGAGCTTTCACCGCCAAAGCTCAAATTTGAGCTTTTCAAAATGTGATTATCGTTTTTGAATCTCCTATCAATTCTCTTTCAAACCTCGCAAACAGTTTTCCCTCAAGTACAGCCGATCTTGAGATATGAGCCTTCAATGTTGGATACTTTGGCAAAAAATGGCAATTGTGTAAAAATTACGAGGCCCACTCTCCAGAAGGGAAATGATCGTGATTATGTGAATAGAAAATCACAGTCAGGTCTCAATTGTACTAACAAAGGCTTCTGCGCGAAATTCCTGTTAAAATTATTTTATGATTGATTCTTTTTCTGGACACTAAAACAAAGAAATTAGGCCCGTATGTCCTTTTTCCCCCTCTCCCTTTCCCAGGGTCCACCCTTCAACATTTCAAATAAATTTTCAAACGAAAGTTATTCCTCAGCACCTAATGTACATTTTCATTTCTCATCAAAATCCATTTTGGAGCAACCCCCCCCCCTCCCCCCATTTTGAAAATAAAACATATTTCAGAAAACTTCAAAATCACGTTATTTTCATTTTAAGCGAAAAATTTCAGAGATACGGAAAAATTTGTAATCCCAAAACGTATTTCGAATTGAATTTCCTTTCCAATGAGCTTTATCACGACCATTTTCACCAACTTTTCCCGACAGGGTCCTCCTTATCTCAAAAGTTGGACCCACGAAAAAAAATTGAACGATTTTTGTTCTCCGATATCTAATGCATAATTTCATTTATTAACGTAATTGATTTTGGAGCAAATTTTGTTCGTGGGTCCAACTTTTATGAAAACGAGGAAGGGGAGAGCTCCACTCTGTCGGGAAAAGTTGGTTAAAATTGTCGTGATAAGAGCTCATTGGAAAGGAAATTCAATTATGAATACTTTTTGTGATTACAAATTTTGTCGTATCTCCGAAACTATTCGTTTAAAATGAAGAAAACGTAATTTTGAGGTTTTCTCAAAAACATGTTTTGTTTCCAAATTTGGGGGGCAGGAGTTGCTCCAAAATGGATTTCGATGAGAAATGAAAATGTATATTAGGTGCTGAGGAATAACTTTTGTTTGAAAATTTTTTCATTACGATCCATAGATAAGGGGATATACACTTTGAAATGTTAGGGGGTGGACCCTGGGGAAAGGGGGAGGGGATAAAAAAGGCATACGGACTTAATTTCTTGATTTTATATTAAGAACGGTAAATTTGGTCAAAAAAATAAAGAGAGAACCTTTCGGAAGTAAAATTAGGCCGCTAAGACAAAAATTAAAAAATTTTGTTTTTGCATTGCAACATACTGCATGAAAAACAGGAAAAACAAGGGGAAGGGCAATTTTTGTTTCGTGTGGGCCCTTCTAAAAAGAGAAAAGTTGAAGTCAGTGTAATTCAAATAAATAAATTTCTTGACAATTTTTTTCAAGTTCTCCAATTTCCTTAATTTGTTCAAAAAATTTCCAAGTCAAAATTTTCCAAGTAAATTTTTTCAAAATCACGTATAAGAAGGTACATACTTTTCCAAGTTTTTTTAGCTCAAAATAAAAAGAAGTCATGACGTCTTCTCATTTTGAGTTGAAAAAGCTTGGAGAAAGTAATATGCAGGCATGACATAATTTTGAAAAAATTTAAATTGCTGACAAAAGTTCCAGGAAATTGAACTTTGCGAACTTACACAAAAATGTGGAGAAAATTTGAACAGAAATGCTCAAACAGAAACCAATTTTTAATAAATTAATAAATAACTTCATTAATTACTTACTTGTAATAACATTCGAAATACAACATTCGCTATTGTTGATAATGTCGATTAAATGTATAAATTGAATATATTAGTTTGTTTAAAATGACGTTACTTCATTTTTTTTTACGTTTAGAATTTTGCAACAGGTCGAAAAAAATTAAATTAAAATGATCAAACCTTTCAAAATTTGTGAAAAAATAAAAATTGGGAAATTCCAGGTTTTGCTAAATTTTTGCTCATTTTGCGATACATTTTTTTTGGGGGGGGGTACTCACTAGGGTGGTCCTTATTTTCAAGTTTGAGAAATTTTGCGTCCCCCCCCCTCAAAGTTGTTCCTTTTTATGAGAAAATAATTCCCTATTTTTTTAATTTTCATTTTTTTGAAATTAACACGTGCCTGTAAGCCCCTCAATGTCCCTCATTATTCAAAATATGAAAAATACCAATTTTTATCAAAATTTTTTTAAAATTTTAATTTTTGTGGCCAAACTCCTCCAAAGTAATTCATTATTCATGAAAAGGAAAATGTGTTTGCAGTTGTGGTAAAACCGTGGATAAAATTTATCCACATATTTCACCACAAGGAAAACGTGTTTCCAGTGGAGGTAACACCGTGGATAAGAATTATCCACATATTTCACCACATAAAAAAAGTCATTTCAGAGAAGGGAGAAAACGTTGATAAAATATATCCACATATTTCACCACAAGGAAAAAGTGTTTCCAGTGGTGGTAAAAACGTGGGTAAAATTTATCCACATATTTCACCACATGGAAAAAGTGTTTAAAGTGGAGGTAACACCGTGGATAAAAATTATCCACATATATCACCACATAAAAAAAATCATTTCAGAGAAGGATGAAAACGTGGATAAAATATATCCACATATTTCACCACAAGGAAAAAGTGTTTCCAGTTGTGGTAAAAATGTGGATAAAATTTATCCACATATTTCACCACATGGAAAATGTGTTTCCAGTGGTGGTAAAAACGTGGATAAGAATTATCCACATATTTCACCACATAAAAAAAGTCATTTCAGAGAAGGGTGAAAACGTGGATAAAATATATCCACATATTTCACCACAAGGAAAAAGTGTTTTCAGTGTCGGTAAAAACGTGGATAAAATTTATCCACATATTTCACCACATGGAAAACGTGTTTCCAGTGGTGGTAAAGGCGTGGATAAAATTTAACCATATATTTCACCACAAGGAAAATGTGTTTCCACTGGCGGTAAATCCATGGATGAAAAATTAACCACATATTTCACCACATGGAAAAAGTGTTTCCAGTGGTGGTAAAAACGTGGATCAGAATTATCCACCTATTTCACCACATTAAAAAAGTCATTTCAGAGAAGGGTGAAAACGTGGATAAAATTTCTCCACATATTTCACTACAAGGAAAAAGTTTTTTCAGTGTCGGTTAAAACGTGGATAAAATTTATCCACATATTTCACCACATGGGAAACGTGTTTCCAGTGGTGGTAAAAACGTGGATAAAATTTATCTACATCTTTCACCTCATAGAAAAAGTGTTTCCAGTTGTGGTAAATCCATGGATGAAAAATTAAACACATATTTCACCGCTTGGAAAAAGTGTTTCCAGTGGTGGTAAAAACGTGGGTAAAATTTATCCACATATTTCACGTCATGCCCCAAAAGATGGTTAGAGGTTTGGCTCCCTTGCTAAAAAAATTTGTAAACATGCGTTTTGTAGGTATTGTGGTGCAGATTGAAAAGCTACTGAACTAATTTTACTCAAAAATTAAAATCTGAGGGAGAAGCAAAAACCCATTTTGGGGGGCTTTGATCCACCGTAGGGGGATAGAAACAGGTTTGGGATGGTTGGGTGATTATATTGTGCCCAGGACTTGGTCTTAGACCATTTTCAGCAAAAAAGGCCTGTAATGTCATTTTTCGCCGGGTTATGTCCTCCTATCGATTGTTTAGCTCGTTTGAATACCATACCGGTACCACTTATTTGTAAGGAAAGGGGATCAAAAATTTTCTAAAACCAATTTTCATGAAAAGGTAAGTAGTTAAAATGAGTTTGGCACAAAAATTTAAAATTTTAGTAATTTCGCTGTATTTTTCAATTTTTTTAAATTTTGGAATTTTGGGGGGCTTACAGGCACGTGTTAATATTAACTTTGGGGGCCAAAAATTCCAAAGAATTATTTTCTCATAAAAAGGAACAACTTTGAGGGGGGGGGGGGGTACGAGAAAAATTCGAAAAAAAATTTTTCATCCAAGTATAAATAAGGACCACCCTAGTACTCACCCGGCGAACATTGGTAATAAAATTTTGTGACATGTCGAAAAAATCTATACTTCCCTGCCCCTGCGAGTTGGTATGGAATACCCCTAGGTACTTTTTGTACAAAGTCATCGATAATTATTACAGTTTGCTTTCTGTTTAGACGTCGGACGATACACAATATTACGATATTACAACGAGGAGAAAGAGAGGGATCGTAACAGGGAAACGGATCATATGAAAGGAGGAGGGGGGGGGCTTCAATAGGTATATAGAGGTACTCGCGATGATGGATGAAATGGCTGAACATGAAAGTTATATTCGTGATTTACGATTTGACGAGTTCACCAACATACACACATAACAACTTGTGGTTTTGACGTGCGTATAACGATGAAATACCCGAAAAAGCCTGCGATTTCAATTTAACCACCGCACCGTCCACGTTTCCACCTCTATGTCGATTTCTTTCCACCGCCTCGTCGCCGTCGCGTCGTATAACCGACGATACGTACATATAATATTATATCGTACGAGTTCTTTCTTTATTTAATATAAAATAAAAAATTACCTTAAACGCTGTCGAGTGTAATCGCATCCGCCGAGTCTAATTTTTTCCACAATCGTAACAGCAACAGCTTTTCCATCGAGTGTTTCGTACGCCGAATATGAAAATTGCTACGGTCGTGGTAGACGCAGCGATGAAAGAAAGTTTCTTTTTACGAGCATACGTGAGGTTTTGGGTATAAATATATTCCGCATGTTGGATCCAGTCTGATGTGGTTACCGTGGCGGATCTGTAAGACGAAAATTTGAGTTATTGGGGAGAATTTTTCACATGAAATTCAAGACGAAATGTATGTAAAATACGCCAGGGGATTTTTTTCACGCGAGAAAAACTCGATTTGCGGGTAATATTTTATTACGAAAATAAAAAACACAAATTATAAAGGGATCAATAGAAATATCACGTTATGGGTTGGTCTGAGGTCAAATTTGACTCGATTTTTGAATTCAGCGTCATTGAGAACCGAACAATCGATATGCATGACGATTTTTTATAATTTTTTATCCCTAACTTAATTCACCCCCTCCTCTTCCACTATCACATTTCAAATTTATAGGACACAAGGAAGAAAATTGACTTCAATTTTGGATTCAGCGCTATCGAAACCCAAACAATCGATATACGTGATGATTTTTCATCATTTTTTACCGCTAACTCAATTCACCCCCTTCGCCCACCACTATCACATTTCAGATTTACAAAGCACAGGAACGAAAATTGACTTCAATTTTGGATTTAGCGCTATCGAAAACCAAACAATCGATATGCATGGTGATTTTTTATCATTTTTCACCCCTAACCCAATTCATCCCCTTCCCCCTCCACAAACACATTTCAGATTTACAAAGCACAGGAACGAAAATCAACTTCAATTTTGGATTTAGCGCTATCGAAAACCAAACAATCGATATGCATGGTGATTTTTTATCATTTTTCACCCCTAACCCAATTCATCCCCTTCCCCCTCCACAAACACATTTCAGATTTACAAAGCACAGGAACGAAATTAACTTCAATTTTGGATTTAGCGTCACCGAAAACCGAACAATCGACATACATGATGATTTTTCGTAATTTTTCAGCCCTAACCCAATTCACCCCTCCCCCTTCCACTTCCACCTTTTCAGATTTACAAAGCACAGAGATGAAAATTGACTTCAATTTTGGATTCAGCGCCATCGAAAACCAAACAATCGATATACATGGTGATTTTTTACCATTTTTTAACCCTCAACTCAATTCCCCCCTCCCCTCATTTCGAATTTACCCAGTACAACTGTGAAAACACTGAAAACTGATTTCATTTTCGGATTCAGGGTCAAATTAAAGTGAGCAATCAATATGCAACGTGATTTTTTATCACTATTCACCTCAATTTCAATTCACCCCTCCCCCTCCAACCGCCCCACTTTTCAGACTCAACGGTCGCAGAAATTCTTAGGATAAAAATTGACTTCATATTTGATCTTAGCAGCATGCAAAATAAAACAATCAAAATGGATGACGATTTTTTATCAATAGGTACCTACCCCAAATTCAATCCCCCCTCCACACCAAACCACCTTCTTTCCTTTTAAACGTTTAAAAAAAGTAAATGTTAAAATGGACTTCATTTTTGAACTCAGTGTCATAGAAAACCAAGCAATCAATATGCACGATGATTTCTTATCAATCAATAATACCCGAAAAATCAATTCACCCCTTCCCCCTCCAACAACCCCTTCTAGATCAATATTCTCATTAAAATTGAAATAAGTATCGAAATTAATTTCATATTCGAATTTGACATCATCAAAAATCAAGTAGGTAGGTATTAGGTAATCGATAAATGCGACAATTTCTTTACATTATTTACCCCAATTCGATTCATCCCCCCCAAAAAAAAAAAACCTACCCAGTTTAGAATTCAATATTCAACATTCATAGGAAACATATGAATGAAAATTGACTTCATTTTCGAATTCAGCACCTTCGAAAACCAAGAAATCGATATGCATGATGATTTTTTATCAATATTAGTGCCAGATCAATTCCCCCCCTCTTCCTCTCCGCAAATCCACAAATATCGGCTCTTTAGTAGAGATTTTAAAAAGTTCCAAAATTCGAGTCACGTTGGTCAAAAAATTGAATAAAAAGAAATCGTAGGGAATTTTTCGAAGCTTTTCTCTCACCCCTCCCCCACCAGTCACCCTCCCATCATCCCCACTTCAGTTCCAACCCTCTTCACTCAATTTCTCTGAAAAATCAGGAAAAACAATATGATCAAGAATCACGCGAGCAAATTTCAATTCGTCGACCATCGGCGAAATTCAAATTCCAGTTTTTGATAAGAGAGGGGGCAACGGGGGTGAAATAACAACCCCTCTTCGAAAAATGATAAAAAATCGTCATGCATATCGATTTCATGTGTTTCAACGGCGCTGATTTCATTTTCGACAATATTTTCACGATTCAAACCACCGATTACGAAAAAGAACGGAAAATTCGCCATTCTCACACGTAAACTTGCTCTTCAAAACGCCAACGGAAGTAGAAAACAGCTCCTTTTTGTCTACGGTATCGCAATACACGTTATGCAGATGTAAATGAGCTTACGCTACCCGAACTCTGCACATTTCACTCATCCGGAGTATTGGTAAATTGGCGACAATTCGCATTTTGCGGGCTCTGCGAAAGGACATTACGTAGTTAGAAATCGTGTAATTTTCAACGCAGATGGTCAGACAATGGTACATAGCGAAATGTTCCGTGTATCGGGTATACGATATGGATGGGCGGGGGTGAGGGTACCACGAAAGGGACATCGGGGTATCGGCCTTATCTACAACGCATCTATATTACGCTTCTCCGAAGGGAACTGTTTAAACAGTTTAAAGGATAAAGTACCGCACGTTAAATCGGGCAAGATATCGTTTTGTTCGATGTACACCGGAGCAGCAATGTGTACTGCTGTAAGTGTACGAGCAAGACAACGTACAGTACCATTGTATTTTGTATTGTACTTTGTGCGATGCCATAGCGCAGCGGAACACGTTTGTCGTACACGGAGACGTACAATTCGTGACTGTATATGGACGATACTAAAATAGCCCAACATTCGACACATATTGAGTTCCAATCCCGGGCGATTTCCTTCCGAAATGTTGGTTTTTAATAAAAATATTACCGGAATGGGAGAGAGCGAGGATTTCGCATTTCCCGCCTTATTTCTCGCCGTTTCTGTCCTTTTCCTCGGACCTTATTCCTACGGGTTTCATATATAACAATGTTTTACCGCGCGTACGCCTTTTCTCTAAGAGTGTTTTCTAAATAGAAAATAACGCCCGTCGAGGATATCATTTCGAGAGTTGTTGACATATTGTATTATTTTTTTTCCTCGGGTATGTTTCGTATCCTTCCTGTTCCCCCCAAATAGTCATTTCGTTTGTGCATTTTAATATATCATATTCTGATCGCGTGTAAATGCGTATGCCAGTTTCACGCTCACTTTTCGCGATTTTTTTGCTGGATTTTTTCTCTGAAAGGGTTTTTTAACTGGATATCAATGTTTCATCTGAGACTGCCTTTTATTTTTTAGCAGACGAGTTCGATGTTTTTTTCAGGTCGACGACTCGTCTGCAACGGATTTTTCATTTTTATTTGGCCAGCCTCTGGAGCACATCTTGGTCTCATTCGATGTATTCCCTGAAACTTGAGAAGGTTTTATTTTTTTCATTGAGAGAATTTGAAAAAAATTGTTTCCAATGTTGATTGTCAGGGAAACTACATAAAAGATTATATGGCTGCATTCTTTGACTTGTGTAAGTCCCTAAAAACTTGGAGAAGCCTCACCAACTTGAGGAAGTTTCACTGACTGACTTGGGGAAGTCCCAAGTCTCACTGATTTGAGGAAAACCTAGTCCTTCTGATTTTGAATTTGGATCAGCCCTTTAATATGAAATAAGGTTTACTAAACAAGTTCAAAACATCAAAATTATTCAAAATTTCTGAAACTGGTTCAAGCTGACACAAAAGTTGATGAAAAATCATTCTAATTCAAATTCCAAAAAAAACAAAACAATGAAATTGTTTAGAATTTTATAAAATATTTCCCATTAGGTGTTTTCATAAAAATACACACTTGATGATTTTTTCCGAATTTTTATTAATTTTAGCGATGTTTTACAGCGAAGTACGATTTCTGGATCAGGCTTATCCGATCGCTCAAAAGACCCTGAAATTTTGAGTTTCAGGTAAAACTGAATGTGGCATCTGAAACAGTGAAGTTTTTACTACTAAAACACCTTTGTTTCAGATTTTTGCCATAAGTCCTTTTCTCGTGGGAATTTTTTCCCCAAACCTCCATTTTTTCGAATTTTTCATGGGGTCCCGTTTGTGGATCAAACCACTTGCAGAGGACTATAATTTTTCAAAAAAAAACTCCAATGGAAAGTCACTTCCCTCTATATCAATATTAGTAATATTACGAATTTCATTTTTAAAAAAATACTGACGGTAAATTTTTTCTAGAACATCCATTTTTCGCGTCAAAAAATGTCTTCAAAATAATTTTATTTTTTTCTGCTTTGCAATGAAAAAAAAAACACCAATTAAAGATATGTAATGGGTAATCTGGTGGTTCATACACACGCCTATTTTTTTTCTACTCAACTCCTTGTTATGTGGCTTGATCCACAACCGGGCCCTGATCCACATTTGGTACTTCGCTGCATACAATTTTCTCGGTACCAGCAGTGGCAACCTGGATTTTTTCAAAATTTTGCCAGAATTTTTTAAAGTTTGATCCCTCGGAAAAAAGGTTTATTCGTTACTCTTACTCCTACCCTCCAAAAAAATATAAAAATTTTCTAGGGCTTTTGATCGGCTTGAAAACTCTTCCAATCAGTTTGTAAGGTAAAAATAGGATGTTCACTTCTTTTCAGCTTATTACCCTTATCATATCAAATTTTCATTCTATTTTGTAGGATCATGAGAAAATTCTGGTATTTCAGAAAATTGGGAAAACTTGTAAAATGAAAAAAAGTCAACAATGAAGATGTAGTTATTTCTGAAAATATGACAAATTTTATCACAATTTGAGTAACATTCCCATCAGCGACATTCCAAATTTTTTTCAGATTTCAACAATTTCAAAAAATTACTTTGGTACATTTCTCT
This sequence comes from Pseudococcus viburni, assembly GCA_033439095.1. NCBI lineage: Eukaryota > Metazoa > Arthropoda > Insecta > Hemiptera > Pseudococcidae > Pseudococcus > Pseudococcus viburni. The sequence continues at coordinate 68,482 of JAVBJF010000132.1, forward strand.
CAAAATTTCGCAAAATTGTCTTTTTTAAAAATGTTTTTATGAAATTTTGACCACAGGCCAGAAGCCAGATGAAACGTGAAAGCTAAAAGCCAAAACAACAACTTTTTTCAAACGGTTTTTAAAAGCAACAAGTTGGCTAAGCATCATCACTGTGAAGAAAAATTCAGCTGAAAGTATTATTCTTGCGATTTCTCTAGCTGATTTTTCCCGAATTTTTATGAAAACTGAATACTAAGTATTTTAATAAGGTTTGGTTTTCTTTAAATTGGTTCTGTAAGTAATGAAAAATGTAGTAAAAGTATATGAGACGCAGCCAGGGATACCCGACCATATGTCGGAAAAGTAAATTTCGAGAAAAACGCAAATTAAGAAAAAATGACCAAAAATATGGAAAAATTTTTTTTTATCAATTTGTATACTATGACCCCTCTACTTTCATATGAGAATAGGTTCAGGTCCCAAAAGTGTCATCTTCTTGGTTAAAAAACGAATTTTGCTAAAGGCCTCTGAGAAATTGAAACCATACCATATGTCGGAATTTTATAAAAATATGTTAAAATTTACAACTTTCATTATTATTGAAACGTAGTAGTGTTCAACAAATATCCGGATATCCAAATACCAAATACCATTTGGATTATCCGGATATCACACGGAAATTGCCGAACAGCTCCGAAAACACCCCGAAAACGGTTGAACTTTTCCAGAGTTCCCGAATTCTTTCACGAACCCTCACAAAATTTAAAGGTCGATTATCGAAATTGAAGAATCGATTATCGAAATCGAAAAATCGAAATTGAAAAATCGAAATTGAAAAATCGATTATCGAAATTGAAAAATCGATTATCGAAATCGAAAAATCAATTATCGAAATCGAAAAATCGATTATCGAAATCGAAAATTCAATTTTTTTCCCGTTGAAACTCTTCATTTCGATTATCCGGATATTTGTTGAACACTAATTTTCAAAGCATGATTTTCACCGTTTGGTTTGTAAAGTTGTTTGACTTGCACTATGATTTCATTTCTCAATGCACGTAATTTCAGGTTCGTTTTAATGAACTACAGTGGTGTACGATTATTAAAAAAACAAATTTTGTACCAAAAATGTCATTATTTCTTGAAAAAAGATGATTCCCGACATATGGCATGGTTTCGATTTTCGATGCCGGCAACTTCTGGAAGGGGTCAATGACCTAAAGTGATGTAAGAGGACGTAAATAAACCATTTCCGATGAGAAAAGTCGTTTACAGAACATAATTTTTTTTTATTCATTGAAAACAGTTCCAAATTTTGTTTTGCGTTTTTCTCAAAACTTTGATTTTTGAAAATCATTTTTTGACAAACTTTGAAAAATCATAGAAAATTAATTTCTCGACCTTTTTTAATGCGGTTTGCGCTATTCGAAAGGTACAAGTCTGTACTACTTAAAGAGCCAAAAAAACGAAAAAAAAATTTCCGACATATGGTCGGGTATCCCTGGCTGCGTCTCATATGGTCAAAAATTGGTCTCTATGATTTTTTGGGAGTACAAACATCATTTTTGAAGATCATTTTCCGAACATTTTTAAAAACATTTGGGTTGAAATTTTAAAATTTTTGAATAAGTGTTGTTATATTTCATATTTTATCCATCACTCTCTCTCTCTCTACTTTTGAAGAATTGAGTCCATTTTTAATCTTCAGACTCAAAACCATCTTTTTTGAAAATTCTATTTTTAAAAACAGAACTAGGTACCTGCAAAAATACCTAATTAAAATATCACAGGTCGACATTTTTAAGCTTTTGAAATGCGGATTGAAGTTTACTGGGTGATTTTTAAAGTATTTTTCACGCTGATCACGATAAAAATTAGTAAGAAAATTCCATCACTCAAGGATTTTTCACAATTTAAATTTTTTGATTAACTTTTTTTTTACACTTTTTGGTAACTTCTGACGCTTGAAGTTAATTTTCTGAGCAGAGGAAGGATTTAACGAAAAATATGAATGCAACAAAAATTGTAAAGCGTAAAATTTCCTTTCTGTTGAGTCAATCAGTTTTCCATTAAAAAGCTTAATTTATGAGATATTTTCAACTAAAAAAAAAAGTTGAACTTTCAACTAAAATATCTCGAAACCTAAGCCTCATAAGAAAAAACTAATTGGACTCAACAGAAAGGAAATTTTACGTTCTACAATTTATGTTCCATTCATTTTTTTCGTTGAACCCTTCCTTTGCACAAAAAATTGATTTCCAGTGTCAAAAGTTAACAAAAAGTGTAAAAAAAAATATTCAACAAAAAATTCAAATTGTAAAAAATCTTCGAGCAAAAATTTTTTTTCTCGCGATCAGCGCGAAAAATACTATAAAAATCACTCATTACATTTCAAACAGCATCTTCTATGTCGAACTGTGAATTAATGAATGGAAAACGTAAAAAAACTGAAAATCAAAAATCAAAAGCCGACAGCTTAAAGCCAAAAAATCCGTATGTCAAGAAAAGTTTAAAGTTTTCTGAAAGCTAGTCATATGAATCTAGAAAGCTTAAAATAAACAGCGAAAGTTTTACGATTTTTTTTTACTTTCGATCTTTAATTTTCATAAATTTAAAGATCTAATTTTTTTTAGCAATGATTACAATTTTATTTGATGAATTTTTTTCGCTGCTTCATTTAAAAATTTTTGAGAATTTTGGACAAAAACTATGATTTTATGAACTTGAAATTACTATTCATTAATTTTCTCCTCCCTTTTGAACAGAAAAAAAACAAAATTGGCATTATTGAGGAAGGATTGAAAATATGAAGATTTTTGAATGAAAATACTCGTGGAAAATTTTTTCGTTTCAAAATTGACGTAGCTTTTTTCTAAACTTAAAAAAAATATTATCACTTCTGCAAATTTCTCGACTCTCATCATAATTTTTCACACTTGAAATGCAATTTGGTTACTATCAGAAAAATTGAGGCTTTCTCATTTTCCCATCATTTGACACGTTCTTGATTTTATAAAAAGTCATGAAAACAGTAAATCATGCTTCGTCGAAATTCAAAAATGATTCGAATTTATGAACTTACGGGCTTCATGCCTTCTTCTTGTATTATAAATGAATAAATACCAGGAAAAATATGCAGTGTTTTATTTTTCTTCTAATTCGCCACTTCTGCATTATACAGAAATTCTCCCTCGAACCGACTTCAAAATCGTGTTTCCCCTCAGGTAATTTTTTTCCAGTCATGTAAGCAAAACGCCATCACATCCCCCCCCCTCAGTAACGAACGTACCATTATTCAAACGCACTCACGACAGAAAAAAAACAACCCCAAAAAATAGATAAAATTAACCTAATCGTTTTGAAGAAGCATACACACTACGTTTACCGTGTGTGTATACGAAATAAAACTAGATACGCCGCCGATGGCATAAAATTCTACGCTGCTGCAGAGAGAGAGGCCAGCACCTTGCGTATACGACGTATAATGAACGACGATATATCGTTCCAGGCAAATAACCCGGCGAAGTAGAGAGAAGGAGAAAAAAAACCTAGACGTCAGCGTTTTTTTATTCAGATTGAACACGTTTTTCACCCCCTTTACCAATTCGAACGGTGTTTCGATGACTTTTTTTTTCTCGAACGCGCTGTACTACTCATTTGTAAACTGAAAGGCAAACCTAAGGCGAAAATAAAAGAAAAATACTTAATGAACCGTGTCTGTCAACCGCTTCGCTATTCATTAAAGGTAAATGAAATTAATCGCGTTGCCGAAGTCGGAGTAAAGTAGGAGAGAAAAAAAAGCAGTAGCCTGCGCCGGTTTTCTTAACAAGGTAGTAATTTGTACGATGTAAATGGAATATATTTTCACGTTCCACTTTAACTTTCTTATACATTAATGTTGATATTTTCTACACAAAATAAGAAAACGAAATGTGAAGTGGTTTTGAATGGCGGGGAGTGGTACGAGGGGAGTTATCGAGATTTAGCGGTACCTAACGTTATTAAAGAGAAGTGATTTTAGAGATGGAAGAAATAAAGGACTCGTGAAATGGAAAAAATAAGTCGACTTTTTCAAGAAAATCGTTAAAACTTACCCCAAAAATGATTAAATGTCAATAAAATGGAACTCGAGAAATGTTTTTTTCTTAAATTGAAGCAATTTCATTATTTTATTAGTGTTTACCCCGTCTACCGGATAGGATTTCGTGAATATTCATGTTAATCGAATATTTTTGAAATGAAAAGAAAGTGTTATCAAAAGGGTATGGCCGGATAAGAGGTGAATTTGGCCCCCATACGGGTTAGGGGTTCTAAACACCTGAAAGGGTGTACATTGACTGGAAAAAAATTTTCACAAAATTTTGAACCCCTACCTCCTCCCTATCGGAGTTATGGCCATTTTATAGCATTATTTTCAAGAATTTTTAATTTCAACGGAAGTGAAGGAAATTTTGCGTTCTTTGGCACCAAGTTACATCTCGTAGGGGTGTATTTATGATAATTTTTTCAACAATTTTGGTGCACTCCTTCACGTTTTTTCGACTATTTGAAGTTTTCAATCGTAAAAAATACCACATAAGCGAAGAGCGACCATCCTGGAAAAATTACTAAAAAAATACGTTTTTTACGTAGAATTTTGCTCTGTATTTGGTTTTGGCCACTTCTTTGAACTAAGGGCTGAAAATCGCGAAAACCCGTATAGAAATGTTGTAATTTCAGCAGATTTTTCAAATTTTGGGCCTGTTTTGCAGAAAGAAGTGACTAAATGGAGGAATCAATCCCATATTCGTGTTCAGGAGGTCAAAATATTCCGATAAACACCCTTTCCGCGATAGTTTGTCTTGAAGTTTCAAAATTCACTTTTTTCACTGACTTTTCATGGCAAAAAAAGTGAATTTCGAGGCTTCAAGTAAAACGATCGCGAAAAGGGTGTTCACCAGAGTATTTAGAAGTGCTGAACTCGAATATGGGATTGAGTTTTCATTTGATAATTTTTTCCCGGAAAATTCGCCATTTTTCAGTTTGGATAAGGTCTCTCGGGCAAGAAAATTACAATAGACAATGATTAATGCCATATTCGTGTTCTACGACCCAAAATTAGTCACAAATCGACATTTCTTCCGATTTCAATCTCTTGAGTCACATTTTGTTGATATGCATGCCTAAGTACTCAAGTATTCCCCTATGAGATGCTACAGACCAGTCCAAGACGAGTCTTGTTAGTTTCAGAGATATTTTCAATAAAAAATATAAATAACTCTGAACTTTATACTGAAATATCTCGAAAGCTTGGCTTTTAGAAAAAAATAATTGAATTCTGTAGAAGGCAAATTTTAAGCTATACAATTTATGTTCTATTCAATTTTTTCGTAGAACTGTTTTTTTACTCCGAAAATTGACTCCAGGTGTCAAAAGTTATCAAAAAATGTAAAAAAAATTCAGCATAAAATTCAACTCGTGAAAAATTCTGACGTGCTGGAATTTTTTCACAATTTTTCTCGTAATCGGCGCTAAAAATACTATAAACTTCATTCAATTTTATGTAAAAAACAAATTTTTTTTAAAATAAAACAACCAGATAGAAAAAACAGTTGGAAAAAATTGTGTCGAACAGCTTCTGAAAAATTTCAACTGTCGAAAAAATCGTAAGCTACAATATTGCATTGCATTTAAAATATTTTAAGTTTTTTACTTGTATTGTTTTCATTTATTTTTGTCTGCCTGCAAAAAAATCAAAAATTACAATTTTAATGAATTTTAAGTACCTTTAATTTAAATTTTTCGTGTCATTTTCAATTTTTGTCTGCCCCCTGGAAGTTTATCCCCCTCCCCCCTCAAAGAAAAACTTCATCTCCAACACCAGATCGAAACCTCCTCCAAATCACCTCTCTCCGAAACTGGGCGTAAAAATCCTGGTAATTATACATTAGGGTGGAGTGAAAAAAAAAAAACATATCTTGGATTGTGTCCAAATTTGGTGGAGTAGTTTACTTCGAGTGGGAGACCTCCCCAAAAAAATTGAGCCCCCTAAGGGCAAGGGGATGGGAGCAGGAGGTGCTCAAAGTGCACCTCCTTTTGAAAAAAACACTCTTTTTTGTGTTTTTCAGTCAATCAAAATTGTGTGAGAAGCCTTCGTAGCACTTAAAAGATGCGATTCGAGTTTCTACATTTCCTTAAACCATCGCCATCCTACTACGATTAAAACTCAGACCGCTACCAGGGGGTTGAAAAGTTGCAGATTGCAATATTACAATAGTATGAAATTTTCACTTACCTGGAATGATTTTTTTTTTCATCGAGTAATTGAACAAAACATTTTTTTCAACCACTGAAAGTGAATTTTGAAAAAAAATCAAAAATTTTATACACCAGTGCAGCCAACAGCAAATCATAAAATTTCAAAATACGGAATTATATAGACTTTGAATTGATTATTTTTTCACCTCAAAATATTATATATTTTTTCAATCACTAGAATTAGTATATTTCGGAATTTTTTTTGGAAAATTTTGTAAGTCAGTGCAGCCAGTTACAATTCATGACATGCTACACTATGGAAATTTTGGGAGAGAATATACCTGTACCGCATCTTTTCAATTTTTTAGCGTTCTCTTATGCAGCTGACTGCTTGCCAGCGTAACTTTTCAAAACATTGTTCCACTGATTGGGAGAAAAAATGGCTCAATCACTTGACGAAAAAATAATACATTCGAGTTCATAATATCAGAATATCGCAATTAGCAACTGGCTGCACTGACGAACAACATTTTCAAAGAAAAATTAAAAAAAAATAATTTCAGATGATTGAAAACCAAATTATTGTGAATTATTCAAACGATAAAAAAATTAATTCGAGGTGAACTTAAATTCCACAGTGTAGCATGTCACGATTTGTAACTGGCTGCACTGCCATACAAAATTTCCGAAATAAACTAATTTTAGCGATTGAAAAAAAAAATACATAATATTTTCAGACGAAAAAATAATCAATTCAAAGTCTAAATAAATTCCGTATTTTGGAATTTTGTGATTTGTTGTTGGCTGCACTGGTGTATAATTTTTTTTTCAAAATTCACTTTCAGTGGTTGAAAAAAATGTTTTGTTCAGTTACTCGATGAAAAAAAAAATCATTCCCAGCTTGGCGAAAAATGTGTCACGTCACGTCGTATAAACAGGGATTTCCAAACAAGAAAAAGTGTAGGCATTACCCCGAAAAAAAAAAACGAACCCGAACGAAGAACCGACCGCGATTGTCGCGATTAAAAAAATCACGTTAATAGAATTGCATAACCGATTCGCCGTAAATACGCGAACACAGCGCTGTGTATTTACGGCAAACTCGATAGGCAACTTTATTAACACGCCAATGTCGCTGCACCGCACCGCGCCACGTCGCGTCGCGGTCACGCATCATTATAAGTATATTTTTTTCGGATTCCTAAATTGGGTGCAACATGCTCAAAAAAAAATCAAAACCAAAAAAACACGCATAGATTTCGATATACAGGGTGTTCCATGAATCGTCTGCCAAACATATTTTTTTGGATATAACCGGGTACCACTAAAAAAAAACTTGAGATGAACATGTTGCCTAACTTGAGGATTTCAGGGACAAATGCTACTTCTAAAAAAATTACGTCAAAAAATTTTTTAACCGTGGGAATGGATAGTACATTAAAAACTGAACAAATTTTCACTATATGACTTATTGCCTAACTTAAAAATTGAAGGGACTACAAAAAGTTTTTTTCAATTTTTTTTCTGATAAACTAATTAAGGGAATGGATAGTACGTTGAAAACAGAAAAAATTTTGTTCTGTACACTTTTTGCCTAACATAAAAAATGAAGGGACCAAGGGTCATTTAAAATTGGGAAAATTCGAAAATTTTTTGAAGCCCTTGTATTTTGCGCGAGCCGTAGCCCCTTCATTTTCGACGTTAGGCATAAAGTGCACAGAACAAAATTTCTTCAGTTTTCAACGTACTATCCATTCCCTTGATTAGTTGATTTTTTTAAAATTGTTTTTGAAAAAAAAATTTTGTAGCCCTTCAATTTTTAAGTTGGGCAAAAGTCATATTGTGAAAATTTGTTCAGTTTTCAAAATACTATCCATTCCCATGGTCAAAAAAAATTTTTGATGGGATTTTTTTAAAAGCAGCATTTGCCCCTTAAATTCTTAAGATAGGCAACATGTTCATCTCAAGTTTTTTTTTTAGTGGTACCCGGTTATATCCAAAAAAAATATGTTTGGCACACGATTCATGGAACACCCTGTATAACTCGAAAAAATGAAAAACTGCAATTTTCCAAGTCTCACCCCCTTCCCCACTCCTCCCACACCCAACTCGATAACCGGTTATCAAAAAGTGGAAATATCGAAAAAAGTTTGAAACAAGACTTGTAAGGAATTGAAAACAGAACATTGTTCTGTGATTTTTTTTCCATCTATCAATGGAGAAGAGTTATGGCCCTTTCCACTGCAAGATAGAAAAAAAGTTATGGAACAAAAAATGATTGCTTTTCAATTCTCTACAACTTTTTCTCCGCACTTTTTTCATAACTCCACTTATTGGGATATTATTGACAACTGGTTCAAAACTTCTGAACCGATTTTTTAAAAAAAAACATCAAATTTCAGTTGCAACAGTGTGTAGACTTTATTTCAATAATAGAAAAAAAAGGATCCCCCATTCCCCATTTCTGACCCAAACTGATTTCTCAATTTGTGGACACCCTATAGGTCGGGCTGAAATTTGAATTATCGATCCTCAATGTCTTCGACGCCAGGAACACAATGTCGTTTGAACCGTATTGGTATCTCTTTTCAATTCCGAAATATTGAGAAGTGTTCAAAGTGACCAAGACTTCTGTGTCATACCTGTATGTATTTGTTGGCGATTTTTCATATCATTTTTTTACTTGAAGGAGGGAGAGGGGATTGATAAAATTTCAATATCCTTCCTGGATATTTTCAGTACGGTGACGTAGTCTGAAGAAATGTAAAAAAAAACTTCGACACATTAATTCAGATTCACGACCGGTTCTCACCGACATAATTTTCTTATTAGAAAATTTTTCCTCATTTTTTTCATTTTCGTCGTTCGAAGTTTTCCTCCGCTCGGTACCCGCTACCCAGCTACCTACATTTCCTCATTGAAAAATTCTTCTTCGAAATTTTTAAATTATTCGTATCTTTTCAACAAGTTCGGCAAGTTTACTTTCCAACTTGAGAGAAAAAGGCTGACGCGACAAGACGTGACCCTTCGCTACGAATTTCGTAATTGCACAATATGAATATCTCTTTTGCCAACTCTCGTTTCTGTTTTCTCTTCGTTTTTCAATCCGAAACTCTTCGCACGGGAAAAAAATTCCCCAAAAGGGAGACGGAAATCAAGGTTTTAAATTCGGTAGCTCGACGAAACCGTAACCATTTCCAATGACGTATAAAATACTCTCCCACACTCGACTGCCATTTTCCGCATATCGTTCCAGAAGATAATTTGTACAATGAACCAGGTATACGACAAGGGGAGGAAAAAATTGCATAATTTGCGTCGTGCGCCGCGTGAAAAAAATAATAAAAACCAAACGAAAACAAAACCTCTCGAAAAATAATTTCTATTCGTTGAAAAAAAAATGCTCCAGCGCAGCGGTTCTGAAAAGGGACGATGGCGAAATGGAGGGAGGGAGGGGAACGCGTGAAAAAATTATCGTACGCATTCGAAAACGTATATACACGTAAAGGTCGAACGAGCTAGGAAAAAAAGCTACCAGAGTAGGTAAATATGAAAAAAATATAACAGAATAACGAACGCGGTTATTGTTCTAATAAACGAATAAACCGAACAAATGATTTTTATTTCGTAACTTTTTTTTTCACTTTTTTACTACCAGCACGAGCATTGATATAGGTATGTAGATGTACGTGGCTGGATGGACGGATTCGGGTAGGTAGGTGCCCGATGAAACGTATAAATAATAAATTCTAACGATTATGTTCGACTCGATACTTTTATGTATTATTTTTATAGCGAGTTACTAATTTGTACGCGTTTCTGCTCGATTAAATGCAACGTTGGCACACAACAGCGCAGCCGATGGCAAGAGCTAAGTACATTTTGAACCAACGTTTACCATGCAGATTACAACCAGCGACGAAGATACGGTTTGTAGGTGAGTTTGGTATAGCGAATACATAAACGTATGTATTTGTACATGTATTGGATAAATACACGAGTAGAATACGTTAAAATGGGTAAATCTGCTATCTGGATGTAAATCAGACCAAGAACTTGGTCATACGTCGAGTAGGGATGGGAATGTGTGAGCCCATCGTGCATTAGGAGTATGAATTTTTTCCACGAAAATTTTCTACTGAAGAATATGGATTTGAATTCGAGGTTACGAATTTCGAAAAATTGTGCTTTAATCGATCAAATAGGTCATGAATATGAGTAATCCACGATCATAGGTGTTGAAGTTCATATGGACCATTTTTTCAGTACTAGAAAATTCCAAAATTTTCTGGAGGCTCTGAAACGTCTTGAAGTTGCTTTCAATCGATTTGGGAGGTCGAAAATAGGATATATACCAAATTTCAGATTTTTTTGTTGTTCAGATCAAATTTTCATATTTTTCAGGGCAATGAGGTTATTTTGAAATTTTAAAAATTCGCCAAAATTCGAAAAATGAACTTCGGAATCTAAAATTTTGGATATGTGATTCTTTTATAATGCACTTCTGAATTATTTTTGTTTCGGCTCGAAGTAAGAAGTACTCACTCGAAAATCTGGCTTTCTCAAAATGATCTAGGTCTTTTTAAAATCATCAAAGTTTGGCCAATTGGCGAAATTCTAATTGCAAAATTCTATTCTGGAGCTCGCGGGAATCATGAAGGACCTTCTTTCGTTATCAATTCGTGAAGAGTCTGAAAAAATCGAAAATTGAAACGTAAGACTTTTGTAATACTGAATTTCCATTCTTACGAGTATATGATACTTTTTTCTTTTACCAACTACATTATCAGTGAATCCACATGACAAATTCAGGGGGGTAAGATTTTTTATGCCAATTTTCGGGGATTTTTTCAAACGAAATTTTCGAAAGAGTTTTCCAAAATCAGGGAAGTCAAAAATCGTAAATTCGTATTTTTTTCGAACACATTCATTTGAAATTGATGATCCATCGATAAAAACTTTTAAAAAATTACACGGGTCGACATTTATTTTTTCAACTTTTGAAATGCTGTTTGAAGTTTAATGGGTGATTTTTATAGTATTTTTCGCGCTGATCACGAAAAAAGCAGTGAAAAATTCCATCACCCAAGGATTTTTCACAATTGGAATTTTTTGTTGAACAGTTTTTCTACTTTTTTTGATAACTTTCGACACTTAAAGTCGGTTTTCTGAAAAAAGAAAAGGTTCTACGAAAAAAATGAATGGAACATAAATTGTAGAGCGTAAAATTTACTTTCTGTAGAGTCCGATTAGTTTTTTCTTAGAAGGCTTAGCTTTCATATTTCAGTTGAAAGTTGAAAGTTTATTTTTTTTTTGAATTGAAATCGGGCTCTACTGAAAGGAAATTTTACGTTCTACAATTTATATTCTATTCATTTTTTTCATAGGATCCTTTCTTTCGCCAGAAAATCGAATTTTTGTAATGAACCGCATTTTTAACATTTCCCATTTGCAACAATGGGAATATCGAAGGGTGGCAAACCGGTAATTTTTGTTTTACGTAATTGATCTTGATTGGTGTTTCTGACCTACTTTTTAGAGCTGAGTTCGAATACGAATTCAGTTTTACCCCATCGCATCAGGATTTTTTATAGGTAATTGGAATTTTTTGTTGAAATTCGTTTTACATTTTTTTATGAAAAATTTTGAACACTAAAGTCGATTTTTTAGCAAAAGAAAGGGTCCTACGAGAAAAATGAATGAAACATAAATTGTAGAGCGTGAAATTTCCTTTCTGTAAAGTCTGATGAGTTTTTTCTCAAAAGGCTTAGTTTTTGAGATATTTTCAATTCAAAAAAAAGTTTAACTTTGAACTTTGAACTAAAATATCTCGAAAGTTAAGCCTTTTAAGGAAAAACTAATCGAACTTTAAAGAAAGGAAATTTTACGCTCTACAATTTATGTTCCATTCATTTTTTTCGTAGAACCCTTTCTTTTTTCAGAAAATCGATTGTAAGTGTCAGAAATTATCAAAAAAATTAGAAAAACAGGTTCAACAAAAAATTCCAATTGTGAAAAATCCTTGGGTGATGGAATTTTTTCACTACTTTTCTGGCGATCAGCTCGAAAAAATCTAATAAAATCCACCTATTAAACTTCAAACAGCATTTTCCATGTCGACCTGTGTTAGGTAAGTATTTATTGCGAATTTTTCAGGCTCCGACCAATTTATCAAATTTACAAAACTTTTTGCGCCAAGTTCTTAAGCTGGGGGTAGTGATGGTGGTAGGAAGGTGATTTTTTCCACCAGGTATCAAGATTTTAGAAAAAATTTCAATTGTTATTGGCGAAAATGTTTCAAAAAATCGTGTCGAAAAAGCAAAAAATTTCCTCTTCTGTCCCCTTTTGAATCAATATAGCAACTCATGGTCGAAAAGAGCAAGGGCCCAGACGGGAAAAAGTATAATTTTCTGAGACAAAAACTCAACTTCTTTAAAATGCTTTATTCTTATTATGGTTGGACAAAAATATTGTCCAAGCGAAGCGAGGACGAAATTTTTTTGAAAAAGTACCTATGATTGAAAACCAGAAAATGAACATTTTAAAAACATTTCGTGCAGCCATTTTTAGCCTTTCGTGAACAGGAGGAAAATGGAGAAAAAGTAAAAATTGGGCCAGAAGTGTGACTTGTAAGACCCAAAATCTGAAAGTGTGACTTTTGTATGACTCGTATGCCCTGTTAGACAGCCTGTGAATCCCAAAAGATTTTTTCAATGAAAAACCTCGGCTACCATACCTTGGCCTCTATTATCCTTTTTACAAATTTTTAATTCAATAATACACGTCGAAGAATTTTCCAAAATGAAGCAATTCCTAAATTTTTTTCAAACCCTAGCCCCGTTTAAAATATAAAGCTGATTCAAAATCGTATTTAATTCTGTAAAAGTCGATCAAAATAAATATCACGAAAATTGATTTAAATTTCATGAGTCATTTGAAATTTTGTAAAAAAAAAAATGTTCAACATATTCAAGAACTTTCATCAGATTTTATGCCAATTACAGATTTTTTTAATACAAAATTTAAAACAATTTTCAGGTACTTACCTATTGTATTTTAATCTACTAAAGAAACTTGAAATGATTTTTGATTTTCAAAATTTTTCAATTTTTTGGCATTTTCCACAATTTTGATCTAATGTTAGGACAGATTTTATAATGAGAGTATGTATTTCAGTGTTGGACAATTTTCACTACCCTGACATAAATGATTGAAAAAGTTATAATGGAATTTTTTATTACCTGCCTACTCTCACAATCCGGCTGGAAATTTTTATTTTTAAAAAATTTTCATTTTCAACGATTTTTATCACAGATTATTTTCAGCAAATGTTATGCAATTATAAAATAAAAATAAAAAATGTTCAAACTGGGCTAAATTTTGATTTACGATTAGGTACCTATACTTAAATAATTATTTCTAGCAAACCATCGAAATTATCTATCGGGCAAAATACGCGAAAACACTCGAAAACTAAACCGCAGTTTCTGCAGAAAACACTTGTAAATAATTAAAAGGAGCAGGCTAATTAATCGTATCATCGGTAATTCACTCTCACTTTATGAGCTTCGCTATCCAAAGCACCTGCTCCATCTTACGTTAAACGTGCCCAGTACAAAGCTATACCTACGTAAAACACCACATAAAGTATAAAATGAACAGTTCACGCGGTATCGATGTATAGATAGAAAGAACATCATGTTTTCGGGTCCTTTGAAACACGATATAGAGAGAAGATGAACCTAGGACCCGAAATTCGGTTATATCAGTAAATTCTGTGTACAGAGATGACCGGTACTCGTATATTATTCGCCTTGTTTGATGGCTGCTGCATAAGGGTGAGAAATTTTCGTACTGTTGAAACGTTATCTGATTGTGTAACCTTTTGGTCATGTCTTTTTGTATTAATCGTCGAACCTTTTCTACTTAGGTACCTTTAAATTATGTTTTGAAACAATCGAGAATATTATAATTTCTGCGACTGAAAAAAAATAACAAAGGTATCATGCTTTGAAAAAAAAGTATGAAAAATGAATACCTAATGATCTGGACAAATGGTGTCGTGAAATAAAAAAATACGATTTTTGTACCTGCTATGATCATTAAAATGGAAAATTGTCCAAATTTTAAATAAGACAAAGTGCTTAACAAACTGGAAAAACTGAAAGTGTACCTTATGACCTTTTTTTTAAAATGAGTTCTGCAGCCATTGATGTGAAATTTTTAATGTCAATTTTTTAAAGGGGTAAAACATATTGTAGGTAGTAATAGTGCAGAAATCGAAAAAATCGAGGTTTGTGCGATAAAAAAAACGTGATTTTTGAACAAATTATCCAAAGTTAGGATTCCTACAGAAGCAGAAAATCGTAAATTCACACGTTTTCGTATTTTTTCTAAAATCAATAATCCCTTTTGATTGCTTAAATGGCAAACCAAGGCTCAAAACCATCTCCAAAAATTATTTTCTGCAGGGTTTCCAAGTTTTTCGAGCCAATTTTTAGATTTTTAGATTTTAAAAGTAAGGAATGGGGTTATATCTGGCTCAAAAACTCTAAAATTCCAATAGGCAAATAATTTTTGAAAAAATGTTGATTTAAAATGTAAAATATTGGTTCTTTGGGTATTCAGAAAGGATTTTTATGTTTTTATTTTGTTGGCAGAGCAAAAAAAAATAAGTACTTACCTTAGCTCAAAGTTCGAAGTTCAACTTTTTTTTAAAATTGAAAATATCTCGAAAAGTAAGTCTCCTAAGAAAAAACTAATTGGACCCTGCAGATAGGATATTTGAAGCTCTACAAATTATGTTCGATTCATTTTTTTTTTGTAGGGCCCTTTCTTTCCCCACAAAATCGACTTTATAGTATAAGGGTCGAAAATTACATCAAAAAGTGTAAAACAAATTTTCAAAGAAAAATTTTCCAATTATGAAAATTTCAGGCGTAATCGAGAAAACCTGTGAACCCGGCATTAAAAAATAGATTAGAATCACCTATCAGCAAAACGTCAGTGATGGAAAAATTTCAAAATCAGCGCTACAAAAACAGTGATTAAAACAAGAAAAAGAAAATGCTGTTTTAAATTTAATGGATAATTATCATATTATTTTTCATGCTGATCACGAGAAAAATGGTGAAAAAATTCCAGGACGTCAGGATTTTTCATAATTGGAAGATTTTCCGTTGAAAATTTGTTTTACACTTTTCAATGTAATATTTGACCCTTAAAGTCGATTTTCTGGGGAAAGAAAGTGTCCTACGAAAAAAAAAATGAATGTAACATAAATTGTAGAGCTTCAAATTTGCTACTTGTAGAGTCTAATTAATTTTTTCTTAGGAGGCTTAGTTTTTGAGATATTTTAAATTTTAAAAAAAGTTGAACTTTGAACTGGAATATCTCGAAAGCTAAGCATCCTAAGAAAAAACTAATTGCATTTAAAAGATAGGAAATTTTATGCTCTACAATTTACTTTCTATTCATTTTTTTCGTAGAACCCTTCCTTTTCTCAGAAAATCGACTTCAAGTGTCAAAAGTCATCAAAAAAAGTAGAAAAACCGTTGAACGAAAAATTCAAATTATGAAAAATCCTTGGGTGATGGAATTTTTTCACTGCTTTTTTCGTGATCAGCGCAAAAAATACTATAAAAATCACCCATCAAACCTCAAACAGCATTTAAAAAATTTAAAAATGTCAACCTGCGCCATTGATAGCTCTTTCTTTCTTTGCGAAAATCCCCTCATGAAAAATTGAAGGAATTTGCATGGAATTTATCGATTCGAAGCACATGTTTTTTGGTGGGGGAAGGGGGAAGGAAATGGTTATATTTTGAAAAAAATTTAAAATTGTCTCGTTTGAAATTTCCGTTTCTCCTCCTCCTCCATTTTCGTGAGAATGATCATTTTTCTGGAAGTTAAAATTTCGATGATTTCAAAAATTGAGGGGGATGGTGATGGTAGGTTTTTGAAAGTGATATTGAAAAAAAAGATAGAATTTTGTTCGCTGGTGTCCCCTTCCTTCCCAAGAAAAATGGAAGTAATAAGTAATATAAAATTTGAAAATGTAAAATTATTGTGTACCTACAATATTTTTCCCCATTTTTTTTTTTTGATTTTTGATTTTTCTTCCCAAAAATCATTCAATATTACGAATATTTTCAATTTTTCCTCTTCAGTCTAGTACATAGAATTGAGTGAATTTTATTAATTTTTCATCAAGACCTATAGATTAAGCGGTACTCGAGTTCGAATGTTTGGGAGAGGGCACTGGGGAAATGGGGAGGGGAAAATGGACATACAAGCTAGATTTATTTGTTTTACTGTCTAGAACAAGAATCAATCATAAAATCAATTTCAACTGGAATCCCTCGTAAATGTACAATTGGGACCTGACAAATTTCAAAATTCTGTTATCCTTTCAAAAAATTCACGTTTTGAAAATTTTTCGAGAAAAATAACCACTAAATTCTTTTTCGATTATATTTCGAATTAACGCGTCAATAATACCAATATCGAGTAAAAATTCCATCTAAATATCTACAAAACGACAATGGTATTTACGGCGAATCGGTTATGCAAATTTATTAACACTTTCGAATACCAATTGTAGCAAAGCGGCACGTTAGGCGATGATTTTTTCCTCCCTTAACGAAAACGCTTTGAAACTCGAGAAAGAAGGATGTCTGCATTTAGACACAACAAACGTACCATTTGAGCTGAGTTAGGTACGTTACGAAATACCGCCGAAAGGGAGGGAAGCCCTGGAAGAGGTGGCGATGCGGTCCTTTAGTAGGTGTTTTTTCAACACCGTCGAAAAGGGAATTCGTTCACGACACGACGACCAGAGAAATCGTACGATTTAAATGCATGGGACGCGCCGAACTGACGATACTTCATCGTGAATATATTAACGCAGGCTGCGATAAGGGGAGTGGGCAGGCGAACAGCGTGAAAAGTACGAGGAAACGATACCGAGGCACACTCCACTCCGGTCCCGGATGTTGTAACCGTTTCTTTATTCGTAAAAATTAAAACGCTCTCGCGTATACCTAATGGTGAATTTGAATATTTTTTGCATTCGTCATACAAGTCGTCCTTTCTTCGCAGCCCCCTCTCCCACTCTGGCCCCATTCTCAACGTCTCCGCTATCTTTTTCCTTATACCGTGAAACGTAATGTGGGTAATTATGCGACGACTAATGTGCGAACAAACGTGTAGTATGCTACTTGTACACATAACCGGGGAACAGGTGCGTCAGATATGTAAGGATATACGGAGAGCCGAGCTGGATGTAGAATGGTGGCGCCGAGCTGGGTACGCGAATGCGGTTGACACGAGATGACGAGATTTAAAAGGAGAAAATATGTAAATTAAAGGAATTCGCGCGTCGAGTTTTTGTTGTTTCGCACATACTATACATGCCAGCGATAAGCTAACTGGTGATGGGGAAGGGGGAGGATTCGTATGGATTGAAAATGACACCACGATGAGAGATATGTACCAACATAGGAAAATATATGTTCGAATTAATGCTAAAATTGTACCTCTGGTGAAGATTTTTTTTATTGGAGCCTTTACTTTTTTCAACCAATCAGATTCAATAAAATTGATCTAAATGAGACAAAAATGTGTAAACCTGGATATACATAATTATAAACAACCCTTAGGGGTCAAAAATTGGGTTTCCGTCAATTTAAAAACCCATTTCAGACACCCAAGGGTGGTGTTTCAGTTGAGGTTCCCCCTTGTTTCTACTCCTTCCGAAAAGCCCAAAATCAGTGTCAACTCGGAACAAGTTTTGACCTCTAAGGGTGGTTACTACATCCAGGCTCAATATCTAGAAAAATTCTTACAGGGTGCCTAACAGGTCATACAAGTTTTACCTATTAAAGTCATATCATACTTATAGATTTTGGGTCATCCAAGTCATCAGAGTCCTTCAAAGCAGTGTAGGCAAATTAGCATCATTTTAGGGACATAGAAACATTTTTAGCCAGCAAAGCTTTTATTACGGAAAACTGTCGAAAGGGATACCCTAAATAACCTCGAAGAGTTACCATCCCCAGATCCTTGGACGTGCATAGGTGACCTAGTCTACGAAAAAGGACCGCTGCACAGTGGGCCAGGAGACCCCAAAAACGTTTGTTTTGCTCAAAAACACCGAAAAAAAAATGTTTACCTCATGTTTTTGTGGTCGTAGATTTCAAATTTTGAAGAAAAAAAAATTTCGAGTGAGGGGTGGGGCAGGAGAGAGGGGTCTAAATTGAAATTTCATAATAATATCGTGTAATATGTTTAAATATACGTTTTCGAGGTCGACAGAAATTTAAAATGAGACAATTTTAAATTTTTTTCAAAATTTAACCATTTCCTTCCCCCTTCCCCCACGACCTCGAAAACGTATATGGTGATATATTATAAGACACGATAGCATACCATACCGAATTTTTAATTTGAACCCCTCGCAAAAAAACATGAATTTTTTTACCTATTTTTGTCAGAAAATTGCCCGTGTAGACAAATCGTGCAACTTCGTGCAAAAAATAACACCGGATTCGGTTTCAGGACACTAAAATCTATAATTTAAACCATAAACGGACACTGACGCCGACTGAGAAAGTATAGTTTTATTCCAAAAACCATTTAAAATCTTGCAAAAATATGGACATCTTTCGAGAGTTATGATTGAATTATCATTTCTTAAATCGAAAAACCAAATACATGGCTGAATAGCCCTTACTTTTCTGATCATTTTGCACTAATTGACATCTCAAAAATATTAACATGAACCAGAAAAATATTGCTTTGTAAACACTCCATAAACAAGATACATAAAACTAGTTGACTGTACATCGTCAACTTTGGGGGGTGCTGGAAGGGAGGGAGGGACGAAAATCAAAATTGCGCTACTCGTTTCGTGCTACCCTGATATCTAACAACAGATTTTGATCCATGACAATTTTTTTTCGCAGAAAACGAACGTTTTGGGGTCTCCTGGCCCACTGTGCGCTATCCAAAATCAACTTACCGAGAAAAACTCGGTCAAAAAAATAAGTCGGTTTGAAAGTCGAACTTTGAACTTTCGATTGAAA
Source organism: Pseudococcus viburni (assembly GCA_033439095.1). Lineage (NCBI taxonomy): Eukaryota > Metazoa > Arthropoda > Insecta > Hemiptera > Pseudococcidae > Pseudococcus > Pseudococcus viburni. Next base: position 87,783 of record JAVBJF010000132.1, read on the forward strand.
TATCTCGAAAGCATAGCTTTTTAGAAAAAAAACTAACTGTACTCTGCAGAGAGGAAATTTTACGCTCTACAATTTATGCTCTATTTATTTTTTCCGTAGATCCCTTCCTTTACTCAGAAAATTGATTTCAAGTGTCAAAAGTTATCAATTTTTTGTTGAAATTTTTTTACATATTTTCAACATTTTCATCACTTGAAGTCAATTTTCTGAGCAAAGGAAGGGTTCTACGGAAAAAATGAATAGAACATAAATTGTAGAGCGTAAAATTTCCTTTCCGAAAAGTGCAATTAGTTTTTTTCTAGGAAGCTATGCTTTCGAGATATTTCAGCCGGAAATTCAAAATTCGCTTTTATAGAAAATGTGTCTAAAATTAAGCTTCTTGGCAAAAACTAATGTACTTTACAGCAAGAATAATAAAATCTGGAGTTTTTGATTTATGCCATTGGAAGGAGCATACTTTCTTTTATCAATATCGATAAAAAACGAAAAATCGGTTTTGGTGACCATAGATACCTTTCCATAGTCCAGGTCACAGGATTATGTAAATTGGTGGTATTAATATTTCTTCGACCCCCCCCCCCCAGTGTCCCTACCCCCGCCTCACCCTCATCTTCTATTGCCACTGCAATGGAAAATATTTTGTTATTTTGGTGATTTGATACTCAATTTATTCTTTGTTTTGTTCCAGCCCAATGAGTGGAAGATGTTCAAGAAGTTAAGCAAGAGACGCACGTGTGAAGAGTAGGACGAGGAGAGTGAACTAGAGGGCAAATAGAATAATTTTTACAAATTAATAGAAGTATTATTGTAGCAATTTTGTTTTTATATAGGAGTGGAAAAATTATTGAAAAGTGAGGTGGGGTTGAAAGAGATTATTTGTTTATGCACTATCCCTAATACGTAAGATCAACTATTGCAATTAAAAAGAATAACCCGAGAATTACTTTACACTGGTGTATTTATGTACTACTGAAAACAGTGAAGTACCTTAAAAATACCTATCCGTCGACTTATTCGCGTTCTATGAATAATTTAAGTTATCTGAATATTACACGTTTACGCACCGAATATTTAGGCCGAGACCACCAAGGAGTACTCCTGCTCGCTTGTACTAACAGAAAGACACTAATTACATAGCTGAACAGTGTACTGGGCGTTGGCGCGTAAAGTTACCGGGTACTTATCTGATCAGTGTAGCCGACTAGCGGTACACTAAATCAGTTGGTACTGTAGAATAAATGTAGGCATAAGATTCTCCTACATATGCCCCATTCATCGGACTTAAAGACTGTTCAGTTTGATGAATCGTCTAAAGGAGAATCCTAGTTTAACTTCTGCTTAGGAAGGTATATACCTACTGCCCCATCATCTAATCTTAATGGTCTCTTATGTCCGGTGGTCTCGGCTACTCGCTGAAAAGAGTCCTATTGTAATACTCAAGAACCGATTCAACATGCAAAAACTTTAATTAACTTTTAACGTAATATAACAGCGCATGAAAAAGACGAACGAACATATATAAACGGTAAGTAAATTTCTTATAAGATAAGTATAAAAATTTCTTAATTCTAATAACAGTCTATTTTTTCGCAGATACTCCAAGTTCCAGTCCAACGATGCCGGCCGAAGCGCATTACGATGACGATTACGATGGAGTACTGCTGACGAGATCATGGAAGAATACTTTCGTTTGAAATTTTGAAGAATCAAAATCAAAAATTTTACTTTTCTGCACCCAGTGCCGATGATAAGTCCCAAACGGTACTCTAGCAATAAAAATTGCCGTGGTCTTTTTGGGGTGATTTGCCCCTGTACTCGAAAATGTACAATCTGTTGTTGCTTTGGTTATCCATTTTGAAATTGCGAGTCAAAAATTAATTCGGGATTTCAAGTACATAATCGGTAACAGAGGCTCCCCTGGGAATAGGCGGGGTGAAGTGGTAACTTCTCACGTGCGTTTGTTTATTTAGAAATTAATTTAAAAACAAAAACTGATTTGTTTTCGTTCGTCTCTTATCATTTACGCTGCTAATTACTAACTTAGTCTACGGGTGGTATAGTCGGTTTCTTACGGATAATATTTATTAAATTAATCATAACGGTGGTGAATTTGCTTTTCTTTTTCAGTCTATCGACTCCAGTTTCATCATAATTTACTGCTTTTGTTTCTCTACCGCTACGAGTCTGGTACTTAGCCGGTGGGTTGGAGTCCTTCGCAGAAACTCCACTTGTACTTGGCTGCGGGTCAGCTGGAAGACTAGTACTCGGACCATCTGGAAACTGTGGTTCGTACTGTTCGATTTCAGAACGAATTCTGATAGCGGCTCTTTTGCGTATATTTTTTGAATTGTTATCTACTATTGTATTTTCATTCTGTATTCTGACTGCGTCAGGTTTATTTATATTTAAGTATGTTTGTATTCTCTGTTCTATTGTTCTTGAGTCTAATTTAGAGGTTAGTTTCGGGTCGGTACGAAGATCATGCAACTGCTCCTTCGTCAAGTACAAAGTCAGTTGTCGGATGTTGACGACTTTGTCGTCCTTGGATCATCCGGTGCGATGATATTATAGTTGTTCGTATCGATACGGGTTACTACTCTGTACGGACCATAGCGTTTTTTGCGTACAATTTTGCAGAGGTACCCAAATCCTTATTCGATTGGGAGTGAGCAGTCATAACGACGAGATCTCCTGGTTGCAAGATGGTTGGTTCGCCGATGGATTTATTATGCAGGTACTCATCTTTTTCTCGCTGTATACGTCTTCGTTCACGTATCAGTTCAGAGATGGCTTGTAAATCAGTCAGATCTTCTATCTTCTGTGTTACGGACTGTTTCGTGTATACTGCTTTTTTCGCGAGTTCATCTGCAACCATGTTCATTCTCTTCGAATTTTCTTGCGTTTACGTGTGTGAAATTTCGCAATCTTCGAATTTGCTCATCAGTTTTTTTATTTCCTTGTACAGCATACGATTTTTACCGGCTTCTTGGCAGCGTTTTTGAAATCGTTCTCCGTCCAGTTCTTCATGTACTTGTTGATAGCTAGTACAACGTAGTTCGAATCTGTACGTAAGTGTACTTTCTTTACATCGGATACAAGTGCAATTTCTAACGCTCTTTTTACCGCCATTACTTCCGCCAGGTTGTTCGTATTCGTATACGCTGGGTGACTAATCTGTTCTGAGATGTTACGATCACATTCTGGTCTGATGCAGATACCGATACCTGCGACTGGATCATTTCTGCCATTATTTGAGCAGGCTCCATCGACAAATATACGTAAGTAACCGTGTTTGTCGTACAACAGTAAACTTGGGTCAAATTTACCATCGACTAACTCTTCGCTGGTAATCGAGTTTACTTGTTTTTTCAATTGCTGCTCGCGCAGTAATTTCAGCTCGTATTTCGCATTGATTTTGTTATTTTCTGTCGGTAGGTGTTGAGCGAGCGCGTCCGTTATACCCCACGCTTCAAATGGTTTTATACCGAACATGGATGGAGTATTATTCAGTTCTTCTTCGATGTCTTCGATGTACTGGTCCCAACCATGGTGCGTATACTCATCTGTTTCTTCGTTGGTATTGATCTTTACTCGCAGTTTATCGCCTATACAGCGCATATTTCGTTCAACGCTTGAACTGTTTGCACAATATGGAGTAATGTGTGCTATTTTGATGTTATGGTGTTTCAGAGTTTCGTTCCAGAGCTTTGAAGTAAACTGAGCTCCGTTGTCCGTTATTATCTTCCGATTTTACACCAACTTGTCCTACGCTGGCGATTACTTCTGACATCTGATCAACGACGGTTTCCGCTTTCATGTCGTGCATCGGACGAATCCATAATCTGGACGTGAATATGTCTTTTGCTACAAACAGATACTTCGGTGCGTCATCGTTGTTTGCTACGGGCCGAACAGATCGACCGATAACACCTCACCGACTCCATACGCTTCGATTTGTGCGTACTCGAGTTTCTTGCGTTTCCGTAGATTTTTATTCATATTACAGATTACGCAAGCTGTTGTTATTTTCTTTACGTACTTCAGAGCATTGGGTGAATAATAAAGACGCCGGAAAATCGTCTCCATCTTCAACGCTCCTACGTGACCGTAGATATGGTGCAGATATTTTACCGTATCTGCAAATAACATGTCCGGTAGAACTGGTACGCTTGTTCCGTCTGCGTACGTTCTGTATAATACCTGTACATCGTCCGAATTTCTTCGTTTCATCGCAAATTTTCTAGCTTTTGCTCGTTTGACCTTACGTTCGTGTGCTGTCAGATCACCATCTTGCTCTGTAATCGTCTTTATGATCCGCATACAATCTGGGTCCTGATTTTGCCAAACGTCGATGTTATTAAGTAGGTCTAAAGTGCTACTTCAGCTGTTTCCAGAAATTTACTTCATACGGTTCCAGGTTCGTCTCTATCGAGTACACGGTTTATTTCTGCATCCTGATTTTTATACAACTTTTTCTTTGTTTTTAGGTCGTATATCAGATCAAAACCGTTCAGAAATGTAATCCAGTTGGCTGCTTTTCTGTGCGTCTGTGCCATTCCAGCGAAAATGTCTACTATCGATCGGAGATCCGATCGGACGTGTATGATTCTGCCGTGAAGCCACATTTGCAATTTCTTTATCGTTGAAACCAGGGCTTGGACTTCTTTATCGATCATAGTGTACTTCAGCTGATGTTCCTTGAAGGTATGACTCGAATACATAATTACTTCCTCGCAGCCGTCGATAATCTGGTACATTACTGCATTCATAGCATTTTCTGTGCAGTACGTGTCTAAATGGATGTCGAGATCCGGTCGTGGTGGTGTTAGTTTAAAATTTTCACAATACTTCGCTTCCAATCGCTTAAAAGCTTCTATCTGATCTTTGCCCCATTCCGCGGGGTCTTTTTTTCTGGTCATGCGGTACAACGGTTCCAAAATCTGTTGGTAATCAGGAATAAAACGTCTGTACAAGCCGGTCAATCCTGCGAGAGTTTGGATATCTTTTTCGGTCTTGAGAGCGAATACTCCATTCTTCGTGTGTTTAGCTTTAAATTCTTGGAACTTTTCTATCTTCGCATTCTGTTTACTAATCTTATTTTCAGCCAGTCTGAAACCTAAATGATCGGCTGATTTCTTAAAGAGTTCCGTTTTGTTGGCGTTCAGCGTTAGACCGTTCTGACGTATTATGTCTAAAATTTCTACAATTAACGCCACCATCTCTTTAAACGTTTTTGCTCGAAGTAGGATATCGTCTACGTACTTCGATATATTATCGCGATCAGGAATTATTTTATTTATTACCTTAATAAATTCTGCTGATGCTATTTTCAGACCGTACGGTAACCGTTCAAATTGGTACACCTGTCCATCGACCTGAAAGCCACAAAACTGACGCGACCATTCATCAAGTACTAGCTGCCAAAACCCACATACGAAGTCTAGGGTCGTAAAATACTTGGCTTCTGGACAGTCCGTGATTATTCTATCAAGTAATGGAGCTTCGTTATAATTATTTTCGAGTAACGGATTTAATTCGAACGGTGCAAGACATGGTCTAATTTCTCCGTTTTTTTTTACTTGCAGCGTCGTGGTATTTATGTACGGGGTGTCTGAAGGAGAGACCCACGCTTTCCGCAGCATTTGCTTCATTTTCCGTCGATACGCTGGCATCAGTTTATTACTCGGTTTGTATTTTTCACCTCGAAATTTCGGTATGTTATCTGGATCTTTAAACTTGAAGTGTACTGGCTCACCTTTGTACATTCCAGGAAACTTACTGAATGCATCGGAGCGTTCTTTCAGTACGTCAAAGGCTTCAAGGGCTTCTTCCATCGTGATTTTCTTGGCCTCGACTTCGCCGTTCAAAGATGTCCATAATTTGCGTATGAAGATTTCTGGTCCGTCGTCGTAGTCTTCGGGATGGAGTTCTGCATATCTGGAATTTTTTGTATACTTTCCAGTTAAGTGTACCGCTTCTGCTTGGTACTTTTCCGTTACGTCGGCGTGATAGACGGTTAAAATCGATTTGTACTCTTTTTCAGCCAAAAATGGGATTTTTACTAGATCAGTTTCACCTGGGGGATGACAGATAGCGAAACCTGACGCTAGAATCGGTAATATACCTAGCTGTAACATCGAATTTGTACCCATTATAAAAATTTTCTTATTTCCTTCCAGAATATAGAAGGGGATTTCCAAATCATGTGGACCCATGCGAAATTGTACTACCAGCACGTGCTCACGAGTCGTAGCTTGCTGATCGTTCGCTACCGATACCGTAATTCCAGCTCCGATGTACATGTACCGTACTTTCAGCTTGTGTTGGTACGTTAGATGTCGCACCATCGCCATAGATAATACGTTGATCGTCGAGCCGGTATCCAACTGCATTGGGTATTTCATTCCTTCGATCGTAATTGGTACTATGCAGCGTAGGCCTTTTCCACTTGTAATTAGGTGGCTTTTAACACGGTCGTTCATCTCTTCCATTACTTTCAGCAATGAATTTTCCGGTTTTGGCCGTCCAGCGAGCATTTTCTTCCAATCGATCGAAGTATCGGGTGGTTGTAGGACGTCGGTCGGACCTGTCCTGTCAAATTCTGATTCCATGCAGCAGCTCTCATACTTTTCGGCCTCTTCTGTCTGAACCGGTGATTCTGTAGCTACGTAGTTTACCTGTACATCAGATTCCTGTTCACTTAGCGTTACCGCTGGTTCACAGGTCGCTTCTCCGGTGCAGGTACACTCTGGTGCGTTGTACGTCTGATTGGATTGGGCCTGCCGTAGATTTTTTGGCAGATTTTCATTGTTACATAGCCTCGTAGCTGTGATTACTTTCTGTTCTGTAACCAAGTAACGTTTCGCCCGTTGCATCCTTTACGATGTTTTCAGAGAACTCGCGCTTTACCGTTGTGTGTTTTTTTCTTAGCTTTTACCGGACGCGGTGGTCTGCGCTGGCGTTCCTGTGCGTATTTCCATTCGTCACTTTTCAACTCTGCAATGACGTGTGGTTTCATCGATTGTCGTGGATAAAATTTGCGATAATGGCCTGACCAATAGAACGACTTTTCGATTGGTATTACATTTTTAGATTTATCGACCGTTAACCGTTTACTAGCTGTTTCTTTTCCATCGACATTTTGTTTTCTGTTTGCAGGAATAACATTGCTGGATTTCGCCACACCGAGACATTTTCGAATCTCGTTAGGCGCAGCAAGATGTTCATATGCGCGTAGTATCTGTTTAGGCTAACAGAATTTTCACCTTCTAGCCTAGGCTTTACAATCGGCATCAGAACCGCAATATGCTTGAATCCCTTCTGTATCAACAGTCGTATGATTTTATTGACCGTTTCTTCAATATACTCGTTCGGTTTGGATGAGTAGTTCAATTCCGCCTGATCGAGCGAAATTAACGCATACTCTAAGTCAAATTCTTGTTTTTCTAGCGACAGGTACAGATTTTCCAGAGGTATTTGTTCTCTCAAAAATGGACACTGTTGCAGGACTGGATCGGGGTTGTTGTCCTTCCGAGCGAGAAAATACGCAATTCCATCGCCTATCAGCTGATATCGATTGCTGTTTATTCGATCGAGTGTACTGACGGATTTTGACACGTAGCGTTACCCGCAGACGGAGCTGCGACTAATTGTGCTGAGTTGCACTCGTCCGCTACTGGTTTAAATCCCGTTTTCCGTGTCTGTTCTGCGCCTATGTCTGTAATTACAGGCGGCGCGAATTGTTCAGGCTGATGGAAATTTCCTTGTACGTACTGTTCACCGGAAGGCTCTGCGTCTTGATCCACGTGATGGATCGTTATCGGTCACTTGGGGTACCTGCCCCAGTACTAGGCCTAGCTGTCTGTGGCCTTGGACCTCCACTTCGGTTCGTGTTGTCGTAACGCGGCTGACCTGACTGGTAAGTACCTCTGTTATCTCGAGGTTGACCGTTACTAGCTGTGCTGGTATTGCTAGTAGTTGGACTCGGCCTAACCAAGTTCGTGTAACCTTGGTTTGTTGTGTTTTTAAACGTTTTCTTCTTTTCAGTTCTGGGCTGATCGTTTAAACTGGCCGGTGCTTGTCTAACTGACGAGTGATCGAGATCTTGTTTCATCACTTCAATGAACTCCATGAAGCTGTGCATTGAACTTCTCACCGAAATTGTACATAGCTGATAGAAGTAATCGGGTAATTTCGCTCTTAGGCGCTCGATTACTTTTCTGTCGTTCATGTCTTCATGTTACACAGCGCCTTTTTCCATTTTTCCAGGAAAATGCCAAACTGTTTGGTACTACCGTCAAATTCAAACCGAGTCAAAATACTCCAACGCTTTCATCTGAATAGGCGGGCTCCATACGTCGCTGAGGAAGTCTTCTTTTAGGCCTGCGAAAGTTTTTATCTTCACGCTGGTCTTTTTCCATTCCTTCGCATCTGTACAGATTACACAGCCTCTGAATGCGTTTATTCTGTCATTCTCCTCGATTTCGGAGTCGTTGGTATGTTGTTCAAAAAAGTTCGATAAATTCGTGCGGAAAATACTTTTCGGCGTCATCGTATACCACGCCTATCTCTCTGAGCAATTGAGCGCTTACTTTTTTCTGTTTTTTTGTAGATTACATGCTGCGTTGCCGGAGCGGTGCTCGGTGCTGGTCTTTTCTTCAGCTCATCGATTTCTTTCCCTTATATCTCCGACTTGCAAGATGGTCGCACACAGATGGGAATCTATCGGTTCTACAATGCTCTTTGCATATTGACAATTAAGTTGTCTCTCTTCGGTGAAACGATTTTCCAGTTCAGATTGGTACTCGCCTACCTGTTCTCTAACCTCGCCTATCTGTCTGGTTAGGCGGTGATCGGTTCCGGAAACGGTGCCTTTTATATGCTCTACCTCCGAAGCGTGCCTTTGCTCGAATGCTGCTAAGCGCCTGGTCGTAATCGCGACCTCTTCGGATGCTTGCTTAGCTGTACTCATCGCTACTGTAGCTGTTCTTCCAACTGCTTCGACACGTTGGTCGTTTCTACTCGCATACGTTATCAGACGTTCCATTTCATTTCTCCACATCTGCTTATATTCCCTTTTCCCTTTTCGGGCATACATAAATTCGTGCCTTTCAACTGGTTCTGTATCACGTGGGGTTTGGATTTGCGTCTGTTTCGCCGTTAGCTTTTTTGATCACCTTCGGGGGTGTAAAAACTTTTTTGTTCTTTATTCTGTAAATGTCGCGGTTATTCGTGAGTTCTTTTGACAGAGATTCCCTCGACTTTTGAGATTATCAAAACCTCGTATCGAAAAACCCAAATCTTTTAACACATCTGCTCGGGCGACTTTTTCCCGAGATACAATTTGCGATGTTTGTAAACGCCTTTTACGGGGCCCGTTAAATTTTTGGGGCGGGGTTTTCCCAAAGTAAAGGGTTTTGGGGCCCGAGGAGACAAATACCCCGAACTGTCGTTTTTCTTAACAAAAGCGACGGAAATACTCGTCTGAAAAATAGCCTAATGGGCCAACGTCACGAATTTCTTAAAATAACTTAAAATTCTACACAAAATTATAAATTCGGATTTAGTGACGAACGTCACTCGTTAATTAATCGTTTAAAAAAATTACTGCAAAAAACGCAGTTAAATAAAAGATAAAAAAAATCTTCCTACTATCTGATCGCGTGTTTTCACACTCTGACCTGTTGTACTGTGCTCGGAGCAGATTTCAACTTCAGCTCACCTCCTTGGACGTCTCCAATTCGGAAAAAATCGGTCTCTAGCCACTCCTCCGGAAAATTTAGGTGCTTTCTTGGGTCTAGCTGTAGGCTTTTAACAAGAACGCGGTTCGGGCGCCATATGAAAGAGATTATTTGTTTATGCACTATCCCTAATACGTAAGATCAACTATTGCAATTAAAAAGAATAACCCGAGAATTACTTTACACTGGTGTATTTATGTACTACTGAAAACAGTGAAGTACCTTAAAAATACCTATCCGTCGACTTATTCGCGTTCTATGAATAATTTAAGTTATCTGAATATTACACGTTTACGCACCGAATATTTAGGCCGAGACCACCAAGGAGTACTCCTGCTCGCTTGTACTAACAGAAAGACACTAATTACATAGCTGAACAGTGTACTGGGCGTTGGCGCGTAAAGTTACCGGTACTTATCTGATCAGTGTAGCCGACTAGCGGTACACTAAATCAGTTGGTACTGTAGAATAAATGTAGGCATAAGATTCTCCTACAGGGTGGGCAAACAGAAGGAGGTGTCAAGAAATATTATTACCAGCAATTTTCATAATTCTACGTACTATTTTCATGCCCAGAATATCTACTTGGGAGTAGTTATTTTCCATGACTTGGAAGAGTCCGTCATTGCAAGCAGTTTTTGTTTCGTTCTTTCAATTTCTGGACTTGGAAAATTTTTATCCAGCACTATTCTTTCGATTTTTAAACTGCAAAATTTTTCATTTTTTACGGCTCCCAATTATTTTCGCTGTAAATAGAATTTCAAATATCTAAGTTCGAATTTATTCTGTTCAAATTTTTCGAGCTCTAAATTTTTCCAATTTCTTTAATCGATTCCCTACCGTTTTCCCGAATTTTCGTTTTCCCGAATACGTAAATTCCGAATCCCATTTTTCCGAATCCACAATCCCGAATACCTAATTTTCCGGAATACCTAAAGACAGCTTGTATTGAAAACGAGGAGGAATGTTTGCCGAAGTTTTAAATTTCAGAGGAAAAATCGACTTCTTGAAAATTTTTGTAATTTTGTTTTGTAGCATTGACTGCAGAGTTCAGGGACGAAACGTGGGCGGAAATCTCGGAGTGAGGGGGAGGAGAGGGGAGGTAAAACCAAAATTCAGTAGACTCATATTTTTAAAGAGAAATTTTCCAACCAGTTGTACTGAAGTCAAAAAACAAATAATCGTGACTTTTCGTGCTACTTTTTTAAATCCCCCCCCAAAAAAACTAAGTACATTTCTTAATGACACTTCCTCTTCTAAAAAATGGGGAAAATTTTGAAAATCTCGTTCAAGATCGACACATTTGGATATTTCAAAACTTTTTTAGAAAACAGACATTCGGAAAAATGGCAGGGTACGTCTTTAATCCTATTTCTTCAAAATTATATCCAATTTTAAAATTTTTCAATCTTTATTTCTTTTTAAACTGTATCCAATTTTAAAATTTTTCCTACAATGAAATTTTTTCAACATTTTTCCAACCTGTATTGTCAGCAGAAATTTTGAAAAATATGAATTTGAAAATTTTTAAAGAAAATCTCAGTTGGAAAAAATTTGAAGAAAATTGAATTTAAAAAAATTTAAAAATTTGTTTTCCAACTTCGATTTCTTCAGATTTTTTTCAAATTCATAATTTTGAAAATTCTTTCCAACTCGAAAACGGCTTTGAATTTTTAAAAAAAGTTCTTAACTTCGTGTTTTTCAAAATTTATTCCTCACTCATCAAGTGAAAAAGTGATTTAAGAAATGAAAATGCAAACAATAATTCAAGATTTTTGAAGTTGTATCAGTATTGTTCACTAGTCAAACATTATTGTTCACTATATCACGTTTTTTCAGAGATTCGTATATTCCCCAAAAACTTTTTTCCTTCAAGACTTCCATCTCTTCTGCTGATTAACGTACAGAAAAATTTTCATGAAAAAATATTGAAAATTTAGTGTACTTACTTATAAAGAACAAAAAAGTACAGAACTATTTTTACCATAAAATCAAACCCAAAGGAGATAAAGTGAAATCATTTAATGGGTGGGGGGGGGGCTCATAAAAAAATTAGCAAAAGGTCTGGTGAGTGGTAACTCTCAGGGGTAATTCATTAGACCACTCTCGACAGTTTTTACAGTAAACGCTTTTCTGACTAAAAAGTTTTCATTTTTTCTTAATTTGCCCACATCAAAAGCCATATTTTTGATCAAAAATTACTCAATGGTTTTTATCCGTTTTCCTCCTCATATTCGCCGAACGAACATACTTTTTCAAAAATATTTGCCAGTGCCTTCGCTTGGGCTGGACAAATTTTTAATTTTCTAAAAATAAAATAGAAAATGACTTGAAATGTTTATTGGTCATTATAGGTAGTTCAAAAACTCCTCAATAATTTTCTGCTTAATTCAAGCATCGCAGAGAATTGTTAATTATTCTAGTTTTTTTCTATTTTTCAAAATTTTTCAAAATTTTCAATTTTTTGAGCGGTAGCATTGTTTTTGTCGTAAAGAGATAGGTACTTAAAAAAGCTAAAAAAAAGTCATAAAAAATATCACGAAAAAGCCATGAAAATTCGAAAAAGATTACAAAATTTCTACCGAACAAATTAAAATTAAATCGTCGAAGCTTCGAATAACTTGAAAATGTAAATAGATGACTGAATTTGAAATAGTGAATTTTATTTCAATTTGAAAAATAAAATCCATTCTTTTCCAATTTATCTATGTTTAAGTAGTTTAAAAGTTCGCTGAAAAAAACTTCACCTTATTCGTCGCCTCGCTTCAAATAATATTCGAAAATGTTAATAAAATTGCATAACCGATTCGCCGTAAATACGATATCTAATTAGGCTATAGAAGAGGAAATGGAGTTGAGAAATTGAAATTTCGAGATGATTTGGTTTATGAAAAGTTAGTGTATGAACTGATCTCATAATAATCTTTGAGATTCAAAAAAAAAAAAATGAAATAAATTTTGCCTATTTGTATTTTAAATGAGTTATTTAACCTATGATGATTATTTTGCTTTGCAAGAACGTCAAATTTATTCTTTTCAATGTATTATTTTTTCAATACTTAGGTATTGCTATAATTTTTTTAAATATAAATTTTGCCTAATTCATTTTTGATAAGTTGCATCAGAATTTGGAGCTGTGCTTGGCCTGATTCATAATTACAACCCCCCCCCTCACAAAAAATTCTTGTACCAACCAAAAGAATAATTCAGCTTTGATAATGTGTTTTATAAAATTCTTTCTGAACAATTTGTTATGGGAACTATACAAAAGAAATACTTATTCCAGTTGACCATTTTTTCTCATTTTTTATAATTATCGTTGTCATACAATCTCTTAATAAATGATAATTTCGCTCCATAAATTGGCTAAAAAAAAGTGTCGCTCTAGAGTCCCTCCAAAGATACAATTTTTTTCAAACTTTGGTTCTTTTCAACGCATTGAATTCCACCCCCTCAACCCCACCGATCGTCCTTTCCAACATAATCGTGATAGTCGAATGAAAATAAGCTCCGCCATAAATTCATACCTATTTCTATCCCCTGAAAGTTGAAAATTTCGCGACGAAAAAAATTCCATTCGGATTGAAATTCAAGGTACAGCATTGTGTATGGTGTTTTTTGTCCGGCCAATTTATCAAACCGTTCGCGATATTTTTTCGTAGTTTGGTGAAAGAATTTCACGTATTTTTTGCTGCGCTAGGTTTGTTTTTGTGAGGCGATTTTTTTCCCTTGTTTTGTTAGTATACTTACAAAGTAGTACGGATTTTATTACACGATACAGTTGCATAGTCGGCACTTTGGCTAAGAATGAATTTACCCAAAGTCGCGAAAAAAGTTGCAATTTTGGTAAAATTCTTAGTCGTAAAACGCGTTACGAATTTTTAAAGCACTCGAAACTTTCCCTCTCTGTGTTTTTTTCTTTCGGTAGAAATTTTCTTATTAACTCGGTTACATTTGTTGGTCGTCGTCGTGGACTACAAAGAAGAAAACGCGATTACATACGTGCTCTTTTCGTATCTCGCGTAGATATATTTCGCCGTCTATTTTACAAGTATAGGTTGCCTCGCGAGCTTCCCACGTTTCGTTGATGAAGCGAAGGTGAGGATGGGTAGAGCGTAGCATCGGTGCACATCGCTGTACACAGCTGCGTCGCCTGCGCCAAAGCGGTAAAATTAATTACCTAATTCGGTCTAGTTGTTGTAACTCTTTTGCAGCGCGGTATCAACTTTTAAAAGCCTACTATCTGTTAAACGATAATTCATTATACGTGGGAACGTAATCCCCCTCTACCGATCATTTACGCTTTTCGCCTTTTCCTCCTAGTGCGGCGGAATTCTTCGTATAAAGCTCGCGAAAATAGGTGTAGTAGAGTTTCACGAGTTAGGTATCTATTTGGGTGGATGAAAAAAAAAGTGTACGATGGATTTTGACGAGAATTGGTGAGGAAGTTAACTTTGAGTAGAAGAGTTCCCAAAAAAATCTAGAGCTCCCTAGTTCGAAAAGAGGAGAAGCTAGGAGACCCCAAAGTGGGATAATTTTTTTTTAATTTGGTTTTTGGCCTTTTTTCGAATAGTTTTACCGGCTGGGAACCTCTGCTACCACCAAAAGTTTTCATATCTCCCGGAACCATTGACCTCGAAATTGTATACCACATTTTACCCTCTACATAGGGGTCTGAAAAGTTGCAGATCGTTAATTTGGCGAGTTTTTGATTTTTACCGAATGCAAATCGCTTACCCAACCAGCTCAAAATTAAGCCAACGAATTTTTTGGTTTTCTTGAATAATTTTTGATGCACATCAAGCTCGGGTTTCATCATCAATCTCAGACTTTATCATCATTCATCAGGCATTCATCAAGCTTGGGCTTCATCAAACTCAAAAAATAAGAAAAAAAACTGAAAAAAGTACTTTAAAATGTTGAAAAAGTAAGAAAAAAATAGGTATACTTACATTTAAACATATCCATGATCCAAGGTTTCTACCCTAAAGGGAAAAGTATTTGAAATTTTAATTTTATAGCCCCTTCAATTTTAAAGTTAGGCAAAAAGTCATAAGAGATTTTGTTTAGTTTTCAAAATACTATCCACTCCTCCGATTGAAACATTTTTGTACGTTTTTTTTTTTTTTTTTTTTTGGAAACATAACAGGGCATCCACTATATTTCAGATTTCTAAACTAATTTTTCGAACTTTTCCAAACCTTTTACACTTATGATATTCGTGAACCAGGCCAGGGTGAGGAGGGGATAATTTTTCACGTGATGTACTTACATCCCGAATTTTGCGTAAGAATGATACAAAATGCATTGGTCTAACGATTTTTTATTCAAAATCACTAGATACTTTTTACGAGACCTTTAGATGCTCCTCGCTCCTCTCCGAGCCAAGAAAAAATGAAATTCAATTTTGAAAATTTTTGAACACACTCAATACAAAAATTTGAAAATTTGAATTCATTACCTACAGAAAAAATTCAAATAAAAAGGAAAACTAAAGTATTCCAACGCAAAATTAAGTTTTAAAAATGAAATAAATTATGCCAGGGTGTCTATCAAACCAAGCGAATGAAAATTCGAATTTTCCGAGCTGAAAATTCAAAAATTTCTTCACATCCCCCTCCCCCTCAAAAAAAGAGAAACACATGCCTCAAATTATAAATTTACACCATCCCTGCGATTTTTTAGTTTGTACCAATAAATAAAAAATTCAATGAGAAGGTGGAATATAAATAATTTTTGGAAATATATAAATCGTGTTGAGCCCGAGCGAAACGAGGGCGAAAATTTTTACAAAAAAAGATCTTCAAAAGATAAAAATTTGCTACTTTTCCCTCATTCATGTTTTCCAAAACATGATTAATAATTTCGAATTCTTTTCCATTCCCTTCCCTTTTTTTCCAACATCGTCGTCAAGGACATCATGATCTAAAAAACTCAAGATTTTAAACAAATCCTGTAGAAAGAAAGAGTATAAATTACCCCGAGCGCAGCGAGGGGAATTTTTTTTTGAATAATTCATAATTTAATGGACAAAGATATGCATTTTGAATATCAATTTTATTGTACATTAACATTATGGTCGACAAAAAATGATGAATAAAAAAATCAGATCAAAGGTGTAATAATTTGACCCGAGCGGAGCGAGGACGAAATTTTTTGAAAAATTTATTATAAAATAAGCAAAGAAACACTTTTCTAAATGATTTATCTTTTTTTTTGAACTTTCAAAAAATTCCAGAGAAAATCCCAAAAATGGAATTTTTGAAAAAAAGCATGAACTTTTGAGCAAATTAGTCAAAAATCTTGACTTATACTGACCGGACTGATTTATACTGACCGTTAGACATCCGAATTTCTTCAAAAAAAAAATATCTATATACCTATATTTCAGGACACCTAATTACCTATATGCATTTTTACCTCGTGGATACAAAAAATATCTAACGATCTTTTTTATTTTCTTCAAATTGATCAAGTGAAAAATTACATTGAAAAAAAAAAGAAAATCAACAACACATTCACACAAAAATTTTTGAAATTTTGGGGGTTTATCCATCTCCTAGGATTTTTTTGGATTTTTCGAAAAAAAATGTTAGAATCGTGAATAGGATGACAAGAAATTCCTATTATGATACTAAGTACGGAAATTTTCTATACGTTGAGCTTAGGCTCTCTCTTTCTAGAGTTCCATTTGAGTTTTTGAAAAAACAACTCCCGAATCGTATTTCTTGGAATTTCAAAAAACGTTAGTAGATTTCGATTACATTCAAGGTATCAAAAAACTTGAAATTAATTGAAAATTTTCTAAACATTGAATTTTGCCTCTCCCTCTTTCTGAAACTTCTGAGTTTTTGAAGAAAACAACTTCCGAATCGTGGTTGGAATTTTAATAAACGTCATTTCATCTTTCCCCGGAGCTGTTTCTGAGTTTTCAAAAAGAACGATGTCAAAATCGTATTTGAAATTCAAAAATACCTACCCATACAGAAACAATTTCTCAAAATCCATAGCTTTTTTCCTCTACTCTTCAAGCGTACAAAAAGCCAAAAATTTCGCAGAAACTTCAAGTTTTCTTTTTTCATTCAATTCGGGAATTTGAATTTGAATTTCACATAAAATTGTGTTGTACGCTTAAAGTGTAGGTACAATATTTTACAGAAAATAAGGTACTTACTGTGGAAAATACAAAAAATTTTTTTAAAAAAAATAGATCAGACCAAGTTTTAGAATTTTGGGACTCCAAATTATTACATTACTCATTGTGTTTATAATTTGCTCGTTCAATTTTCAAGGTAGACAACATGTTCATCTAGCGTTTCTTTTCTAGTTTTTCTCGGTCATATCCAAAAATGACGTGTGGTAAATCACTCACCAGACACTCGAGTTGGTTTTCTAAAAATAGTACGTCATAATTTGTGGCAAAAATTTTTATTTATGATGAAATTTTTCGATTTTGGTTGGTAAAAATTTTGTATTTTGACGAACTTTTGGTAGAAATGTATAGGTAAGTATTTAAATTTTCATTTTAAGTAAAAATTTTTGCCTTCAATTAAAAAAAAATGTTTGTGAAAATATTTTTATTTTAGACGAATTTTTTTTGAAAATTTTCATTTCTGGCGGGAAATTATTTTTTGGATTTTTATTTACAGACGATTCTCTTCAAAAATAAGCCTTTTTTAAAAGTACGAAAATCTGGGGAAAGTACCAACATGTTTTCAACCATTTTAGTCTTCGCTAGCCGACCCAACGTTGAACAATTCTGGCGAATTTCCAAGATTTTTTTACCATTGCTCAAAAATAACAATTTTTCAAAACTATCTAGAAATTGATACTGAAATCTGAGAAATAATCGCTTTGTGACATTCTTAGAAAAAATAAACGTTTTTAGTAAAAATTACAATTTTCAAAAAAAATTGTATTTTTGATTAAAATTGTGATTTTGGGCAATGATCATCTTCGTTCGGTGGTAGATAATCAAAAATTTATGATCATACTTGAATGTCTTTTCAAAAATTCTACCCTAGTTACCCCCTCGAAAACCAACGAGAGTTTTTTTTTAAAAAAAGAGGGAAACTTTATCCGAGGTAATTTTTTGCTGATTTTTGCCATTTCCGTAAACTTTGCCGCACGAATACCGAGCAAAATTATGATACGGTCTCCAAAACTGTATGTATATGTGCACCGCTCCGAAATAGAAACGGATTATTTTTTTTCGCTAAAATATAGGGAGAGAAAAAGGTAAACGAAGAGGGAACGTATAGAAAAACAGAAAGAAAAACGCACCAACCAACGAAATGTGAATAAGGAAAAAATATACCCAGCTTAAGTAGCAAATTTACGTTAAATGAGGTTACGAGAATGGATAGATTTAAGTACGAACACAGGCAACGAAAGGGCGACATGGAGGAGGGGCAGAAAAGAGAAAAAACTATCAACCGACCGCGTTTTATCCGCGTTCGGTGGACGACACAATCAATTCGACAAATATTTCTTTGCGATTTCGTCGAAAGTAATACAATTTCCAGACTTGCTCGGTTTAATTTTATACGAGTTTTTTATCAATTCAATTTTTTTAGACTCAATTTTGCAATATCGCTGATCGCTGTCGATATCATCGTTTACTTTTGCGGTGTTTTAAACGTTCGTTCGCCGGTATAAATTGGGAATATTAATTGGGAATTTTTTTCGCTCGTTGATGGCAGCAGCCAATCTGTTGAAAGTGTCGAACCTGCGACGAGAAGGGAAGGAGCTTCGTAAAGTGTCGAGTAAAATTTATCGCACTTATTGACGCTATTGTCGACAATCGAATAATAATTTAGTGTATTATTGTTCGTGCACAATGCACTTTTCAAAATTCGATTATTCGTTCTTCGTCTGGCTCGATTCGCGTGTAGTGTGTGTACGAATATTATTATATACACGTATTCGGCTCGATGTGAAGGTGCAAGAGAGAAAGAAACAGAGAGGAGAGTATGAAAAAAACCCCTTCGAGCTACCATCTTGTATTCCGATCACGATCCGTAACGCTAACGAATACATCAACGCGAATTCGCGCCAAGCGACACGCCATTGAAAATGTTAAACGCGTTTAATTGACTCCGGATTCGCGAGCGTTTTAATTATATTTTGTCGCCAAGCTAATTCCGTTTCGTTTGTTTTGGCCCCTGGGCGATGCAGCGGGGAGAGATGGCGTGATCGTCGACAGTCGACGTGAGATCTTTCGGAGGTGGTGGAATTTTCCCAGTTTTTTTGAAAGGCCGAATTTGATTTTATGAATCCCCCCCCCCCCGACTCGCAATTCTGGCTTTTTCATTTCTACAGATATTCATTTTGGTAATTCTTCGAAATTTTTTACTACATTAAATTAGTGTTTTTGAAAAATTAAGAAGAGCATTGAAATACAAGTGTTTACTTAGTTAGGATGACTGATGAAAAAAATTGAAATATGCAGACGACGTGGTACTACTTGCAAGGGACATGGACAAACTCCGGAAAATGATGGAGAAAACCAACGAGGACTGGCTAAAACTTGGTCTGAAAATAAATAAAAAGAAAACGATGATGATTTGTAATGGTTTTGTGGAAGATGGACGATGCATCACACTAGAAGGAGAGATGGTGGGAATGGTGGAGGAGTTTACATACTTGTGCCAAAATATGAATATGAGGAGCTTGGTATTAAAGTGAGACATAGGTAAGCCTGTGACACTCTACGACAGAATGGACCTTATGTGTCAGAAATTTTTTTTCCATTTCTTGTTCTCTAACTATTGGAGAACAAAATCTGTGAAGAAAATTGAAAAAAAATTTCTGACACATAAGGTCAGTTTTGTCATAGTGTCACAGGCTTATGTCTCACTTTGACACCAAGCTCCTCATATGAACGACTTCAGCAGCGAAATATCTAAAAGAATACGACGAGCATGGGCCGCATACACAGGGCTGTGAGAATAAACGAGAACAAAGAACCAAAGAACCAAAAATTTTGAGAATGAGAACAAGAACAACTTTGAAATAAAAGAACAAGAACAAGAACAAGAACAATAAGTGAAGAACGAGAATGAGAACAAGAACAATAAGTGAAGAACGAGAATGAGAACAATAAGTAAGTGAAGAACGAGAAGAACAAGAACAAGAACAAGAACGGTGATTTTGGATTGTTTCAATTTTTCCATTGAAAAATGTCAATATTTTAGAGTTGCGAGAAAAGTAAAGAACCAAGAACCAAAAAGAACAAAAAATTTGAAGAATGAGAATGAGAACAAGTTTTGAAGAACAAGAATGAAAACAACTTTTGGAAAAGGAGAATGAGAACAATATTAAATATTATTGAAGAACAAGAATGGGAGTGGGAACGACTTATGAAGAACAAGAACGAGAACCAAAATTTCATCATTCTCGCAGCCCTGCACATACTCGAAATTTAGAGGAATAATTAAGGAAACAACAATCCCAATCAGCCTAAGGAGAAAAATCTTGAATCAATGTATCAACAATGTATTGGAGTGATACATGGGCTCCTACGAAGAGGTTAGAAGATAGGATAGTAAAAATGCAAAGAAGAATGGAACGTGCCATGCTAGGTATTACCCTGCGAGATAAATGGTTAGTGGAACGCATACGTGAAACCACGGGAGTAACAGATATTTTGGAAATGGCAAAAAGAAGTAAAAGGAGATGGGCTAGACACGTGGCGAGAGTAGGAGATCGATGGATTACAGAAGTCACATGGTGGAGGCCAGGGATCCGGAGCGGAGCCGTTGGGAGGAGGGCCCCCTCTGGGCAATTTTTCCGAAACCGGAGCCGGAGCTTGAGGGACTTTTGTAAAAATGAACCGGAGCTGGAGCTGGAGCCACTTTGAAAAAATTTTCGGAGCCAGAGGATGTTTAAAAAAAATTCCGGAGCCGGAGGGACCACATTGGACCCCTTCCGGCTCCTCACTCCGGAGGTCCCTCCTTTGTATTTTCAATTTCAGAACGTGTTCATTTCCCTCACCATTCCAGTTTGGTCCCACGCTGTAATGCACACTCGCTACTGCGCATCACACAACATGTGTGTGGTTTGATAATCACTATATCAGTGTCCAGTGTCACTGTGTAATTTCTCATTTCTCTACCACTGGGACACAGTCATTGCTAATTTCTCTACCGCTGGGACACACACATGTCAATTTTGTCTACCACTGGGACACACAGGGTCAATTTACTATACCACTGGGACATACGGTACCTCAAGCCCCCTGAGGAGGTTGGGGGAGGGAAAAAATTCTGTGGCACCTGATTTGTGTTTGGAGGGGGGAGGGGAAGGAACAATTTCCATTAAAAAAATTTAAAATGCAATGATTCCAAAATCGGCCGCGAAAGGGTTAACCAAGTACAGTATCATCATCATCATCATCATCATCATCATCATATATATTAAAAGAATTGTCCCGAAAAACCTTGTGACAGTTCGCCAGCCAAAACCGCTCGACCGTTTTTCGTCATTCTTTTTTTAAAACGTTCCTTCCGACGTGTAGATATGTCATCAAGAAAAAAAATTTCGAAATTTTAATTTTTAGGGTACAAAAAATCAAAAAAACACGTCTTCAATACCCGTATTAACTCAACGTAACTGCAACGCGCGAGAAACGCAGCCGCAGCAGCGGCAACATGTTCGTGTTCGTATTTCCGTTGAGAAGGGGGCGTGACTACGGTCATAGCAAGTTTCAACTCAAAACTCAAACTATCGCACTGTTCTGTTTTTTTTAATCCGAATTTTTGATTTTTTTCATCCTTTGATTATTTTAATTTTCAAAATAAAAATCAGCTTTGTTCGAAAGAAGGTTGTGGTATTATTATGAAATTCAAAAGCAAAAAAATATTTCTAAATGATACGCGACTGACTGAAAAACAAGTGATGCTTTTCTTCTGAAAAACATCGTTGAAATAAAAATTAATCCGAATTTTGCATCAAGTTCTTATAACTTTATTTCCATCATTGTAGTTCTTCGTAATAATGTAGGTATCCCAACCAGCAGTAAAATTTTAGGCCAAAACGAAAATAAATCGAAAGTTCATCATAAAAGAACTTCATATCCAAAATTTCAGGTGCTCAAGCTCATTTCCTGATTTTTGGAGAATAATTGAAATTTCACAATTACCCCACCACCCTGAAAAATATGAAAATTTGATCTTACAATGAAAAAAACGTAAATTCAGTATTTATCCTGTTCTCGACCTGCCGAGTCGATTGGAAGTAATTTCGAGACGTTTTGGAGCCTACAATTTTTTTTTGGAAATTTAAGGGTACCTATGAAAGAATGAGAAATGCTTTTAAAATTTAGTTACACATTTTAGAAAATTGTTTTTTAATCGATCAAATAAGTCACCAATATGGGTAATCTGAGTTTTTAGGAGCCAAAGTTCCTTCGGACCATTTTTATGGTCATTTTTTCTGTGCTGAAAATGTCTAAAATTTTTGGGGCTCCAAAACGTCTTGAAACCGCTCCCAATCAATCTGGGAAGTCAAAAATAGGGCATATATACCAAATTTCAGCTGTTTTCGTTGATTAGATAAAATTTTCATATTTTGCAGAGCAATGAGGTAATTTTGTTTTTTCAAAAAATTATCCAAAATTTGGGAAATGAACTTCAGCTTCAGAAATTTTAGATATTTCAAATTTTCAACTCAAAGTAAAATTTTGAGCCTAAACAATAATAAATCGAAAGTACGTCATAAAAGAACCTCATATGCAAAATTTCAAATGCTGAAGTTCATTTTTCAAATTTTGGCGAATTTTTGAAATCAAAATTAAGTAAGTGACTTTTCATCAAAAAAGGTAAGTTGAGGACTTTTTTCACAACATGGCAAAAAATATCACATTAGAAGAATGTAAATTGGGGCATTCAGGAGTTATTTAAATTCTCAAAGATTGTGTACCAGAGTTTGAATGATTTTTCCATAACTTGCGACGACTTTGCAAAAACTTAGAAATTATTCAAAACTTCGCATAATTTTCCAAAAGTAGTAACTTTTTTCCACAGCCGGAACGATTTTCCAAAAACTGAGGAATCTCTCAAAACTTGGGCAATTTTCTAAAAAGAAATATTTCTTACAAATCGGATACCCATGTGAAAGAATAGGCGAGTAGATTCCCATTTATTTCGGGGTAGGTACGAGTTGAATCCCACTTTTTCTCAAAGATTTCTTTCAACTCTGAATTTTTTCAAATTTCAACTCCCAATTTTTCTCAAGTATTTTTAACATCAGTATTTTTTCAATCTAAAATTTTCTCAGATTTTTCCATGTTTAAACGTAAGTATGTACTTTTCTGTATTTTTTCTCAAAATAATTTTCAGTATTGAAAATTTTCTTGAAAAAATGATATTTCCACCAGCAGATTTTACCAAAAAAAAATTGTCCTTGGGGAGAAAAAAATTTGGGCACACCCGACACACTCTGCAGTCACGCTTATGCAAATGATAAATCTTGCAAATAGAAAATGATCACTTTTTCACAAAAAAAAAAAATGAATACAACTGTTCAATTTTTCAAACTTGAGAAAATATATGAGTACAAATCGTAAATTTTTTCAATTCAATGCTAAAAAATCCCGGGAGGGATCTGTTGGAAAGTCAAAACTGAAAGTGTAGAAATTGCGGATCTCAAAAACCAAAATTCAAGGAATCCGATTTTCAAAATGTGATTCTTTCAATAATAGGAATTATGGTATCATGTTGAAATGAGCAATCTGATTGAAATGAGCAGCTCAAGCGAGCAGCCCGAGCGAAGCGAGGGCGCGAGCAAGGGGTTGGGGCCGCGGAGCGGCCCAGGGGGCGAAGCCCCCTAGTTTTTTATTATTTTCATTATAATTCCTTAAAATTATATAAAAATTTCGATTGAGCCGGAGCCGTGGGAGCAGGAGCTGGAGGCACTTGAAAAAAAAATTGGAGCCGAAGGTACTATGAAAAAAATCATGGAGCCGGAGGCACTTTTTAAAAATTTTCGGAGCTAGAGCCGGAGGACCAGACCCCCTCCCTTCGGGTCCCTGGTGGAGACCAAACCAAAAAAGGGTGATGGGGAGACCAAGGAAGCAATGGGAGGATGAAATCAGAAAATACAGGGAGAACTGGTGGGAGACTGCTCAGGATAGAGAAATATGGAAGACAGGGAGGCCTACACCCTGCAGTGAATTATGAATAGGCGATGATGAAGAAGAGTTTGAAGAAGCCTGAACTGATGAATGATGATGAAGCCCAAGTGTGAGGAATGGTAATGAAGCTCAAGTTTGGTGATGAAGCCAGAGCTTGATGATGAAACCCAAGTTTGATGAATGATGATGAAGCCCAACCTTCGCGATGCCCCCTTCCCCCATTTACTTGGTTATAATTTTAGAATTTTTTTCAAGTTTATCAAACTGTTAATATATCAATGATCGTCCAATTTTTTTTTTCAAGTTTTTTCAAGTCCAACGAAATCATTATGTCAAAAGTGACCGCTACGTTACACAATTTTGTTGCAGTTTTCAAATTTTACCCCTCCCCCAATCAAAAGACTTATCCATGTCAAAATTTGTTCAAAAAAATTCTAAATGATTGACCAAATCAAAGAAGTGGATCGTACCCTTAAAACTGAAAAAAATTGTTCTAATGACTATTCGCCTAAAATCAAACATGCAGTGTCTGCGGGTCATTCAAAATAAATGAGACTTATAAAATTTTTCAAATTTTCTCAATGTTGAATAACCCTTGGCCTCTTTATTTTTGATGTACCCAAGGCAAAAATTCGTCAGAACCTTTGATCAGTTTTCAATGTAGTATCCATTCCCTGGAACATCTATTTATGTAGTTCCATTTTTTTTAGAATTTGTTTTGAACAAATTTTTTTGTACCCCTTCAATTTCAAAATTAGGCAAAAAGTTACAGGGAAAAAATTGTTCAGTGATCAAAGTACTATTCATTCCCATGGTAGAAATAAACATTTTGTATGATTTTGTTTAGAAACAGCATTTACTTAACCCTTCAATTTTTCAAATAAGCAACATGTATTCTTTCAACGTTTTTCTTTTTTAGAAGTACCCAGTTATATCCAAAAATGATGTATGACAGACCACTCACCAGACACCCTTGAAAAATATTGTCAATAATGAATTATTCTGCCTTGATACTCTTAAAATAGACAATTTTATGTACAAATTTGTTATTATGGTTGTAGCATCATTCAACTGGAGGGAAAATAACAGAAAGGGGGGAATAAGATGACAAACTATCTACATTTCTACCAAAAAATTTATTGCACGTCGCTTAATTCGAAAGAGCATTCGATCGTTTACCAAAAAACTTCACTATTTCCAAGATTTTGCCCTAAACCCGTGTCATTCTGCAACCTATTGAGCCATTTCGTAAAATGAGTTGCCTACTCGCCTATGCGAAGGATTCGGGAATATCCGAATCACCCTGTATAAAACAAAAATGACAAACCAGGAAAGAAACGTGGGTCTTAAGTCTGCATCTGTCGTATTTATGAGCCAAACTGAAGGTAATGTATAAAAAAGAATCGAACGAGCGTTAAATCAAGCCGTATATCGTATACGAGTTTATGGTACAGGCTTCATTTGGAGTTATTAAGGACACAGTGGGGTACCTCCTGAATTTACGGAAGAAGAGGGACATCGTACGTTGCATTGTAGTAAGCTTTCAAGATTGATTTTTCCCGCATTCGAAGCTTTTATACCGTCGCACAGGTCAATTTAGCGAATTAGTAATGAAAATCCGAAGTACATCGATTACCGCGAAGACGAGAGGTATCCTCGGTAGTAAACTCTCTTCCCATGGTACCTCGGTAGTCTGTACTCTTACCGGTGAAAAATAATAAAAAATCATCGAAGAAAACGGGCGAAGCTTATAGAAAGACGAGTAAATACCGGGTACTCGCGCGTACATTATTTTATCTAGGAAATGGTAATAAGAAGATTCTAAAAATAGAAACGCGTATTTGCTTTTTCAACGGTTAGCGAAATTTTACGCCGGATAGTTATATGGAGGCTTTTTTTTTATTTTACGGGCGCGCCTTTTAAACATCTTATTTAATTGGTGGATTTTTTTTCCTCTCTCGTACACACGGGATTCTGTCGAGTTGGCGTGGTAAATGGCGCACGTTTAATTATTTCTAGTAACTACAATCGGGGTTAAGTTTTTTTACACTTTTTTTCTCTTCCTCGTTATTTTATTCTTTATTTTTTTCGGTGCAGTAGTTCTGCGAAAAATTAACGTTTAATTGTGACCCTTGAACGGATTTATGTGGCTGGAGAAATTTCCAACTCTGCGAAATTATGTCTAATATACGATTCCGGATGCAGATTTTTTATCAGATTTCCTTTCTTTGTTATATTTATTTGACGTGTGATGAGTTGACAAAATTTCTTGATCTCAATCACCTACTCATAATGTTTATTCGAATGGATTTTGCCCAAAATTTCAACACGAATATGTTAAAGTGCTGGGACAGAAGGGGATCAGTCTATAAAATTGGAGATAGGATTTTCTATACCAAATTTTGACGACCTAAACTTGAAAAAACTTGGAAACATTTTGATGAATTAATATAAGGAATTTTTGTTACATTTTTCAAAACATCTAAAAAATCATTTCCAATGTTTACTTTTCTTCCTAATTCATCTGATATTGAATTAAAAAGTCATGAAAATATTATTTGACATCTTTTTGATATTTTGTCAGATTTAATTTTTTTTAAATTGATGATATTTTGTTAAAATGTCAGATATTTTAGTCTATTTCTTTCTCTCTTTTTAACCATTTTGTCTTGCATTTGGTGAAATTCACTAATTTTTGAACACTCAAGGATCGTTTGCGGCCATTTCTTCCCGAAGATTTTTTTTTTACAAGCTGAACATTTTTTTTTTAATTTTCAGATTGATGAAACAAAAAATACTAGATAAATAATCTAAAAAAAAAATTGACGACAAAAAAATTGTTCAAATTGACTTTAGATATGCGTAGTGTAGGAAAAAAAAATTGCAATAAAAAATGATATAAATTTATTTCCTGTCTTCAAAATTAAAGGGGCTAATAATAATTTTGCAAATATTGTCATGCTGAATATCCCCTTCAATTATGAAGATAGGCAAAAGATGTATATCTCATTTTTTTGTTGCAAATTATTTTTCTTACAATGTTCGCCACTCAAAACTGAACAATTTTTTGTCTATATTTTTTCACTAGTCCCTTAAATCATTTCAAATAAACTTTGATAAGATACCCCTAAAACTTTGAAAATATGCAGTTCGGACCAAAAAACAAAAGGTTTTATTTTGCTCTCAGGCAAAACTTGTGCAATTTTCTCATGAGATCATATCATCAGTGCTCGAAAACTGAAACTGGAACTAGAACTGGAAACTGAAAAAAACTGGAACTAAAATTGAAGAACTGTAACTGGAACTGGAATTGAAATGATGAGAAATGAAAACTAAAAACTGGAACTAGAACTAAAATGAATTTCAGTTTTATACCAGTTCCAGCAGTTGCAATTTTTATATTCAAAATATGACTTGGAAAAGTCAAAATTTTGATGTTAAAATTTACCAAACCACATTCAATTTGAAAATTTTAATTAAAACCCCCAAACCTTGAAAATGTACGTCGAAAAGTGAATAAAGAAAAATTGTGTTGTAATTCGAGAATTTTATCCAATTAAAAACGGTCTCTCGTACATTAGGTAGGTATTCAAATTTTTGGTTGAAAAATTCAGGGGTTGGTCACAAAATTTCTGAAAAATAGTACTCATGACTTTTTTCTAGAAATCTTTTGTTTTGGGCTTGAAAAAGGGAAAAAATTGTACTTTGAATCGAAAAGGAAAAACATCGAAGTTCAATTTTAGCAGAAAATTTTGAATTTTTTTGACCTTCAAAATTTAAGAAACTGAAATTTTGGAACTGATATTTGGAACTGAAACTGGAACTAAAAAGTTTTGAGAACTGAAACTGGAACTGGAACTAATCTAATTTCAGTTTTCCATCACTGAATGCCTATTGATGAGAAAATCACTCTCATTTCCTTCCCAAACCCTTCAGAGGAATGAGGAAGAGGTCCTATTTTTTTCACATTGTTCATTTTTAGAGAAGGTATTCAACTTTCGAGATCTTTTAATGCGAATCTATTTGAGCCATCAAAAATAAAATTGAAAGAAAATTGAAAATTACCAAGAAAATGTTTTCAAAATTTCAAAAGAGCTCTTAGAGTCTCATTTAAAAATGTGCCAAAAATACAGTAAATACCTCTATCCATTCACGGGTAATTACCCAGTATAGTTTTCGTTCTAGGAAGTTGGAACCGAATGAGGAAAAGAAGGGATGACTTTGCCCCAAAATTTCGGTAAAAATTCAAAAAAAAAAAATCAAAATACTCGTGGCATATCGTTCATGATTTTTTTTTATAAGCGCTGAGTTTGAATATCAGCTTAGTTTTTGAATTTGACCCCCCCTCCCCCCTCCAAAAGAACCCAAACATGACCCAAGAACTGAAAAAACTTGAGTGGCATACGTCGTTGGTTACGTTTTTGATGGTGCTGAGTTCAAAAATCGAGGTATTTTATTGCTTCTACCCTTCTACCACCCCCCTCTTCTTTATCACATTTGATTTCATTGTGCAAAAAAATATCGTATGGGATAATTTGTTGTGTTTTTTTGGAGTTATTTGAAAACTTCACTGAAATACATAAAAAGTCAATAAAACAGTACTGGGTCATTTCTCATCTCATATCAGTTCTTTAAACTGAGATTTTTCAATTTTACTCACTGTCCTGTTTTTTGAAGCGCTGAATTCGAATATGAAATCCCTGTTTCGGTACGACTGCGAATCTTCCAAAACCATTCTTTTCTCATGGAAAGTTGCATTTTTTGTTTCAGTCTCCGGCAATCAAAGGAAAAAGTTCTTGATGAGGTCGTGCAAAAACAGGGATTTCATATTTGAATTCAACGTCCCAAAAAACAGGATGGTTTTTGAAAAAATTGCAAAAAATCAGCACTATTTTATCGACTTTTCATCTATTTCAAAAAAGTTTTCAAAATAACTAGGTACTTGGAAAAATTATGAATTTTTTCACCATTTTCCATTGAAGTTAAGACAGCATTTTGGCAAATTTTCTGATATTTCTGACATTTTAAATTTTTTTTTGATATTTTATACATTTTTTGATCAAAATTTCATTAAATTTCTCAACTTTTTAAAAAAAAATCAGCTTCGGTCAAATTTAATAATTATTTTGAGATTTCAAAAAAAAAGTCAAGGTATTTTTCAACAACACATCACCAAATTTTTTATCATTTTTTGAAATTTTATGCGATCATTCATGGCCTGTACCATGACGAAATGAAATACTTCAAGACGGCCGTTGATCTTGGGCAAAGAACCCGCACCCTTAATCCTCGAGTACTCCGAATTCGACCTTCAATTTACGAAGTAAAATGATACTTAAACCCCGAATGAAGCGTTCATTTTATCAAACAACAGCTTATAGGCTTCAATGTCAAAGGACAAGATGTGCTGGATTTACAACTACGACATTCTCATAAAGAGGAACTAAACCCAGCGTCGAGCGTACCGTAACTGCGAAGAAATGAGAATGACACGTACGACAGAGAAGATGGAATCTACGAAAGCGGCGAGGAGGAGAGAAAAAAACGAAACCTAGTGTTTTACGAGTAATAAAGCTGCTAGTTTATTTTTGATAACGCGAAAAATTCAACGATAAACGAAAAAAACCTCCGTACTATAAAAATGAAAACGAATAAAAAAACCAGCCGAAAGAAGTATTATAGAAAGCAGGTTACGATAATGGAGCTAAAATACAATACGCTACGCATCGAACGAATAAACTTGTACAATGGCGTGTCGTGTGCGATGCCTGGGTATAACTATACGTATGTACATGTGCGATTTAGCGAAAATTCCTGTTACGCCGAGACCCCTTCATTCCAGACGGCTTTGTCAGCCACTTAAATTTATATTCATCCCGAGACGTGAAATTATTTCGCAAACAGTCCGACCGAGATTCGTCTTATTTGTCAGCATTACAACGATGCTCGAAGCTCGACTTGTTCGTCGTCTCATGTACCGCCAAGATACTAAATTACCCGAAGAAAATTCCTTTTCAAGGTTTCTACCCCGATCTGCTCCGTATCTGGAGTCTACATTCGAGTAATTCGAATCGAATAATTTTATGATTTTTTCAAATAAAATCGACGGGCTCGGTGCTTTGTCAAACCTGTAAACCGAGTTGAACATTTAAACAAAGCTGTAGCCTGCCGATCCGTGCCAAGAGAAAGGTAAGGTACAAGAATTCTCTCGAGGGCGAAGAGACGCCAAAGCGACGGTCACTTCTGTCTCATTTCAAAGCCAGCTTTATTCGATTTCGTAAAGCTAATTTTAATCGAATCGTCTCTACTTAGTCTACTCACGCATCAGTAAAGTCTGCCCAAGTGGAAAAAATAATATCGACGTTTGAAATTATCTCTTCTGTAAGGAAAGATGAATGACTTCGAGTGAAATGATTTCTCGTTTATTCGTGCGAATTTTTGGGAAATGAAAATCGTTTTCTAAAAATATAAAAGTGGCGAGGTGAATGTACTAGAGGAAAGGTTAAAATTCTCTGAATTTAGTGTATCGAAGAGTTAGACGTGTAAAAATCACAAAATTCGTGAATAAAAGAGAAATTTTTTCAGTTTTGGCTCGAAACTGATTTTTACTGAATTTTACTGGCTCGAGATTGGAAAGCGTTTCCAGGATTTTTTTTTCTTACTCCTATGATATTTAAAAGTGAGTGTGTCATAAAAGTATTGGGTAAGTAAGTATAGGTATTACAAACAAGTTTGGTAAGGTTGGGGAGAGAGTCTTTCCTCTAACCAGTTGGGCAGTGATGGAAAACTGAAACTGGAACTGAAACTGAAATTTGAAAAAAACTGTAACCAAAAATGAAAAACTGAAACTGAAACTGTAACTAAAATTTCCACATCAGTTCCAACAGCTGCAGTTCTTATTCACCTTGAAGTAAAAACCGAAACATTTCGAAAAACTAAAATTTTTTATTACATAGAAAAAAAATTGGAAATTCCTTGTAATTTTTTAAGGGGAATAAAAACTGTTCGACAAAAAAAAGGGGTTGCACGACGAAATTGGCGCAACTGAATCACGACCAAATAATGGGAATTCACGACACAAAAAATGAGAATTGCATAACGAACTATGAATAACGAATTAATGTGAATGAACTAAAACTAATTTGGACATGAACATAAGTGTTCTAAAAGTCCCAATCTGAATAACTGGGACATGGTGTCCTGAAACTAATTTTGACATGGACACAGTGTCTCAAAACCCTCAATCTGGACATAATACCACGAAAACTTTTAATTTGGGCATCCCAAATACCTCACAATTTAGAAAGAATATCCCAAAAAAATTGACTGGAACATAGTGTCCTAAAACTAATTTTTACATGGATATATTGTCCCAAAACTTCAAATTTAGACGTCTCAAATTTCTCAATTTAGAACTTCTTATTATCCCAAAAAACTGAATTGGGACATAGTGTCCTAAAACTAATTTTGGTAATGGGAAATGGACATAGAGTCTCAAAACCTTCAATCTGGACGCAATGTCCAAAAGCTTTCCATTTGGATGTTCCAAAGACCTCAATTTAGACTTAATACCTCAAAAAACTCAACTGGACATCGTGTCCTGAAACTAATTTTGACATGGACATAGTGTTCAATGGTTTTTTTAAGTATAATTTCGTCACAAATTTCATTTTATCTGTCGTTACAAAAATAATCGTTGGAAAAGTATAAAAATAAAATAAAGAATTGACATGAATTCGAAAATTTTACCCAATTAAAAACATCCTTACTTGCATTATTCCTCAATCATAACGGAATGTCATCAGATAAGTGTCGAAGCATGCTAATTTTTCTTTCTTTTTTTAAAACACATTTACATCATCTACTTGAGCCATGAACCTAATCGCTCCCCCGTTTTCTGAATATGAGGATACCGGAAAAATTCTCCATCAAAATTGATCAAAAACCGCAAAAAATCAGTAGAATGGAAAATTCTCATTGAAAACCCTCATGAAACATGGGAAAACGTTAAAATATTTATTAAAGGACTAAAAAACACAACATTAGAAAAATTGAAAGAAATATTGAATGTTCAATTTATTTCTACTAAAAATTATTTTGAACTCTAAAAAATTCACAAAATTGAAAATAATGATTGAAAACGATAAAAAATTTCCAATTATACGTAAATTGAAAAATGCAACCACTAAAAAATTGGTCAAGTCCTTCTCGATTGAACATTTCTGCTAAAAACGATTGCAAATATTAAAAAATGGGTAAAATTAAAAAATTTTCGGAAAAACGATGTTAAATAGCTTCAATTGAATATTCTTGCAGATATGACTGTAAATCCTAAAAATTTTGCAAGAAATATTCCAGTTAAGGATATGAAAATTTGGGTACTTCAGTGATGAAATGAAGAAAAAATTTATTGTATTACCTATCATTAGTTGATAAGATTCTTCCAAAAACCCGAAAGAATTCATAATACCTATTAAAAATGTTCACAAGTTATGAAATTATAACAAATCGTCTACAGCCACCGGATCAATTAATTGGGGAGGGGAGGGAGTAGTGAGGGAAGCTTATCTTCTCAATGATGGTAAATCAGATTTTTTTTGTCGAAAAATGTATGATTGAGCCGAAAAATTTCAAACAGATGACTTGATGAGCCCTTTTTTCTGGGAAATTTTTGGTCTGAGCTCGAAATACTTAGGGAAAAATTGTACTTCGAATCGAAAAGGAAAAATGAATCAATTCAATTTCAGTCGGAAATTTTTAATTTTTTGTCCCTCAAAATCAGGGAGTGGAACCAATTGAAATTTTTTTATTGGTGGTTGTGGTGGTTCTCTTCAACCATTAGGATGAAATGGTTCCGGTTTTGGTTTTCATAATGGTCTGAAGTGGTTCCATTTGGTTCTGGTTTTGTTTCATTTTTTTTACTTCTTGTGGTTGTGGTTCTGGTTCCTAGAATCAAGACCATTTCATGGTTCTTTTGGTTCCAATTGGTGGTGGTTCTTCCGGTTCCTAATGGTTCCTATTTTTTTTATCAAAAATTGATGTTTCACTTCAAAATGAGTCATCAAAATTTTAAAAATTAGGATAATTTTCAAAAATAGTCTAATTAGAGACCTAATTTTGATTTCAAAATACAAAATTATTGAATTAATCAAAATATTCATAATTTTTTTTTCAAATTAAGTCATTATATGCATTTTGCAGGAATGTAAACTGAAACTGAAACTGAAAAAAGAAAAAACTGAAATTTTGAAGAACCACCAGAAGAAAATCCTGGTTCTGGTGATTCTGGTTAAATTCAAAACAACTCTTCTCTGGTGGTTCTCTCTATTGGTTCTGGTTCCATAAAATTTTTCAAATAGTTCCAAGTGGTTCTGATTCCATAAATTCTTCAAATGGTTCCAGATGGTTCTGGTTCTCATTTGAAAATAAAAAAAAAGTGGTGGTTCTGGTTTTTTTTAGTGGTGGTTCCAATTGGTTCCACTCCCTGCTCAAAATTAAAAAAACTGAAATCTGAAACTAAAAATTTTTGAGAACTGCTCTCTCAATTATAAATCAGTGAAAATTATCGAAAATCACTGAGGAACAGTCAAAACTGCAGCACAGGAGAAAATCCGTGAAATTTTTCTTTACTGAAAATGAATCAGTGAGAAAAATTACTGGAAAATCAGTAAAAATTCAGTGAAAGTTATGAAATTTGCTGGAAAATCATTGAAAATTTTTGTAAAATCAGCAAAAATTTGCTGAAAATTAGCGAATCCTGTGCTGCAATTCTGACTATTCATCAGTGACTTTTCACCGATTCAGAATCAGAGAGTGAAACTGAAACTGGAACTGATATCATTTCAGTTTTCCATCACTCAGTTGGGTTAATTTCTGGTAATTTAGTGAAGAAATCCTTAAATACTTTCTCATTCTGAATCAGTCAAAAGTCACTGATAAATAGTCAGAATCACTGATTTTCACTTACATCGAATTTTCACTGATTTTTCAGCAAATTTTACAAATTTTACTGACGTTTCAGTGAATTTTCACTGATTTTCCGGTGATTTTTCTCACTAATTTGTTTTCAGTAAAAAAAAAGTTCATTATGATTTTCTCCTGTGCTGCATTTCTGACTGTTTCTCAGTAAGTTTCGATAATTTTCATTGTTTTATAATTGAGAGAGTATACTTGCTATATCCACTGAATCATTGATTATTGAAATAGAAAATTGGTGGCATTATTTTTAGTAAGAGTGATGGCAGCTTTGCGTTCAGTTCTCTTCTGCTTATATTTTTCTTTTATATAAGCTCTATTTGAGAGGTTTTGAAAAATCATGCAGCTCCAAAAGTTCATTACTTCAATTTACATTGCAAAAATCAGACTATTTGACCAATTTTGTTGTATTATGATCCAGGTTTCCTTACCTATGATTTGATTATCTACTCTCTCATTCCGAATCAGTGAAAAATCACTGATAAACAGTCAGAATTAAAGCAGAGGAAAAATCGGGGAAATTCACTGATTTTCAGCGATTTTTCGCTGATTATTCAAAGGAATTTCATAAATATCACTAAATTTTCACTGATTTCCAGTGATTTTTCTTTCACTGATTTATTGCTGTGCTGCAATTCTGACTGTTTTTCAGTGATTTTTGATAAATTTCACTGATTCAGAAATGAGAGAGTATTTTCTCAACACATAGTATTTCCATCTCGCAGAAAACCCAATCTCAATACTTCTGGCACCGAACCCAGATCCACATCCACTTCAAATTATTCGCTCGTCGTATTCGAATATTGTATCGAAATCGCACAATACGAACAATACATTCTTCCCCTCCCCACTTCCTCGTATCGATACCAGGGAAAATCATCGGCCCGACCAGTCGACCATCGAATATCGGGTAGAAATTATGAAAACGACGAATCTAAATTGGTATCTCGTAACACTGGCGCATCGAGTTACGTTTTAAATTACGCCATTAAATCGCAGGTAAATGGTCAGTTTCGGTTAAAGTATCGCGTTCGCGTTGATAGCAACAACGCCCCTAGTCCGAACCAATTATTATCCGTTGTTATCTGCAAATTAACGTCGCTGTGCCGAAAAACCAATGGTAGGTATCTGCGTTCAGCGTAAGTATACGATGTGTACGCAAGAAAGTTCACTTCGTCTTGTACCTAGTCCTTGGATAGGTATACAAAAAAGGGATGGGAAAATTAAGTCGAACAAACCCCCTCGCCTTGCGTTCCGTTTGAAAGCTAAACTACTTTGAAAATACCTCGAAAGTGCTTTTGTTTCGTTATTGCAGTCTCTTGCGAAAGAAACGGCGGGCAATTTTTTCCGCTTGAAAAATGAGAGAGAAAGTATTTAAAAATAGGTGGCGTAAGGTGCGGCGCGCGGCGGCGGCGGCGAAATAAAAGACACGTTGATGTTGTTGTTGTGTTGTGTACAATATCAGAAGGCGCAGCCATCGCGAAACGAACAGGTATAGCCTTCGGCTACGTTGTAATTTCACTTAAATTACTCAATTTTACTTTTCTTTAGCAACTATTAGCGAACTGCGTAACGCGATTAAATACACATAAAATGGCATAACGAAAGTTTAAACGTCGTAAAGACAGAGTAAAAACTTGTAGCGAACAACTTTTAGTTGGATTTGTGATTTAAGCGCGAGCTACGGTTCTCGCTGTACCGGGGGTTTTTTCTTTTATTTTTTCCATCTCGGTCCAAGGAGCTTTTTGCTTTTGCAAGCTATTTTTATTGTATCTTTATTTTTCTAGTTAGCGATTTTATCGCGGCTTTTATGGCTTCGTTGTTAATTTAATCGGATGTGTAATTTTTTTCGCTCGACTTCCAAGCGCACACAAATGATCGGTAATTTCGCCCCAGCCAGTGGTATTTGCATCAGCGTCCTTTGGTCGTTGTAAAATTCCGTCCGTAATTGTCGTTCGAGTTACGAATGGGTGGGAGAGGGGACGATTTGGAAGGTGAAGGGGACTTCTGTACGTATGGAATTTATTTGATGGATTTTCCGTTGTAAATGAATAAAATAATGCCATTATTGCGCTCGAATGGAGTTTCAAGCGCCACTAAGGATGGTATTGGTAATTTTATGGGGGAATTTGAAACTATTGAGGTAGCGAGTGGTGACTGGTGGGAAAGGAGAAAGATTTTTATGAATTTTTGCAAATATATACGGGTACATTATGAAATGAGATGGGATCAAAAATTTACATCGTTGATTTTTTTATAATAGCGAGTATTTTTATGGAATTGATCGGTTTAAAACCATTGCAAAAATATGAAAATTATTCAACCTGAAGATGTAAAGCTGCTATTTAAAACATTAGACTTCGAAATCATGAATTTTTTTCAATTCATCTACAAAGAAAAAAAAATTAAAAACCATTGTTTAGGATTTGTCGAAGATATCTTGAACTTGGTAAAACCCAAAAAGTCTTGGAAAAGCCAAAATTTTAGATGAAAAATTTTCAATTGTTTTGAATGTAAATTATACATTATATATTTCGGAAAATCAAGATGATCAGAAAAACTTAGGAAAAATCCAAATTTTATTGAATCGTATTCCTCGAAAAAATGCCTGATTTTTTAACCCTTTTCAAGCACTGAAAATTCAAAATTTTATTTTAAAATTGAAATTGGTTAATTTCTTTAGAATGTATGAGATGCATTTTTCGCCGCCGTTCTGCTTGGTTTTTGTCAAGTTTGCTGCTTCAAAACAGACTAAAATTAATGATTTTTTGACAAAAATTTAAAATATTTTTTTTTCAAGCGTAGCAATTAGCTTTGAGGGATTGTGAGTACTGTATACCTGATCATTTAAATATTCTGTTAATTTCTTATTTACTAGTTGCATTAATACGGTTATGTTTTTTAATCTCCTCTGTAGAATGAATAATCTCATTAGGTTGCAAATTTATTGGTCGGACTGTCGAAAACTGTTGTGGAATGTTCATTAAGAGAATAAAAATTATTAATTGAATTATCAAACTTGAGGAAGGAACTAATTGAAGGGAAATCCGAAACAGCTAAATTGAAACAGCTTTCATCTAAGAAATATGAAGTTTTAATTACTACTCTCAACAATAAAATTGCTATGCTTGAAAGAGAACTCACTGGAACTAGACAAGAGCTGGTTGAGATGAAACAGAAGTTGAAAAAAAAGAAGTATTACAGCAATTGTTTACTGAAGAACAAATTGATTACTTATTATAACCAAAACTTGTCTGGAAGTGGTCAGACAAAGATATAATGGAGATGCTGATATGGAGATATAATCTCAGCATTGATGGTTATAACAAACTGGAGGAGAGTGGGTATCCCATTCCGGGGTACTCAACACTCACAAAACATACAAAGTATTTTAAAGTGAAGTTTGGAGTGTTTGAAAACTTTTTCCAGTAGCTGAAATTGGTTGCCAGTAACCTACCAGAAACAGAGATAGGTGAGAAATTCAATGGAATGAGTTGATAATATTTTCAAATTTCTTGAGGGTATAATTTCTGTTGTTTTTTCTTGGCATTGTTACAGATATTGTTTCATTTTGATCGATGAAATGCGTATAAATCCCAGAAATGATTTTGACAAAAACACAAAGCAATATT
Organism: Pseudococcus viburni; assembly: GCA_033439095.1. Classification (NCBI taxonomy): domain Eukaryota; kingdom Metazoa; phylum Arthropoda; class Insecta; order Hemiptera; family Pseudococcidae; genus Pseudococcus; species Pseudococcus viburni. The sequence continues at coordinate 125,264 of JAVBJF010000132.1, forward strand.
ACAGATACATTACTGCAGCAGATGAAAATCAGATTCCGACGAGTTGGGGGGACTCATTTGTTAGTTGCTTTGGCTTGTGACATCACAAGCCCTTTCAAACAAATGATCGGCGCTCACATAACAAGCTCCAAGGTTGAAGGATCCGTTATAAAAGATTTCATTCAGGGTGGTGTAAATTTATTAGAGTCAGCTGGTTTTGTTGTAATTGCAATTGGATCGGATATGGGTAGCAATAATAAGTAATTAAAATGTTCTTACATTACATCACTAGAGATCTGAGCCGCTGGAAAAAATACACCACTACCTCTAATTTTTGTTTTGGCAGCCCACTGGTAACGCCATCACCACCAGCAGATTTTGGAGACCTTGCCTAATGTTGGCCAAGGTCACAACGTTCAATTGAAAAGAACACCTCACATTCGTGAATGCGATCAATTTTTATGATTGAGATCATGTTCAATCTCTGTGATTGCAATCACGTTCATTTTAGGTGATTGTAATCTGAAATGCATTCTTTTTTTTCGGGAACCCAATCAACACTGACATTGCCACCACCGCTGGTTTTGTTGCGGCGCAATTCTCTAACAAAGCTAGTGAAAAAAAATTATGAAACAAAATTTCAATTTGTATTATTTATTCACAGGATCATGTGGAAAGAATTTGACTGTGCTGTAAATCGAGGAGGCGTACCTGCAGTAAATTTCCAAATGAATGATTATAGTATACATTTCTACCCGGATCCAGTTCATTTATTGAAGAATTTGAAAAGTGGGATGTTGGGTCACAACCTAATTGTCCCAAAGTGGTTTTTGGAGGATAATAACCTATTATGCCCAATCCTAAGAGGAAAATATGTGCAAGATCTCTGACAGGCTGAAATAATTTTTGGAAGATGAGAGTCGGAGCTGTGATTAGATTCTTCCCAATTGGAACTGCTTCGGCCATCAAAGATGTGATTATAGATAGAATCCTTTCTAGAGCAGCTGTTACTACAGCGAGATTTATTCGTTATATTCATCTGTAGCTCAAATGTATAGCTTCAAAATGTAGAAAAACCTCGATCACACAAAAAAATAAAACAGAGAAATTGTTTATGCTGTGTTATATTATCCAGCTGTTCCAACACAAAAAAATAAAACAGAGAAATTGTTTATGCTGTGTTATATTATCCGGCTGTTCGAAGATATAGTGGTGAATGCTGATCATCCATATTGGAAACCACTGAACACTGGAATGATAATGGTGACTGCAACCTTTAATAATATTGCTCATTTTTTGCTGTTAAGACCCAGAATTTGATTTCAAGCAACTGTACTATCTTACATAGTGCTGTGTAAGGTATGTACTTACAGATCAAGTCGTGTATAAATTTCCTGGAATTATTATGTAAAGAAGATCTGAAGTGCAACGATGATAGTAGAGAGGTAAACTGCTATATATGGAAAAAAACTGCATTTAATGAAAGAAACGTGAATTTTGGTATGATGAATCTTAGGGCCCAAACAAAGGTTTTGAGACCGGGAGCCATCCGCGCTCCCCTCCTCTTCAAGGGGGGTGGGGCTCGCAATTTTGAAAAAATTCCTAAAAATCGATTTTTTGTTAGAAATGAAATATCTTGATGTCTAATGTTAGATATTGATCTGTAGATTCCATTTTCACCATCAAAATCATTTTTCCTCCCCCACCTTCCTGAGGGGGCACAACCACCCAAAATGTGGATTCTGTGGAAGTGAACACTAAAAACCGAAATTTTGTTAAAATATACTACGTAAGGTGTACAAATCACTGCCGTGGTTCATTTTTCGATTCGCACCCCCTCCTGCCCCCTGTGGACCCTTAAAACTTGAAAAACGCTCAAAATTGTCGTTGTAACGCCGAAATACGACAGGAATTGCGATCCAAAAGGTAATTCTTGTTGGAAATATTTTTTCAAACCAAAACAGGATGTGAAAACGTTGGTGCCTCTGACCCTCCTCCCCCAGCGCGCTCTCTCAGAGCTCCCAACTACGAAAATTTTTTGCTGTTCAAAATCACATTGAAATCGAAATATTATGACATTTGCTGTTCATTATTGATCGATACATTCCGTTTGAATTGTTAGAATTGTCGCCTAACCCCTACCTCTTTGAGGGGGCAGATCCCTAAAATGTGGGGTCCCAAAAAAATGAAGGTCCAAGGCTGAAATTTGGTGAAGGTATGCTACATAGGGTACAGAAATGTTTTCCATATTACATTTCACCAAATTACTTTCCCTCCCCCTCCCCCCTTATGGTGGGCCAAACTCAGAAAATTCTCCATAGAATAATAGTTACCTGTGTATTAGGTATTAATTTTGCTTATTGTCTCGTCTTGTCTCGAAACAAACATTCTCAATTTGTCTGAATACTTTTTTAACAATCAGTGTGAAACAAGCCAAGAAATTTTTAGGATGTTTAATCCTCCATAAAATGGGACAATTGTGAAAATTTTACCAGGAACTTTCAAACTTGTACAATCCTGTAGAAAATTTATTATAGATCCTTTTTTTTTTCATCTTTGACATCTATGTGCTCACTAGAATTTATGAGTAATTATAATGAAAATTGAAAAATTACCATATCTGATGCAATTCGAATATGTTTCTTCTACTTTAAGCTTTCATAACTTTCATTTCGCTGGTGGTAAAATTTTAAAACCCATCTCATTTTGTTGAAAATTCAACGGTAGTAAGGAAAATGATTTAAGATAACTTCCAAACAAAATGATTCAAATTTGAAAAATGTATCATCAACCAAATACAACTTATGAAAATTGAATTACAGTCTTAAATATCTAAAAGGCATGAGCGCAAGCAGAAATTATTCAAGGTATGATGAGCTGAAAATTCGAAAAAATATAGGGGTCAAATTTGAATGAAAAATCAACTAACCTATTATTTCAATGGCACTCGTGATCAAGGTATTTTCAGTAGGTTGATGAAATGTAAACAGATTTTAGCAATGAGAAAACTTGAAAAATTACAGAATTTTTTGGAACAAACCACTAATACACTTTTTAGTAAAATTTACGTGTTTCAATCAGTGAACAAAATTTAACTGAAAATCAGTGATTTTATTGATTTTTCCTCACAAATTGGGAATTGATTGAGAAATCTGTGATTTTTGACTATCATTGATTTTCAAGGAATGAAAATCATTCCACTGATTCTAAAACACAGATTTTCATCAAAGACTGATTCAGATTCACTTTCACAGTTATAAATTTTTATTTAAGAAATAAATAAATGACTAAAATACTACCTGAGCGAAGGGAAAGCAAAAATTTAAAAAAATCCTGTTTGAAGAGTAAAAAAATGCACTTTTTACACATTTTTGTATAAAAATCTCGAGTTTCCTGAGCCTCCTCCTTGGAACGCTTATGCTAAAAGGTTTATCAGAATGTTTTCGATCTATGGTTGAATTCCTCAGAAAATTGTATAATTTCAATCAGTAGCGCATTTCAAATTGTTTTTTTTTTCAAGAGAAAAAATTATGACAGCATCGAAACGCTATCCTACAATTGTCCCCTTTCATAAGCGTCGTTGTTGACTTGTTGCCCATATCGCTTCATAAAATTCCAGACGTAATAGAAGTTCAAGCAATAGGGGAGTGAATATCTCTGAGTTTGGGCCGCCATGAGGGGGGGGGGAGTAATTTGGTGAGATGTAATATGGAAAACATTTCTGTACCTTATGTAGCATACCTTCACCAAATTTCAGCCTTGGACCTTCATTTTTTTGTGACCCCACATTTTAGGGATTACCCCCTCAAAGAGGTAGGGGTTAGGCGACAATTCTAACAATTCAAACGGAATGCATCGATCAATAATGAACAGCAAATGTCATAATATTTCGATTTCAATGTGATTTTGAACAGCAAAAAATTTTCGTAGTTGGGAGCTCTGAGGGAGCGAAGCTGGGGGAAGGAGGGTCAGAGGCACCAACGTTTTCACATCCTGTTTTGGTTTGAAAAAATATTTCCAACAAGAATTACTTTTTGGATCGCAATTCCTGTCGTATTTCGGCGTTACAACGACAATTTTGAGCGTTTTTCAAGTTTTAAGGGTCCACAGGGGGCAGGAGGGGGTGCGAATCAAAAAATGAACTATGGCAGTGATTTTTACACCTTACGTAGTATATTTTCACAAAATTTCGGTTTTGAGTGTTCACTTCCACAGAATCCACATTTTGGGGGGTTGTGCCCCCTCAGGAAGGGGGGGAGGAAAAATGATTTTAATGGTGAAAATGGAATCTACAGATCAATATCTAACATTAGACATCAAGATAATTCATTTCTAACAAAAAATCGATTTCTAGGAATTTTTTCAAAATTGCGAGCCCCACCCCCCTCGAAGAGGAGGGGAGCGCGGATGACTCCCAGTCTCAAAACCTTTGTTCGGACCCCAAGATTCATCATACCAAAATTCACGCTTCTTTCATTAAATGCAGTTTTCTTTCCATATATAGCTGTTTGCCTCCCAACTATGACGAATCTATCATCTCAGAAGTATGAATTTGTTACCACCAAACTTGAAAATAAATATCAGAGCTGGAAAGAGAATTACAACAAACAACAGAAGAAATGTTGCAGCTAGATAAGAAATTAAAGAAACATGAAGTCCTTAGCAATTTATTCCCTGCAGAACAAGTAAATTATTTGTTCAGTCTTGTTATTGTGAGGGGGAACAAGTTGAAGTAGAAAAACTACTGCACAGTCGATTCTCCACTGTGTAGCGCAGCCAAGAGCACCCAGCGGGATAAATTGGAATAACTCAATAATCAGCTATTCCTATCTTACCCCTCTGTCTGCACTTCTGCAGCTACCAGTCTTATTGTATGTCCAGTGTCTATAATAGAAATCAATGCAATTGCTATCAGAATTCGATGTATTTTAGCTATTTTATGGCTATTTTATGCATTTTATGAATTTTTTAACACAAATTTTATAAAATGGGATGATGCTCGGCATTTGGGCCCTCTAATAATGAAAAACCCGCATCAAATGCTAGATGTTCCCACTGATAATGTTACCAATAAGGACTAGAGATTATACAGATGCTCTTAATAGTACATATTACATATACTGCATTCCTGTATTACATAATTCCTTTTTGAAAAATAGGATCATTTTGAACCCTCTCAGTATGAAAGTAATCATGCAGATTGTCAAAATGGAAAGAAAAAACTTGGATAAACAGCTATTCCTTGATATTCTGAATCCTCCGCCAAGGATACTTATGGTAGGATAAAACTGAAATTTTCGGAAGTTCAAAAGATTTTTCTTTTTAATTTGTTGAGATATCTTAATTATTATTTATTCTTTTGGATGAGTATTTTTATTTCAAAGCGTTCATTTTACGAGTTATATATTTTTCTTATTTTAGAAAATTTTATACTTATTCGAGCCAAAATTGTTAAGTTTCTATTTATAACATAGTTGATTATCATATCTATTCTAAAATTCCTAAAACGTGATGTTTTCTTTGCCAACCAATGAAAAATTGGAAAATTCATTGGAAATAGAAAAATAGTTTTCATTATCCAATGGAAAATCTGAAAATTTATTGGAAATGGAAAAGTTGTCATTGCTGTCCAATGGAAAATTTGTTGTAGTTGTGTTCTTCAACCAATGAAAAATTGGAAAATTAGTCATTGATAGATAATGAAAGTTGAAAATTTTGATATTGCAGTTGTTGGATGATGAAAAGGCAAATAAGTTATTGTTGCTGTCATCGACCAATGAAAAGCTAGAAAAATTGTCGTTGGTTGCAGGGAAGAACAGTTTACTGATTGATTATTGGAAATCATCTGGAATCCCAGTATGCAAAAAAACAGACAAATGGGCAGAAAAGAGCAGAAATTCTTTGACTACCTGTTGCTCGTTAAACAACTCTTTTTCACCCCCCCCCCCCCCCCGGTTGCGCATCGAGAGCAGACAAGAGCAGAAAAAAGGCAGAAAGAGAGCAGAAAAGAGCAGAAATTCTCAGCAGAAAAGAGCAGAATTTGTCTGCTTTTTTTGCATACCGGGATATGGAGAAAATTTTTTTTCAATATTTTTGGCGTGCCGCCCCCTAAAACTGTTCATCAGGCCTAGAAAATAGAGAATACAAAAAATTAGTCTAAAAAAATAATATTAATAGTCCAGTGGCAGATTGCATTTTTTTGGACATAAACGGCAAATAATGATGTTGTGAAATTTGGTATGGTGTACAAGGACATCCTAAGAAATTTTTTGAGACCGGGAGGCAATCGCCAAACCCCATAGGATGGGCTGGGAGGAGGTTTAAAGGGGGGTTCAGCCCCCTTTTTTTGAAATTCGGCTATCGGTTCAATTTTGGTGTCATTTCCATATGATTGAATCCCGCTGAGTTCAAAAATGTCATTACTTTCAAAATCCGAGGGAGAGAAGTGCCTCAAATTTGAGATTTCTCAACTCGTGTTTTCGCATTTTCCCTCAAAACTACCTAAAAATGGCATTTTTTCAACTTTGCACTCCTTGACCCTCCAACCGAATTTTTATTACGATTTTCGAACTCTACGGGTAGATTACCATACATATCGATCTTTTACAACTTCCCATACCCCTACTTTGAGTGAACAGACGGGTCTAAAGGAGCTGAAATAGGGTCAATTTTGCACGTTTTTGGGTAAAAATCACAATTATTCAATTCTGTACGAAATAATATTTATCGGTCGAAGTTCTTAATACGCTGCGCTGTCTGAGTAGTACAGGTCCAACACAATAAATTAAGACCCAGAGGCACTCCGAATACCCCCTCCCCCTGGAGGGGTGAGGGGGTCATTTTTGACTGCCATTTCGCCCAATTTCTACTATGTATTTAGAAAGTGAACTTAGTATTACAACTTTTTCCATCCCGTAATCGCGATTTAAATTACTGGATAATATTTTCCAATGTTTTTGAATCCAGATTAGTCAAAAATTTTCATTCAGTTCAACGGGGAGGGGGTGACTATTTTGGGGAAAGGGGAATATTTTGACAAAAAATCGATATACGTATCGAAATCTTGGTTTTCGAAGACGCTGATTTCAAATACGTTATCGATTTTGCGATCCAAGCCAAGGGGTGAGCTGGGGTGAGCCTATTTAGGAGAGGGGGAACATTTTAGATCACTTTTTACATTAGGTTTTATGGCAAATTTTCAGCTCCTTTGCGCCACCACTCAAAATAATTTTTTTCGGGTAAAATTTTTATGGGAGTCGTTTTCCATCAGGGGGAACAAAATGAGAGGGCGGCACAGTGAAATTTGGGGAAAATGTCACATGAAACACCCTAGTAGGTAGCAATGAATAATGAAAAGTTTTTTTTTCGAATTCAAAACTTATTCGTGAAGAGGGGGGGGGGAGAGTTCTGTTAAGATATAAACTGTATTTTTTTAAGTGTATTTGATGAGAAATATTTCAATCAAAACGTCAACATCGATGAAAAATTAAAAGTTTTTATAAATTCAAAAATATGTTTCTGTTCGAAAAAAAAATCACCATCGAAAGAATACAAAATCCAAATATTACAATTTCGACACAAACAACATTTCATGGGTATGAATACAAAATTCGTATTTTTTTCCAACATGAATCCAAACCACAAAACAACCACGCGATTGTAAATGTCTGGCTAGGATTTCACGACCGCCTTCCCTCCTTCCTTCCTCACCAATGCCATAACGTTAGTTTACGTATGTATATTTTGACTGAGGCATGATGCTATACGACGGAGGGGCCGAGCCAGCAGGGCGACAAAACCGCACACAAAAAGCTGGGGCAAGAATGGTAATAAAAGCGCCCACTCTACGGCTTTTCAAATAAATCAGCTATCCGCACAAAACGGCCGATAATAATCGAATTAATTCGTTTATTTGATACGACGAAACGAAATTGCCTATTTATGATAAATCTGTGATGACCGTACTGTTGCTCATCGCCGCGCCTCGCCGCGTCCCATCTCAAACCCCTTCTACCTTCCGATAACCCTTCGATATTCGCAGCATATCGGCGTTTAGCGTACCTTCGCCTCCGCCTATATCGCGTGATTGCTAGCTATAAAATACACAGCGAAGCGCAGCGCGGCGTACCGAAGCCTAAATTAAATTATATTCCTCTCCGAAGTCGCAAAATTAATTATCGTCTCTCGATTTTTCTCCGAACCTACGGATTAATGTTGGGAAATTTTTTACCCACGGTGCCGCACCCCTTCGTACGTATCCGCGGGCTCGTGCAGGCACCCAACATACCTACTCGTGCATTTACACATGATGATGACGTATGAGAGAGGTAAGCGTTTTAAAAATTTTACCAGCGCGTGGAACGCCCGAACAGTTGGAAGACCTAGAAAACGAGACGGAGAGGAATAAGGGGATAGGTTTGGAGATTCTGTATACCGGTTAAACCTTTTCGTTGCTATTTTTTTTATGAATTTTAATGGAGAAACGTTGAGAAATGAGGATTTATGTGTTAATCTTCTGCACGTTGAATTATACAGCGAAGTAAGCCATTCGAGGTTACATGTTTTCGTTTCGCTGACCATTTGCGGCTATTCGAAATGATGAGGGTAACCGACGAGGGGAGCGGATGAGGGACCGTCTGAACATTAAGCTTACTCCGTCAGTTGTCGGGTCTTTTGTGAATGTGAAAATTTTCCCTTCGAAGTAACAATTGACCAACGGTGTTCTTGAATAACAGACACGAGTATATCGATAGATATTTTCAATATTTCATACCACAGGTTATGTTAGGAGTTGACGTCAGTGTCGCGAATCGAGCAGATGAGGGTCAAAATGATATCTCTTTTTGAAGAAAAAAACAACGAAACACGAACGATTGAGGTTGTGAAAATTCACGAAAGAAGAACAGTTGATTAGATTTCAATAAAATCTGCGTGACGAGGGGTGATTGAAAAAACACACCGATGGGTCAATGAAAAATCACGAGTCGAATTTTTAGATAAGAGATTAACCGGGCTCCGTTTTTCGATATTAAAATTAACAAACCTGGCTCATTTGTGAAGTAAGGTGGATGAGATTTGAAGTGGACTCCTGAAATTGATACTTGAATAATTTTTCAGAATTTGAACGAATCATTCACGAACGGTTGGTATTAAAAAAGACCCATTTGAGAACGAACAAATAAATCATAAATTTCGAAGGATATCAGTTTACTTTATGGACCAATCCTTTGAAAACTCGAACTGATTTAATTTAGGTCAAAAAGAGCTAAATAAAAACAGTTATAATGATGATAAATGTACTGTCGTGTTCACAAATCCATAGAAAAAGGGTATAATGCATCTTTTTTATAATGAGAGCGGAACGGGGGACGATAAAAATTGAAAAAAGTTGTGACACGTCGACATTACGTAAAAAACATATTATACTTGGCACAAATTGTAGACTTTTACCACTTTTACTTGAACCACTTACCTCCAAAACGAGATTCAAAATTTGAAAAGTTTCAAAAAAAAACAACAACAAAATTTGAAATTTTTTTCATGCTTTCAGAAAGATTGAAGAGCAAAAAAATAACATTTTCAACAATAGGTATGTTCAAAAATCGAAACCGTATTTTTGAAAATTTTTGAATTCGGATAAATAAGTGACCTTTACTAAACACAGCTCCTTGGAAAAATTCGTGAATTTGTATGCTGCATTAAAAATATGAAAATATGACTTCATAAAGGATGAACTTTTATTCCGAAAAATTATCCGGGAGGGAGGGGGGACGGGGGGACGGGGGGACGGGGGGACGGAGGGTTAAGAAGGGCCTTCAAATCAGATAAAAATGACTGCAATGTACCATTTGAGAAACCCTGAACCCACACCAGGATGATTCCTCATGGAAATAGGGAATGCCCCTTAATTTCCTAGATCAAAAACGTCTTATCAAGTAAAATGTTTGGAAAATGGTGTTTTTTCGAACAATTTTCACCTCCACTTACCTTGAGCAATATTTTTGATTTCATTTGCATAAAATATCTTTGAATTTTGACACATTGCTTTTTAAAAATAGCCATTTTCTCGAAATCGACGATCGATTGGGAAAAATTGATGCCACCATCGGATTCGCGGTGTCCGAATACCCCCTTCTAGACACCTCGCACGTCTTTTGGGAGCAAAAAATTTTTGGCCCACAAAAATGAGAAGGGGTTAGTTCATGGTTTTTTTCGAATTTCGATGATTTTCAAAAAAGTCGAGATAAGTATGGTTTTCGACTAATTCGAGGTCGCTGATTCCGAATCCGGGGTCCATTTTTGGCGCCGGGCCTTCCGTCTCGAGTTATGGCCGATTTTCGTCTCTGAAATGCGGTTTCTCGGCGTACGAGCGACTATCGCGCCAAACAAACTTCAGATTCGTAATCAGCGACCCCGAATTAGTCGAAAAACACACTTTTCGCGAGTTTTTGGGACACTTTTTATTTTGGTCAAAATTCGCCTCGAAAATGGCCGTTATCTCAAAAACGGCGACCAATCGGGAAAAATTGATGCCACCATCGGATTCGCCGTGTCCGAATACCCCCTTCTAGACATCTCGCACGTCTTTTGGGAGCAAAAAAATTTTTGGCCCAAAAAAATGAGAAGGGGTTAGTTCGTGGTTTTTTTTGAATTTCGGTGATTTTCAAAAAAGTCGAGATAAGTGTCGTTTTCGACTAATTCGAGGTCGCTGATTCCGAATCCGGGGTCCATTTTGGTGGCAAGCTCTTCCTTCTCGAGTTACGGCCGATTTTCGTCTCTGAAATGCGGGTTTTTCGGCATACGAGCGGCTATCGCGCCAAACAAACTCCAGATTCGTAATCAGCGACCCCGAATTAGTCGAAAAACACACTTTTTGCGAGTTTTAGGGACACTTTTTATTTTGGTCAAAATTCGACTAGAAAATGAAAGATCATCATTGAGAAACATATTCGTGGAGAGGGGGGAGTAGGTAAGTCTGCCCTCTCTGCCCCTCCTGTTCGGTTCAATCTCGATTTTCAATCGTATAAACCTTGATCATGAACCAATGTTATTTTTTCTATTTTTCCTATTTCCGGATCCATCGTTCATAAAATTCTTAAAATTCAAAGCTGAATTTCAGAGCTTGCAGAGCTGCTTTTCAGTAAAATTTCCTGAAAATGGTTGTAACGATGTGAGGAGACCGAAACGGATTGGTCCATTGGCATTTCCCCATTCATCTATGGTATTCTCAAAAAACGATTAGGTACTTTCGCCACTTGTACATAAAATGCCTAAAACTCAGAATTTTACAATTCGCAGAGACGTTTTTCAAAAATTTGCCCCAAAAATGATTCGAACGCTACCAAGAAATAAATGGAACCAATCAACGCACAAAATCGCTCATAAACGATTGGCATAAAATGAAAATTTTCTTCAAATAACCGAGCCATAATTTCTACAAATTGTCCAGAAAAAATCCACACGATTAATCTTGAACAAATCATACAACAGGGTGCCCACAATACTTCAGAAATATTCTCCCTGATTTTTCGATTTTTCCAGGGTTTCAAAACTTTTTACACGTGATATTTATGAAACAAGAAGGGGGGGGGGGTAAGTCTCGTCAGCTGATCATGGTCAAGGACAATCATACGTTTTCAAAAAAAAAGTTTACAAAATGAATTTTCAATGAGTCTCAAGTCTCAATAAATCGTAAACCTACATAAAAAGTGTGATTTTTGTATGACTGAATTTTTATTTTAGTGAGCATGATCTTTTTTTTTTGGAAAGCAAAATTTGTCTAGTTTTCTCGAAGCAAAGACATTTTTTTTTTGAAAAAAATGTTTTAAATCAAAACATGGACGTTTTAATAAAAATTTTATAGGTCGTTTTCAGCCTTCGGTAAACGGGAGGAAAATGGAAAAAATTACTAATTTTTTGTTCAAAAGTGTGACTTTTTTATAACTTGTATGTATACTAGGGTGGAGTGAAAAAAAAAACATATCTTGGATTTCGACCAAATTTGGTGAGGTGGTTTACTTTGAGTGGAAGACCTCCCAAAAAAATTTTGAGCCCCCAGGAGGCAAGTGGAGGGGAGCTGGGGGGCTCAAAGTGCACCTCCTTTTGAAAAAAACACTTTTTTTTGTGTTTTTTTAGTAGAAAAAAATTGTGCGAGAAGCTGTCGTAGCACTTAAAAGTTGCAATTTGAGTTTCTACGTCTCCCTAAACCATCACCATCCTTCTCCGATCAAAACTCAGAGCGCTACCAGGGGGTTGAAAAGTTGCAGATTGCAAAATTCAAGTAACATTTCGAGCAAAAAATGGCGCATTTTCAGGGAAGAAATGGCCAAATGAAAAAAACAATTCGAAATTCGTGTTCAGCAGGTCAAAATACCCCGATAAACACACTTTTCGCAATAATTTTACTTCAAGTCTGAAAATTCATTTTTTCATGATAAAATTCACTTTTTTTTACTGCTTTTTCATTATGAAAAAATGAATTTTCAGACTTGAAGTAAAATTATCGCGAAAAGTGTGTTTATCGGGGTATTTTGACCTGCTGAACACGAATTTCGAATTGTTTTTTTCATTTGGCCATTTCTTCCCTGAAAATGCGCCATTTTTTGCTCGAAATGTTACTTGAATTTTGCAATCTGCAACTTTTCAACCCCCTGGTAGCGCTCTGAGTTTTGATCGGAGAAGGATGGCGATGGTTTAGGAAGACGTAGAAACTCAAATTGCAACTTTTAAGTGCTACGACAGCTTCTCGCACAATTTTTTTCTACTAAAAAAACACAAAAAACAGCGTTTTTTTCAAAAGGAGGTGCACTTTGAGCCCCCCAGCTCCCCTCCACTTACCCCCTGGGGGCTCAAAATTTTTTTGGGAAGTCTCCCACTCAAAGTAAACCACCTCACCAAATTTGGTCGAAATCCAAGATATGTTTTTTTTTTTCACTCCACCCTAATGTATACTTAACCCAAAATTAAAAAATTTTTCTTTTGTATGCAAAATTTTTATGAAGAGATCATAATTTAATAGATGAATTTGAATACAAACCTTTTTTTGTTTAATATGGGTCAATAAAAAAAAAGTTACATCTATTAAGGAATGGAAAAATTGGGCAATCGGGAAATTACTTATAAGTAAAATGAGCAGAGAAACGCTTTCTAGAAAAATCCTCCTAGATTTTTTTCTAAACCCAGCAAAAATTTCTAAGCTCCTCGACTTCTTCAGATCTCTAAAATTCTCAGACTTTTCCACGTTTTCCAAAACACAAACAGTTCAACACCTTGTATCAAAATCCTGCAAACCCTCCGCTGATGATTTTCTGCGCAAAATAACCCCTTATTCATAAATTTTACGAAACCATGTACGCAGAATGTAAAAATCACATTTCAAAAAGCGTGAAAAAATTCAACGCGAATTACAAGAACTGCCTTCAAAACGCCCTCCCCCTACTACCACGATGTACCTATACTACAATGTACATCGCATAATCCCAATGCACGTCACTTCCATTATTTTCAAATCGAATCCACGATGCAATACCGTCGCACGTTAATAAATTACTCGCGCGTTTAATTCAACACATGACAGTTAAAATTTATTATATAAATAATACAAATTTGCCAACATAAAACTACATAACATACAATACTATTTCATCGGAATTCATAATTGATTTTCACGTTAAAAATACACATTAAATTATACTCTTTTGCTTATCGTTTATGGCGCTGCACAAAAAGCTGTATAGGAAAAAAAATTCAGGGGTAAGGGGGCGTAATACATTTATTACGTCGTACGTACGTTCGTGTACGACGACGATGAGGACAAAACCCCGAAAAAAAATCGAAAAAAAAATCACACATATACGACATCCATTCATACACAATTCGCATATACAAATATCAAATATCGCTTAAAAATCACGTACGTAAACAAATTCATAAATATATGGTATCGTATTTACAAAATATTTACAAAACAAATGGTTTTCTTTTGAGAACACGATTAACAACGATAACGAAACGAAACGAAAAAAAGGGGGAAAACACAAAAATTCGAATTAAATAAGGAAAAAAAAATCCACTTCAAGGGATAAAGGAAACAAAAAAAATCGTCGATAAATTAGCTAACAAAGTTTACTCGTCTTTTTCATTTTATTTCTTCGCAGAGTCGAGATGAGCTTTTTTTCACTCGTCTCGTAAGGTATTAATTTACACAGGTAACAAGAAAATTTTTATTCGAGTCTTTACACGGGACGTAGACGGTATTAACTGCAGAGACCGACTATACAGCAGATGAAACCGATCACCAATACGTTCAATAAATGGTGCTGGCTTAACATAACCCGGCCATCTGTAACATAACAAACATACAAAGTCGTTATCCATTTGTCAAATTTTCTTTCAATCCATTTAGTTCACCATTTTCCCCTTCCACCCTCCGCCCACTGGTCGTATACTCGGTGTAAATTGAAAACGCGCCCGCGGCGACGGTCTTTTGTATCGTCATCGTCGTCTGTAAGGCGCTCTTTTTTCCGTGTTTGTTGCTCGTACGTAGTATAGCTACGTACGCGTGTATATATTTTCATAAGAAGGGTAAAAAAAATCGCACTTCCATATCGGAACCCATTATCCGTGAATTCGTCGGGTTACGCGATTTAATGTGTATAACTCGATGCATCTCGCCCCTCACAAGGAGATACGAGAGCGTCGAAAGAAAGGCGAGAAAAAGCAGCCTGAGATACCGAGCAGCCAAAACCTTCGCATTCCGAAGGTGTATTCGCGAATTATGTTAATGCGTGTACGCGAATGAAAATGATCTGTCAGGATGGCTTTCATCGTTTTCACATCGTATACTTGGGTACTCCGCATGCTGCAGAGTATTTTTTTTCTTTCGCCCTTGTGTCTATTTAGTGCTGCTTGAAAGTCGCTTTGGTTCTATTTCTCGTTCGTGCGAATGAGTTCGGTTCGCATCAATCATTAGGGTGGAGTGAAAAAATAGCAGGTTATGGATTTTGATAAAAATTGGAGCAGTAAGTAGTTTACTTTTAAGAGGGGAATGCTCAAAAATGTTTCGAGCTTCCCAGCATAAAGAGGAGCGAAGCTAGAGGTTCATAAAGTGGGGTTCTTTTTGAAAAAAACAAGTGGTTTTTGCTCATTTTGGACAGTGCTATCTCTTACAAGGGAGGTATCCCAACTCAAAGAAAAATTTTGAGCCCAAACAAAAAAAAATCGAAAGTACGTCATAACAGGACCCCTATCCAAAATTGCAGGTGCTGAAGCTCTTTTATCGATTTTTGGCGAATTTTTGAAATTTCAAAATTACCTCCGCTCCACAAAGGTCCAGGAGACCCCTCAAAACGCGCGATCCTTAAAGTGAGGTAACTGCATTTAGTTACTGTGCTTCCTTGGATGCACAGGTACAGAGACGCCTTTGGTTACAGTGAAGAAGTTGAACGTACTCGTCGCACTGCTGTGAGATGTGAAAAAATTTAGCAAGTCAAAAATCTGAGATTGGGGTTCTGGGGGTTTTCGAAGGTGCTGATTCCATTTTTCGAGTCATTTTTGCTCAAAACCTTAAGGAAGCCTCAGGATAGGGGGACAAAACTCAAAATTTTCAAAATTTTCATGATGGGTATCAAAATATATGTTTTCAGACCTCCTGATTTCGAATCTGGGTTTGCTTTTGCTCAAAACCTCAAGGGGGCCTCTGGAGAGGGGGGGACAAAACTCAAAATTTTCAAAATTTCTATGATGGGTATCAAAATATATGTGTTTAGGCCTCCTGATTTCGAATCTGGCATTGCTTTTGCTCAAAACCTCAAGGGGGCCTCTGGAGAGGGGAGGACAAAACTCCAAATTTTCAAAATTTCTATGATGGTATCAAAATATATGTTTTCGGGCCTCCTGATTTCGAATCTAGCATTGCTTTTGCTCAAAACCTCAAGGAGGCCTCAGGAGAGGAGGAAAATTCAAAATCATCCAATATTATTGTATTGGGTGTGCAAATGGATATATTGGTTTGCTTAACACCTGAAAAAAGATCTTTATAATTTGATTTTTTCAAAAATCGTTGGGTACCTACCCATAAATGAAGTTTATAAAATCAAGTTCGAAAATAAAATTTAGGGTACCAACTCGTCAAAAATCAGAATTTCATTATTTTTTTAAAAATCTTGAATATTCGTTTCAGTGTCTCTCAAATGGTGATATAAGTCACCAATAATTATGTTAAAGCTATCTCTGAAAACACAATTGAAATCTTACATTTATATTGCATTGTTACAACTAATAGTGAAAATATAATTAGCAATTTTGATAACTTTGGTCAATTTTATTAAGCTATGCTTAAAAAAAGATCGTTGAAATGAGAAAAAATGATTAAAAACAGAAAGTTTTAGCGTGAATAAAATTCTTTTTTGTTAGAAATTATATCTGTAAAAACTTATGCTAGGAATCATTTTTTAACTAAATTTTCACATACTATTCTGAAGAAAACACCCAATTTTGGGAAAATGGGCAACTTTGGGCAAAATACGATTAAAGCATCTCAAAATACACACTTCAAGGAACATTTTTTATTTGAAAATTTTTTTTGTACAATTGTATAGTTTTTTTTTCCAGATCAAAATATAATGGGATAACGTCATAAAAGAGTACTCACTTCAACAGCTTATAACGAACACGGTGGAATGATTGATTTTTAATTTTGGAAACTTTTTTTTTTGATTTTTGACCTGCTAAATTTTCTTAGATCCCACTGTGTGCTGCGGGTACTTTCCCTCTTTCCAACTGGGATAGGTCTTTATCAAGGTCTCATTTTCGTTATGTTGGCATAGAGGCTTATAATAACTTGCGACTGGAACTTAAAAATTTGAGTGATTGTAAGTTTAAGAGATTAGTGAGTGATTATGTTGTGACCTGTGTGGATGATTGAATGTTTGGTTTGAATGATTCTTTGTTTAGTGGATATATGGGCTATGCCATCATTTGCTCTGCACTCAGCTATTATCTGCCGTAACTAACCGATTGTGAGGGATAATTTACCATACTTTTGCTGTTTGTTGATTGTTTACTTCATTCTCCCTTTTTTTTCATTTTTATTTTTTGTTTTTGTATTTTGTATTTCTTTTTTTGTATTTCTATGATCTATTTATTTTTCTTTTTATTTTTTGTTTGTTACTATGGTGTATCGGTATTCCTACCACCCCCGCTCACCCAGTCATGGGTATTGGGGGCCTAGATGCGTACTTCATTTTCAATTTCAAATAAGTATATCAAATATATCAAAATATCAAATTCATTATCATAAAAAAAGGGCGATAAAAGTGGGTGAAAAATTGTGTAGGTATAGTTTTTTTGGTCGTAGATTACGAATCTGACAAAAAAAAACTGATTCGGGGCAATGGGGTGGGGGTAGGGGGTGCTGAAATCGAAATTCGTCTAAAATATCGTGTAGTATATCGAAATCCAGATTTTCGAGGTCGTAGATTACGAATCTGACAATTAAAATTTTTTTGAAGGAAATGAGCAGGGGGTAGGATTCGTTCAAAACAAACTTTACCATAATATCGCGTAGCATATCGAAATCTAGGGTTTCAAGGTCGTAGATCACGAATCCGGCAAAAATTTTTTTTGAAAATAAGAGGGAGGGAGTGGGGGTGCTGAAATTGGAGTTGAACTAAAATATCGCGTAGTAGATCGAAATCTAAGGTATTTTTTAGACCGAAAGTGAAAGTGCCACGCCTCAGCACGTCAAATGTTATGGGTAAAGTGGTAGTTTCAAGTGCCCTGAATACGATTTTCAGATAAGTTTTTGCGTCCGCCTGCGTCCGTGTACTTTATAAGCAGAAAGGTACATTTTTCAATGATTTTTCCCCATTGTTGTTATTATTTACAAACCCTTTACATGCCCGGTATGTAAATAATGACATTGGGGATAAAAAACAACTAGCTTATACATCACACGAACGCAAAAACTAATTCGAAAATCGGGTTCAGGGCACTTACACTTTTGGTCAAATTTATATTGCTAAAATCGCGAAAATACTTTACATTTTGATCTACTACACGATATTTTAGTTCAACTCCAATTTCAGCACCCCTACTCCCTCCCTCTTTCTTTCAAAAAAAAATTTGTCGGATTCGTAATCTACGACCTCGAAACCCTAGATTTCGATATTCTACGCGATATTATGGTCAATTTTGATTTGAGCACCCCACCCCCTCCCCATTTCCATCAAAAAAATTTGTATTGCTAGATTCGTAATCTTCGACCTCGAAAACCTAGATTTCGATACACTACACGACATTTTAGGCGAATTTCGATTTCAGTACCCCCTCTCCCTCCCCATTTCCCTGAATCAGGTTTTTTTTTATCGCTCTTTTTTATGATAATGAATTTCGCGCGTTTTGAGGGATTTCCTGGACCAAGCCTGGACCACTGTGCGTCCTGGAAAATATGAAAATTTGATCTAATCAACGAAAAAAGCTGAAATTCGGTATATACCCTACTTTCGACCTCCCGAATCGATTGAAAGCAGTTTCGAGACTTTCGGAGCCCCGAGAAAATTTTGGAATTTTCCAGCGCTGAAGAGAAGCCCATAAAAATGGTCCATATGCACTTCAGCACTTATAATCGCGGATTATCCCTACGGTGACCTACGTGATCGATTAAAACACAATTTTCCAAAATTCGTAACTTTGAGTTCAAATTCGCATTTTTGGTCAGGAATTTTTTTTTATGTGCTGGAAAATTCCAAAATTTCCTGGTAGCTCCGAAACGTCTCGAAACCACTTCCAATCGATTCGGAAGACCGAAAATAGGGTATATACTGAATTTCGGCTTTTTTCGTTGATTGGATCAAATTTTCATATTTCCCAGGGCGGGGCGGAGGTGATTTTGAAATTTCAAAAATTCGCAAAAAATCGAGAAAAGAGCCTCAGCACCTGAAATTTTGGATAGGGATCCTGTTATGATGTACTTTCGATTTTTTTTTGTATGGGCTCAAAATTTTACTTTGAGTTGGGATACCACCCTTGTTAGGAATTTCAGCCACCTCATAAGAAGGTACAATTTGAATTTCTACACTTCCCTGGACCATTGATTTTGAAATTGGATACCATTTTTCGTCTCTTACAAGGGGGTTGAACAGTCATAAAAATATTTTGGTCACCTGAAATAGTTTTTGATTAAATTTTTCAAAAAATTTCGCGATTGTGCTACCAACTACATTTTTATTCAATCTATTTTCATAGAAATTTAGCTGGCGAGCCTACTACAAAAAATTTTCAAAATTCATCTAAGTAAATTCACCAAATTTTCGGTTTATTCTTCAAGCAACTGAGTTGACAACTTGAATTATATTTATGGTGCTCATTATTTTTCAGAAATTATTTTCTCTGGCTTCTTCAGATTTGCCGGACCAAAATTTTCAAGTTTTTAAATCCTTCATCAACCAGGCATCAAGCATAGATTTTGGGAAAAAATAGTGACTTTAATGACCTTTTATGAGGCAAAAAGTGACCTATTTTTCGAAAAAAGTGACAAATTTTTCATTTTTTTCTCATGAATAAATACACCCCCCTCCCCTATTTTTTTCATAACTCAAACTGTATTTCTCTCTGCGATGATGCTGAAAAAACTTTTTTTCTAAAAATGTTTTTTATTAATTAATCTTTACTTGAAACTGAAAAAAAGAATCGTTTTTTTAAAATAATACCTACAACTACTTTCTAGCCCAACACAATATATTCATAATTATTCTAACTTCCATGTAAAATAAGATTTTACTGAAAAAAATCTTAATAATTATTCAGCACCTAAAAATTACGAGTTCTAGAATAAGCTTCAAGTAAATAACTGAAAAAAAATCATTTTTTCTTCATAATAGAACTTTTTTTTTTAGAAACTGGTCAATTCTACCAGGTTTGTTTACATTTATTTTGGGAGTCATTTTCTTATCACTAAATGTGAAAACCGAGCTAAACCGCGTTTTATTAATGTGATTTCGAGTTTTACTTAAGTTTGTAATTAAAAATGCGAATTCTGAGTTTTTCAAGTGAAATTGTGGGCATTTAGTCCACAATTAGTGAAAATTACTAACCGCATTAAAGAACTGTCTCTCTACGCAGCTGGTCTGCAAAACAGCTCTGACAAAAGAGTGTTTGAAAGTTATTCGAAGAAAATTCAACTGGTGGGTCTGGATCCCAATCGATTATTTAAAGACGAGGCGATTTGGTGCCACAACCCCAACAGATTGATACAAGTATCAAGAGTTGTAACTCTTGAAAAAATCTATCAGGATCTTGTGAGTAGAAAAAGTACGTTCACGGGTGCAGAACTAGCAGCTTATAAAACTATTTGTAATTGTGTGTGAATTATTTTTTATGTTGTCAAATCGGTCAACGATGATTGTACCAGAACTACGTCGAGCGAATCAGAATACTGATTTCGAGACAGAGTAAGATCATGATTGAATGCTAGTTTTTTTTGAAAAAATATGGTAATTTACGATTTTAAAAATGATTAATATTATTTCTATGGGACGGTTATTGCTCACAGCTTTCAACATTTTCCTCAGATTCAAATATCTGAAGATGTTATGATAAATATTCAAGAAAATTACGAAGAATTTTTCAACGAAATGGTGATCATTTGCTGTTTATGCCCAAAATAATACAATCTGGCACTAAACCATCATTTTTTTGAAGGTAAGTAAAATATTTCAAGTGATGGTTGGTCTGTTATAAATTTTCAATTCGTTCAAATATCCCCCTCTCTCACCTCTCTTATTATCAACTCTCAATTTTTTTTTGTAAAAAACCAAGAACTTGGAAAAACTCAACGCATTTCGTTTTCTTGAAAAATTTCCAATATTTTTTCAAAAATTATCACATTTTTCGGTGTTGGAGAAATCAAACGATACGAGTGAAACCCAAACGAAACAAGATCAATAACTTTTGATTACCTTTATCATAAGAAATTGATCACCCTCTACTTCAAAACATTCAAATGAGAAATACAAGTAAATCAAGGTAGCCAGTCAAACGCTAAAAGCATATGTCGATTTTACGAAGATTGAAAATATTGTCCAACTGAAACCGATCAGAAACTTAGTTTCTTTTTCAAACGAAAAGTATCCCCCGTCTATTGGCAACCTCAAGCTCACTAAGATTAGAAATATGTACTTTCACTGTTAACCTCGAAATAATCACGCTGTATGGTTTCATGATATTTTCGGAGGGATGAAAAGCTTTGACGTACAAGCTAAAAGAAAATTTTCACGAACAAATTATTCTAGTGCATGAACCAATAAATTTGGAGCTTTTCTGTGTTATTGTAAGCTAGCGATCTTGAATTTGGTAATCATAAAAAAATCGTCAAATTTGCCAACTGAAATTTTTCAACCCCCTTGTAGAGGAAAAAAGTGGTATTCATTTTCTCGGTCAACGATTCAAAAAGGTGAAAAAACTTGAATCAAACTTTTCTTTTTCAGGGAGTGACCAAAGTTCCCAGCGGTGGTACTAGTCAAAAAATATGAAAAATTGAATTTTCTCCAAAAATTACCCTACTTTGGGGCTCCATAGCTCTGCTTTCTTTTGAGTTAGGAAGTTTAATTTTTTTTTGTAAAGTCCTCTATATATAATAAACCACCCTACCAATTTTCATCAAAATCCAAAAAATATTTTTTTTACTCTGCTTCAATAAATACGTACATATGTGTACCCCATTTCACACCTCAAGCTCTAACATTGGAAAATTGCAATTTAAAAAATAATAATATATGTGTCAAAAAATGTTTCAAATCCACGTGCCTTCTCCAAAAGAAAAGTGGTCATCCCAGCTTGAAATAGAATATTTTCACTCAAACGTACCCAATATCATACCCAAATCACCTTGACATATCACAATTAATGCAAACGCTTAAAAGCATATCGTCGTAATACACGAGCCAGAGGTTAAAGACTATAATCGTCGCTAATCTGTAACACCCTCGAGACCCGACACGTTTCGAATCCGGTATACCAATTAACACAGACGACGAAAGTCTTATAACCGCCGTCGTGAATTTGGCAACGCTGCAAAGCTGCACTGACAGATCTGCCAGAGATATAGGTGTACCTATCATGGGCAATTAACCTCGAAATATTCACGTGTATGGGGTTGGTGGTACGTATTTTCGAAGTAGGATAAAGACGACTTACACGAGACGATACTTAAGACGATAAAGAGAAAAATATTATTACTAGAGAACTGAAATTAATTACTTTAGGTGCGATGAAGTCATTAAATGCGGAAGCTTTTCTAAGATGTTATTGCTAAGCGCAGGCAAAGCTACTAATAAGCGGTTTTGCACCTTCGATTAATCGATTCTGAAAACACAAATGTGTTTTCAAACGATACTACGTACACAATCTCTGAAAATTTAAATAACGCTGAATGCACTAATTTACACTCTTCTAATGGGATATTTTTTATCACGTTGTGAAAAAGTCCTCAAATCATATTTTTCGATGAAAAGTCACTTGCTGAATTTTTATTTCAAAAATTCGCCAAAATTTGAAAAATGAACTTCCCCATCTGAAATTTTGCATATGAGGTTCTTTTATGATGTATTTACTTTTGATTTATTTTTGTTTGGGCTCAAAATTTTAATTTGAGTTGGAATATCTAAAATTTCTGGAGCTAAAGTTCATTTCTCGAGTTTTGGATACTTTTTGAAATTTCAAAATTACCTCATCACCCATCAAAAAGATGAAAATTCTATCCATTCAATGAAAAAAATTAATTTTAATTCCGATTTTGATTCAATATTATTTATTATTTTGATTTTAATATAAAATTTTTTGAACATAGGTAGACATTTTTTTTGATTTCGTTGGAGGGCTCTATAGTCAGGTTTCAATTTCATATCCGCTCGACTGAGCTGTAAAAAGCAATTTTATGATTGATTCGTTTTCTAGACATTACAACAAACAAATTTAGCCCAGATGCCTTTTTTTACCCCTCCCCATTTTCCGAGGGTCCACCCCCCCTTTCTTAAAAACGCCTGTAGCACTCCTCCTATGGGTTCGCGTGAAAAAAAATTCCCACAAAAGTTGTCCCTCAACATCTCAGCTACAAATTACTTTTCATAGAAAATCCAATTTGGGGCCACCGGTGCCCCTCAAATTTGAAAAACGTATTTCAAAAAATCATAAAAATCACGTTTTTTTCATTTTTACCGAAAAGTTTCTAAGATGAGTAAAATTTGTAAATAGGTAACCAAAAGTATTCAGAATTAAATTTCCTATTCGGTGAGTTATATCACGACTATTTTCGTCCCGCTCCCCGTTACATAAGGCCCACCCCCTCCCACAAATCAAAAATTTCGGTCATCTAGAAAAAATTTCTAGCAAACATATATTCGTCACCACTTTATCTACAATTTCGGTCATTATAAAAATTATTTTTTGAGCAATCCCTACCCCTTAAATTCGAAAAATATCCCCCAAAAATACATAAAAACACGCTTTTTTACACTTTTAAAGCAAGGCTTTAAAGGTAATTATGCAGACAGAAATTAAGTATATTCATTAGTTGCTTCTCCATACAAAACTGGAAATTAAAAATTACGATTTTTAGACATTTTCCCCTCAATTTCTGTCTACATAATTATCTTTAAAGCTTTGCATTGGAAGCGTAAAAAAGCGTATTTTTATGTATTTTTGAGGGATATTTTTCGAATTTAAGGGGTAGGGATTGCTCAAAAAATAATTTTTATAATACCTAACCAAAATTGTAGATTAGGTGGTGAGAAAAAATTTTTGCTGGAAACTTTTTCTAAGAGACCGAAATTTTTGGTGTGTGGGAGGGGGTGGTCCTGTATGTAACGGGGAGCGGAACGAAAATAGTTGTGATATAACTCACCGAATAGGAAATTTAATTCTGAATACTTTTGGTTATTTACAAATTTTACTCATCTTAGAAACTTTTCCGTAAAAATGAAAAAAACGTGATTTTTATGATTTTTTGAAATACTTTTTTCAAATTTGAGGGGCACCGGTGGCCCCAAATAGGATTTTCTATAGAAAGTAATTTGTAGCTGAGATGTTGAGGGACAACTTTTGGGGAAATTTTTTTCACGCGAACCCATAGGAGGAGTGCTAGAAAAGTTCGACATTTTTCATATAAACCACATAAAAGTACATGGTTTATTGTACACAATGGCAAAAAAAAGTCATTTTTGAAAAAACCCTCAATTAACCCGTTCTTCCCGTGAGGTCTTCAAATACACTCCGAACGACTGAATCGGTTTTCAACTAGTTTTTTTTTCAAAGTCCTTTTCATTCAACACTATTTTTCAAATTCTGAGTATTTTTTCTCAAAATTTTTGTTTTTTTTTCAACCGTGATTTTTCAAGTCTAAAATTTTTACAATTTTTTTCTTAAAATTTTTCAACGTGAATTTTTTTAGTCTAGAATTTTTTTCTCAGAATTTTTTCTGAAATTTTTCAACGTAAATTTTTCAAGTCTAAAATTTTTTTTCAACATTTTTCAAACTCCAAAATTTTTTCTCAGAATTTTTCAAACTGCAAAAAGCGAAATTTTACCAAGACGGATGACCTATTCTTTTTGCATTTTTGTGGGGTTCAAACTACATTGGTTTTTAAAAAGCAAGTCATATACCCAACAAAAATTTGAAAAAATCATGTTGAAAAATTTTGAGCAAAAAATTGCGAGGAAAAATTTTCAGACTGGAAAAATGTACGTTGAAAAATTCCAAGAAAAAAATATTGAAGAAGAAATTTTAGGCTTGAAAAATTAACGTTGAAAAAAAGAAAAATTTTGAAGTTTGAAAAAGTTTGAGAAAAAATATTCAGAGTTTGAAAATTAGTGTAATATCAAAAAAACTTTGAAAAAAAAACTCCAGTTGAAAAACAGAACGATTCAGTCGTTCGGAGTGTATTTGTACTTTCGTGCCTGAAGCACAATCCGTATGGATTTAGCCGAAGGTGGGGCGTCTAGGGGGTTCAAATCGAAAAATGAAGGCCAAATTACATAATATTGCTTCTTTTTAAGTCATTACTCGATATTAAAATTTCGGCCTAGTACCATTGGACCTCTATACCCCTCATGTTCATAGAGGTATCTGGGGAGGTTGAAATCGAAAAACCAAGGCCAAATTTGAAATTAGAAACCTAAATTACATAATGTATGTCGAGTTGGAAGAAAATTTAAAAAATAAGCCGAAAAAAATGAAAAATCGAAAATTAAAATTCAAGATTGAATTTTTGGAGGGTTTGCATCCTAAAATGACAGGACTAATAAAGTCAGGTATTCTTTATCTGCGGTCTCGTTTAATTAAATTATTTGAAAATTCTCATTGTAATGCGATAAGTATGCGAAATTTTGATTAAATTAGCCGCTCATTTTGAGGCACGTAGTCTCGCTACGTTTTCCCCTAGTTTTTTTTATTTTTAATATGTGCGGTAAAGAGAGACGTGGCAGGTACGCGGTTTCTCTTTTTTCGGTTCGTATTGCTTTTTAAAGTTTTCCGAACGTATACATATGATATGCAGCTCACGAATAGGGAACACAGAAGAAAAAAGACGACGACGGTTTCTCGCGGGGAAATATTTTTCGCCGCCGGCACATACACAAAAAGCAACCGAAACGAATGAAAAACAGTGGCGAACAGAAAGAGAATTTGCCAGCACAGCGGCGAGAAAAGTTGTTCTTTTTTCTCTTTTCTGGTGTTTTTTTTGCTCGGTTCGCGAAGAGACTCGCATAGTAATTCGAAAAAATTTGCTGGTAGTTTTAAATCGTTAAAAACTTGGGTTCTGCTTATTGCCTTCCTCCGCTCCGCCCTAATAATACGTTCTAAGCTGCGAATATAATATGTGTTTGGATATACGCGAGTTCGGTATCGTCCGAAGTATAAAGAAAATACGTACGGGAGAGTAAAAAAAAAAAAAAAAACGCAGCTAGGAAGAAAAAAAGCTTATAAAATCGTCGGTCATTTAGAAAATGAATTATTCAGTTCGATTTCTTATAGTGTACTTCGGTCTCGCTCTGGTCCGCGTCCGCCGAACCGATGGTATCCTTCTCGCGCGCGCGAAGTAATATTTTCTTCGTAAAAGACGCGATCCATTAGGTTATTGAAAGATTTGTAAGGGTGATAGGGTAGAAATACGGCGGAGGGATGAATATGTGTTCGATATAGTACGCTGTGCTCTATAATGTGTCGAGAAAATCGCGTATCCGTGCGGTGCTATTTGTATTTCACGGTTGCCGAATGAATTTGTGAGATAAAGCGGGATGAATGGGGTTTAGCTCGGCGGAGGGGTGAGGAGAAGGTGGGGTTTTCCATAGGTACTCGCTGTAATGATTACGCAGTTGGGAGAGAATGAATTTTTTAGCTGAAATTATTCATTGCGAAGAAATGACGTTATGAGAAAATAGCCGAGATGAGGAATCTGATGAATTGACGGAGATGCAAATGGCATTTGAAAAGATATTCACGAAAAATCGTTTTTCAGTGACCATTCGCCCTTCCCCTGAGGGGGTGGCGGGGTGCGGAGGATTTCTGGGGTGTTCATTTTAGTATTATCGCAGGAAAATCTGCCATTGGGGGCCATATCATAGAAACTGGAAACACCATAACAGAAGAAAATGTAACAATTTTTTTTGAGAAACTTTCGAGAATTTTTAGCCCTAAATTGAGTCAATTTTTGACTGATTTCAAAAATTGGCACTTAACTTCTGTTTTTTTTTATCAACTTTTGAAAATTTTGATCCTCAAATTGAATCAATTTTTGATTAATTTCAAAAAATTAACATGTGACCTACGAAAAAGGGATAGAATTTCGCCAAAGATTTTAAAATGTAATCCGAAACTTTTTAAAACAACTTTCAAGTTTGAGTAATCAAGCGCAAAATATTTCATTGGAATACGAAAAAATTACCAATTTAAACTAATAAAAAGGAAAATAGGGAATTCAAATCAATTACATTCGGTTGAAAAAAAATCGGGTTTAATTTCATTCGGAATATTATTCGATTTTGATTTTTGGTTTCTCTATGAAATTTTAATCCATGATAGGTCTCTCTAAAAATCTACTAAGTAAATCAAAGGCTTAAAATTCTCAAAAGATGCCCGAGAAAATTGGATAGTATTTCTGAAATTCTACCCTACTTTCATAGGTCACATGCCAATTTTTTGAAATTTATCAAAAATTGACTCAATTTGAGGCTCAAAATTCTCAAAAGTTGCTAAAAAAATTTGAATGGTATTTTTGAATTTCTGGCGAAATTCTACCCCAATTTCATACGTTAGCTACATGCTAATTTTTTGAAATAAATCAAAAATTACTCTATTCAAGGCTCAAAATTCTCAAAAGTTGCTCAAAAAATTTGAATGGTATTTTTGAATTTCTGTTCTGGCGAAATTCTATTCTACTTTCATAGGTCAAATGTCAATTTTTTGAAATTAATCAAAAATTGACTCAATTTGAGGCTCAAAATTCTCAAAAGATGCTCAAAAAAATTTGAATGTATTCTTGAATTTCTGGCGAAATTCTACCCCCAATTTCATACGTTACATGCCAATTTTTTGAAATTAATCAAAAATTGACCCAATTTGGGGCTCAAAATGGGTTAGAATTGGTCAAATTTAATTTTAACCAATAATTTCGTTCTGTTCGTGAAATTTCAACCCATTTTGATACGTCGCAACCCAAGTTTCAGATTTTTTTTTATAACTTATTTTTCAATGAAAGGGAGAGGAAATCGCGCGTTTTCAAAACTTTGAAATTCCACCACGGCCTATTGTGCCAACAGTTTTCCTCAAACTTTGGCTCATTGGACACAAAATGAACCCAAGAATACATTGCGTTTGATTTTTTTTTGTCCAGCATACCGCATGACGCCTACAGAGGCATTATTGTGCCAAAACTGATCGAATATGACAAAAAATCGCACATTGGG
This sequence comes from Pseudococcus viburni, assembly GCA_033439095.1. Lineage (NCBI taxonomy): Eukaryota > Metazoa > Arthropoda > Insecta > Hemiptera > Pseudococcidae > Pseudococcus > Pseudococcus viburni. The sequence goes on from JAVBJF010000132.1 coordinate 153,200, forward strand.
GGACCTAGCACCCCATTGTGCCCGTGACTCAAGGAACGTGACATATATTTGGAGTCGGGGGAGTGTCTTCTACCAGAATGTGACAAAAAATTTTGTCCAAGGTAAAATTCAAAAATTGTGAAAAAAGGGGGTTTTCAGGCCTCTGCTTCCCATTGTGCCAGAGCAAAAATCCAAAATGTAATTATTTGGGACTACGGGACCGATATGGTACCTACAATAAACCAACAAAAAATTTTGGTCAGCATTTTAAAGTTTTTGGTGAAATTTTATCCCAATTTATAGGTCATACGTCAATTTTTTGAAAATACTTGAAGATTGACCCAATATTGAGCTAAAAATTGCTCAAATAAGCTCAAATTACATTGCCATCAACATCTTTGTGCTGCTCGTGAGATTTTACCCCCAATTCATAGGTCATACGTTAATTTTTTGAAAATACTTGAAAATTGATCCAATAAATATTGGGCTCAAAATTGCTCAAATTACATTTTCACCAACATCTTTGTGCTGCTCGTGAAATTTTAGCCCATTTTTATAGGTCGCAACCCCAGTTTTCGAAATTTTTTCGGTAATTCAGTTTTTTTAACAAAAGAGGGCAAAAATGAAGCTTTTTCTCAACTTCAAAAATTCACCAGACCGTATTGTGCCGACCGTTTTCCATAAACTTTGGCTTAGTGGGTATGGAATGAATTCATGTAGGTATGTGTTGAGGTGGTTTTTTTTTGTCTCGCAGACCATATGGCACCTATGGAGCCATTATTGAGCCAAAAATGGCCAAATTTCGCAAAAAATCGCCCATTAGGGGCGCTAGCATCCCATTGTGCACGTCGCCCAAGGAAGTAGACATAATTGTAGTCAAGGGAGTGTCCGCTACCAGTCTGTGAAAAATTTTTTGTCCTCGGTCAAATTTAAAAAATGGGGAAAAACGGGGTTTTTAAGTCTATTGTGCGAGGGAAAAAATCCAAAACACAATTTTTCGGGACTGTGAGACCTAAACACATAAAAATCTAACTGATTTATTTGTCCTGCAAAAAAGCACGCTGATTTCGATTTCTAGAGCACTTTTTGCCAGTTGGGCAGGAGACGTTGAAGTTCTTTTTCATCGATTTTTAGTATACAGTTCCTTGATTCATTTTACTGACTTACTCCTTTTATTATTTTTATTTTTAATTTTTATGGACTTTTCGATCAATGGAAATTCATTTTTTCATTTTTATATACCTATTTTTTTTACTGACTTTTATTTTTATTCGAGGAATGAATTGATGCTGGTTCGTACATTAATAAAATTATGTATGCTAGTTTATATGAGACTAGGGGTTGAAAAGTCGGTTACCTTATACATCCCGCGTTATGCGTTTTTAAAATATATCTCGTTCAATCTGTACCCAAAGAGGGGTAAAATATCGTCAATATTGACGCAAAAAACATAATAATTTTTTGGCAGCCCCATCGAGCTGATGGTTAAGGAGAAGAATGATCATCTGTAAACTGAGGCCAAAACTGCAAAAAATAGCAAACGTTGAGCCGGCGAAATATCCGCATTGGGTGGATATTTACACTGCAAACTATACACGTTGGTGCAGAGGGAGGGGATCAGGTAAACCACCTGGTTGTTCCCATTACACGAAAACTCTTCGGTATCCCGTAAGTCTCGACTAAAGTACCTAATAAATTCATTATTAATGTTTTCTCCACTTCTGTACCTTAACACGGCCATATCGTGTATACGCAGTAAACCTAGAACCTCAACTACCAATAACTAACATACAAAATTTCACCCTCCCCTGTACGTTTCAGCTCTCATCCCATCAACCGGGATTTTATTATAATTAATCGAACTTTTGATTACAGTTTTCCAGAGAGAAACAATCTGCTCGAGCATACCTAAATATGTACGAACCTAAAGAGGTACAACGCCGAGTACGAGTAAGTAAAATTACTACACGAGCCCCCCCTCCCCGCTCTTTCGGGGCCTCAGTTCGCCAAACGTGTGCGGTATGTATGATATCGTTGCGATAATGGCGTCATTTCGCAAATTTCATTTTCGTTTCTTGTTCTTCGTACGTTTGAAATACCAAAGTAATTTCAACAAATTTACCGCAAAATATGACGGTCGTAGTGGTACCGGCGACGAAGATTGCAGAGAGTTTCATTTTCTTCGAAATGATCTCGATTTTTTTTTGGTGGTAAGTTTATCAACGACGTTGAATACTTGTAAGCGATTTTGTATTTGTAATTCATTCGCGTGTTTGGAAATGATTGGTATTTTCATAATTGGCAAAAAATGTCCGTTTGCTTGAAAAATAATTCAGATTATAAAAAAGGTCGTCAATTTTGGGTGTTTTCAATTCACATTTCTTAAGACTGGGTCATAACAAACTTTTGCATTTTTAAGACCATAAACATTTCCACATAATTTTATCAAAAAATTTTCGCCAAAAAAGTGACCTCTAATTCGCTTGAATGTTTTGGATTTTTGGGAACTTTTGGAGATTCAATGATTACTTGCAGAAAAAATAATTCAGCAGACCAATTAGGCCAAAATTGCAAGCAAAAAATTAATAACAATACCAAGTACAAGATCGTATTATGAATTCAACAATTTTTTTTTCTTGACAATTTCAACGAGTTTTACTAAAATTAGTTATAAAATAATTTTGGGTAGGTACAATTTCAAAAAAAAACTTCAAATCAACATAAACAGGTCCAAAACTAGGGTGATCACAAAAATAATTTTTTCACAGAATATTTTAATGAGTATTCTTCTTTAAAAATGATTTGAATTTTTTTTGAGAAGTGGGCTAGGCTTAAAATCTCAAAACCCCCTCGAAAATAGATTCTTCGAGCTTTTTTCTTCGAAAAAAAATTATTGTAATTTCGAAATGCATAAAAAAATTGGGCCCCAAAATACCCCCGCCCTTTATTTTGAGGTTAGGGTAGGCCGATTATTTTAGTGTCATTATCATACAAACTGAACAACCTGAACTCAAATATAAAGTCAGATTTGCATTTGGAACCCCCCCCCCCTCCGGTGTCATAATTATTAGGAGGTTACACGTTGAAAATTGAATTTCCACACAAAAATCCTAATAAGCGTCATGTACGACTTGAACTTCCTGAAATCGGGAATGAAATGATAATATGTGTTTTTCGTATTTACGGCGAATCGGTTAGGCAAATTTATTAACACCTTCGAATACCAATTGCAACAACACGTGACGGAGTACTTACGTAATGATTCTTTCGACGTATTCACTTCCGAACGAAATAACGGGATTGGGAGAGAAGGATACGAAGTTAATTTTCCAAGTCATATAAACAGCTCTCAATTAGGGGGGGGGACATCGCAACCTCAAATTCAATCATCTCGACTGATAAAAGTTTTGTCTTTTTCAAAATTAATATTTCCAAAAAAAAACTAACTAAAAACTCATGGCAAGTAAGTACCAATTTTTCAGTCAAAACTGTAACCTTAAAAAACAGAAAGTTTTTACTCTTTGATTTCACGACCTAATAAAAATCTCTTTCACTGAAAAATTTTTCGGATGGAAAATGTTACGAAGATTTTTTCGATTGAGAATTGAACTTTAGAACCCTTTTCTAGAGGTACCTAAAATTTTTGTGACTTTTTTTGACTTTCTGCGATAAAGAGACGCATCTGCTCCTAAATCGGACAATCGGAGTCAAACTAACTCCAAATTGACTAAGGAGTCAAGGTGGAGTCAGGAATAAACCTTCTCCCTCGACTATGGGGTCAAGCAAAAGTCAAGAGTCAACTTTTTGACTGACTCCTATTCCCTGGTTTCAATACACAGAATCAGTCTGAACTTCTTACCGTATTTTATGGTTCTAAAAATGAATTATTTTTATTCAAAATACCTTTTTGTTTTCATTTTTATTGTTTTTCTTTTGTTTGAAAGAAATAAAGAAGTAAATACTGAAAATTTTGCTTCCGTTTTCATTTTCATTATTTCTAATTGATCTTCGTTTTGTTTTTATTATTTTTGTTTTTCATTTTGTTTTTTTTTTATTTTTCATTTTGTGATCATTTTATGTTGAAGAAGCTACCTTTTTGTAGCAGTGAAAAAATTCCATGACTCAATGATTTTTCACCATTTGAATTTTTCGTTGAACTTTTTTTCTACTTTTTTTGACAACTTTTGACACTTCAAGTCGATTTTCTGAGGAAAGGAAGGGTTCTACGAAAAAAATGAATGGAACGTAAATTGTAGAGCGTCAAATTTCCTATCTATAAAGCCCCATTAGTTTTTCCTCGGGAGGCTTAGTTTTTGAGATATTTTCAATTTTAAAAAAAGTTGAACTTGGCTTAAGAATTTGAAAATTTGAATTTAATACCCACAGAAAAAATTTCAAATAAAAAGGAAAAACCAAGTATTCCAACGCAAAATTAACTTTTGAAAAATGAAACAAATTATGCCAGGATTTCTACCAAAACAAGCAAATGAAAATTCTAATTTTTCCGGGCTGAAAATTCCAACATTTTTTTACATGTTATCTCAGTTCCCCCAAAAAATGAAAAACATGCCTCAAATTTATCATTTCACGCAATCCTCTACAATTTTTTAGTTTGTACTAATAAATGAAAAAGACAAATGAGGAGGTAAAGTATAAAAATAATTTTATGGAAACATAGAAACATGTTGAGCCCAAGCGAAGTGACGGCGAAAATTTTTGAGAAAAAATATCTTCAAAATATGAAAATTCACCACTTTCCTCTCATTCATGTTTTTCAAAACATGGAAAATAATTTCGAATTCTGTTCCATTCCTTCCCCCGTTTTTTTTTTCAACATCGTGGTCAAGGGAATCATAGCATTTCTTTCTTACCACAGCTCATTAAAAAGTAAGTTTCCAAAAAAAATTATTTTAAATAAATTCTGTAGAAATGTTGTAATTAAGATATTCGATTCAATATACGCGGCTGTTTTTTTGTAAAAATATATGGCTACGGCTAAAATTTGTAAATCGCTCGATCTCGATAGTTCATTGCGATCAATTAACTCTTTTGTACCGTTTAAAACCTTGATCGTATAGGTCATAATTTTTTTTAAATCCCGGATTAATAACGAACCGTTCGTTATTAATTCGCACGCGGTGTTATTAAAGAATATAAATCTTTAATTTGAATTCGAGTTTCATTTTTGTCCGAAAAAAATAAAATTAAAAAATTGAATTTTTTCGTTCTCGTAAAATCGCGCATCGAAGCGACAAAAGAAAATCGCGACGAAGTTTTTCTGTGAGATAGGAAAAACTATATTTTCGTTTTTCGCGAAAACCCATATTATCGTAACAGCGTAATCGTAAATCGAACCGTCGAACGATTTTTCATCGTTTTGGTAGGTTATTCGAATCGACGAATAACCTAACCTAACCTTACCTAACCGAGGCAAGGTAGGTTACGTAAAAACTTCCGTACGACTCGGAAAACTCATCGAATTTTCCGAGCCATTTTCCGACAGTTTCCCGACGGATCGGGAAAGCGAATTTTCAATCAACGGTTTTTCTCACTCGCTTAAATCACGCACCTTCGGAAAAACTCTCACGTAAATTTTCACGCGCCTCAAGCCGGAAAAATCGTCATTTTCCGTACAAGAAAGAATGAGTGAAAGTTACCACAATCGCAGAGAGGGACAATTTATTTTCGAAAAATTCCAGAGAAAATTCCAAAATTCCCTGACTTTTCCAGACCACCAAAATTCTCCGACTTTTCCCGGTTTTCCAGAGAATGGACACCCTGACAGGTGGTCCAAGCACGTTCCACTGGAATTTTTCAAATTTTATTACGAGATGAGCGGGGCGATAGAGCAGACAAAGGAGAAGGAATGTAGGAGTCGTAAATCATTCATAAAATTTTTTTATAACAGCCGTACATACAAAAAAAAAAATGAACAAAGAAACCCCAAAACATGAATGAGTCACGTCCCCTTTTAATCTGGTATTTTGAAAACACCTTTCCAGTATAGACTGTCGAAGCCATAAAACCAACAAAGGAAAACCAACACAATAGGGGTTATAAATCATTCATCCAAAATTTTTTATAACACTAGACAGGGCAATAAACCTAACAAAAGACCAGACACGCCTCCTTTGAAATTTTTTCAAATTTTATCATCACTAATGGGGTAATAAATCTAACAAAAGACCCCAAATACAGTCAGGCCGACTAGTCACGTATTTCAAAGACAACAATAGGATGAATTTTATTCATCAAGTATAACATCTGGTCGGGGCAATAAAATTCAACAAAGGAGCCCAAACACAAGAGTCACGTCTCCTTTTGTCATGGTATTTCCGAAACTTGTTTTTCTATAATTTCAAGGAGTGGGGGAACGAAATTTTTGAATGGTGGGGGTAAATCGAAAATGATATAGGGAAGTGCAGAGCTCATTTCGAGTTGAACCGTTTACGGAAACCTTGGTCTCGAAAGGTAGGCGCAGCGAGGGAGATCGTCCTGATCACTGGACGCTCCGTCACTGACTTGAGGTACTCTCGAGTGCCTCTTGCGGTGCCCTGCGTTGTCTTATGCCTAGTCATAAGTCGGTAATTCGGCTCGGGAGGGGCATGTAAGGTGTGAAAGGCCTTAGCCCAGCGCACGCCTATCCGGTAGGGCCAAGGAGGACGCTACCCCTGCAGACGTCTCGCGTGCTGGCGACTGATGCGACAACTTCCGCGAGTATCCGTTGATCGCTCGGGGCCAGAAAGTCGGGGGCATTATGCCCGCGGCGCGTGCCTCGCAAGTCGCAGTATTATTATGCTGGATGCGCGGGTTCTGTAAGTCGCCATCCGCGGTTAGTGCTTCGAGTAGGTGGTTGTCGTTGACGTTGTCAGCACGAGTTACTGAGCACATGTGGTACGTCCACCCCTTTTGTCTCTCCTGGGGTTAGGTTTTTTGGGGTTAAGGGTGAAGGTTGGAGGTATGAAGGGGAGAAGGGGAGAAGGTTGGAAGTTCGGAAGGGTATTTGGAGAAAGAAGGCTCGGAAGACGAAGATGGAAGATATTTATAAGATTGTGAGTAATATAGTAGTTTTAAGATGTACTTAATTTAATTTACTTAGGTATTTTTAGCCGGCTTAGGTGAGATGTAATATTTTTGGTATTTATTCGTTTGCTTGTGCATGTGGTGTTGGGTTGCTTTATGTGCTTGCTTGCTTTCTTGCATGTTTATTTTTTTTTTTTTTTTTCAATCTATGGGGTTTTTTCAGGATTCCTTTCTCTGATCAAGAAAGGGATCCTTTTTTCCCCAATTTTTTCTACTCAAAAATCAAGTATCTTCTTTCTAGAGGAAGATACATGATGACCTAATTTTTTTTTCAAAATTTTTAATTACAAATGTTTGTGTTTTTTAACCCTTAAATGGCACACTGGGGTGAAATTCACCCCAGTGTGCCATTTAAGAGTGGCAAAATTTTATGGATTGTTGGCAAATGCTTGGGGTAAGGGGCGCTAAATACTACATCATGTAAGTAACAAATTCCACCATGTTTGATTTTGGAATCATCGGGGGGTGGGGGGATTTCAACGCATATATTCTGGGGTGAAATATACCCCAGTGTGCTTTTTAATTTTTTACTCCTTTCTAAAGTCATAAAATGATAAATTTTCACAGTTTTGATGAGAAAATGGTGGGGAGGGAGTATGAGATTTGAGATATTTCATTTTCGATCGTGGGATGAGAAATATTTTGAATTGGCTAGCAACTTCGGTTGTAGGATGAAACGTTTTGAATTTGCCAAGCAAGAAAAAATATTTATATTGAACCTTTTCTTTCTTTTATGATTTTGCTTCATTTTACTTGATCTATCGTTGCGGTGAGGATGGCTGAAGACCCAGATATTGAAAACGTTTTGTACGATATCGATTCAGATGAGTCAGATGAGGAGGATGACTTGGAGAAGAATGACCACCTATCGGATGATGATGATGTATCCGATGAGATAGAAACCGAATCGCCCAAGCCTCCTCCTCAGCCTCCTCAGCCTCCGCAGCCTCCTCAGCCTCCGCCGCCACCTGTTCTCTTCGTCGGAAAAAATGGGCATGAATGGTCAGCCAATCCCTTGGAAAGAAAAGGAGGTAGTGCACCCAGGAAACTCGTGCATTACTACCCATCGGCGAGGGGCGCTGCTGAAGCAACAAAAACTCCGCTAGAAATATGGCAGCTACTGTTCGATGCACCGATTCTAAACAAAAATTCTAAACAAAATTCGCCAACACTCAAACGAAGAAATAGAGCGAAGACTCGCCGATTTGCGTGAAAAAAATCGAACAATTCAGTCGTATCATTCCTCAATAAGCATACAAGATCTGCACGCCACAATCGGACTTCTTTATTTCGCTGGATCCTTGAAATCGGCCGACGTAAACACGGATGAACTATGGTCAGAAAAATTTGGCATCGCAATTTTTCGAGCCACTATGTCCCAAAAACGATTCTTGTTCATTCTCAGTTCCATGAGATTTGACGATCGAAATTCACGTATTCAACGTCGATATACCGATAATTTTGCCGCTATACGTGAGATATGGGAAATGTTTATTGCAAATTGCGGTAAATTTTATAACCCCTTCACGAATCTTACGATTGACGAGCAGTTACTTGGGTTTAGGGGAAAGTGTCCATTTAAAATGTATTTACCATCGAAACCTGCCAAGTACGGCATGAAGATAGTGATGTTGAACGATGCTAAAACATACTATATGATTAACGCTATCCCTTATGTTGGCCGAACTCAAGAAGCGCGCGATATAATAGAACGAAGAAAAACGGCGAAAAAGAGAGCCGCCAGTGAGGAACAAGCTAAAAAAAAAACGAAACAGTCTTCGGCACCAGAGAAAAAGCCTGCCGCACCAGAGAAAAAGCCTGCCGTATCAGAAAAAAAACCGCCGGCCCCAGCAAAAAAGTCGTCAGTTCCAGTAAAAAAGTCGTTGGCCCCAGCAAAAACGTCGACAAAAATCCTATTGCAAGTTGGAACTAGATCGAAAAAAGACGACACCGAACCATCTTCGTCGTCTAACCCACAGCCTCCTGCACCACAATCACAGGAACAACCATCGACTTCGACGTCTCAACAACAACCTGAGGTAAGCGAAATAGCACCAAAAGTAGGAACAAAAGATTCGCAGGCGTCTACTTATGTTCAGGAACTAGCTAAAAAATTTTTTGGGACCTATCGTCATATTACAGTTGATAACTGGTTTACGTCAATTCCCCTTTTCGAAAAGATGTTGGAAAATAATATATCAATGACTGGTACCGTTCGAAAAAATAAAAAAGAAGTCCCCCCTACTTTTGTACAAAAAAGAGAAGAAGGTTCTAGTATTTTCGGTTTTGATAAAACAAAAATGCTGGTCTCTTATGTACCCAAAAAAAATCGTTGCGTCCTCCTTCTTTCTACAAATGGATTATATTATACTACTAAGTTAGACGCAAAATCGAAAAAACCCGAAGTAATTCCATTTTATAATGTTACCAAAACTGGGACCGATACGTTTGATTTTTTATGCGGATCATATTCTACCAGTCGAAAAACTAGAAGGTGGCCTATGAGAATTTTTTTTGGGATGTTAGACCAGGGTGGAGTAAATTCAACGATTTTATTTTCTCTAAACAAACAAAAAAAAGAAATAGCGACGAATACCAAAACCAAACCAATAATTCGAAGGAAATTTCTAAAAGAATTAGCACACGCTCTTGTCGAACCAACCTTACGAGCACGTTTCGAAAACCCCCGTATAAGAACAACGATAAAAAATGAAATCAAGAAAATTTTAGATATTTCCGAAGATCCGCAGGAGGCTGAAGGAACTTGGAAGCTGTCGACGGCAAAACGGTGCGACGTCTGTGGCCGAGAGAAGGATCGTAAAACGAATCGACAATGTCCGCAGTGCCAGAAAGCAATATGTGACGAACATAGATCAAATAAATGTAAAACTTGCGAATAAAACTGGTAGAAAAAATGGCTTATGTATGTACTATGCAGTTCTTATTTTGATAATAGAAACCAGAAAACATTTTTGATCTAATTGTAAAATAACACCACGCAGCGTTTTGTGTGGTTTTGTGTTTCGCGAGATTCCTTTGATACGACGCGAGACGTGCAAAGTCTGGGTGGGGAGAGGGACGTTGATTTAACATTGCGTTAGCAGTCCGTGTATCACTAGTATAACCATAACGTCGATCTCGATGGTTAGCTGCGAACTACGTTAACGTTATGCCATGCCCCTCTTCACCCCGTCAAGCGGAAGCGGGGATGTAAACGTGGTAGGTCTACTAGAACGTAGAACTAGGGCGCTAGTAGAACCACAGGAAAGATAGATAACAACACACGCTGAACACACAATGCATGCTGCACCTCTTCCCCGCGGACACTATTCATCCGTTGTATTCAATTGAATTGGAATTCACGTTTTGATTTTCACAAGCGGGTGTTTTGATACAAACAATTTTTTTCTTGACATAAAAATCGAAGTGTAATTCTTCAAGTTTGGTGAAAACTGTTTTTGGCTTTCATATAACTGTTAAAAAAGTCGAATATTTATAGAATAAGATCCTGAATAAAAAAAAATTAGTACATGCGATCGATTTCCAAAGATTAAAAACAAAAAAAACATATGGGGTGTATTTCACCCCAGTGTGCCATAATGCGATATTTTTAAAGAATACCAACTAAGGGTTAAATGGCTTTTTTTTCAGGATCCCTTTCTTTCCATAGAAAGGGCTCCACCCCCCTCGATATTTTTATATTTCCTCTTTTATTTATTATTTTTCAATTTTTGTTATAACTTTTGGCTTCTTTTTTTTAATTATTTTTTTCAAAATTCAATTCACAATAAACATGAGCAAATGGTATATGACTAGATGTGCACACTTGCATCAAGTTACACCAATATTGCTCTACAATAAAATGGAGATATTACTCTCGGACATTTTTCTAGAATTGAGAATCACACAGCGAGAATATTCTCGCAGGGTAAGTGAACAACCGTTTTTCACATTTTTTCAATTCATCCAAGTACAATAATACTAAACACCGTTCGAAAAACACATCGTACCTCATTTTGATTAATTTTCGAGTTTTCACAAGTGAGTAGGTAATTATAGAAACGTGACGAGTTTTTGGATAATGGCCAAATTTTGGAAAATCATCTGATTCACAATCAATTCTCTAATTTGTGTTCCATTTTTACGGAATTAATTTTGAAAAATCGTTTGAGCTTTTATAATTTACCAAATTTTATAACATTGACCAATTTTGGAAAAAATGATTAATTTTTGAAGTGTTGGCCATTTGTCAAAAATTGATCAATTTTTGCAAAGTTGACCAATTATATTTTATAATAGTAACGAATTTTTAGAAAATTGGCTTTTGAAAAATTGTAAGTATACGATTTTCCGAAATATTACGGTTTTCCACAACATTGTATTGTACTGTTTTTCAAAAATTGTACGATATTTTATGAATTAGAAAAATTCCATAAAATGGTATAAGAATCAGAAAATTGGAAAATTGCTAGTGAATTAGACAAGTTTGCAAAAAATCAGTCAGGTTTTTCAAAATAGGTCGAAGGTTTTCAAAGCTGGGACAATTTTTCAAAAATTGAACGATTGTGCGCAAATTGGACGATTTTTCAAAAATCTTACAATAATCTTGAATTTAGAGACTTATTCGAAAATGAAGATAAAAATCAACGTAAATCAACGGACTTTTTTCTTTAGGGTAAAAACTTTTGATCATCGATAAGTTTGAATATATTACTTTAGAGTAAGAAGGTAAGGAAATTCGAGGTCAATTTCCTGAATGACCGAATTTTCGAATGGAAAAAATTCTAAAAAATTTATTCCCGAATCTATTTTTCCAAATGCAATACTCCCGAATGAAAATTTTTGCTGAAGTCAAATGGAATTATTACGAAAATCGAGTGAACCCGTGGGATCAAATTGATCGAAAAATTCTCCAAAATTTAAAAAAAATATTATTTTAATACTTTCTTGTATTCAAATTTAAAAAATAATTTTTTGGCAAATTTTGCTAATTAAATTTTTATTGAGAAATGTATAACTCAAAATAATAGGTAAGTAATAATAAAAAATAAAATGAAGTTCACAGTTCAAAATTAATGAGTAATTTTCCATTTCTTCCCTATTGACAAAAATGCTAGCAAATGCTACCAATGCTAGCACATTGCGCTAGCATTTTTGTCAATAGGGTTGTCTGTTCGGGAAAGAATTGTTATTTTATTATTTCAAAAAACTTGAGTTTAATTCTGTTGCAGGAAGAGATGAACAAAGTTGTGATGAAAATCATAGGTATTTTGTGAAAGTCGATTTTGAAAGGTGGCTGAAGAAAAATTATATAGGTAGGTAGTAGGTACTAAAATGTACAAATACGTTCAAAGTAGTTTAAATTTTGCAATATTGGCAACACTGTCTCTTTAGATTGTAAAACGTAATGTAAAAATATGTAAGATACATGTTTTTCAAAAAAAATAAAATAAAATAAAAAATCGGGTACAAGTTTAAATTTTTAATTATTATTGGCAGCACTGCCTTTGTACATAAATTGTAATGACGTAGGAATAAATTTAAAAAATGAAAAAATATTCAAAAAAATTAGGTTATGTTTTGAGAAAAAATATGAAAATAACAATTTTATTAGCCCGACGGAAGCTAGGGCGAATATTTTTGTAAAAAAAAAAGATATAGGTTCAAAAACTGAAACAGGGTGTCCACTATATCTTAGAAATGATTTTCCCTGACTTTTCAAGGTTTTCCAGACCAATTTTTCGAAATTTTCCAGTTTTTTTAAATATGTTATTCCTGAAGGATGAAGAAGGGGTGGTTGTTTTCGCGTGATGAAATTGTGCAGAAGAATGATTTAAAATGCATAATGTCCAACAATTTTTTTTTCAAAAATCATTACTTTTATGAGATTTTTAGATGCTCCCTTTTTCGGCCACAAAAACAACTTAAATTCAATTCTGAAAATTTTTGGCGAAGTTTGAATATTTCCAATCTGAAAATTCAAAAATTTCTTCACAATTCAATATCCCCCCCAAAAAAAAACATGTACTTACCTAAAATTTATAAATTTTACGAAAGTCCTTGAAACAATCTTTTCGTCTTGACCCAGTAAATGATAGATCGATGAAAAGTAAAATAACAATAACTTGATGAGATACAAATATACAAATGCGATGAGCCCAAGCGAAGAGAGGGGGGAAATTTTTGCAAAAAAAACTTCAAAGCTTGAAAATTTATCACTTATACCCCTGTAAAGTTTCTCAAAATGTAACTAAAAAAATACAAATTCTCTTCCATTCTTTTTCAAAGGTGTCTCTTCATATAAAAAAAATCTGGAAAAAAATTTGACCCCTACTCCCCTAGTTGAAATTAAGGCCATTTTACTGCATTTTTTTCAAAAAAATTTCATCAATTTTGGTGCGCTCTTTCGCGTTTTTACGACCATCAGAAGTTTTTAAACGTGAAAAAACGCCATTTAAGCGAGGAACCACTGCCCTAGAAAATTTACTGAAAAATTATTTTTTGGTAGATTTATTTTTGGTTTTGTCGGTTTTTTTTTGGAAAGAAATAACCAAATGAAAAAACTAACGTCGGATTCGTGTTAAGCAGATCAAAATACCCCGGTAAACACCTTTTTCGCGATCATTTTACTATAAATGTCGAAATTCACTTTTTTCGCTGATTTTTCAAGACAATAAAACTAAATTTCGAGATTTGAAGTGAAATGATCGCGAAAAGGATGTTCATCGGGGTATTTTGACCTGCTGAACACGAATACGGGATTGGTTTTTTCATTTGCTCATTTATTTCTGTATAAAATGCTCAAAATTTGAAAAATCTGCCAAAATAACAACAATTTTTACGGGTTTTCGCAATTTTCGGCCCTTGCGCCACCTCAATCGCCAAAACTGAATACGTGACGTGAATCTGGGCCAAAAAACACGTTTTTAGGATATTTTCAAAAATTAGTAGAACTTCGCTGTCAAAGTATTTTTTACAGTTGAAAATTTCAAATGGCCAAAACCTCATGAAGTCGTGCACCAAAATTGATGAAAAAATTATCGTGAATAGAACTCTACTAGATGTAACTTTGTGCCAAATAACAGATAATTTCATTCACTTCCGTTGGAATTGAAAATTCTTGAAAATAATGCAATAAAATGGCCATAGCTCCGAAAGGGAGGGGGTTGGGGGGCCAAAATTTTTTCCAGAATTTTTTATCATCAAGGTACGTAATCTGGGGGCATTGGATTGAAAATCGGGCTTGGGGCAAAAACATCCCTTATCCGGCTATACCCTTTCAAAATTCCCTGACTTTTCCAGGTTTTCCAGAAAATGGACAACTTTTCCCGGTTTTCCAGAAAATGGACACCCTGTTATTTTTTTTCGTAGAACCCTTCCTTTTCTCAGAAAATTGACTTGAAGTGTCAAAAGTTGAATAGTAGAAACCTCGTTAATCGAAAAATTCAAATTGTGAAAAATCCTTGGGTGATGGAATTTTTTCATTATTTTTCTCGTGATCAGCGCGAAAAATACTATGAAAATCACTCATCAAATCTCAAACAGCATTTTCCATATCGACCTGTGTAATTTTTTCCTTTTATTTTAACAAGCACGTGTATTTACGGCGAATGGGTTATGCAAATTTATTAACATCTTCGAATTGCAATCTAACGAAACAGCCAGTTATGCGTCGATTTCGAAGTAAATAGCGATTAGAAATGACCATTGGTGAAAAAACCCGAACCATTTTTAAAATTCCAATAAACTAAAAAATTCAACTTCCCTCTCCTCTCCACGTCAACACTTTCAAAATAACTCGTCGAAAAAAATCATGCCAAAAAAATTTAGATGTTCAACACGAATACGATTTCAATGCAAATCCTTCGCAAAACCATGCTCAATGAACTGCTGGGATTTCCCCCATCCAAATAACAACCATACACTACACCGGTCGTAAATTGCATCAACATTCCCCCATCCCAGCGGGGGAAAAGCGAGAATATAAACGTTCGTTCCGCGTTCACGAAAAAAAAAATCCAACGCTAGCGAACAAAGATACCGGCGGTTTAATCTTTTAAACCTGTTATCTTATTTTTAGTTAATTCTTCCGTTAAATTTTGCAACGAATCGTTGGTACCTACGTGGAAAAGAGGTGTATGGGAGTTTCCTGCCGCATTTCGCTCGTATCCTGCGTTCCCCGAACCCTTCCTCGTGCTGTATCGAAACGAGTCTTTATAGGTAGCTAGAAGAAACACGATGGGGAGACGGTGGCGCGGCGATGATATACGATTTCGCCGAGACTCGGCGTTACTTCTTGCGAACCTTTCGCCGTTGTGCTCGACTTGGAGAAAAACTACAAACCGGGTCCGGCTCAGTGCGGTAGGTATCTTGTAATTTAGGTCAAGTAATTTGTTAATGCGCTAGGAATTTGAAAAATTTATGTGGATCGCGGTGCGAAGAGCCTTTGGTAGAAAAGGGGCGGCGTCGTGCTTTTTCTACGTGTTTCTCGCCGAAACGCATTAATACGGTGCTAATGTAGTAAATGATCGGATTTTATATTTTTTTAAGCGCTCGTAATTACCGGTACTTTAGCGTCTGCGTTCGGCCCGAGCGAAGAGAGGTTTCTCTAAAACGATATAGGTACTCCAGGGTACAACGAGAATAAAAAAGAACCCGAGAGTTAAGGTGGTACCGGGGAGAAAAAAAAGGCAAGGCAAAAAAACACCGACCAGCTTTTATTCTTACGCGTTAGCGAGCTTTCACATTTTTCAGCTTTTTCACAAATTACCTGCTTATTAAAAATTTAAAATAAAAGGCTACACGGTGTTCGGGCGGCGCTGCGGAGCCATCCGAGAGACCGATGCCGGTTTTCTAATTTTTTTTCAGCTGTACGTATTAATGTGTACCTCGCGTGTCTCTTCTACCCTTGGCAGGCAAACCAAAAAGCTGGTACGATTTTTTGCTCCGACTCGAAGTACTGGTAAACGTCGGTTAGAGAGTTTTTTCTCTCCGCCGTACCTATCTGATGTACGTAAAGATTAAATGGTGATTTTATATGCGAGAGGGAGCCAACAGAGAGATACATCCGAGTACGTACAACGTACCTATGTGTAGTATTTGAAAAGACGAGAGGTATTTTGTGGCGTGTACTAAGCTCTGTTCCACTTCAAAGATATTAATACCATAGGGTTAAATGAGCTTTAGCTTCTTATGTCGGTGTCTGAAGGTATAAGATTGTACGAAATATGTCGACTCGGTCGCCTAAACGTCTGGTACACGTTGGAGGGTTTTTTTTTTCCTTGCTCCGCTCTCTCTCTGGTCCTTTTGTGGAAGTTTGGTACTCGAAAGTGGCATATACGGAGGGTTGACTGGGATTTATTTATAAGTGTGTGGTGAATTGATCGTACGGTAGAATGTGGCGAGGTGGGCAGGAATTTGATTCCCAGGGAATTAGTTTGGATTGGGTTTTGATACTGAGGGAGAAGGTAGCAGTGTTTGATAAGATGAGGTGTAGGTCTTCGAAGCTAAGTTTAGTAATTTTAACGAAGCAATGGTTGAAAGTCGAGTTTCGTTACAATATGACTATTTTTAGCGGACTTCCCGCTCTAGCGGGAATTCGCTATTGCGTTCATAAGGGTTTATTTATTTATTTATTTATTTGTTTGTTTGTTTTTTTGTTGAAGCCTTTTCTTTCTGACGCGATTTCTCTCGCTAAACTGAACAGATCGGGCTGAAATTTTTCGAATTGAAATTTTTACAGTTGTTAGAACGTGCATGGGAGAAGAGCTGATTAAATTTTAAAGTCGATCCGTGCTTTGAAAGTTGAGCTTTTCGAGTTCAAAGTTTATCCAGTTTTTCGAAAATATCTCGCGAACGGCGCATCGTAGAGGAAAACGGAGGCCAAAAGGATAGTCAGGAATTTCACGCTCTACAACTTTGGTTCTGAGGACTTTTTCTTGAAAGCTCACAGTTTTCGAGAAAATTGAGCTCAAAGTTGGAAGGCCTGTGATTGGTCAACTTTTCTGATGCGATTTAATCATATTTCTCAACAATGGGTCGGCAGATAAAATATTTCCTTTGAACCCTTGCAATACCACCTGCTGGGTCGGCATTTTTAGACCAACACAAAGACTGATTTTATGGCCCCTTTGAGGCAGTGGTCGGCAGATAAAATCTTCATCAAACATTCTTTATAAGGCTTGAGCTCAAATTTGGAAGGCCTGTGATTGGTCAATTTTTCCACCTCAATTTCTCTCGTTTAACTGAACCAATCGTTTCGAAATTTCTATAGTAGGTGCAGGAGAGAAAATGATCATTTTTTTGGTTCAATTCAGTGCATAGAAAGCTGAGCTTGGAGCTTTTAAGTTCATTTTTGTGATCCTATAATTCACGTTAGAGTTGACCAATCGACTTGAAATTTTTACAGTGGTTAGAACGTGTACAGGAGAAGAGCTGATTAAATTTTGGAGTCGATCCGTGTAATGAAAGTCGAGCTTTAAAAGCTCTAAAGTTTATTTAGTTTTCGAAAATATCTCGAAAATGGTGCATCGTAGTAAAAAATGGTGACCAAACGAATGGTTAGGAATTTTAAGCTCTACAACTTTGATTCTCATGAATTTTTCTTAAAAGCTCACCAATTTCGAGAAAGTTGGAAGGGTTGTGATTGGTCAATATTTCTGACTCAATTTCTCTCGTTCAACTGAACCAATCGTTTTGAAATTTTCACAGTAAGTTTACATCGTACAGGAGAAAAACCGATTATGTTTTGGTGTAACTCTGTGCATAGAAAGCTGAGCTTTGAAACTCCAAAGCTCATTTTTCTGAAACCTCCCTCTGACAAGATAAATAAAATCGACCGATCGATTTGAAATTTTTATGGTGATAAGAATGTGTTTAGGAGAAAATCTGATTGAATTTGGAAGGCGATCTAGCATAGAAAGCTGAGCTTTTGAAGCTCAAATTTATTCAGTTATTCAAAAATATCTCAGAAACGGTGCATTGTAGGGAAAAAAGGAGGTCAAAAAAATGGTTAGGAATTTCAAGCTCTATTTCTCATGAATTTTTCTTAAAATTCATGTTTTTGAGAAAAATGAGCTCAAAGTTCAAAAGCTTGTAATAGGTCAATTTTTCCGACTTGATTTCTCTCGTTTAACTGAATCTATCGTTTTGAAATTTTTACTGTACGTGTAGATCGTGCAGGAGAAGACCTAATTTTTTAGGTTAAATTTTGAGCAAGAAAAGCTGAGCTTTGAAGTTTTAAAGTTCTTTTTTGTGACACCATAACTCAAGTCAGAGTTGATAGATCGACTTGAAATTTCCGTAGTAATTGGAATGTGTATAGAGGAAGAGATGATTAAATTTCGAAGTTGATACGTGCATTGAAAGTTGAGCTTCACAAGTTCAATTCTAGTTTGTATATAATAGGAAGTCCGCTCTTTTGACACAGTGTGTCTAGTTTGTGGTTGGGTGCTCTATTTTAATTCGAAAATCTAAAAAAAAACCATGATTTGTAATAAAAAATTAGCAAGGAAAATTTGAATTTAAAAAAATGTAATTTAGGCAAATTCTTGAACCCTACGAACAGACGTATTAGTCAGGTCTCAATTTCATATCCACTCGACTGACCTGTAAAAAGCAATTTTATGATTGATCCGTGTTCTAGACATTACAACAAACAAATTTAGTCCAAATGCCTTTTTTACCCCTTCCCCTTTTTCCGAGGGTCCACCCCCTTTCTTAAAAACGCCTGTAGCGCTCCTCTTATGGGTTCTAGTGAAAAAAATTTACCACAAAAGTTGTCAATCAACATCTCAGCTACAAAATACTTTCTATAGAAAATCCAATTTCGGGGCCACCGGTGACCCTCAAATTTGAAAAAAGTATTTCAAAAAATCATAAAAATCACGTTTTTTTTTTTTCATTTTTACCGAAAAGTTTCTAAGATAAGTAAAATTTGTAAATAACCAAAAGTATTCAGAATTAAATTTCCTATTTGGTGAGTTATGTCACGACTATTTTCGTCCCGCTCCCCGTTATATACAGGCTCACCCCCCCCCCCATACATCAAAAATTTCGGTCTTCTAGAAAAATTATCCAGAAAAAAAAAGAAATAATTATTTTTCACCACCTAATCTACAATTTCGGTAATGATAAAAATTATTTTTTGAGCAATCCCTACCCATTAAATTAGAAAAAATCCCTCAAAAATACATAAAAATACGCTTTTTTACGCTTCCAATGCAGAGCTTTGAAGATAATTATGTGAACAGAAATTTAGGGGAAAGTGTCTAAAAATCGTAATTTTTAATTTCCAGTTCTGTAGGAAGAAGCAACTAATGAATATACCTAATTTCTGTCTACATAATTATCTTCAAAGCTTTGCACTGGAAGCGTAAAAAAGCGTATTTTTTAGTATTTATGAAGGATATTTTTCGAATTTAAGGGGTAGGGATTGCTCAAAAAATAATTTTTATAATGACCGAAATTGTAGATTAAGTGATGAAGAATATATTTTTGCTGGAAAATTATTCTAGAAGACCGAAATTTTTTATGTGTGGGAGGGGGGTGGGCCTGTATGTAACGGGGAGCGGGACGAAAATAGTCGTGATATAACTCAGCGAATAGGAAATTTAATTCTGAATACTTTTGGTTATTTACAAATTTTACTCATCTTAGAAACTTTTCGGTAAAAATGAAAAAAACGTGATTTTTATGATTTTATGAAATACTTTTTTCAAATTTGAGAGGCACCGGTGGCCCCAAATTGGATTTTCTATAGAAAGTAATTTGTAGCTGAGATGTTGAGGGACAACTTTTGTGGGAAATTTTTTTTCACTAGAACCCATAAGAGGAGCGCTACAGGCGTTTTTAAGAAAGGGGGTGGACCCTCGGAAAAAGGAGAAGGGGTAAAAAAGGCATTTGGGCTAAATTTGTTTGTTGTAATGTCTAGAACACGGATCAATCATAAAATTGCTTTTTACAGCTCAGTCGAGCGGATGTGTTTTTTCGGTTTTTCCTTTTCTTGAGTAAGAATTTGAATGGGAGGGTGGAGAAGAAGTTGTATCTACACCTCAAAAATACATGTAAAAATTTCACTTTACTTCCTCAATTCCAAGGCTCTTAAAATCTAAAATTTTGAAAAATCGAAACAAAACCGTTTGAGAATATTTTGCCACAAAATATATCAATATACATAGTTGTTTTTACTCAGCAATGCCATTAATTCCCTCTTATCACCTTCTCTCCATTTTTCAAGCGTTGTTAATAAAAAAAAATACGTTCTTAAAATTTCCCTTAAAAAATTTAAAAAAAAAGAGAAGTATTTTGGGAGAAATTTTTCTCGAAATAATCTTAATTTTCAGTCAGAAAATTCTTCAACGCCAATTTTCATCCCAGGCTATGAAATGCCCAGCGACACCCAAATGAACCGGATATTGGACGAGCTGTACGACGAACTGAAACAAGATTTAAGAGATCATATGAAGGAGTGTCCAATGGCCCTAACCGCGGACGGCTGGTCATCATATGGGCACAAGTACCTCGGAATGACTGTTCATTATATCAAAGATGGAATACTCCACAATGGCCTGCTGTGCTGCCGAGAGCTGTCGATTCAAACAGCAGAAGAAGTAACCAGATTTGTTGAAAACATTTGCGACGAATTTCAGATCGATATCATCCAACAGGTCAGTTCGATCACGACGGATAACGCCGCCAACATGATCGCCAGTCAACGGCAATTGGGCGCCACTTTCCAAGTGGGATGTTACGCCCACTTGTTGAATCTAGCTACCAAAGACGTAGAGAACCTACTAATTGATAGTTTGGGAAGAGTAAGTATACCTTTACCTTCAAAATGAAATTAATCTTTACTTGCTCACCGAATTTTCTTTGACAGGCAAAACGAACAATCGCTCACTTTAAAGAGTCGAATCCGTTTTCTTCAATTTTGAAAAATGACCCAAATGGGAGGGGTAACAGTAGAAAATCGTTGATTTTATTGGATTCTTTGAAGAAAATTTTACAAGTGAAAAAGTATACTCCTGAAAAATGGGGTAAAGATGAAAAGAAATCACAATGACATTCTTGGATAAAAACAACAATCGATACCACTTTGGAATTTTTTTTTCAAATTTCAATTTTCCCCTCAATATGAAGGGAACTGGACAAGAGGTGGGATTGAGTATGGAGAAGGGTGCATATTTTACCAGGTATTTTCGAAATATAAATATGACTTCCCTCAATATCTCTTCCATCCCTCCATTAAATTTAAAAAAAAAACGACAGAACTATAAAAATCGATAAAATATTTTTAAAATGAGCAAATTATCACAAAAAAAGTTTTAAAAGCTCCGAAAATCATTCAAAATAGAAAAAGTAATAGTTCTACGTAGGTATCGAAAAAATTTCTTAAGTTGCCCAAAAATTGGTTTGAAATTTATTTAAAATTATTAAAATTGCTAAATTTCTATCAAAAGCAATCAAATTAAAATTATCAGAAAAGATTCAACTTTTTAAAAATTTCCATACAATTTTTTTAACCGCTTTAAGAATTATTGTTTCGACATTTTTAAAATCATTTTTAACGATTCACAAAAAAATGTGAAATATTTTTCTATCTTTCAAATAATTTTTATTACTTGAATGAAAGAAGTTTTGACAGTTGAATCAATACCTATTACAATTTTTATCGACTTTCATGTTTTTTTTTTTACAAATTTTTATTAAAAAATTAAATATTCTTCAGTACGTTTTTTTTGCTACCATATTTAATTTTTTTTAACAACGTACGTTACTATTTCAACAAATTTTCATGTAATTTGATCTATTTTTGGTATTGTAATCATTCTTTTCAATGATTTTTATGATAATTCAAAAATTTATACAGTTTGTTGAGTAAACTTTTCCAGGTTTTACAAACAATTTAATTGACTCTTTATAAATTTTAAAAGAAATGTCACAATTTTATGTTTGGAACAATTTATATTGAGATTTCAAATTTTGTAACTGAAACGTAGGATTCTATTATAATTTCAATATTTTATCCAAAAAAATGATAAAAATCTCAAAAAAATTGGTTTTGAAAATGTTTGGAAGACATACCAAAATCATTCGTTCTCGGTAAGAAATTAATCTCCCATAATTTCTAATCCACTAAAACGAGAATACGTCTCAATCTGTAGGTCTATTTTCAGTATTTCGAACACCAATCGTCTCGAAAATTGGAAAAAAATTGCACCAACCCTTCTCAACTTCTTCAACTTACGCCAATAAATTCTGCTATCATCGATGGCCACTCGTTCCTTACACCAGAAAATTTTCCAATTCAACGCTACTGCGGTTCATTTCACCCCTGCACCCATTTATCCTTCGTCACAGGCGTATAATTTTTCGAAACAGCGTCGTATAAAAACCACCCCTTCTGGTACAACGTCTCCGCCGTTTAGTCCATCTTGTGACACGGGTTGCTCGTTAATTAACCATCTGCTATGAGGCCGTACGTAGTACGTAGTTAGAAGCGATGATATGAAAAATGAATTTTTCCACTTCGCAGCGCCTTCCTCGATCCCATTTTTTCTCGCCTTTTGGCTAATTGAAAAGCTGTCGTTGTCGACTCGTCAATGCCTCAACTTGGTCGAGCCTTTTATTACTCTGCGGCTCATCGCGACGCTGCGCAGAGCGGTTCGTTGTCAATTTTATGCGATCGTCAATCCAGTCGTAATTCGATATAATTCGACGCGATTTTCTGGCTACGTTGAAAATTTGCGGATATTTTAATCCTCGTTCAAGCGTACTGACATTAGTTTTATTTGATAGGTGAAGAAATGGTCGAAAAATTCTCGTAGCTTGGTCATCGGTCAAGCTTCCTTTCACTTCTCCCTTCCACTGGCTGCAGTCTCATTTTAGATAATCTGGTGATAAAAATTCTCGATACATCTTGTCTTTTTCCTTACATCTTGGAGCAAGAGCTTTGAACTCAACGAACGTCAAATGAACTCGATAAAAAGCCTTCAAAAAACCCCCTACAGCACGAGATAAAATCGAATTAACGAGTTTAAAAATGGAGAGAGAGAGAGAAATTCAGCCACATAATTCTCGGTTCGACGTCCTCGAAAAGTAGCGAATCACTGGCGACAATGACCCAACCAGCACCTACCATTCTAATACACTTTCGCCGCAATTCGTATATTCGATTATTTCATCAAAAGCGAAAAAAGTGAAACTAATTGTCGTAAAAGCCTGTTTTTTTTGTACTTTCGACTAGTCGTCGTTTGGCGGTTTTTCTTTATTCGTGTGCCCGCATTCGAATGACGCTGACGACGCGATGACAACGACCAAACGAATCAATAGTTTGTATTTAAAACACGAACGTGAACGGTTACGAAGAATGGGGAAAAAAACACTCGCACAGAGAGGCGACAAGCGAAAGAGAATTTCAAACCTCTCGAAGCCCAGAGAGTTATCCGATACTACTTCAAAAAGATACGATTTGCTTTTGTCGGAGTTCGTTTGGGTGAAATGGCACCGTGTCAACGCAACACGTTCCCAGCACAGCGTAGCACAACTTTTCCCCCAATTTGCAATTATTTTCACCTTATACGAAGCTTTAGACGCGACGAATTCACACAGGTGAATGTTATTTAGAAAAGTAGGGAAAATTGACGAAATTACAACCCTCGCGTGGATAATTGGAATCGAACTGCGATGACAAAAATGCACGGTGCATGGATTAAGGTGTTATTACCGAAACCAAATTGTCCTGGAATTGGATTCAAAAAGCTGGAGAAATGAATTACTACTTTTTTTATCGATTATTTGAATAGTACTTTTTAAAAATTGGTAATGAATTTCATAACGAAGCATCCAAATGAAAAAAAGGCATCGGAATCAGATTCAGCGACCTTGAAAATCGTACAATGGACATATGACCACTTTTATCAATTTTTCACAAAGAACCCCCACTCCTTGCCCCTCTATGACTTGGAAGAGGAGCGAACGAGAATGTTCGAACTGATAAACGATATTGATCCTCTACTCAAATCTCCACTTTTGCTCCAAAAATTCTAAATCGGCCGCATTTTCATTTCTCAAATCATATTTTTATCGGCAAAATTTTTTTAAATTGAAATTTCCTCAAAATTTCTGCTAATTTTATTTCAGAGTTCTCATTTCTATTACTTTTTAAACTTTATTTCAATTGTTTATCAGTTGGGAAGAAATTTTGAAAAACATGAAGTTATTTTCGAGTTGAAAGAAATTTAAAAAATATATGAATTCGAAAAAAGTTTGAAGAAATCAAAGTTAAAAAATTTTCCAATATGTATCAGTATTTTTTCCAAATGTAAAATATTTTTAAATTCAAATTGTCTCAACACTTTTTCAACTTGTATTTTTTAAAAAATTTCAGACTAATACTTTTAAAAATTTCTTTCAATTCAAAAATGTTTTCCAATTATTTGGAAAATTTTTCAACTTTTTTTCAATTCTGAATTTCAAAAAAATTTCAACTTCATGATTTTTAAAATTTCCTTTCACTGAATGATTGACAGAAATTATGAACAGTATAGAATGGAATGAAAATTCAAAAAGCAAAATTGAAAAATTTCTAAGAAAATCGAAGTTTGAAAAAATTTTACTGTTGGAAAGATAATAAAATTGGTTACAAATTCAAGAAAAATTTAGAATTAAAAAAATTGAAAAAAACTGAACTTATAAATCAGAATAAAGGACTTAAATTATCGAAATCATGTTTCTGACAAAAATACTTGATTAGAAGATGATAAAAAAATCCAAGTTTAAAAGTTGAAAAACGGTGCTGTGCTGGAAAAAAATTTCCAATTCGAGAAATCGAAAAAACGAAACAAGAATCACTCGGAAGGACCGACTTTTTCAAGTCATGGAAAATGACAACTTCCAAGTCATGGAAAATAACAACTCCCATTTCCAAAAAGAGCTTCGGAATCGGATTCAGCGACCTTGAAAACCATACAATAGACATACATGACCATTTTTTATCAATTTTTTATAAATAGCCCCCCCCGCTCCCCTGCCTCATCTGAACGGAAACACTGTTGAACGAAACCAATTTCAAAAAAGAACTTCGGAATCGGATTCAGCGACCTTGAAAACCATACAATAGACATACATGACCACTTTTTATCCATTTTTCACAAACAGCCCCCCCCCCTGCTCCCTCACCTAATCTGAACGTGAACACTGTTGAACGAAACCAATTTCAAAAAAGAATTTCGGAATCAGATTCAGCGACCTTGAAAACCATAATTATAGTGAAGATATACAGCCACTTTTACCAATTTTTCGCAACCCCTCCCCCACTCCTTCCACTACTCCATCCCAACCCTATCCTCAAATCCGAAAATCAACACCAAAGAACGATCGATGTAGGTAATACAAAGTGATGAGCAGAGTCTCAGAATCGGATTCAGAGACCTCGAAAACCATACAATAAACTTACATGATCACTTTTTACGAGTTATCGCAAAAATCCCCACTCTTTTCACTACATTCTTTGCAACCCCCTCCACAAAACAGAAAATAAGCACCTAAAGGAAACGAGAATCTCAGAATCAGAATCGGATTCAGAGACCTCGAAAACCATGCAATGAACTTACATGACTCATTTTTTATCAATTTTCACAATCCCCCTCCACCCCCTCCCCCCACTATCAATCAGAAAATGAACACCAAAGAACAATACCACACAGTTATTTTTACAGGTAGTTCCATTTAAAATCTTAATTCTATCACCATACTGTTGTCTAGTGTAAGAATTATGATGTATTCAGGAGAAGGGGTCAAATCTGTGAATAAGGAAAGAGGTGGGGGGGATGATGAAAACGTGATAAAAACACGTCATGTATATCGATTGTTAGGTTATCAAGGGCGCTGACTTCGAAATCGTTGACGATTTTACATAATAACGAAATGCAAAACACTTGTCCGTAATAATAATATAATTTTAATTGAAAATTTCCCCAATACTGTCTTTAAATAACAATGAATTGATTGAAAATCGTTTCTACGACTTTACAAACCTAATTACGCCTCTTCTCCTTCTCTCGGACCAAAAAACTTTCCAAAATTAAAATCAACCATCTTAATTTATTCGGTCAAACGCGTATAAAATCTGGATTCAATTTCGACAAAATCAATTCATCCACTTCAACACAAATAATTCAATCACGAGAAAAAACTCAATCAACCACACGCCAAATAATATTATCATTCAAACCTCAATCCACATCGAACCTCCGGCATTTACTTTTCAAACGCCACCGGCACCGTCTACGCTTCCAGCAAAAAATCTACCACTAAAATCATCGCAGCGGAATTAAGAGGCGAAAAAAAACTTCAAACTCGGTCCACGGCCTTGAGGCGAGTTAAAATAAACTTTTAACTCGGCACGCGGACCAGAATACGCCGGAGGCGGCCCGCGGTACGTTTCAAGATTCAATTTTTCAAAAGAACTAAATTACGAGACGAATTACAAACACAATTATACAAAAATTTTCATTACGAGTCGATTGTACTCGTTTGCTTTTCTTCCCCTTCTCCCCTTCGCCCCATCGCCCTATCTTTTCTCATCAAGACTGCGATTCCAACTAAGATACGTTCTAGCACTTCTATACCGATGAATCTTTTCTCAAACTGTATTCTAAATTTTCATCACATTCGCAGAGCTCCGTCGCATCATCGCGAATTCCTCGCCAATTCGTCGCACTCTGCCGCATTTTATCCACCACTGATTCAACTTTTTAAGCGGAAAAAGCCCGTCATTTGTGACCGTATTAGTAGGACGTAAAAAAAAAAGCGAGCTAGTACCGTATGCTCGTTGTATAGCTCCATATACGCGAAACTAAACACTGTAAATAGAGGTCGTAACTTTCGCAAGATTATGCCCAGTTCCCCAATGCAACCAGCTCTTCACTAATAGACGTCTGTGTATGTTGTTTACCGTACGTCCAGCACTAAACACCGCTAAACCACTGCTATAAAAATCCTCGCGACTCTCCAACCCCTTCCTTCCAGTTAACGGCCTTCGTCGTGTCGTCCTTTTCCATTCGAACCTACACACGTAGTTTCACTCGTGGGAATTTTTCCAAGGAGAGAAACAAAATGTATACAAGTTTACTCGTTGTACAGTATGACACAAAAGTATTGTCAACGGTAAACTCTTCTCAATATCTCATTGAAGATCGATAATCAAACTTCTAGTCCTTCCTACAGGGTGTCCACAAATTGAGAAACCAGTTTGGTTAAAAAAAATGGGGTCTGATTTTTTTTATTGAAATGAAGTCTACACACTGACGCGATTAAAATGTGATATGTTTTTTGAAACCGGTTCAACTAGCTTCGAACCAGTTGTCAATAATATCCAAAAAAGTAAAGATATGAAAAAACTTTGAAACAAAAGTTGTAGAGAATTAAAAAACAATAATTTTTTGTTCCATAACTTTTTACCCATCTTGCAATGGAAAGAAGTTGTCGCACAAAAGGTTGGAGTATAATTTTTTCTATTCAAGTTGATAGCGGGTTATTAAAAATGGATTATATCAAAAATAGTATCAAATAAAAGTTGTAGAGAATTAAGAACTGAACATTTCACGTTCTGTAATTTTTTTTCCATCCTGCAATGGATATGGAAAGAAGTCATGGTACAAAAGACTTGTATAATTTTATCCCTTTTTAACCCATACCTCTTCTCCATTGGTTGATGTAAAAAAAGTTACAGAACGTGAAATGTTCAGTTTTCAATTCTCTACAACTTTCATTTCAAACTTTTTTTGATATCTCCACTTTTTAAAAACTGGTGCAAGATGAACCTAATTTTTCCAAGTTTCTTGGGTGGTTTTTTTTTCAAGCCGATAATTAGTTATCAAAAAGCGGAGATACCAAAAAAAGTTTGAAATAAAAGTTGTAGAGAATTAAAAACCAAACATATAATGTTCTGTGATTTTTTTTACACCTAATAATGGAGAAGAGTAATGGCCTGAAAGAGAAAAGGTTATACTCAAATCTTTTGTACAACAACTTCTTTCCATTGCAAGATAGAAAAAAGTTACGAAACAAAAAATGATTCTTTTTTCATTCTCTACAACTTTTGTTTCAAACTTTTTATTTTTTCATATCTCTAGTTTTATGGATTATTATTGACAACTGGTTGGAAACTACTGATCAAAAAAACATTTCACATTTTAATCGCCTCAGTGTGTACATTTAATTTCAATAAAAAAATCGAACCTCCATTTTTTGACCCAAACCGGTTTCTCAATTTATGAACACTCTATAGTAAGACTAGATGTTTGATTACACTACACCGGTCGACATTTATACTTAAACCTTTGAAATGCTGTTTGAGGTTTGATGGGTAATTTTTATAGCTTTTTTTGCACTAATCACGAAAAAAGCGGTGAAAAAATTCCATCACCCGAGGATTTTTCACAATTTGAATTTTTCGTTTAACGGGGTTTCTACTTTTTTAAATAACTTTTGACACTTCAAGTCGATTTTCTGAGAAAAGGAAGGGTTCTGCGAAAAAAATGAATAGAACATAAATTGTAGAGCGTCAAATTTCCTATCGGTAAAGTTCGAATAGTTTTTTCTCAAGAGGCTTAGATTTCGAGATATTTTGGCTCAAAGTTCAAATTTCAATTTTTTTTTAAATTGAAAATATCTCAAAAACCAAGGCTCCTAAGAAAAAACTAATCGAACTCTTATTAGTAGGAAATTTGACGCTCTGCAATTTATGTTCTATTCATTTCTTCCCTAGAACCCTTTCGTTCCCCAGAAAATCGACTCTAAGGGTCAAAAGATACACAGAAAAATGTAAAACAAATTATCAACAAAAAATCTTTCAATTATAAAATCCTGGCGCAATCGAGAAAAACTGTAATCGTACTCGAACTAGGCACTAAGAAATAGATTAGAATCAGCTACCAGCGAAACTTGAGTGATGGAGAAATTTCAAAATCAGTGCTACATTTTAGACTAAAAACAGTGATTAAAAAAAGAAAATGAAAATGTTGTTTGAAATTTAATGGATAATTATTATTATTATTTTTCACGTTGATCACGAGAAAAATGGTGAAAAAATCCCAGGATGTCAGGATTTTTCATAATTGAAAGAATTTTCGTTGAAAATTTGTTTTACACTTTTTGATGTAATTTTTGAACCTTGAAGTCGATTTTCTGGGGAAAGAAAGGGTCCTACGAAAAAAAGTAATAGAACATTAATTGTAGAGCGTCAAATTTCCTACATGTACAGTCCAATTAGTTTTTTTCTTAGGGGGCTTAATTTTTGAGATATTTTCAATTTAAAAAAATATTGAAATTTGAACTTTGAGCTAAAATACCTCAAAAGCTAAGCCTCCCAAGAAAAAACTAATCAAACTTACGGATAATAAATTTGACGCTCTTCAATTTATGTTCTATTCATTTTTTTCGTAGAACCCTTCCTTTTCTCAGAAAATCGACTTGAAGTGTCAAAAGTTATCAAAAAAAGTAGAAACCCCGTTGAGCGAAAAATTCAAATTGTGAAAATCCTTGGGTGATGGAATTTTTTCATAATTTTTCTCGTGATCAGCGCGAAAAATACTATGAAAATCACACATCTAATCTCAAACAGCATTTTCCATGTCAACCTGTGTTATCGATCTTCAATGTTTTCGTCACCAAGAATACATTGCCCTTTGAACCGTCATGGTATCGTTCTGAGATATTGAGATGTGTTTTCCCGTTGACAAGACTTTTGTGTCATACTGTAGTACACGAAATCCGGCAGTAATACGTGATGGAGGTTCAAAGGGCGGGGGGGGCTCAAAACGGCGAAAAAGGCCGGTACGAGAAAATCAGACGCCCGTGAATATACTCGATACGTACATCGGTACAAGAGAAAAATATAATTTTCATTAGTCTCCGGCTAGTCACCGGGGAAAACCCGGCGGAGATGAGAAAAAAAGTACCAGCCGGGCAATGCGCTGCTCGGGGATTTTACCTCTAATGCGTCGAGTGTACGGTGCTAGGGAGTATATTCACTTAAACAATATCGTAAACAACCATTCCATAGGTCGTATAAACATTTAGTATATATGTAGTGTGTGCTTATGAAAAAGCATAACGTGTCCCTAAACGCGTATATCAGATTATAAGCCTTTGCGTCGTCTGGTCGTGAGCCGACATTGCTCGTTTCGTCGTTGTTGTATTTTGGTTTCTCCGCAGACGCTAATTCGACTGATGTAGAGTAAGCCTCCGTATATGACGTTAATATTAAAATATTATACGAACGATACCGCGAGCTGGTTTCCCGTCTTACCTCTATCCATCCTGAAGTCGATATTGTTATTGATTTACGACAACGAAGACGTATTAGTTGCATAGACCCAGGCAAAGCGAAGGGGGTGCAGTGTTCTTTGCCAATATTCCTAAGGCGACGTTTTACACGTGTAGATTATACCCTAACTGTATTCTAAATACGCCAGATGCGAAATTAATGGAACGAAGGGACGGTAAGTTGGCTGGATGTGTTTTTGAAGGCGGGTTTCGAATGTTTTGGAAATACGAATTAGGGAGAATCAACTCGTAGGGTGAATTATTTGGCTCGTAGACATTTCGTTCGATCGAGTATGAGATTATTTATTATGAATAATTAGACGAAAAGTGAACGACTTAGACGTATTAACCATTTGAGATGAAACTCTTCCAGAAAATATCTTAGCTGAATTTTGACTGCAGAGAGTGCAGCCATAGATCTCCAAAATACAGTCAAAGTATCTGCAGTAATTTCCTAACAAGAGAGGCATTCAAACAAGAAGTAAAATTTTGAGCCGAAATAAAAATAAATCGAAAATACATTCAGGGTGTGTACCGATTTTTCAAAATCAAATTTCGCGACCTTCTTCGCGACTTTTTCCAAGGTATCTAGAATTTACCTCTCAATCCCCCCTCTCCCGCCAACCAAAAAATCAACGAGATCATATTTATTACAGATAAAAATTTCATACACTGAAGGAAATACTTACATCTTTAATTTAAAAAAAAAGACAATCTTTCACAAAAATTTTCTAAAAGTGGGTTATTTTATGTGAAAGAAGACAAATAGTTACTGCCCGAGCGAAGCGAGGGTGAAAATTTTTAATCATGTTAGAACGGATAAAATTGTTGATGTTTATTGAGCAGTTACCTTAGTACGGTCATTTTAGGTTTTGACCCAAAAAAAATTCCCGGAAACGGGAAAGTTCGTATATAAGCTTTATAGAGGGTGTATTTCAACATACCCGACTTTCCCTAAAATCGGTGAATATTTCGACCCCCTTTTGGGCGGTGAGGGGGTTCAAATTTTCGTTTTTCGGCTATAACTTTCAAAATTACGTATTTACGAAAAAATAGTTAGAACAAAAATTGTAGAGAATAAAAAAACAAACAATTTTGTTATTTACAATTTTTTCCTAGGACGTCATGGGATCGAGCTGGGGGCTTCAGAAAAAAATCAATTTTAAAAATTTCCCATTATCGGAAAAAATCACCAAAAATCGGGTTAATCGACTTTTAGGAGCGACTCTTTTGCATAGTACATCCTATTACTATGTAGAACAAGAAAAATGAACAACCGACCCCTCATCTCAAAGTAGGGGGGTGGACCCTCTGTAGAAAAAGTTGCATTTTCCCCCTAGAATATCTCAGCTACAGTGAAAAATTGGTTCAAACAAACGTTGTAGAGCGTTAAAAGACGAACATTTTCCGTTTTTTACATTTTTTCTACATGGTCTTGGGGCCGAGCTAATGCAAAAAGGAAAAAGATCGACGCAGCGTTCGAAAATTCCTCACAAAACTTTAAACCCCCTCTTTTGTGGTCCAATTTGGGTCCAGGGGTTAGATGATTATAAAAATCGACTTTAGCGACCATGAAAACCCCAGAAACCTACCTACTTGTTGAGCTATTGGTTCGCTAGATTTTATACCAGGCCTACACACGTTTCATTTATTGAGTTGATGAAAAATTTTTGAATCCCACGTCGATATTTTTTCTTTTTGCATTAGCTCGGCCCCAAGACCACGTAGAAAAAATGTAAAAAAAGGAAAATGTTCGTCATTTAACGCTCTACAACGTTTGTTTGAACCAATTTTTCGAATTTTTCACTGTAGCTGAGATATTCTAGGGGGAAAATGCAACTTTTTCTACAGAGGGTCCACCCCCCTACTTTGAGATGAGGGGTCGGTTGTTCATTTTTCTTAATCTACATAGTAATGGGATGTACTACGCAAGAGAGTCGCTCCTAAAAGTCGATTAACCCGATTTTTGGATTTTTGGTGATTTTTTCTGATAATGAGAAATTTTCAAAATTGATTTTCTTCTGAAGCCCCTAGCTCAATTCCATGACGTCCTAAGAAAAAATTGTAAATAACAAAATTGTTTGTTTTTTTATTCTCTACAATTTTTGTTCCAACTATTTTTTAGAAAATACGTAATTTTGAAAGTTATAGCCGAAAAACGAAAATTTGAACCCCCTCACCCCCAAAAGAGGGTCAAAATATTCACCGATTTTAGGGAAAGTCGGGCATGTTGAAATACACCCTCTACAAAGCTTATATACGAACTTTCCCGTTTCCGGGAATTTTTTTTGGCTTTTGGCTTTTTTCAAGCTAAATTGTCCGTACTGCCTAATAAAGTACGTATTTTTAACACAATGGAAAGCTGGTATGACACAGGCTGATACAGATTTTGTGGATTTTGGCCATGAAATTGAGAAATAAATTCATGGGAAGTCTGAAACAGAGAGGTTATCATTGAAACGTCACATCAACTTGGACCAATCAGAGAGAGGAAAGATCTGGGCTCTGATTGGCCGATTCTATTATCTTGATAATGTTGGGCGCAAATTTCCGTAATTTTCATGGATAACTCCGAAATGAGGAAAATTTTAGGAAATTTTATTTCAAAATCGGATTCTACGGGCTGAAAACCCTATAAATCATTAGCGCATCAACGGTTTGCATGCTTTATCTCGGAAAAAATTGAGATATTTATGACTATTTTTTGATTTTTTCGAAATAATTTGAAAAAGAAGTAATTTTAGACATTTTTCATATTAACTTAATTGAAAGAGGATTAAAAAAGCTTTCAATTGGTACCATTACCATTCGATTTCGTGCCACTTTGATATTTTGTAAATTTGATGGGAAAAAATTAGCGATTTTCAAAAATGCATGAAATCGAATGGTAATGGTACCAATTAAAAGCTTTTTTTATCCTCTTTCAATTAAGTCAATATGAAAAATGTCTAAAATTACTTCTTTTTCAAATTATTTCGAAAAAATCAAAAAGTAGTCATAAATATCTCAATTTTTTCCGAGATGAAGCATGCAAACCGTTGATGCGCTAATGATTTATAGGTTTTTCAGCCTGTAGAATCCGATTTTGAAATAAAATTTTCTAAAATTTTCCTCATTTCGGAGTTATCTATGAAAATTACGGAAATTTGCGCCCAACATTATCAAGGTAATAGAATCGGCCAATCAGAGCCCAGATCTTTCCTCTCTCTGATTGGTCCAAGTTAATGTGACGTTTCAATGATCGGTTCTATTAGCAGGGTATCAATATAATGATGTGATTATTTGGTCCGAGTGAAGTGAGGGCGAATTTTTTTTGAAGAATATATCAAAAAACCAGCAAAAAAACATATTTCCAAATGATTTATCCTTCTGAATTAGATGCTTGGAGCCAACACCATCCTTCTCCACAAAGGCAGCATTATAATGGGTAATACCATCCACGTTGCAACCAAAAATCATGTTAAATAACAATGGGAAAAGCGCCAAAATTAACCTAGCAGGACTTAAAACAATCATCTCCTACCTACCGACCATCCAAACAGCTGAAATATTCCAAAAACGTCACAAAATCGACATTGATGAGAAACACCATCTCCACATTCAGGGAAGCATAATCCGAGTCACAAATGGATTCCAGTCAATACAATTAAAGCCAAAATGGCATCACAACAACATCCCAATAAAAATTCCAAAATTCTCAGATTTCTTTAGATTTTCTCGAGATTGACAGTGTCCATTCTCGATTTTCAAAGGGAGTATTATACTCCCTTTGAAAATCCCAATCGTGATCGCTACGTAAAATACTTGGTTATTCATTGGTTATTGGCTTCTGTTTGCACCCCTGCCAGAACTTTTATCGATCGTAAATAAAACCAAAAAAATCACTGAATTCTTTCATCGAAGCAATTACGCTCAAAATATATTGAAAAAGCAATAAATACTTGGCGGAGTGAAAGATCCTCTGAACTTGATT
Organism: Pseudococcus viburni; assembly: GCA_033439095.1. Lineage (NCBI taxonomy): Eukaryota > Metazoa > Arthropoda > Insecta > Hemiptera > Pseudococcidae > Pseudococcus > Pseudococcus viburni. Next base: position 187,566 of record JAVBJF010000132.1, read on the forward strand.
CAAGATGTTGCAACTAGATGGAATTCGACTCTGTTTTACATTGAAAGAGTAAAATCTACGCGACTATGTCACAGTCATATTGAACTAGCTACATACTAAAATTGTTCCATTTACTGCAAGAGAACTTCTACTTCTACCCGAACTGATTGAAGTTCTGAAATTATTCGATAAAACTACCGTAAAAGCATCTGCAGGGAATAAGAGTCGACTCCGGAGTCGGAGTCAAATTGATTCTGAATTGACTCCAATTCCGCCTTGACTCCGCAGTCGAGCCGGAGTCAGGGGTCAAGGTCACAGATTGACTCCAGAGTCAAGCGGGAGTCAGAAGTCAAGGTCTGAACGCTCGAGCTCGCGAGGTCGCTCTAGTAACGGCCGAAGTCTTTCTCGCCCGAAGTTTCCGAATAACTCGAGAGGCCCACCGAAGAAATGTAATCGCTGCATGTCATTGAAGCATCTCGAAAGTGATTGACTCCGGAATCAAAGGAGTCAAGGGTCAGGGTGTGAGCTTGACTCCGGAGTTAAGTGGAGTCAAGGGTCAACTTTTCAATTTTTAAATTCCCCAACCCCCTTTTCATCCTCTATTTGTAATATTGTAGGAGGCTGCACTCGGATAACTGATTAATTAATAGCTGATTTCTATTCCCTGCTCCGGAGTCGGAGTCAAACTGACTCCAAATTGACTCCGGAGTGAAAATCGCAGATTGACTCCGGAGTGGAGGTCTGAAATTGACCCCGGAGTCAGGCTGGACCTTGAGAAAATTTCGGAATTATTCATAGTGTTATACCAATTAAAATTGAGTCAATTAGATTAAATAAATTTATAAATTGATTGAATTAAATTTTTTAAAAATAAATTTACTTAAATTTTATAACATTAATTTATCAAATTAAAATTATAATTTATAATTTTACTTGAATATATCTAGATAAAAATTAATCTTTTAAATTAATTTTAATTATATTATTCAATTTCTAAATGTAAGTTTGACTCCGGAGTCAAGGTGGAGTCAGAAGTCAACTTTCTCGCTTGATTCCAGGAGTCAGGCCGAAGTCAGGAGTCAATTTTTTGGCTGACTCCTATTCCCTGACCTTCTGGGTCATCGTATGTGACTTTCGCAAATAATTCCATCTGTTAAGAGCGTTAAAATTTGTGTTGATAAAAGCCAAAACAAAAGTGAAGTACCTATAAAGAAATGCAATCGTTTATTGATAGCGTTTCAAAACAATTAATGACTCGTTTAGAACCTTACGAAAAAAAACTCAGCTTGCTTGTAAGTAGAGCTTTCAATAGTTTTTATATGTACTCTCCCTCACCATTTCGCCATTAATTTCTTTTTTATCTCACAGGATGGCAATTATTCTTGATCCAAGGGTCTACCCTGGTAATATTACGAGATCGCAAAATCTTGGCTCGTCGAAGAAGTTAAAAAAAAGAAACAAGTCAACGTCTCCGTTATGAACACAACATCATCCACCTCCGAGTCAGCCGGAATAAGATTTACATGGGTGCTGGATTTTTTGAATGAACCAAGTTCAAATTCGCATAGAAGTACCTTACACAGACCCACACCATCTTTTTCGGTAATCGTAGCAGTAGATGAGTTCTCGAAAAAGGAAAGATGATAGTCCTTTCCAGCTAATTGGAATGTAATCAAATATTGGATCAAAAATGAGCATAATAATGATCATGCATTGCGCCATTAGCACTTGAATATTTTGTTGAACAAGGTAATGAATTTTTGCAGAGATTGAAACACCAAAATTTCAAGTTGAGGTGAATTATTTATTTTTTTGCAGGAAGCTCCGTCCCTTCAGAGCGCACGTTTTCAAAACGTGGAAATATCACAACCAAAAAACGTATGAAACTTTCCTCAAAAAATCGGAATACGTTAGAGTTCTTAGACAAGAATGAATAGGTCCTTGATGTATGAATTAGGATGTTAGATTAGATATCACTTAAATTATTTAGATTAAGTATGTGGCTTTATTTTTCTTACCGCTCATGAGTTCAGTAAAATTTTAAAACATTTTATTCTGTAATTAAATAGTATATTTTCAACTTCAATGGAATGTTTTCCAATTGAAATTCAATTTTTAAAATTCTTTGGCTATGAGTTATTAGAGCAAAAGTGAGTTTATAATTTAAATTTGTTGTATAACTAGGTATCTATACTTACCGTAATATTCATGGAAAAAATGAGTCAGTAATTTGTGGAAAAACATCTAAAAAATCTTCGGAAATTCTTTTAAAAAATTGTAATTTTTTGGAAAAAGTATTTTAAAATTATTTCAGCTTGTTGAAAAAATCTTGAATCAAGATCAATTATTTTAAGTGTTTTTCAAAAAATTACTCTAAGAAACTGGAAAAAAAGATATAGTGTCTGAAATTTATTCTTCCATCAAAAAAATTATAATTTTCAAGCGATTTTTAAAAAATTGGTTTTTACAATTTCTTCCAGAACATAATGTGCTGATTTATGCTAACCTGGATTGATCATTTTTAGGGCCATTGCATCTTTGGGGCTTCTACCTAAAATTTTCTCACTTTCGCCAAATTTCAGAGGAAAACTCGAATTTTGAAGTATTGAACGGGCAGGCTGCTCCCTTCCCCCTCATTTCACAGTCTAGTCGTATTTAATTGTACCATTTACATCATTTATGAAATTTAATATCTGCTTGTTTCAGCCTTCTTGAGCGAGAATAACACGATAAATTGTCACTCGGAGATTTTTGAAGGCGCAGAAAAGTGGATTAAAAATCACAACGATGCTTTGAAGAAATTAAAGAAACAGAATAAACAGAAATGTGATCTCGGTGCCAATGATACACAATCAAGCGAAGGTGGTGGAATTGATGAAACACCAGGTACGGATCTTATTGGCAAATGATTGTATGTCCGACTATTAAAAATTGCATAATAATTGTTGCATTATTTTTCAGAAAACAACAAATTTCGTGAAAGTAACGGTGTAAGCATTGCAGAAGAAACCCATTCTGGAAATATAAATGAAAACAGTGAACAAATTCAGCCAGTAGCTTGAAAACGGCAGTTGAATTTTCGAAAAAAAATTAACGACAATTTTCGCAAATAGTCAGGTCTCAATCGTACATCCGCGCGCTATTCCTGTTAAAATTGATTTTCCGATTGATTCTTGTTCTGGTCACTAAAACAAAAAATTAAGCCCGCATGCCCTTTTTATCCTCTCCCCCGTTTCCCAGGGTCCACTCCTCAACAATTCAAACGTGTGTATCGCCTTATCTATGGGTCGCAATGAAAAAAATTTCAAACAAAAGTTGTTCCTCAGCATCTAATGTGTATTTTCATTTCTCATCAAAATAAATTTTGGAGCAACTCCTGCCCCCCAAATTTGGAAACAAAACATGTTTTTGAGAAAACCTCAAAAACACGTTTTCTTCATTTTAAACAAATAGTTTCGGAGATACGACAGAATTTGTTATCACAAAAAGTATTCAGAATTGAATTTCCTTTCCAATGAGCTCTATCACGATCATTTTCTTCAACTTTTCCCGACAGAGTGGACCTCTCCCCCTTCCTAGTTTTCACAAAAGTAGAATCCACAAACAAAATTCGCTCTAAAATAAATTCCGATAATAAATGAAATTATGCATTAGATATCGAAGAACAAAATTCTTTCAATTTTTTTCGTGAGTCCAACTTTTGAGATAAGGGGAAGGGGGAGAGATCCACCCTGTCGGGAAAAGTTGGTTAAAATGGTCTTCATAAAGCTCATTGGAAAGAAAATTCAATTCGGAATACTTTTTGTGGTCGCAAATTTTGCCGTATTTCTGGAACTTTTCGCTTAAAATGAAGAAAACGTGATTGAAGTTTTCTGAAAACTTTTTCATTTTCAAATTTGGGTGGCGGAGTTGCTCCAAAATGGATTTTGGTGAGAAATAAAAATGTACATTGGGTTCTGAGAAACAATTTTTGTTTGAATTTTTTTCATTATGACCCATAGATAAGCTGATACAGACGTTTGAAATGTTGGGGGTGAGCCCTGGGGAAAGGGGAAGGGGGAAAAAGGGCATACGGGCTCAATTTCTTTGTTGTAGTGTCCAGAACAAGATTCAATCATAAAATCAATTTCAACAGGAATTTCGCGCGGAAGCCTTTTTTTGTACGATTGAAACCCGACTAAAAGAAAACACCACCTTCTTAGATAAGCATATTTCGTCGATTGCGAATCCAACAGGGACAAACGTCTCCGATGTCATTACCCTTTGGAAAAACTTCGCCATTACTTTTGAAACGTTAAATTAAGATCATCTCCTCCGATATCCCTTCGGGTATCACTCGAGAGTGAAAACAAATTTACACTTATACACACAAATCAATCAATATAACTTTCTCATTTGAGTTTTTGTTCAAAGCCATTAATGAAACTTATTGCTCGAACGACTTTCAAACTATAATCTGTCGGGCACGGCGACGAGACGGGGTGCAGAAATCGTGTTCGATACACACCGTAGCACCGGTATAAGTATTTCAATCGCGGTACGCGTCGTTTCACACAAACAGCGCGAAAAACACGTTAGAGAGAGCGAAACGCAGCTCGTATAATTCGCCCGAGAAAGAAGCGAAAAAAGCTCAACATTTATTATATTTCATATTTAATGAGCCGTGCAGTACGAAATGTTGAAACAACGAACGCGCGCGTAATCGAATATTCCGAAACACCCGTAATCATCGAAGGATTTCGCAATTATCGTTTACGACTACGAGCCGTATAAACGATGGGGGGTTGATGATGATGACGACGACGACGAAAACGCGAAATAACCGACGACCAATTTCGTAAAATCGACGATGTGCCATATTTTAGTATACTTTCGTGGCACAAACGAATACGTAAAAAGTTTCTGTTTCAAAGCAATCCGATGTGTACACGGTGTACATCAAACAAAAACTGAAAACTGATATTCTATCTGTAATTATCGTCTCGACGATATTACGGACCCGTATTAAATCACCGTATCGTCGATAATCCGATACACCCGCAGTGCTGCTCCCTTTCTTCGTCGTGCACACTCAACAAGTACATAACCATCTGTATTTAACTCCCCTCGATATTCCAAGTTTTCTGAAAATCACCTCAATCACATCAACACGTATATTTATCAAGACGTCGGAATTGTTCGAATCACCCTTCGTTCAACCCAATTCCAATATTTCGAAAGATATTCCACTTTCGCATCGGAGTAGAAAAAAAAATACAGGGTGTTTCATAGCTGACGAAACTCCTTCCGACCGCTGTGTAGGCAACTCGTACTGATTCCGAGTATGTATGGTTGCTTGACCTTTGAACTGCAGGGGCTGAATTATACCATTCGGAAAAAATTTAGAATTTTGGTTGGCACGTTCAACGGTGGATTTCACAGTGGACCAGATGGGGATTCTAGGTTTGAAAAAATTGATTTCGTAAACTCAGATTGAAATTGAAATTTAAAATTTAGGAATGCGGCTTAAAAGATCAATTGTTTAAGGGAAAGGCTCAGATTTTGAAAAAAATGGGGGGGGGATAAAAAATTCAAGGAAAAAATGAATTAACCTGTTTTTTCAGTGGGGCTGAAGCAGGAGAGGTATTTTCAGTAGGAAAATAATATATACAGTACAGATTTGAGCGAAAAAAATTGAAAAATCATGAGATTTAATGATTTTCTAAAGTCAAAATTACTAATTTTTTACGATAAATGGGACAATGACTGGAAAATTAGTCATTTTTGACCGAAAATTTAGTGAAAAATCACTAATTTTACTAATCAAAAAATACAGAATTTTTGCAAATTCAACTTATTCAAATGTAAAGAGTGGTTTGTTCATTTAAGAAATAGTTACTAAAATACTTCTCGAGCGAAGCGAGAGCGAATTTAAAAAAAAAAATCATTCTCTCTTATGACATTTTTATGACAAAAACATCTCCTTGTCGAGCTTAAGGGGGTGCCTCGAGCTCCCTAAGCCCCTCCCTTGGGTGCGCCTCTGTGTGGTGCACTTTTACTGCTTTGTCAAGTCGTTTTTCTCCATGTTTTAACCGTTCAAAAATTTTCTCAAATTTTTTTAAAACTCTGAACTTTTTTAAATTTCTTTCCAACCTTGAAATTTTTTCAAGCTTTGAAATTGTTCAATTGTTCCTAAATTTTTTCAAACTGAAATTTCAAACATCTTTTCTCGAAAATTATTCAAATTGTAACATTTTTTTTCAAACTCTTTCCAGCCTTGAAATTTTTCCAAACTGAAATACATATTTTCTCTTTTTTTTTCTCAATTTCTTTCCAACCATGAAATTATTCCCAAATTATTTAGAATTTTTTTCTGAAACTTGAATTATTCTCATCATTAAATTTTTCTTTGCGAAACTTTTTCTACCTTCTTTTAATGTTTTACAAACTTTGCAAGACTATGTGCAATAGGAGTCATTAGGTATTTTTTGTGCCATTTTGTAATTTCAGAACTCAGATTATGAAAAAAACGTTAGTATTGCGGGGATTTAAAAAAAATTGAATTGAAGAAATATTGAGAAGAACTTTACGGTTTCGAAGTTTAAAAAATGTTGAGAAAATGTAGAGAAAAAATTTGAGTTAAAAAATTTGAAGAAAAAAGAAATCGAGTTTGAAAAAGTTTAGAGAAAAAAATTTGAGTTGAAAAAATTTTCAGAACAGAAATTGATTTTGAAAAAGTTTTAGAAATAATTTCGTGATTGAAATTATTTTAGAAAAACGTTTGATTTGAAAAAATTTAGAGAAAAAAAAATCTAGTTGAAAAATTATTCATACAAAAAATGTTGGAAATTGAGTGTAGAACAAAAAAGTACAGAGCTATTTTTATCCTAAAATCAACCCTTGAGGAGATGATGTGAAAAAACGGCATTTTGAAGGACCCTAAAAAAGGTGGCCTGATGTCTGTGGGGTGGTAACTCTTTGGGGTTATTCAGGGGTCCACTTTCGACAATTTTCCGAAATAAAAGCTTTGCAAGGCAAAAATGTTTTTTTTTCTTCCAAATGATGCTAATTTGCCTCCACTGATAAGAGAACCAATGTAGATTCTCCATCAGATCTCAGAAACTAAACAATCAATGGGGATGAAATTACTTCTAAGCTGTACAAAATTTTCTCCCCTTTGGGTGAAAGGCCATTTCCACCATGTAATGTGGAGAGCAGGGGGTGCGAGAACGAACGAAAACAAAGAACAAAGAACCAAAATGAACCAAAAACTTTTGGGAACGAGAACAACTTTGAAAGCATTACAAGAACAAGAACAAGAACGAGAACGAGAACGAGAACGAGAACGATAAGTGAAGAACGAGAACGATGATTTTGCATTGTTTCAATTTTAAGTGAAGAACGAGAACGATGATTTTGCATTGTTTCAATTTTTCTCTTGAAAAATACCAATATTTTCAAGTTGCGAGAAAAATGAAGAACCAAGAACCAAAAAGAACAGAAAATTTGAAGAACGAGAACGAGAACGGGAACGACTTATGAAGAACGAAAACGAGAACAGGAACCAAAATTTCATCGTTCTCGCAGCCCTGGTGGAGAGACCCATTTCAATAATTTATGACAGACGTTAACATTATCTTAGATTGTTGGAAAAAAGTATACGATAGGCCCCCTCCCCCCTTCAAAAATAAATTTTTTATTTGGAATGCATTTCAATTTTTGATTTTTGATTTTTTCAAACAGAAATTTATTTGATTTCGTGGTCGAGAAATACTTTGTATGTTTTTTGAAAATTAATTCATGTATTCATTTTTAAATAGATTTTTATAAGAGGAGAGGTTACAACATGAACAACCAGTAGCAGGCTTAGCAGGGAAGAGAGGGGAGGAAGGCGACAAAAAATCAAAAATTTCCAAATAAAATAGATTTTATTCAGATTCTTCAAATTTAAAAATACGATTCTTTTAAGTGTTTTGCAATTCAAAACGAAAAGTTGAAAATTTTCCCAAAAAAATCAACGTCTCAAGTCGGCCAAATCAAATCCCCAAAAATTTTTTGTTCAAAAAAGAAAACTCAAACGATCCCCAGAAATGCGACAAATTTTCCCACATTCAGACCGAATGATTTCGAAAGTCATAATTCAGTCCCTGCGGTTCAAAGGTTAGGCAAACATACATACTCATACTCAGGACGAATTGCCTACTCGCCGGTTGGAGGGAGGTTCGTCAGCTTCGAAACACCCTGTACGTAAAAGAAAAGAAAGTTGTATAAACCGGGGGTCTCATTGTGTTCTCGACGTCCTCGTCGTATATACAATTTATAAAACTTGACCGTATCTGTTTCCTTTTTCTTCTTAGTTTACTTTTTTTCCTTGCAACTCCGGGGCTTCTTTTGTCTCTGTCTTTTTGCAGATGTTTATCAAACCTATTCCTCTCCGAAGCCCTCCTTCGTCTTTGCTATTTTACTCGGCCGCTCGTTACCCCCCACCCCCTCGGTCTTGGGATTTTCTTCGAGATTTACTCCAACCCTTCTTTGTTCGTACGTAGACGTACTACACACTTGGTCCGTCGTCGTCGTCGTTTCAATGGCACAGTTTAGAAAATTTTTTCGACATTAAAAGTTAATTCCGCGTAAGGTTACGCTTCGTCGAGCATCTATATATTAATACCATTCTGTACGCTGCCACTAGCGGCGGCTCGTTCTCCACTGTAAGGCGGGCTTTCCTCGAGATATTTTTTTTTCGCGTGGCGATTTCTCATTCCGCGTGTACGAAAACTGCGTAGCGCACGTATCGCACGAGTACGTAATTTCCAAACGGACGATTTTTCAATGCGAATTTTCCTCGAGCCTGGCTGCGTATAGGTACCAGCATCGTAAGTCTCTTTAAATCCATACCCGTTCGTTCGATATCGATACACCTACGAATGGGTGTTCGCATCGAAGGCCAAATACGCCCGTATCGGTTCATCGATGAAAATTGCCTAAAATTACCGTCTCGTTGGGTCCTCGTATTGCGTACCAGATTGAAAGAAAAAAGTTCATCACACGCACAAATTTTACCAACGAGCTTTATTTCAGCCGGGTCCTAAGAGTGTTGAGGCGAAAAAACGACGACCGAAATGAGAAATCGATTTACGAAGTCTAATAAGTTTTACTCGAGATTTGACTTTTAACGAGTATTTTTCTCTTCTCATTAGATTTCGAAGTTTTTCCATTTTGTCGTTCGAATCAAGGACGAGAGCAGAATTACCTTTGGAATCGAGTTCAGCGTACTCGAAAACCATACAATCGAGATTTTATCAAATTTTTCCGTCAATCACCCCTCCTCCTAGATCAATTTTCATGGCTGGAGTCTTCAACAGGCGATAGAAAGCAATAATACGAAAAAATATCCCCAGATTTGAGTTCACCGTCCTAAAAACAACATTTATGTTATGTCTGATGACGTTTCTTAGGTGTGCTTACGCAAAGACACCTGCTGACCTCACTTTTCATCTTCACATCATTTTTCAGGGACACATACTTTGAAAAAAATCGAATTTTCCCCATTTTTGAAATTTTCTGCGACAAATTGAAAAATTATTCTCCGTAGAATTTTTTTCTTGAAATTGTCTTACAAGAGGAGCATCCGAATTCAAAGTAGAATTTTGAGCCCAAACAAAAATAAATCGAAAATACATCATAACAAAACGGTATATCCAAATTTTCCAGAGTACAAGTTAATTTCTCGAATTTTGACGAATTTTTGAAATTTTAAAATTATCTTATCGCCCTAGCAAAAAAAAAGGAAATTCGATCTAATCAACGAAAAAAGCTCAAATTTGGTATTTATTCCATTTTTGACCTCCTGAATCAATTGGAAGCAGTTGCAAGACGTTTTGGATCCTCTAGAAAATTTTCGAATTTTCCAGCACTGGAGGGAAGCCCATAAAAGTGGCCCACATGAACTTCAGCACCTATGATCAAGGATTACCTATATCCTATTTGATCGATTAAAGCTGAATTTTCCGAAATTCACAATTTCAAGTCATATTTTTTGACTGAAAATTTTCCGGGAAAAAATTAATTTTCTGCCATAAAATATGGATTTGAACACAAAGTTGCGAATTTTGGAAAATGTTGCTTGAATCGAGCGAATAGGTCAGAAATATTGGTTATGCATGATTATAGGGGCTGAAGTTTATATGGAGCACTTTATGGGCCTTTTCTCTAGCGCTGAGAAATTCCAAATGTTTCTGGAGGGCTCCAAAAGTCTTGAACTGCTTTCCAATGATTCGGTAGTCAAAATGGATTATACAATTTGAGCTTTTTTTCGTTGATTAGATTAAATATTTCCATATTTTGAAGGGCGATGAGGTAATTTTGAAATTTCAAAAATTCACCAAAATTCGAGAAATGAACTTCAGCACCTGAAATTATGGATATGGGGTTCTTTAATACTGTACTTTCGATTTATTTTTGTTGGGCTCAAAATTCTACTTCAAGTTGGGATGAATTTTTGCATCCAAAAAATCATTTGTGACGATTCTCCACTGTCCCCTCCCCCAACTTGACCATTCTTCAAAAATGAAAAAAAATTACTATAATTTTTCCCAAAAATTGATGAAATGATGGGAAAAAATGGTCAAAAATAACGATTTTTCATTATTGACAGAAAATTTAACGACCCTATGAAAAAATTTTAGATCTGGTGAGATCTCAAAAATACCGCAATCCGATTTTAACAAATTACAATAAATCACATCTAATCGCATCAATTAATATATGAAAACCTGATGAAAGTTCATATTCAGTTTGATGTACTTAATCTAATTAAATTACATCTGGAAAACTCCAGATGTAATTAGATATCATTTTATTAGGACATTTTTGAGATAGTTTATCAAAACAGATAAATTTGATGTTAAAATTTTTTACCCGCGGAACACAAAAAAGTGATCCATTTGGAGTACCCTTGAAGAATGGAATAAAAGTGAGAAATGGGCATTTTCCATCAATTCTTAAATTAAAAAAAAAGTCTTCATTTTTGAATATTCATCAAGATTGGGGGGAGGAGGAGGAGGAGAGGAGGCAGGGATGTCAATTGATGATTGACACTGATGATTTTTTGGGAGGGGTACGGGGTCAAGAAGCATTTTTGACCTTCTACTCTCTCAAATATAAATCAGTGAAAATTACCGAAAATCACTGAGAAACAGTTAGAATTGCAGCACAGGAGAAAATCAGTGCAATTTTTTTCACTGAAAACAAATCAGTGAAAGAAAATCAGTGAAAATTCACTGAAAACTCAGTGATATTTATGAAATTCACTGAAAAATCTGTGAAATTCTTTGAATAATCAGTGAAAACTCACTGAATTTTTCCTGTGCTGCAATTCTGACCGTTTATCAGTGATTTTTCACCGATTCGGAATGAGAGAGTACCCCCTCCCATGTGGAATGTAGAACAAAAAAGTACTGAGCTATTTTTATCCTAAAATCAACCCCCGAGCAGATAATCTGAGAAAACGGCTTTTTGGAGGGGTTAACTCCATCTAAAAAAGTTGGTCTGAGGTCTGTGGGGAGATAACTCTTTGGGGTTAATCAGGGAACCACTCCCGGCAATTTACCAAAATAAAAGCTTTGCTAGGCAAAAAAGTTTTTTTATTTTCTAATTTGCCTCCATTATTTTTCAAAGACTTGGCTTTGAAAAATGGAGCGACTATCTATAAGATCTAGAGTTAGACACAAACACCTTGGCTACCTTCTCACTGAAAAAAAATGTAAAATGGACCACTTCAGTAGTTACCAAAATTCACGTTATCGCAAAAGAGAGGGTATGAAAAATTAAATATATTCGAATTAAAATGTAATTTTCATAAATTGTACAACCAAAATGTATTTTCGCTCAAAATTTTCAACTTTGCACAAAAAATTTGCCTTATTTTCTGAAAAAAAAACAACAGCAAAACTTTCGCAAATTTTCCAACTTTAATATAATTTTGTCCAGGGCGAAGGGGGTTTTTTCTCAAGATTTTATGACAAGCTAAATTGAATATGCAATAAAAATGCTGCCTAAAATTTAACAAACAGCCTACACCTCCCGTTCCAAATTTAGCACCATCCCAGGCAACTAAGTTCAGCCGGTCTACGGAATTTCGGCAAATTGATATTTTTCCATTCTCGAAAAAGAAAAGTTTCTCATCAAGGGACTCGAGTCTACGTCGTAAACGACGACGATCAAAGCGGAGTAACTCGCCAAATATTCTAAATTGAAGCGCAAGATAATTACGCCAACTGAAAAAGTTTCTTTTGGAAATTGGATATAAATTGTAGGTCGTTTTTTCGCATAGGTATACCTGAAGAGTACTCTCGACGAGTCGAAAACGCGTAAAAATATAAATAAGCCGGGTCGCGACGAGCTACCGACAGAATAAGAAGAAAAACCGACAAGGCACGTGAAATTGCGATAATGAAAAATTAATTTTCTCATTACCTTTTTTTGCTCGCGAAAGAAATATATAGCAATTCGGGCGCGAGATAGTTTTAAAATGTAAATTACGTAGAACAAACGAACACCGGACAAAGACCATGATTGCGTTAAACTGCGAAGCAACGGAGAGCTGCAGAGGCAGAGCCAAGTTTACAGAAGCGATTCGTTGAACCAAAGAGGGGGAAAAATTGAAATGAAGAAAAAAAAACGAAACGAAAAGGAAAAAATGGCAACGTCGAGGCGAAAAATTGTCGAAACGAAGGCAGCAACTCTCGTTATCGTTTTTCTGCATCCTTTACATCGGGTAATTAATTTTTAATAAATGACAACGACGACGGTAATAATTTTACGTCGTTTTTGTGATTAAATTTCAAAACGCGTTCAATCCGAACCGAATATTTTCCCAATGCAAATGCCACGTACGTACAGACAAACGAGAAAGATGAAGCGATGTTTTTATCGAAAAGTAGGTACGTACTGTGTATAGTTTCAGCGTTGCGTTTTCCGCACCCCCGATTGGTAAATACAGGGTGTTCCATGAATCGTCTGCCAAACATTTTTTTTTTGGATATAACCAGGTACCACTGAAAAAAACTTGAGATGAACATGTTGCCTATCTTAAGAATTTAAGGGGCAAATGCTGCTTCTAAAAAAATCACGTCAAAATTTTTTTTGACCATGGAAATGGACAGTATTTTGAAAACTGAACAAATTTTCACTACATGACTTTTTGCCTAACTCAAAAATTGAAGGGGCCACAATTTTTTTTTCAAAAACAATTTTTAAAAAATCAACTAATCAAGGGAATGGATAGAACGTTGAAAACTGAAGAAATTTTGTTCTGTGCACTTTATGCCTAACGTCGAAAATGAAGGGGCTACGGCTCGCGTAAAATACGTGGGCTTCAAAAATTTTTCGAATTTTCCCAATTTTAAATGACCCTTGGCCCCTTCATTTTTGATGTTAGGCAAAAAGTGTACAGAACAAAATTTTTTCTGTTTTCAACGTACTATCTATTCCCTTAATTAGTTTATCAGGAAAAAAATTTTAGAAACAAAATTTTCGTAACCCCTTCAATTTTCAAGTTAGGCAACAAGTCATATAGTGAAATTTGTTCAGTTTTTAAAGTACTATCCATTCCCACGGTTAAAAATTTTTTTGACGTAATTCTTTTAGAAGTAGCATTTGTCCCTTAAATCCTCAAGTTAGGCAACATGTTCATCTCAAGTTTTTTTTTAGTGGTACCCGGTTATATCCAAAAAAAAATGATTGGCAGACGATTCATGGAGCACCCTGTATAACATCGTAGGTAGGCGAGGGTACGAGCAACCAGGCCAGAGAGTTGGGGTTAGTTGAGAGAATACAGCGGCAGGGTAAAAGCAATGTAATTTATTTGATCATATTTCAAGTACGCCAGTATAGCGAATAAATATTACGCTTCAATCGTTTATTTTATTTTTTTTAACGATGTAACAGCGCTAGGCCAGAAGAGGTGTTCTTTGTGCGATGCGTGCGAGAGCAGACGAACTGAAAATTCGCACAAAGGGCAGCCGAAGCTGGGACTGGGGTCGGGGTTCGAAAACCATTCGATATTGCGGCACGACGGCGGGACGGCGGTTTATGGAAATGGCAGGCGAGTGGTCGGGCATCGATGAAATAATTTCAATCAATTGGATGAGTTTTTGATTGTTTTATCCGTTTTAATTCGCGAAATATCCGGTATCGTTTGGCGAATTTCACGATTGCCAGTGAAATTATGTAGCTCGATCTGACGTCGAGAATCCCTTCGGTTTTGTACTGTTTCGTCGTATAGTAGTCGTGTATACCTAGAAGGTGGGGCGGTTAACATCGACAAGTTGCCTTTCTCGGGTATAAGTGACGGAGACTCTTCACTAGATGGTACTTTTGTGCGGGTATTACCGTTCCTTAGACATTCTTTCATGGCGAGTTCAGAGACACGTAGCTCATTAAGCGAAAAGTACTTGCTGGATTTAGTAAGCAGCGTCTGCCATGAATTTTTCATCGTGTGTTTATGACTGGCGAATGTTTACGTGTTTCTGCGTAGGTATTCAACACGTATTTAAATATGTAGACGAGTTGAATTTTTTGCCCGAGGTGAGCTGCAGAGGTGGATTTGGGGTGTTTGGATGGAAAATATGGAGGCTCATTTCATGTCAACTTGAGCAGGTTCTGATTTTAGGTTTTCCGATTTTGCTCAAAATTTTTTTGCGGATTCCCCTCGATAGGCTGATGAAGGAATCAGCATCATTTCGATCTTTATACTTTAGGAGGTGGGGGGAGATGGCTTCGTAATTTTCGTACAATTGGGATTTTTTGCAAAACAGCTCAACTTTGAAGGCTCAAATCTTGAGATTGGTCGAGTCGAAGGTGAATCTATCCTGACTGACAAATTTGCTGGCGATTCGTTAGCGAGACTGGCGAAAACGTAGCTAACTCTCGATTTCTTATCGAGTAATCGATTTTTAGTTAACGAATCGCTAACTCGGACTGGCGTTTTTTGAGACATATTGCTCAAGAAACGCTAACACTTTTGCGACGAATTCGTCAGTATTTTAGTTAGCAATTCGTTAGTAACTAATACATGATGAATTCGTCGCGAAAACGTTAGCGTTTTGTGAACGATTTTACTCAAAAAAACGCTAGTTGTGATAAGCAATTTGTAAACATCTTTTTCATTTTTTTTTTCAAATTTTGTCAGTCGGGATTGACGTCTAGATCGAGCCAAAGCGTTTGATACAGTTAATCACAATATTCTTTTTCACAAATTCTTCAACTGTGGTTTCCAAACAGATATACAAAGCTGGTTAGTCTCATACCTGTAACCCAAAACCGAAATGAGCAATTTTTTGAAACCCAGAACGAGAACGTAATCTTGGAAAAAATTAAATTTTGAAAGATCTAACCCAAACCACTAAAAAACCGTAACAGAAATAGATTTTGAAAAATTTTCAAATTTATATTCGACTTTTTGAGTTATCCACTCCTGATTGAATTGAATCACGAAGAAGAGACAGGCCTACACTACTTACCAACATGGTGAGTGTGTATGTGATTATGGGAAAGAGGGGAAAAAATTTGCAGTCATCGGTCCTTTATTATTTTATATTGTTTTACTTTCAAATTTCAAATTGTGATTCAATATATTACTTTTGAAAATATGTTTATTAAACTTTAATTATATTTCAAGGTAAGTCTCATCAACACTTATTTCTTTAAACACAAATTGTGAATAAATTGCCAATTACTACCTTTCTTCTGGGTGCTTTACTGCTTTGCTTTGTGTGACTAACAATAATTAAATAAACGGAAAAACGCAAATGCCTTTGCTAATGACACAAATATATACACAGCACTGATGACATATTCATTAAAAAATTAAACCAAACTGATTTGAATTTATTAAATTTACTCCAGTGTAATCATGATGGAATACAACTATTAATATCGACCAAAGTAAGAAAAATTAAATAGGTGCTGTGCAAAATGTATCGGTGTAAGTGTGTGTTTTTTACAATTTTGTCTTGAATATTTCAATTGTAATAAGTTTTGGTTTTGCATAGATTCATGTTTAACTACAGTGGTTGCTTAAAATGAGTTTTTCATTTTGTTGTGTATTTTTGTTTCCATATTTTAATTGTTACTCTATTTACAAATTATTTTTTTTCTCAACAGATGCCATGACCTCAATCTAGCATAGTTCATAACTAAAGGTTTGAAAGTAGTATCAAGCAGATGTGTATGTCCAACAAAAATTAACGAGCAAGTCATAGAATGTGGTTATCTTATAACTGTATGTAAACATTTCTATATTTGTATAATTATCTTTTAGGGTAATCACGCTGGTAACTTGGCACGACACATAAAAAATGCTCACAAAGATTTATATGATGGGTATATGGAAACAAAATAGCAACTCAAAGAAAAGTTAACAGAAGCTGAACTTTCAAGAGGAAGCAAGAACTAGATGTCATTAATGGAGTTTGGTTTTAAAAATGTGACAAAATCTGTTAATGTATTCACATCAATTCAAAAAATTGAAGAGAATTGTGTTATAAAAGTAACTGTTGATGGACGCCCTTTCTCTTCTATTGAAGATATTAGTTCTCAAAAAACAATCAGAAAACTCATCAATGGTTTGAAGTTGAATATGTACTCCTTATACCTATACCATACATCGTGCAAAAGTTGCAAATTTAGTATGAGAATATGCAGCTATAATGGGTAGGTACTTAAATTTCATAATTTTTTAAAAGAACTGAAATGTTATGACCAAAAATTGATTGTGTGACCAAATGGAGAAGTTTTCTTGGAATCAATTTTCAATGTTATGTGGATCAAAAATTTTATTGTATAACTTTCGGTGTAATAGAATTACATGAAAATCATGTGTCTGATTACTCAACGCGTGTTATTTTAGAGGCATTGGCAAAGTACGGAATTACTGAGCAAAAAATCTATGCCATCACTACTGATAATGGTTCAAATTTAAACAAACTAATAATGTTCCGCTGACTACGAATTGGGAAGTCCTCTACCTGCTTGGAGCGCTAATGTTTGTGTTAGGTAGGTACTAATAAGATTGCTTCTTTATGATAATGGATTAAAAATTTGATTAAAAACTAATTATTAAGTGTACTTTTTTGTCGTTATTTTAATTCATTTCCTGAAAATGAGTATTAGTGAAAGGTATTCTATTTGTATGCCATTCATTACAAATTATTTTGAGGGTGTTATTCGGCCTTTTATTGAAGATAAATTGATCCTAAATACAAACAAGTATTTAAGTAATGTTAGTAGACTTGGAGATAAGTTCAACAGCTGATTTATTCTTACAATGAGCTTTCAAACTTAGAAGTTGCTATAATGAGATGTTAGTTTTGTTCTAGATACCGGCACTGATGGAATTGAAACATATACAGCTACCCGTGTCCAGTCCTCAAATGTTTTTGGTATAGCCCTCAACTTAGTGCTGAAATTCAATAATAAAAGTACAGAATTAAGTGGCTCATGTTCCTACAAGGGAGGAAGTAATGGAAAATGCAAGCACATTTGTGCATAATTGATGTTTTTAGAAAGGTGGTGATTAATAAAATCAGTACTTTATTCTTCAGAGAAAGATTCAAATTTATTACATCATTGCTAATTAATATTAATTGCTGGTTGTAGAGCTGATGAAGTAGAAACTGTTAGTTGCACTGACATCAGGTGTTCATGGAATCAAGGATCAATGAGGGATTTATACACCCCTGTTCCAATTTCCGAATACTGCCACGTTAATAAAGAAAAAAAAAAAATACAGCATAAACGAATTACTGGGACAATCCCTGAAAACAGAGATCCCATAAAATAGCAGTATTATCACAAGTTCATTAAAAATTAAATGCAGGTACCATTGCGATATGAAATTTGACAGGTATTTGGTAAAATAGGAGTTAAATACAAAATTTGTCATTTCATTTCAGCTTTTCCCATGTCAGCCTAAGGAATAGGAACAACAATCGATCTTTCTGCTAATTTTATACAATTGTCGCGGGAAGAAGTAACCATTCTTTTAAAAGGGAATGAAAAAAAATCTATCTCGTACCATTCGAATGCCAAAATTCACTAAGGAGCAGGCTGATTTGGAAAATTTTTACCAGTGCTGTGTGATCCCTACTTTGTCTGAAGCTGAGGAAATTTAAAGTAAAACCTGTAATCAGAGAAACGATTCTCTTTGGAGAGATGAGAGAAAAGTGAGTTGAGAAATTATTGGTTATAAAAATTCCTCATGACTTCCTATAATTTTTATTATGTTTTTATGCTATGTAGGTTCGAATTACAGGGAGTATTGCCCACAAACTCTTCACCTATGGAACAAGGAAACCTGCAAACTGGCCTGAAAAAGTGCAGAGAGTATTTTTTGGAAATTTCCATCCAAGTAAACATATGATATTTGGTATTCAGAACGAATCCACTGCCATTTCAATCTACCTGAATGGGTTTTCTGAGGCTAAAAACTGTACAGTGATAAATCATGTTGGCCTTCTCATTAATGTGAAATATCCTTGGTTTGCATTTAGTCTGGATGGATTCCTTATAAATGGCAATGGTGAACTAACGTTGATTGAAGTAAAATGTGAGAAGAAAGGCCGAAGTTTGGAACCAAAATGTCTGGTTGGAAAGCTGTCGTATTTGTTAATTTCTAAAGATGGAAAATTAAAATGAAACAAAATCATAAATACAATTTGCAGATCCAAATGGCACTAGGGTTGTTTAGCATCAAGAAAGCAGTTCTATTAATTTATTGCGGAAAACAAATTGTGTTATTGCTATAGATGTACCCTATGACCCAGGTTATTTTTTACTTTTATTTCATAAATTAACAAACGTGTATTTCGATAATATTTTACCCGAGATTTATAATCTCATCAAGTCACCAGTTAATAAGTAAATTTACATTGTTTCATGTGATTGTAGGTACCTACAACTACTTTTCAAATGTTATTATTCTCTTCAATATTGCCAAAGTTATTGAAGAAGAAATATAAATGAATGATGATGATGATGATGAGGTTCAGCAGTCCAAAGCAGAAATAATGGGTAAAATTCATAAATTATGGGAAGATTCGGCTGATGTGCAAAGTATATAATTTTGTTTTGAAAATAAACTACCAAATTTTTTATTTTCAAAATATTTATGTGTTTGTGATTTTATGTTTAGGTATTCGATGTACTGCACACACCCTACAACTGGCAATTTATGATGCCTTAACTGAGTGTAATGAAACTTGGGAAAATTGTTTAAAAACTTCAAACTTCAACCATTGCCAACATGTTGAAAAGCTTTGCCAAGAAAACACCTATTCTTCAAAATGAAACTAGATATGATTTTTACTTTAAATAAAATAAAATTTAATATTATTAATTTATTATTAATATTGAATTATTAATTAAAATAAAAAATAGAATAAATATTGAAATAATAGATTGAATAATTATATAAAAAAATATAAAATCAAATATTTTATTAATAGAAATTAACATAATTAATAGAAAAAAAAGTATTTCAATTTATAATATAAATCAATTATTAAAGGTTACTATGTTTTGTTCATTAAAGTTAGTTTCTAAAAATACTTTGACTTTGAATGCAAATATTTCGTAGTATGTAATGCATAATATTCTTACCTCTTCAGTAGCAGGGTAAATGACTTCTTAGGCCGTGGCCAATAAAATGTCGACACCTTCCCTCCCTCCTCAAGGGAACATGACTTGAGCCTAATGCCATAAATGATATTGGGGGGTGACCATATTTACGATTCCCTTTAAAAAAAATTCACAAATAAACTTTTTTTTTCAAAAACATTTCGACATTGAATTACTTATGTCCTTTTTCAGTGAATTACTCACATTTAGACATGTCCACATCCAATGTTTTTACTACTTTTTCATCATTTTCGCTATTCTGCTAGTTTTTTCTACTCATTTCGCACCACTTATTAAATTCCTCAAATACAATTTCATTTGAGGAATTAAAATAGAAGAGAGATAATCACAATCCAACCAGCCAATTACTCTTTCACAACGCGCGACCTTTCATCGACCAAGAGACCCCCTCGAAAACTACCACGACGAAGGTCTTTCTGTCGAAAAATTCCAGATCCAACTTGGCGAAAACTTTTTCACAATGTGGCCCGCGGATGGATAATTCATTCGACGTGACACCCGGCAAACCCGGGCGAAGATGGTAATGAAAAATTCAAGCAGGTATTTCGCACTCGTATAAAAAAAAGTGACATCCAGCACGATGAACCTGGCACACGCTGACGATTCGTGAAACGAACCAACCAACGATGGGCATTCGAATTTACGACGCTGATGTACAAATGGTCGCAATGAAACGACCTCCTGCCTCGGGTATTCTCGAACTCGTCTGTATATCGTTTTCGCATTCCAACATATTCTAAACATCCCTGGCTCCGGCCAAGGGGGTGAAAAAATTACACAGAATTCTGACAAATACCATCCAGCGACTGCTGCCGGCGCGAGATAATAAATTTATGAACACGCTTTAAACGACGACGACTGCAGTACGAATAAGAACAATAAAATCTCGCCTCGCTCTCGAAATAAATTACGACAAAGGTCGGTCATCCCCTCGCGTCTGGCCGACCAAAAGGTAAAGTGTACCTGGCGGGACGGAATCTGGAGAAAGTAGCTAAGGCGCAGCCAGAGTTGCTTCTCGCGAGTCAAAAAATTTCACAATCGTAAAACTCGTTACTACGTTAAACGTTTTATTTCACGGATGGTAGAGGCCGGGAAATTAAAATAGAAATGACGCCTCCTCGCCTCCCGCCTCTGCTCGGGCTCGACCAAAAAGCAAGAGGAGGACTTTCACCGGTATAGAAACTGTTCGGCGTGTTTCACGGCGAAGCTTTATTCTTTGAAACGAAAAACGCTCTTTCTGCGAAATAGTTAAGCATCTGTTTTTCGACGAGAGCGCTTCGGCTTACACAAACATAAACATTAATTTCTTTTTGAATACAAATGAAAAAAAAAACCAGGAGGAGAAAAAAACGTAGAATGTTGAAACGAGCATCTGTTTTGAAAGTGTTTGTGTCGGGAGGTTTCCTCCGCTTTTTTTCATCTCCGGCAGCCCCTCATCTATCGTCCTCTTTCTATAGTAGCCTTTTAGGTAATGTTTTTTCCTCGTCGAATTTTTTTCGCCTCGAATACGTTCGAAAGATCGTTTCTTTTGATTGTTTTCGAATTCGACGAATTATATCTTATTTTATTATATAAAAGTCGTCCGAGGGGGGAAACAAACCCACCGATGGAAATAATTTCCGACCGATGAAAGCTAATTACGAGCCTCAGTCGAGGGGACGGCGGAGGAAAGCAGGAAAATCGAGTCAACCGCGTCGATAACTTGGGCAGCAACACGACCGAGAAATAGGCCTTGGAAAAACTTAATTCTCGCGAAACGATACCCTCGATGATCGCACTGGCGGAATATTTCCCAACCCTAGCGGTGTCTTTTTTCATTAAATAATTCGTCGACGCGACTACTACTCGAGTCAGCCTGAACCGCAGCATGATGCATCATCCAGCGGCGAATTATTCCGGTAAATGCGACGAATCGCCGCCGAAACGTTTGGTGAAATTTTTAATCAACTTTGCAGCCTTCTTTTTCGACTTTTCTCCGGCCTACCCTCGTCGACTCGCCGCAAAGAAGACTATATACTTTAGACGCAATCAGATTTCATTAAAAGTTGACAACGCATTCGTCGAGGAGAAGAAAAACTTTTGTTTTAGGAATTTTCGATGAAATTCGCCCCACCTCTTCTCTTGCTACCTCCGCGAAGCTGGTTTTTCGCAACGACGCCATCGCGAAAAACTCGCGAGTAATTTTTAACACTTTGTCGTTGAAGAATTTCCACGTTACGGTAGCGAAGCGACGTGGCGAGCAGGGGACGAGGAAGAATTTCGAGTGTTTCGAATTTACTCGTCGAGTCCGCGATCTCCGTCGCTGGTACGATACAAAAGAGAGAAAGAATGGATTGAAGATGAGGAGGAGGAGGAGGGTGGATGCGGATGAGCGCCCAACGAAAGAGGTAAAGTTCGAGTGCTTTTTTCCTCGAATGTGCTTTGAAAAACAAACATTCTCGCACGTATAGGTATCCGTATTTTTGAGTATAACGAATGCTGCTAAGTTCTTGTCGCGATGTCGAGTAATTTGGCGATTATTTCGACGAAAAAATACCTACTCATACTTGCAATCTTGGATCACGTTACGAATTCGGGCTTTTTTTCGACATAATAAACGACTGAAGCGCATTCAAAATAATACTTGATGAATGTTATTCAAAAAGGACGAGAAAATACAGTTGAAAAAAAGAGAAATAAAAGTGAAATGTTTTCGTGGTTTTTTAACGAGAAAAAAATCGACGAGATTTCATCATAATTATGAGGCTGAAAAATCATTTTATTCCCAAAAATGCTCCCTTTCCCCTTGTTCAAGACTGATTATCGCATGAAAAAGGTGACAACGGAAAATTTTCATTTACTTACTTCCCATAAATATAATAAAGTGGTTGAAAATGGCGAAAAAATCTTTAAAAACCACACAAAAATTGTTGGGAAATCGCGTTACTTGTTGAAACCCCACAAAAACATTACGAAAATCAATAAAATTGATCAAAAAGTTGTAAGAATGAATCAAAATTATACCCAACTTGTTAAAATACCATTAAAATTGATAAAACCGGCGAGAAAATTGTTTAAAATTGTACACTTGCGATTAAAAATCGTTGAATAAATTATCTACGCCTTGTTGAAAAAATTGTTAAAATTACTTGAAAATACTATAAAAATTGACCGAGAAATCAAAAAAGACGAACTATTCTGAATATTTTGTTATTTCGTCAACAATCTCAGCGATTATTGAACATTAAAAGTAAGTACATAAATTTCAAAAAAATCCAACAATTTTAATCATGGCGATGATGTTGGTTGGGAGAGGGGCAAAAATTTCCTGTACAAATTGATCACCAAACTTGTAACCCAAAATCAGACACGATCTTACATTTGGACATTGCGGATTTAAAATGGGTAATTACATTTTTTCAAACATAAAAAAACTTTTAAAAAATAATCTGAATAGTCCTGAAAGAAAATAATGAATTAGGATATTTTTACCCGCAGAATACGGACTGGTCGGCAATTTTTTATTATAGTTCCTTTTTTTTATTTTGAATAAGTAAATTTTGAAATATTTCGGGTAAAAAATCGGTTTGGAAAATTTGCATAAAAAATATCGCTCAGAATTTCTACATGGAAGTAATTTCATTTGCTGATTACAAATATGAAATTTATTTCAATTTTGCTTCACTAGAACTGGAGTACAAATTTTTCGATTTTTTTGAAAAATGCCAACCAATAAATTCAAAAATTGTTCGAACAATTGTTAAAATTATCTGAAATGACCAAAAAAAAGTTGGAAAATGTTTCCAAATGAAGCAAGAAATTTTTGAAATTATCAAAAGCCAATGAGTTATCTTAAAGTTGTAATAGGTATAATTACTCGTATCTCATGGGTTTATTTGATATTTCATCGATAGGGCGGGGGAGGGGGGTATTTTTCATGCAACCAAGTACTTATGCAAAATTCGAACTTTTTTTAAACTTGGTAAAATTTTTCATCAACTTATGGATGAGTAAGTGTACTGCCTAAAAAAGACTTGGTATCAATTCGAAATTTTTTGGTCCATGTTTACCCACTCTCCCCATCCCTTAGTATAAGCTCGAACTCTCAAAATTTCAAATTTTTTCGTATTTTTTGTGAGTGGGTTAATCGTAAATATTATAAATATTGAAAAGTAAAAAAATATTTCTGGTTTTTTCTGGGGGGGGGGCATGATTTTTGTATGCATAACCAAAAATCCTGGTTTCGAAAATATTTTGGAAATGAATACAAAAAAAAAATAATAATACTGACTGATCGATTTTGTGAAGTAAATTTTCACTTCAAATGGATATAAGACAACCCCAGGCCTCATTTCCTTCTTCGAGAGTTCTCAAATTACTGTGAAATAACCTCAAACCACAAGTTGAAGTTACATTAAGGCAAAAAAAAAATCGAGAATCCCTTAAAAATGGGAAATTGCTTTTGGGATCATTCTACGACCATCTAGATTGAAAATCGATCCACAAAATGGATCAAAATCTATATACTTGGTGTACACATTTTTCGTATCAACTTCTAAAATATCTCCGAGGAAAGCGATTTTGACCATTGACAAAAATCAGGTGAAGGCCCCACCACTCCAAAAAATTGAGAATATCTGAATTTTTTTATTCATCAAATCAATAGTTATAATACCTTCGACTAACCATCCGCAAAAATGCACAGAAAATTAAAGATAGGTAATGAAAATTAGACATGAACTTCTGCTTGGGAAGGGAGGGAGAGGTGAAGAGGGGGGGGGCATTAACTAAAAAATTCCAAATTTTTTCCAAGTCTTTATGAAGTCTTTTTACAACTATTTATGGCACAGGTCCTTCAAATTTTGAAAAAAGTTGAAAATAGTTGCACCCTAGTTGAGATTTTTATGTTTTTACATAATTTTTTGGTCGATTGCCGGAAGGAATATTTATAATATCTTTGCGAACCATAAAATTATTAGTAAAATAAGCCCGATTTGTATGAGCATATTTTGACATGGATATGTCTTATGGCTGGGGGGTAAAATTTGAAAAATGTAACGTAACTCTTGAAAAAAAATTTATGTACTTACTTACATCATCTAAAGATGTCAAAAATGAATTTTCAATAGAAAAAAAAGTAATCAGGTAGAATGTTTTCAAAACTGATTTTTATCACTAGTATTTTTTTTTAAAATGATGTCAATCTCTAGAACACGAATGGACCCCCTCCCCATCCCCATCCGCACCACCACACCATTAATATGAATTTTTACCCATATTTTGCTTGATTTCACTGAAACTCTGGGCAGATCTCTTGGAAATAAAACTTGCCTTCGAATTTTATTTCCTTTTTTTTCAGCTTCCTACAATATTAAAATCGATGAAAAATTTTTCAACGAATGCCTATCCCAAGAAAACCAACGCAGTGTTCGAAAATCACGCCAAGCACATCAACAAATTCTACGTATTCCCGTTTTGGGAACCACCTCGACCAATTTAGAACTTCTCGCGAATTCTTTCCAACCGACGGAAAAATTCAAGGCCACGACGCTTGAATGCCGAAAATTTCTAATAATCGTCTGGAGATTGCGAATTTCGCGAGAATACAAGCGAAATAAAATTTCTCTTTTTCCAGACTGACGCTGAATAGATGTGCGGTCTATGTGGGCGCTTACTACCTACCGAGGAGGATACGAACACGATGGAGATTAGACACGGTATTCAGAAAATTTTTCAATGCTCTTTTGATCAACGAACGTCAATAAGAGAGACTATGAGATTGTGAGGGGAAGGGGGTTACAAGAGGTATGCGTATATAACGTTAAAACCCCAGAAGCAGCCAAAGCATGGTGAAGAACGTTTTAGAGTAATTGCTCCGTTGAGAAATCTTTTCAGTTTCGTATTGTCCAGGTTTTTGCGGCGTAGCATCGAAGCTTTCGTATACCTATCGAGAGAGTTGCCTGTATTCAGGTGCACACGTTAGTCTCTCAGAATGCTGATAAACAACCGACGCACGTGTGCAGATAGGTATTTCTTTTCAACGTTATCGACGAGGCGTCTTTTACCTACACCTTTTTTTGTATGTGTACCTTGCTCGTGTATAACGTCGGAATGGAAAATTTTCATACGCGCGGTTGAGTCGCGAGAAACAGCGAGAAAGCATTTGTTATCTCGATGAATTTCCAAGTGGTATTTTTCATCCGAAGTACCTGCATACGTAGGTTATACGCAGCGAAAAAGAAAACGAAGGGAATGTTTGAGGGGGTGGATTGAAGTGATGCGGAGAGATTGATAAAAAGAATTCGTCGAAGAGAAGAGTCGAAAATCGCTGGTTCGAAGCTGAAAAAAAATAAGAAGCTCCTACACATTTAAAAAAAAATTGCCTGTGCCAATTTTCCGATCGATTTTTCTCAAAATATTTTTAGATAGTGAAAATTTTCGAAATTTTCCACGTTCGAGAAAGAGTTCGTCGACCTGGTCAATTTTAACGACGTCGTTGATCCGATTACGAAATTCGTCATTTTGTACCTTACACGAGAACGAATCAGGAAGTTTTTTCCGTTTCTTTTTCAACGTATTTTTATTTTCGTACCCGAATTCGATATCGTAATGGATCACGCAGCGATCTTTCCATACGCTGGTGTTTTTTCTCATTCTCGAATACGCAGGATACGCGGAAGAAGATACATCGTTCTGGCGTAGTTTTTTTTCTTATCAATCAAACCGTAATCATTGAAATACACCGCATGAGTATGGGATTCTTTTCCGAATATTTGGTTTTTTTCCTCGTCTTTTTTACCAGTTTTGTGAAAAAAAGTTATAGAACTGCGGCAGCGAAGAGGGAAAAAGTCGAGAAGAAGAAATAAAACGAAATTTCATTACGGCTTTGATAAAGTCCGTTTTTAATTTCGTTAAAACTTTTTTTCTCTTCGGTTCCTTATGGCGCTGGCGCGCGAAAGAAGTAGATAAAAATGTAAAAAATTCCAAATCGACGTGCCCGTTATCGGGCTCGCGAAGGTTTTTTTCTTCGTGTGCTCGGCGGGAAGTCGAAGGAGAGTTTTTCTTTGCAGGGCACGAGTTTTTTTTCTTTATTCGGCTCCGGAATCGAATCGGAGCGCACGAATGGGTAATACGTATTACGAATCTATATTTGGAATTATTACGTGAATGGGTCGTGTACGAATGAGAATAATTTTTATTCAATTTCCGATCTCGAATCGAATGGGATTCTTTGAGAGTGACTTGTTTATGACGATGGAATTTTCCCAAGGTTGGAAGTGTTCGTTGGTATTGTTCGATGTACGTTTGAGGCTCATTTGTGCCTCGAAATAAAGATTAATTTATTTGATTCTCTTGGGTATTTCATGAATGTCCGCGCGAAATTAATTTTTGAATATAACGTGGTACCGCTGAAAAAAAACCTAGAGATGAATGTGATACCGATTTTGGAAATTTAAGGGGCAAATGCTGCATTAAAAAAAACACGTTAAAAATTTTTCACCCATGGAAATGCACTGAACAAAATGAAAAATGAAAAATAAATAAAAAATGTTAAAAACGATGAATTTTATCCAAAAAAAGATGAATAGGGTATTATCAAAAAATTATGAATTTTATCAAAAAAAAAAATAATGACGGGGCACCATTCACAAAATTAGCAAAATTTATTCTAAAAAAATAACATTTATCGCAATATTTGGTAAAATTCATTGAATCGATATAATTTTACCAAATTTCTCGATAGATATCATTATTTTAGAATAAATTTTGCCAATTTTGTGAATGGTGCCCCGTTATTATTTTTTTGGATAAAATTTATTCATTTGTTTTTTTAGTGTGGATAGTACTTTGAAAAGTGAATAAATTCTCATTTTATGATTTTTGCCAAACTTTAAAATTGAAAGAGCTACAAAAAAAATTATTCAAAATTTTTTTTCAATAAAATAATCATGGTTATGGATGATAAGTACGTTGAAAACTGAAAAAATTTCGCTCCGAAGATTTTTTGTCTAAAATCAAAAATGAAGGGAGTACGTGTTATTCGAAATAAATGGACTTCAAAAAATTTCCATGTTTTCTCAATTCTGAATAACCCTTAGCTTTAACCCCTTCATTTCTAGTGTTGGGCAAAAAGTCTACAGAACAAAATTGCTTCAGTTTTCAACGAACTACCCATTCCCATGATTGAAAAATTTGTCTAACGTGAATTTTTTTAAAGCAGCGTTTGCCCCTTCAATTTTCAAGATAGCAACATGCTCGTCTTAAATTTTTTTTCTGATGGTAACCGGTTATATCCAGAAAATAAGTTCGATAGACAATTCATGGAACGCCTTGGGCATTTTCTCTTTGACTTTTTTCAATAATTATTTCATGTTTGAAGAAAAACACCGGTCAGTCTTGATTTAAAACAAACTCAAAAAATTATTGACTCGATCCCTCCACCACAACCTGAATTACATAGCCTTACATGCCCAAAATTCAATATTTCAAATCTTTGGTCAAAAAATATTGAAATTTTAAAAGAGAATAGTTATGTAAATGGGTGTTTGTGTGAGAATTTTTTTCAATTTTTCTTTTGCATAATTAAAGAGGTTTATTTTCAACTCCCTCCCCCAAACCTCCTAATTATGAAAAAAAAAAATGGAAAATTCTCACGTATACGCACCTATCTACTGACTATTTTCCACAAAAATTTCAAAATTTTTGAACCACTCCCCTCAAAGATATGAAATATTGAATTTTAGACATATAGAACAATATTTTCCGAATGGGAGGGGGGAGGGGATGGAGTCAACATGTTTTTTAGAGTGGTTTTATATCAAGACTGAGCTTTTGAGTGATTTCGTCTCAATTGGAAAAAGGGTACCCGAAGAGCCTCTTTCCTGGATAACCCTTCAAAAACCCCTTGATATTGGTAACTCTGACTTAAATGAGATCAAATAAAATCTTCTAATTCCGAATAAATTTTAAACCAAATTAAAAATCCCTGGTAAACACCTCAATCCCTTCCAAAACTTCAATATCGACAGCCCAACAACACTCGAGTCAACTAAATTGCAGAACCCTCAATTTTCAGGCATCATATCACTAAATAGCACACACATCATATAGCTTCCATAAATTCAATCGTAAACCCCCTTTCGTCACTCATCCCCCTTCTCTTCTCCATCTCACCTTCTGCATTCAACCATTGCATATCGACCCATTCGTTCATTTTCCACTCGCAGAATGTCGATCACGTTTTTCTCGACTTGTCGGCTTATTAAAAATGCAATCGAGATCGTAATAAAACATCCACTGCCGCAACCGACCGTCATCTTCCTCGCAGATGTCATTTTTAGCACCGCGAGTGACCACGTTTGCCTCTCTTTCGGCGTTCTTGTATCTTTACCGGTCGCCAACGTCGCTATTCCACTGCACCAGCAATAATTGTACACACTACGACGACAGTAAGTAACGAATGAAACGAGTCGTAGTGTAATTTTATTAGAATTGAGTACGTGATATTCGTCGTAGCCTGGATTCCATCGCATCAGCACGACGAGATCGAGAAACGTCATTCTTGCTGGGTTTTTTCTGTACCTTTTTTTTTGTTTCTTTTTTGAGCACGTTCGAATACTTTAATTACGAGATGAGTTCAAGTTTGAAAAAATTCCCACATTCGGTTCAATTTTATCGATCGATTAATTTTCAAGTATAAAGGAGATCCTTCAGAAGAAAAACTCTAAAACATCAAGGAAATTCTGGTGACCGCATGCGCGAACAAAATTTTTTTCAATAGAAATGGTTAAGCCTCATTTTTTAAGACCAAGTTCGAAATATTATTTCAGCTTTTCTTCATCACGTTAGGATTTTTTATGCATTGGAAATTTAATGGAAAATATATGTGACCTTCCATGACAAAACCGACCTTCGGGCCGAAAACACCTAGGGTGTTCAAGAAGGTTTTAAATGAATTTTGAAGGTTTGGAGACCAAAATTATAAGAAAAGTGAAAAACTCAATTTTCAGCCCGAAGGTCGGTTTTGTCATGGAAGGTCACATATAATGGCATGACAGAGAAAAAGATTTGCACAACAAGAGAAATACCAATGAAACAATTTGTAGAAACGACAGGTTTAATTGAAATTTCACGAAGGAACGGTAGAATTTGAGCTAAGCGAAGCGAGGACAAAAAATTATGATGTCAAGGTTTCAGGATCAAAAGCCAGGGTCAAAAGTCGAGGCTCCAATGTCAAAAGTCAAGGTTCCAGGGTTAAAAGTCAAAGTTTTAGAGTCAAGGGCCAAGGTTCCAGGGTCAAGAGTCAAGATTCCAGGGTCAAAAGTCAAGATTCCAGGGTCAAGAGTCCAGGTTCCAGGGTCGAGAGTCAGGGTTTTAGGGTCAAGGGTTAAGGTTCCAGGGTCAAGAGTCAAGATTCCAGGGTCAATAGCCAAGGTTTCAAGGTCGAGAGTCAAGGTTCCAGAGTCAAGAGTCAAGGTTCCAGGGTCAAGAGTCAAGATTCCAGGGTCGAGAGTCAAGATTCCAGGGTCGAGAGTCAAGGTTCCAGGGTCGAGAATCAAGGTTCCAGGGTCGAGAGTCAAGGTTCCAGGGTCAAGAGACAAGGTTCTAGGGTCAAGAGTCAAGGTTCTAGGGTCAAGAGACAAGGTTCTAGGGTCAAGAGTCAAGGTTCTAGGGTCAAGAGTCAAGGTTAATGTTCCAGGTTCAAAGTTGGAGATGTTAGGTTGGAGGTTTGATGTTTGAGGTTGGTGGTTGGAGGTTCAAGGTTCAAAATTCAAGTTTCCAGCTACCTCAAAGGTCGCCTTACACCCGGAAAATTCTTGAGGCGATTTGTGAAAATGATTTTCATCTCAAAGGTCATTCCACCCTCGAAAACTCGAAAAAAACATGGGATAATTTGTAAAAAAGTTTTCGTTTCAAAGGTCATCTTACAACCGGAAAAATCATAACATGATTTGCGAAAATGATTCCCATCTCAAAGGTCATCTCACCCCAGAGAGCTTGAAAAAAGCATGGACGAGACGATTCAAAATCTTACTTTAGACTCGAACGAACGGCCTTTAAACCTTCAACAAAAAGGAAAAAATCATCGCAAACTTCGATGGCCTTTTTAAAACGACTCCCCCCCCCCCCCACCACCATTCGCTTCCACACTACGTTCAAACGAATCCCTAAACTGCGGTAATTTTATGTCCACGTCTCGTATATATTTTTTTTCATCCGTTTCTTTTCTAATTTCGCCAAGGTGTTAGAATTTTTCTACTCTCGTTTAATGGAAGCCAGACACACATTTCGCCAGACAATAAGGAAAAGTAATTTTCCGTTAATCTACAGTAATTATGTGAGGTAGAAAGCAGATAAAAGTGAGTTTCGTTTAATAGCCGGCCAGTCGATATGGGATTACCGTAGGGTCGTATGCTTTCTCGGCGTAGTCCACGCCACTCCGCACATATTACGCACCGCCACGCTACAGTCGAGCTGAAGCATGTAAGTATAGTTTTCGAAGAGAGAAACCCATCGCATCGGCTTTAAATACGACGTGGTAACGAGTATTAGAGCGTATTAACGGCGATAAAATAAGAACCAGAATCGTCCTTCCGAATACACGCAAAGTACCCGAGATACGGACGCACACCGACGTCGCGATTATATGTATAGGTACCGGAGAGGCTATCGCAGCAGCCGCAACTCTCAACGCACAAATGTGCCACTGATTTCCCACGGGACAGGCGAACGCCTCCGCTGCCTGGGCCGCCGTACACAGGACGAAAAATAACGGAGCGAGAGAGACGGTACCATAAGAGAGAAACGTTTTTACCCAACACATTATCGTCACGGATGAAATGAAAACTGCGCAAAGACAAAGAATAAAGAAGAAAATACCAAAAATAAGTTAAAAAGAATCGAGAAGCGAAACTTTCCGTTGCTTTTTTTTCTCCCTCCTGTACCCATCTCTGATCTTTCTTGGTCTACATTCGAAGCGGGGGTTTACTTCTGCTATGCTGCTTTACTGTACAACGAACGAAAACTTTTCGCCTAAAATAATTTCAAAAGTGACGTCGAAAGTTTTCAAAATATAAATCTTCAACGTTATACTGGACCTCCCTCCGTACCTCGGCCATACGCCTTTAGCGCCACTTTCGTCGCCAACCATTAAAACACGCGCCCTGGCCATGGTCGTACGCTGCCGACGGTACTCTCGCTACACATATTCGTACAGCACAGCGCCAAAGTTCATTGCAACAAAAATATTTTTCTTCCTCGAAATAAGGAGCGGAAAAAAAACGCGCAGCGGAACGTCTGCACACTCTCGCCAGCCTCCAGGGCATCTCCTCCCACCGAAGTTCTAACATACCCCCACGATTACCAGCCGAACGAAACGCAGTTTTCGTTTCATTTTCAATTTTCCACCGAAATAGAAGTAATCGTGAAAGAATTTGACAATTTTCGCTATTATTTATGTACGCAGTAAACTACGCCGACATTCGCGTTGTTTTATCCGTTTGTTCGGCCTACCCCTGCCCCCGCCCCTGCCCCACGGACCCCGCTGGCGTTATTATTCGTATTTCCGCGCGCCAGACGAACGCGTCTCACTTTCGTATCCCTTCCTCGTCGCCATCGTACCGGTGGTATTTTAAAATATGGCGCGGATAAATATATTTCAACAATTAAACTAACATTAGCGACATGCAAAAATTTCACGAAATGGTTTATAACTGTTTAATTCCATCTTTCTTTCTTTTTTCGTTCGGTATTTTATTTTTCACGAAATTTTTACTAGGCTGCTTTTCAACATTCTCGAACTGATGAGACGAGATGATCTTTTCCTTTGGTCGGTTCAAAATGGAAATTCATGTCCGGTATTTTAAATTAAGAGAAAAAATTTTGAGTTGAGAAAATTTAGAGAGAAAATTAGAAAAAAATTTGAGTTGAGAAAATTTGAAGAAAAAAAATTGAGTTGAGAAAAATTGAACAAAAAAATTTTGAGTTGAGAAAATTTAGAGAGAAAATTAAAATAAAAAAATTTGAGTTGAGAAAATTTGAAGAAAAAAATTTAAGTTGAGAAAATTTGAAGAAAAAATTTAAGTTGAGAAAATTAAAAGAAAAAAATTTGAGTTGTGAAAATTTGAAGAACAAAATTGAGTTTAGAAAAATTGAAAGAAAAAATTTTGAGTTGAGAAAATTTAGAGAGAAAATTAGAAAAAAAATTTGAGTTGAGAAAATTTGAAGAAAAAAATTTGAGTTGAGAAAATTTGAAAGAAAAAATTTTGAGTGTAGAAAATTTGAAGAAAAAAAATTAAGTTGAGAAAATTAGAAGAAAAAAATTTGAGTTGTGAAAATTTGAAGAAAAAAATTAGAGTTGAGAAAATTATACACACGACACGAGAGTCAAAAAAACAACAAACGCAAGTGATACAGTCGTTCACACACAAACTGTTCGTCATTACGTGATAAGAACTTGGAAAAAAAATGATGCCGCATCATTTCCGACAGTACTTAAATGAAAACAGACGCTCGTTGATTAAAACCACTTCCGACCTATTTTTGATCATAGGATCCATGGGAATCAGTTTTTCGCGTTTTCTGAGAAATGACGTTTTTGGAACATGTGACCTTTGGAACTAGACTCCTCAAATAATACACCAAATAATCTGTCAGCTCTTCAATAAAGCGTCTAGATTAGCCTCACATATGACCAGATTCATAGAAAAATTTAACCCCAAATTCTGACTCCATTACATTTCAAAGTAACACGTAAATTATTTCAAAATCAACTCCGGATTCCATCACAGCGCCAAACAGAGGAATGTATTTACGGCGAATTGGTTATGCAAATTAATTAACATCATCGAATTCCAATTGCAACGCAAGCATTAGAAGGCAATAAAGCAATACTTTTTTCTCCTCAACAAAAAACGTTTTGAATTTCATGCAAAAATATTAGATTTTTTTGAAACTTCTCTCTCAATTATAAATCAGTGAAATTATCGAAAATCACTGAGAAACAGTTAGAATTGCAGCACAGGAGAATATCAGTGAAAATTTTCAGAATTTGCTGAAAAATCGGTGAAATTTTTTGAAAAATTAGCGAAAATTCGCTGAAAATCAGTGAATTTTGCTGATTTTTTCTGTGCTGCAATTCTGACCATTTATCAGTGACTTTTCACCGATTTAGAATGAGAGAGTGGAAAATTCGAAACAAATTCTTCAATTTCTCCATCAAAACATAGGATAAAAAAATTGTTCGAGCGGACACTGAACCTGAATTTGTCAAAGGTGAATTTCTTTTTTTTCGAATCAGTTGAATGATTTTTTTGACAAGTGGAAAAAATTTACTGAAAACCTATAGCGATTTTTGACTGAAAAAAATCAGTGAAAAATTACTGATTTTCATTATCTATTTCACTGATATCGAAAGGCGGAATTTCACCAAATTTGACCAATTCAGATTTGAAAAGAAGAAGAGTAAAATTTGGAGAATCGCAATTTTAGCCAAAAAATTGATCATCTCGAGTTTTTAACATAGATAAATGATAAGTGATAAGAAACTGAGTAAGTAAATAAAATTCATCAATTATCATCTTCATCACTAAATTCGACTATTACTCCAAATTACAGTCAAAATTTCCGAATATTTGAGAATTCAGAAAATTTTACTGAGTTTTGAACTGATTTACCAAATATTACCATAATCAATAAGACAACTGAAATCACGAAAATTCTGCAAAACTTGTATTATTTCAAACAATTTTTCAAAAATTTTACGGAAGTTTTGCAAAATTTGTCAAATTTTTCATAAAGTCATCCATTTTCAAGGAAATTTTCTCAATTTTTTGTTGAGGTCATGGATCTTTCGGCATTAGATAAAATACATCCGAAATTTTATGACCTCAAGAAATCTTATGTTTAGGTACAGGATCCGGGGTAAATATGCGTAGAATGCTTCCAGTTTCCTAAAAATTGCAAAAAAAAATTGGGATAACACAGAATCATAATTATGCATCATATTGCCACGTGTACAAAAAAATTTCTCAATTTTTTCATTTCAGTCAAACGAAAAATATTTGTAATTTCGACGTGGTTTACAGAAAATGGGAAGGGGGGGGGGGAATGTAAAAAATAATTTTCTAATGATTGAAAATTTTGAAAAAAAAATGGTCCAAAGGCAGGATTTTGTTCCCAAATGTCCCAAAAATGGTTCTAAAAATGCACGACAATTTTTCGAAATTATTTTTATCGATTGGGGTGAAAAATTTTCCGGGAATTCAAAAAAGGTGATTTGAGAGCCATATCAAGCTTTCAATGCTCCAAAAAAGCTTCAAACCCAAAATTTAGTGATTCGTATTTGGAAATTTCGTACTTTTCATTTTTGAAAAAGCTTTCAAGTCCTTTTGGAGGTTTCAAAAATTTCAAAAACAGAAAAATCAAAACATCAAATTCTTTGATTCCAAATTTTGATGTTGAGCTTTGATTTGAAGATCTTGCAAAGTTTTAAACGTGCATGAATCATGGAAAGCTTTTAGCAAGGATTTGTGAAAAACCAAAAATGTCTTCTAGAAATATCCCTTCTCCTCTTCTTCATTTGCCTCTCCTTCTCCCTTCCTAATTTTTCCTCAAAACAGTCAAGAGTCAAAAATTTGCCCTTATTAGGATTTTTTCGACTCTTGACAAATTTTAGGCTTTGAAAAATTGGAAAAATGCACCACTGCAGTGGTTTCAAACGTTTTGGACCCCTTACGCCATTACGAGGGGATTTTCAGTAATTACGGAGAGAAATATTCATCGTGACTTTGTATTATTTTCATTTCTTCAACTACTTTTATTGACATTTTTTTAAAATTCACTACTTTTTCACTTCTTTCAGTACCATTTTTTTTCTTTTTTGTGGGTTCAGACTACTAGGTCTATCAGCCCATGCCAGCAATAGAGACACCTTGCTTAAAAATAAAACTCATACTTGCTAGAATTACACAAAAAATCATCACTAAACTTCAATCCGATCGAATAAATTTCGAATTTGATTCATCACGTCGATTATTTCCCACTCAGTAGAATTTGATCATGATGCATAACAAAATGACTTTCGTATTTACGGCGAATCGGTTATGCAAATTTATTAACACATTTGAATACCAATTGCACCGAAGCAGCGTAGCAGGCGATTATTTTTCGGTGAACTTTTGATGAGAAAAGTGATTCAAATTCAGGTATCTGCTCTAACCCCGATCATAATTAATACCACAACCATTACAAAAATAACATCAACTCACATGAAGCTCCGTTATCTCTGGTATACAATATCGACGCCAGCTTGGGCCTTTCCTCCGTCAGCACGATCTCGGTTCGAGACGAGAACACTTGGAACAAGTCTGCTATGCACAGTATCCGTAACTGTCGCACTTGGAAGGTATTCACCTCAAACTGGATGCCGGCTTTGGTGACCCATAATTCGGGAAACGAGTCTGTCCTATTAACATCCAGATCCTTCTGCGTCAATTTGGTGCGGTTTACGAAAGTAGCGTTCATCTGTAAACACATACAAAAAACCCAAACGAAGAAAAGGTTAGAAAAAATAAACGAAAAAACCGTATTACGACGAGACTTCGGTAGCGGTGGCGACCGTGTTAAAGATTTTCTGTCTTTGTTGCCACCAGACGAGGGCAAAATACGCTTACGATTCTTAAATAAGTTTCAACGTTTTTAGCAGACGTTCGTTCGTCGTTCGCGAGATGGAGTTTTTTTCACTAGTTCCTGATTATTTCTGCCAAAAATGGGATTACGATTCTCTAAATTCATTTCCAAGTTTGATTTTTTTCTTCACTAAATTTTTGCAATATTCAATCCTATTTTTTTTTCGAAGTTGTATCCAATTTTTGAAATTTTCCAACAATAAACTTGTGTTTTCAATTTCATATTTTTAAAATAATTTTCCCAATCTTTGAGTTGAGATGAAATTTTATTGTCAATTCAAAGTTAAAAAAATTGAAGAAAAATTTTCGAGTTGGAGGAATTTTTTTTAAATATGTCGTTGGAAAAAATTTGTAAAAATCAAAGTTGGAAAACATCAATTTAAGGAATTTTTAATTCGGAGACAAATTCCGAAATGAGGTGAAAAAATTTTCGAGTTGAAAGAAATTTTAAAAAACAGGATAATAATTATTTCCTGCTGTAAAATTTTTCGTGCATTTAAAATTTCTCAATTTTTCGAAATTTGATTTTTTCAAATTTTTTCCAACTCTACACATATTATTGTTAAAACTTTCTTCCAACTCGAAAAATTTTTTCCAAAAATTTTAGAATTTTTCCTGAATATTTTTTTCAGTTTTGAATTGAAAAAAATTAAAAAACAGGATAATAATTATTTCCTGCTGTAAAATTTTTTGTGCATTTAAAATTTCTCAACTTTTCAAACTTTGATTTTTTCAAATTTTTTCAAACTCGAAAAATTTTCCCCAATAATTTCAGAATTTTTCCTTATTATTTTTACAATTTTGAATTGAAAAAATTTTCTTTCAAGTTTTTCTTAACAAAATAATTGGAAGAAAATTTTAAAAATATGAAATTGAAAAAAAACTACAGTTGGGAATATTTTTAATTTGAATACAATTTTGAAAAAAATTTAGAATATTGAAGAATTGAAGGAAATTTAAAGTTGAAAAAATTCCAACTCAAAATAAATTTTGATCTAGATCGTTGAAATCTCATTTTCGGCAAACATATTTAGGAACTGACGTTTTTCAGTTTTTCTTTTCGTATTCGCTCTACCAAGTACCTCGCGAGACGTCGTCTGCACCGAACACCACGAATAAAGGCGACGACCGACTGTACCGAAAGTAGCAACGGTTTCGAGAAAAGGGTAAATTAAAACCTCGAAATAGCGAAATAAATTCGTTACGAGATATTTCATTTGTTGCGCGGCTGATGTTTGAACGATGAAATAGCGAGACTAAGTATAATATATTTCAACTGCCGGGTCTTTTCTTTCCTCGTCGTCTCTCCGTTTACTAGTTTCCTTTTCTATATCGCCAGCTTGCCCCCGTTCTTTACTCCGAACACTTGTTAAACTCCCGTTTTATTCGCGCCTCGGCTCCTTTTCTTCTCCGCTTCGGGTCCGCCACATTTACACGCAAGTTGATTGTACCTCCGAAGATCATTTTCAGCACAATACGGATCCCAACAACCCTACGTTTGTCCGCCGCTATAAACAGAACGAAAATGTCCTCGCTCGTCCACTCGGAATAGCACATTTACACGAACGACCACAACGACGACGAAATCTCTTCCTTCTCCGGGTTATTTAATACGCGATTAATTAAAATGTTCTCCTCGAATTACGCTCCCCCTCCACCGACCTTATCGTACTTCCAATTATTGTACGCGACGAGACCACCGCCGTGGACTCGAATCGACCTTTTCAAAGGGTATGCACACCACGTATGTGTACTCGGGACGTTACTCTTTTGTTCCAATCGGTATCAAATATCTTTTTCTCGACTAGTTACGATATTAATAAAATATAGTACATTTTCTTATACGTAATACTACGTACGTATGTACCATCGCATATACGTATATTTCTTTGAAATGGCCTTTTATACTCGACTCGAAACGCAGAGAACGCCATTACGACCGTTGCCGTCTTGATACCATCTGCCTTGTAATATTATATTTCTCGAAATATTAGCCTAATATCTCGATACACGTTAAATTTATCGGATTTAATTCCAAGGCATTTACTTATTTCGAGCCGAAAGCTAACAACGTTTGCGGAAATCCGATCTAATCAACCTTTTTTTTTCGAATGAAATCGTGGTTCCGAAATTCTTGTTGCGAATAAAGTGAATACCACAGGTGAAGAAAATTCGAAGATATTTACATACGAGGAAAATTCAAGAGAGGGTTTGAAATCATAACATCCAGAATAAAAAGGGTGTTTAAAAGGCCATTTTCGTGATCATATTAATTTTCAGACTTGAATAGTCTAAAACAGTGGTAAGAATATCTACAGCTTTATTATACCACTTGATCGTTTCTACATGTGGCTGATTTGTTTTTTTGGTTGTAGTCTAGAACTTGACTACCACTTTTTTTTATCGACGTCCCCTTCAGAACGATGTAAGAACGCGATTCCATAAAAAAAAAATCGAAAAAATCCGGTGACAAGTCCGAGAAATTTAGTAGTTAAGCTCTTTCAAAAATACACCTCGAATCAACTTTTTCTAATACTTAACTACCTACCAAATTTCTTTGACTTGTCACCGGATTTTTTCGATTTTTTCTTATGGAATCCCTTTATTATTTTGTAAAAAGAGTGGTAGTTAAGTATTTTCTAAAAAATACTTGACTGAAAATTTATCTACAAGAAAATAAATTTCATTCGGTTTTGGGTTACTTCGGCAAATTGTCGCGAATAAATAATACAGGCTGTTTCTATTGGTATAGTTCTGACAAATGTAAACAAACAATCACAACTTCATCATTTTTTACTTTTTTTAAGAGAAGGACTGTGTAATTTATTTGTGCATGAATCGGTAATTGTAAAATAAAACTAAAATTTATGAAAATGGACCACGAAGTAGTGATAAATCACAAATTGATTGGCTTAAATACGTTTTTGGAAATTTATTATTATGTTACAAGCTTAATAGTCTACAGTCCAACAGGCAAAAAGTGCTCTAGAAATCAAAATCAGGGTGCTTTTTTGGGGCGCAAAAAAATCAGTCGGCTTATTGTGAGCATGGGTTCCATAGTATGAAAAAAGTGGATTTTGGATTTTTGCCCTTGCACAATAGGAAGCTGGGGCCTAAAAACCCCATTTTTTCCAATTTTTTCAACTTGACCGGGCGCAAAAAAATGTTCACAGTGTGATAGCAGACACTCCTCCGACTCCAAATATATGTCACAACCCTTGGGCCACTTGCACAATCCCTATTGACAAAAATGCTAGCAAATGCTAGCACATTGCGCTAGCATTTTTGTCAATAGGGATGGGGCCCTAGGCCCCCAAAGTGCGATTTTTCGCCAAATTTGACCATTTTTGGCACAATAATGCCTCTGTATGCGACATATGGTCGGGGGCGCAAAAAAAAATTAAACGAAGTGTATACCCACATTCATTCCGCATCCGATGAGCCAAAGTTTAAGGAAAATGGTTTGCACAATACGCCATGGTGGAATTTCAAAGTTGAGAAAATGTGTAATTTGCACCCATTTTCATCATAAATTAAGTTATCAAAAAAATTCTGAAACTTGGGTTGCGACCTATCAAAATGGATTAAAATTTTACAAGCAGAACGAAATTATTGGTGAAAATTGAATTTAAGCAATTTTGAACCTTTTTGAGCCTCAAATTGAGCTCCATTTTTGAGTATTTCCCAAAAATTGGCATGTGACCTATGAAAGAATGCAAGAATTTCGTCAAAAATTCAAAAATGTCATACAAAATAATTTTTGAGCAAATTTTGAGAATTTTGAGCCTCAAATAGGATCAAATTTTGAGTATTTTCCAAAAATTGGCATGTGACATATGAAAGTGTTTGAGAATTTTGAGCCCAAAATAGGATCAACTTCTGAGTATTTTCCAAAAATTGTTATGTGAACTATTGAAATGACATAAAATTTCTTCAAAAACTCAAAAATGTTATCCAAAACCATTTTTGAGCAATTTTTGAAAATTTTGAGCCCAAAATATGATTCATTTCTGAGTATTTTCAAAAAATTGGTATGTGAACTTCCTTTTTTTTGAAATATAAAGACAATTTTAACTCAATTCGTGAATAAAAATCAGTGGTGAATAGAACAAAAAAATTTTAACATTTCATATGTCACTGCCATTCGTTAATCTCCATTCATCCTATTGAGGAAGACCAAATGTAATAGAGAGTCGATTTCAACGAAAGTTTATTTGAGCCACATGCCCACAGTTAAATCTCATAGTGTGATCATTTGGCTAGGTCACACGCCTAAATTCAATTTTCAATAATTGTTCCGAAAATTTACTCCTTTTAGAGGCTACCGAAGTTTCGTTTTTGCTGCTAATCGTTAGTAAAATTAATTCCCGAAATCTGTGTGATGTGTGAACATGCTTAATATTTATTACGGTGAATTTTTAACGAATTTTTTTCCCCCGACACATGTGATGAGGTATGTCAAAAAAAAAAAATCCTGGGGGCTAAAATTGTGGTTAAGGCAGTGGGAGTGGACAATTAAATAGGCTGAAAGATCAACCAATTGTACACATTTTTTTTTTTTGAATCACATTTTTTCAGCAACTTTAAGCAAAGTTATGAGCATTTAAAAAAAAAAGGGGGCCAAAAATTGATTCTATTCACCCCGACTTACGGTACTAAAAAATTTGATCAATTTGAGACTCAAATTCTTGAAAATTGCTCAAAAATAGTTTTAGATGACATATTTGAATTGTTGGAAAAATTCTATACCACTTTCATATGTCACATGCCAGTTTTTGGAAAATACTCAAAATTTGATCCTATTTGAGGCTCAAAATTCTCAAAATTTGCTCAAAAATTATTTTGGATGACATTTTTGAATTTTTAACGAAATTCTTGCCTTCTTTCATAGGTCACATGCCAATTTTTGGGAAATACTCAAAAATGGAACTCAATTTGAGGCTCAAAAAGGGTCAAAATTGCTTAAATTCAATTTTCGCCAATAATTTCGTTCTGCTTGTAAAATTTTAATCCATTTTGATAGGTCGCAACCCAAGTTTCAGAATTTTTTTGATAACTTAATTTATGATGAAAATGGGAGCAAATTACACATTTTCTCAACTTCGAAAAACCTACATGGCGTATTGTGCAAACCATTTTCCTTAAACTTTAGCTCATCGGATGCGGAATGAATGTGGGTATACATTTCGTTTAATTTTTTTTGCGCCCCCGACCACATGTCGAATACAGAGGTATTTTTGTGCCAAAAATGGTCAAATTTGGCGAAAAATCGCCCTTTGGGGGCCTAGGGCCCCATTATGCAAGTGGCCCAAGGTTTGTGACATATATTTGGAGTCGGGGGAGTGTCTGCTATCACACTGTGAAAAATTTTTTGCGCCTGGTCAAGTTGAAAAAATGTGAAAAAAGGGAGGTTTTTAGGCCCCAGCTTTCTATTGTGCAAGGGCAAGGGCAAAAATCCAAAATACGCTTTTTTCATACTATAGGACCCATGCTCACAATAAGTCAACTGATTTTTTTGCGCCCCAAAAAAGCACACTCAATGAACACTTTTAGCAGTTGGACTGTAGACTATAAGCAACATTGAAGTAATATTTTTATTTCAATTATGAGGAGTTCTGAGAAATTTTAAATGCTGCGGAAATAGCGCGATTCGTTTATTCCAAAACGTACAAACAACATTAGGTAAGTGATCTACTGTAGATATATTAACAATATTTAGGAAATAAATTAAAGTGGTACAGAACCAATAAGTGGAAATCCAACCCACAGAAAAGTTGAAATGTTGAAAATGCTTGATTTTATTAAATTTATAATTATTGAATAACAATTTTTTTCCTTTTGTGATGTTGATCACCTCAGATGTTCCTTTAAAGGTACCTAAACTCGAGTTATCACTTGTGATTACACTATCTAGGAGGATCGGCTTATAATGTTGTGAGATGACGATGCCTGAATCTGCAGAAGAATATGTAATCACTACAGCTGGACCTAATCAAAGTAATACTCCAGTATTTAACCCAAGTTACGAGCATGAGCTACCTCAGGTATGTAAAGATGAAGTCAATGTCAATGAGAGTAGTATATCACCGGGAAGAGAACTAGCTCGTTTGGTTACCAAACTGCAGTGTAAAAGCTCATTGGCAAGCAGTAATATTTTTAATATTATTAACGAAAGCGAAGAAATGGTGCATTGCATATTGATTGTGCTAGAATCAAATATTTAAAACTTTTTAAAGAAAAAGAATCTCGAAAATGACGCCAATGCAATTAATTTGCTTGAACAATTCGATTTTGGTAAT
Organism: Pseudococcus viburni; assembly: GCA_033439095.1. Lineage (NCBI taxonomy): Eukaryota > Metazoa > Arthropoda > Insecta > Hemiptera > Pseudococcidae > Pseudococcus > Pseudococcus viburni. The sequence continues at coordinate 230,188 of JAVBJF010000132.1, forward strand.
ATATTTAATGGTTTAAAAACCCTGAGTGGACAAATAGATTTGTTCAGTTTATTATTTAATTATATATAAATCTGAAAGAAATTTGTCTAGGACAGTGCATAGATCAATGATTAGATCGCAGTATAGTAAAGTAAATTTCAAGATGTAGATGTACTCAAAGTTGATGTGTTGAAGCTAGATTTATCTAATTCTAATACTGAAATACGACAAGCAATGGTAATAAAGGTAGGAGTCTAATTGTGAATGTGCTTAATTATCACTTCTAAGCAACAAGTAATTCTCTCGTTAATAAATGTGCATAATTATTACTTCTCAACAAAGTGTTGTTTTTTTTTGCACATAACTGTATTATTTTCAATATTTCAATAGATGAAAAAGTCATGGTTTGAACCCAAATACCAGTGATACCTTAAACATGGTAATTGATTAGGGAGTGGTCACCGGAACTAGTAATTCAATGACTCAGGTGCCAGATGATTGGACTATGGAAAATTTCAAGCTGGTAGTGCTAAGATTCAAAGGAGAAGAGAAAGTCATTTATCCAAATCCAAGACCTGTAACACCGGTTGAATTTTTCAGTTCTCTTTTTAATGATGTGTTTCTCAAAAGCAAACCAAATTTTACGAACGACAAGCTACGTAAAGTAGTCAAATACAGGCCATAAAATCAAAGATCACCTTTGAGAAATCATAAGCAAGTCATTCACAATCATAAATGAAGAATACTTTGAACTTGTGAAAAGATATATCTATTTAAGATTAGTAGAAATACAGTTTGTTGTTTCTTTATGAGTTATTACAATGGAAAATGTATTTGATAATACATTGGAAAAAATAAGATTAGTTAGATACCTAAAGAAATCACAAAACTACATATGCAGCTATTGTCGACATCGTGAACCAACGTTCGAATGTACATCGGCGGCCGCATTAACGGCCCACCTGCGGCGAATACATTCCAACGACCAACTGGCGTATGAATGCTTTAAATGTGGGACCATCAAAGTTTTTGAATTATGCTTTAAGGAAATGTTGTATGTGATTAATGTAGAAAAACAAAACTTCATAGGAAGACCAGAAAATAAGAAATGCTGGTTAAATCAAACTTTTAAAAAAATATTATATTCAAGATTAATTTTTATGAAAGTGATGATTTCTTTTCAATTTTTATTGCAATAAAGTAATTATTTTCCATGTTTTTGATGAGTATGTGCAGTATAATAATGGCTTAGGATTGCGAATCTGGGTGGAATTATTGAGTAATATATTAGGAAATGAAATTACAAATTTTAAATATTAATTGAACTATTATTATTCATTATTTAGCTACACTAATTGTATTAAAGGGGATGTTAATGGATGCCATATTAAATTTGATATGTGATCGAAACCCATCCGGAATTAATTTAACTTTTTGTCTATTTTATTTGTATACTTCGTACTTAATTTTACTCGATCGTTAAAAATTGCTAATTTATTTTTTTTTAATTATGAATATTGCTGGACAAAAAATTATTGGAACGTGAACTCGAATAGTTTGATGAACATTAATTTTTAGAGAAAATTCGTACTCAAATTTTGCATCGACTGTGATTTATTCCTTTTCCTGAGCAGGACACCAATTTTTTGACAGTCCCAATACTTTTTAATTAAGAAATTTAACCGTGGTATCTATTAAGAATTGCTTTTATTAATTACTTAATTAATTAATTGATTTGTTTATTTATTTGTGTGTTGATTAATTAATTTATTGATTTATTTTATAACTTATTTATTTTTTTAAATGTAACTTTATCGTAATGCATTTTTTAATCGTGAAATTTTAAACGTAACTTTTCGGGATTGCTTTTCAAGAAAGAAAAAATAATCGTCTTCCAAAAGTGTTTTGTGTTTCGAGTAATTTATTATTTCGACATTGAATGTTTGTTGTAAATATGTTTCTACTTCGCATTATTCTTGTGACCTTTTGTATTTTGTTGAAAATTGATTTTTTAAATGTGAATTTGTATTATGTAAGTGGTAGATACTGTTACTGTTAGATTTTTTTCCACCTATATTCTCGAGCAAGAAGACAAATTCGTCTTACTTTGGAAAATCATTTCAAGAATATTTTATAGTCTCCAAAAATTTGTAATCAGTTCCAGCCTTTAAAACAGACATTTTTTTTTTTTAAATCAATAAACCTGCGTAAAATATACAATAGTTGTTCATTTTTCTCGGTTGAATAAGTCGTTTTATTTTCATCTTCGTGTGTTTTTTTTTCTAAGCATAGGTATTATCAAGTTTTTCAGTTTTCAAACCAAATTTGAACTTGGATTCTTGTGGAGGGGATAGGGCAGTTGTCAGATCCAAAAACTGAGATTACTAATCAGTGATCAGGGCTTTATGAAACAAATTTGATACATTTTTTCTGAATTGAAGAAAAATTCGAACTTGATAATGCAACCATTATCATGCAGTAGACGTACGTATATTTTTAAGTACGAAAGATTCAAAAGGTTTTAAGAGCATTTTGATTTAAGTCGAAAGGAAATAACAATGTTGCCACTTTAACACAACAAAAAGGACCAAACAAACTGAATAATGTTAAATTTGATTACTGCACTTTGCATGAACAATTTCAAAACTTTTATGTACTTTGTATGTTTAAGTTCATGCTTTTTAAATATGCCACTAGGAATCATTTCTGTCAGTTGAACTTTTTTCGATAAATGAAAAGGGAAAAGGTAGCTAGAAAGTTGTGCCTAGACTTCAAAACAATGCAATAAAAATTCACCCCTCCACATTAATTTATCTCACCACCTTTAAAAAAAACTGAACAAATTCAGTTTTTTATGAAACAGTTTTAAAACGTATGAATTTTTGCCAAAATAAACAATGCCTTTCCCTCCGATTTTACATTATCTCTCATTTTAAGGAAATTGCCAAATCGGTAATTATCGATGATTTTAATATGTCAAAATATTGACCAAAATCATTCAGGGAAATGTTTTCGGATTTTTTTAAATATTGAAGAAACATGAAGAAAGTGATGATTTTCAGAAAAGCTATCATTCTATTCATTTGCAAGGAGCAGCAGACCACAACCTCAATTTTCTGGATGTGTATATGTTTCCCTGAAGCTGTGAACAATGCACAATTTTTTTTATTATTTGACAATTCGCCACAGATATGTGCTGATGGGTAATTTAAATATTTGGTAGGTGGATACCACATCCAGGGAGACAGTGAATACCCACATTATGGTTTCTTACAGGGACACAGGATGGCTTCTACAGTTCAAAAATGTTTCAACAAGATGCATAGCCAAAGTAGGGTGATTATAGGAAACACTTTCAGTGCCCTTCAGAAACGATTCTCAGCTGTTTATCTAAAATTAAAATCAGTTTTACAATTGACAGAATGGAAGAAAGATGAATAAGCTGTCTTGCATTTTACTATTTGTAGATATGAAGATTGGATTTTACTGTTTAATATTATATGTCCTAGTTTTTAGAGAAATTCAGAAAACGACCTTAAACAATTGAAAGCTGCGATCTGTTTCAAAAGTTTGTTATAAACTTTCATCTTCATCGCTCATTAACTGAGATTTTAAATCCTACATTTGAAAGATCAATGAAAATTTGTACCTTGTGCAATATACATACATGGATGGGACACCTGCCCAAACATGGAACCGATTTCAATCAATTCTTATCCCCTGATTATAATAATGGGATCTGCATAGATCGATCACTGATTCATTGGAGAATCAGCTTCTAACTTTTTGATTGGTCAAACTATATATGACACAATTTTTTCATTTGAATTTCTACCAAAATTTTGTGGACCAATTAATCGATTAATAATTGATGCTTCCTGATTATTTTTTAACAACACAATCGATGCAGCATCGATTATAATAGTTCCATCTCAGTGCCTGTCCCATAAAATCAAAAGTTTTTGATAAATCTGAGGAAGATGTTGTGGAGTAGGTAATGATTTTGAATGCAGTGGATTGCTGATTTTGTTAAAAATTTGCAATGTAACACTTGAACAATTGACATTATGAGTTGCTAGTGTTTTAAAAAAATGAGAACATAAATCTTGAGCAATTGACATAAATTGCTTAACACATTCAAATCAACTTTTCCACTCTAAAATTTGGGGAATTAACATTATAAATTACCAATTTTGTTTCAATTTTCCATCGAAATGGTTTAAAAACAACAAAGGTGAGTAAAAGTACACTTGTTAAATGTATTACAGCAATGATGTAGGGATCCTTTCCCCTACAGTGATGGGGATGTACCCCACTATGACTAATTCCATCCCCTTGATCATGGTTGGCAATTTTAATTACAGCGGTGGCTGTTATGGAAATAGTAGGTCAATTGCAAGTTTTCTCATTTAAAATGACTGGTTTGAGGTCTTCAATGAATGACAAACTGGCAATTTTTATTCTAATTATCATATTAAACGTATTTAATACTTATTTGTGAAAAACTTCCACTTTTTCAAAATTATTATAAATATTTCGTTGAATGCGGTCATTTTTGAACTTTTTTTCTAAATTTGAAAAACTAACATTTATTTTTTTGTTTATGCCTAATATGCAGAAAAAATGAACTTTATTCCATTTCACAAGATTTTTTCAAAATTTGTATTCGTTCTCCTAATTGCATTTATTAAATTCAATTTTTGAATCATTTTTTCTGGGTAAAAACACTGATTTCAATCATTAAAAAATGTGTAAAAATTAAATTTTCTAAAGAAATTGACCCTTTCTTTATTTGTTGGTAATTTTTGATATCCTCGAAGTTTTTCAGATGGTTGGGGGAGGGAGAGACTCCATTCCCCATATAATATTTCGAGGGTAATTTTTCGCTGCAAAGCTCGACGCAACTTTCCATTTTTTTTACGTTTATTATTATTTATTTTATATATTTTACGAAGGAACTGTAGGTATTATAAACATCGTTGTTTACATTCGTACAGGAGTAACTTTTTTTGTTTTTGTTGTTATTCTATTCCGCGCTGAAAAAATATTGATTTTTCGACTTCGCTCGACGTATCCCTCGGTATCGAATTTTCTTCGAGGAGTTTCTTTTCTTTTCATAGCTAAAAATGTTTTTTTCTCATTCCAAAAATTTTTCCATTCGAGTTCACGATCAATCGACCGATTAACATAGCACGAGGACGTAACACGAGAATCTACACCATCTTAAGGTATCTATCTAAACCGTCTCATTTTCAGAACTGGCCCGATCACCGAAGGCAATTGGTTCGAGAAAATGAAACGTACGACGAAAGAAAAGAAGGTAACTCGATCCCTGTTTCGGTTTGGAAAATCGTTCAGGGTCGAGAAGAAAAATATTCGGCTCGAATTCGTCGATGAAAATAATCCTGCTGGGGCAACCACGTGCTCGCGATACAGAGACCCGATGGATATAAAGATAATGTGGTAAACACAAAGCATAATCTAGCTAGGTTATCCAAAAGTAGACATTCGAGCTGGACACAATACAAAACAGACTCGAGGATAATTTAAATTAGACAAAGATTTAGGTACCGAAGAACTCCGAAGCTCTTGGGTATTTCACGTTTCATATACAATGATACGATCCGCATACGAAATTGGTCGACGTTGTAGTACACGGTCATTACAGCAAATAAGTCTGACCGAAAGAGATACATTGGTACGTGAGCCTGTCTCTGTGTATCCTTAGTATCAGTATCTTTTGGCCGGACCAAGGGCGTGCTATTATTTCACGGTTGAAAGAAGAAACTCGAAAGACAAAATAGAAAACGAGTTGTTTTCAATTTGGCCAGGACACGAGCCGAGTGGCTGCGGATGAAGTACAAACACCGACGAGTGGTGTACTATACGTATGCATATAACGTACGAGTATGAGGCAGGTATACACGACGAGGTGAGGTTGGCTGTGGAATGAGCCGGAGACCGACACGCGGATAAAGGGTTAATTGAAGAAAGGCTTGTTAACTGAAGGGTGTTCTGACCACGGCTTGTGTTATTATATCCGCGAAATGGAGAATGCGGCGAGGGCAGCAGCATACACAGAGCTGACCAACATAACCTCTCCAAGGTAGAGTGTGTCCTGTATGTATGCGTTGAGTTACACGCTGGTTTAATCAAAGCGTACCCCATATTATTTCGTCGAGCCATCGCCACGTCCGACGTCTCTTCTTACTCTGTACGTTTCCTATTTTATGTCGGTGGTCCGGAAAACAATACTCGTAATATGGCGTAGAAGGTAGGCAGGACCTTTGTATACCTTCGTATGTAGGTACCTAATGTGCCTAAAGGTTGAAATGTACTCGATTTGTAAATTATTCATTCCGCTGTGACCGGACCGAAGCACCCTTAAAAGATGGCTTTGTTATGACGCTTTGAGATTTTAGCATTCGAGAATTCGCCAAAAATTCGGTAATGAGCTTGGTCGAATGAAAATCCGTGGTTGGGAATTGAGAGCTGGTTGACATACTACTTTCGTTCGTGGAAAGTTCGTTCAAATCAAATGTGGATTTTTATCGGTTTGGTAAATAATTTTTTTAAATATGATGCTTAGATTTTCAAAATCAACTATTCTCAATTCTAAGCTAACCTCTAAAAAGAGTGTACAATCTATGATGAATTTTTCGAATAAATATCAAAAAATAAATATTTTTAAATACATGGATGGGATTTTAATTTTCACAATATTACCTACTTTTGATCAATAAATATAAAACAACTAACAAGGGAGGTACCACAACTCAAAGTAAAATTTTGTGTCCAAACAAAAAAAATCGAAAGTACACCATAACAGGACCCCGTATCCAAAATTTCAGGTGCTGAAGTTCATTTCTCGATTTTTGGCGAAATTTTTGAAATTTCAAACTTACCCCGCCTCGCGAAATATGAAAATTTGATCTAATCAACGAAAAAAGTTGAAATTTGGTATGTATCCTATTTTTGACCTCCCCAATTGATTGGAAGTGGTTTCGAGACGTTTTGGAGCAATCAGAAAATTTTTGAAATTTTTCAGCACTGGAGAAAAGTTTACCACATGGATTTCAACTCAAAGCCACGAATTTTTGAAAATTATGTTTTAATCGATCAAATAGGTCACCAATATGGATAATCCGCGATTATAGGTGCTGAAATACAAATGGACTATTTTTATGGACTTTTCTCCCGCGCTGGAAAATTTCAAAATTTTCTGATGGCTCCGAAACGTCTCGAAACCGTTTCCATTCGATTTGGAAGGTTGAAAATAGGGTATTTACCTAGTTTCAACTTTTTACCTCGATATACGCACATTAAACGAATTTTTACATTTTTTCCAGGAAAATTTCTTACCCAAAAATGCGAATTTGAACTAAATTTTAATTAAAAATAAATTAAAACTTTAATTTGACAAATTAATATTATTATTTTAACTATTTATTTAATTAATTCAATTGATAAATTTATTTAATTTGATTGATTCAATTTTAATAGGTATAAATCTATGATTAATTCGAATTTTGGAAAATTGTGTTTTAATCGATCAAATAGGTCACCAATATGAATAATCCGCGATTATAGGTGCTGAAGTGCTTATGGTCCATTTTTATGCACCTTTCTTAGCGCTGGGAAATTTCAAAATTTTCTGGTGGCTCCGAAACGCCTCGAAACCGCTTCCAATCGATTCGGGAGGTCGAAAATAGGGTATATACCAAATTTCAACTTTTTTCGTTGATTAGATCAAATTTTCATATTTCGCAGGGCGGAGAAGGTAATTTTGAAATTTCAAAAATTCGCGAACAATCGAGAAATGAACTTCAGCACTTGAAATTTTGAATATGGGGTCCGCGTCCTGTTATGATGTACTTTCGATTTTTTTTGGGGGGCTCAAAATTTTACTTTGAGTTGGGGTACCTCCCTTATAAGAAGAACGCAGAGCCAAAAATTTTGAAATATTCAATAATTTAAACTAACGTAGTCCAAAAGCTTTTCCTTATGGAAGCGGAGGAGGGGGAAAATTCCCATCAAAACCAGAATCATCACATTCAAAAATCCAAGTACCCCCATATCAAAATTCATGCCATATTATTTTGTAGGTAGAGAATATCGTCGATAGTTTGATAATGTAGAGTAGACCTCTTGATGAAACATCGATCATGGTCGAAAATTTAATTAATCAGACTTCGAAGTTTCCATCGAAGTTTAAAAACTAAACTTCTCCATGTTCATCTTCAATTTTTGAAAATTTGCCCTTCCTACCTTTGACCCCCTTCCCATGTAAAAAATTCATGATAGAGAATTATGTCATTTTTCCTTTCAAAAATAATTATTGATTTTTCTTTTTTCCTCGACAATTTTTTCAGATTTTCTAGACACAAAACATACAAACTTCCTGGGAGGGAGAAAGGACCATGTGATTTTTTGAGAATTTTAGTTTCAAAGCATTTCAAACTGTAAAATGATAATTCAATTTTTTTCTGTTGGACATGTAAAAAATGTTATCAAAATTTCCAAATTTTACTCAAGTTCGCATAAATTCCTTAATTTTTTCTTATACCTACGTACTTAATTCATTTCCATGTTTTCGGATAAAGTTCTCAACATTTTGACAATGTACTTACCTATTTTTCAACCAACGTTGACCATTACGAGTTTTTTCTTTTTGAAACGATTTTATGAGAGGTAATCGATCATTTGTAAAATGAAAAATTCCATTTTGAGCATTTCGAAATTGAATTAGGTGAGAAAATTTCATTGTAATTTTACCTTTTACTTACAATTTTTCTAAAATCGTTCAATTTTTCAAACATTTCTTTCCTCAAATTTAGTGATTTTTTAAAAAGGGGAAAATGTTTTAAAACTCGAAGCACTTAAAATTTTTTATAAAAATTGCGACTTTGTTATAAATTTATCAATTGTTATAAATTGTAGAAGTTTACCCAAAAATTGTACAATTCTCTAAAAAGTGTACGTTTTTTGAGCTACTTTTGAGAATTTTGAGCCTCAAATTGAATCAATTTTTGATTAACTTCGAAAAATTGACATGTAACCTACGAAAAAGGGATAGAATAATTTCGCCAAAGATTTTAAAATGTAATCCAAAACTTTTTCAAACATTTTTCAAGTTTGAGTAATTTTAAGCGCAAAATATATTTTATTGGAATGCAAAAAAACGAACAATCTATGTACATTAATAAAAAGGAAAATAAGAAATTGAAATCAATTACATTCAGTCGTCTTCTTCGTAGTTTGAAATAATCCATACTGATAGCATAGAGTGATAGGTCTATCTAAAAATACTAAATCAAATGTTCAAAATTCTCAAAAGTTGTTCAAAAAAATTGGAAGGTATTTTGAATTCCCGGCGAAATTCTACACCACTTTCACAGGTCATATGTCAATTTTTTGAAAACATTCAAAAATTGACCCAATTTGGAACTCAAAATGGATTAAAATAGCTGAAATTTAATTTTCATCAATAATTTCGTTCTGCTCGTGAAATTTTAACCCATTTTGATAGGTCGAAACCTACGTTAGATCTTTTTTCATTAGGTACTTTTTTTAATAAAAGGGAGAGGAAATCGCGCATTTTCAAAACTTTGAAATTCCATCAAGGCCCATTGTGCGAACAGTTTTCCTCAAAACTTTGGCTCACTGGACGCGAAAGTTTGATTTTTTTGTCCAGCATACCGAATGACGCCTAAAGAGGCATTATTGTGTCAAAAATCATCGCATTAGGCAAAAAATCGGACATTGAGGCCCAGCACCCCACTGTGTCCGTGACCCAAGAGATGTGACATATATTTGGAGTGAGGGGATTGTCTGCTACCAGTGTGCAAAAAATTTTTTGCCCAAAGTCAAATTTAAAAATTGGGAAAAAGAGTGGGTTTCACGCTTCAGCTCCCCATTGTCCCAGGGAAAAAATCGAAAATGTGGTTTTTTGGGACTACGGGACCCATACCTACAGGAAGCCAACTGATTTCTTTGTCAGTGAAAATGCACACTAATTTCGATTTCTAGAACACTTTTTGCCACTTGCACTGCAGACTAAAAATGCAATAAATTTTGAAAAATTCTACGATTTTCCAAAAATTGGGCAATTTTTCAAAACTTGGACAATTTTTAGAAAGTTGTGGAAAATTTTTTTAAAAAAATATAAATTTTCAATAAATTGGACGATTTTTAGGAAATTAGGGATAGTACAATCATCCTAAAATTATATAATTTATTAAAAAATTTGACATTTCCAAAAATAAGATTTTTTTTTTAAATTGAAAATTTTCTTCAAAAAATATGGAAGACTTTCAAAAATTGTCGTAATTATGATACATGTCAAATATCTTTGATGAGGTTTCATGAATTTTCAAGTCATTAAGAATATTTCAATTCTAGAACGATTAAATGGCTACCTATTTGAAATATGCTTCAACTAGGTACATCTATGTACCTATAAGAATTATTCCACCTCTTCTAGAAAAAATTCGAGTTCGAGGGTTAAATAATGCTTATGGATATAAGATTTAAAGCCTCTATGAAATTGTATTTCGATACACCAAATCACTCACATCGAATTTTTCGATATTTCGAGTCTACAGTCCCACTTTTCCGGACAATTCTTTATAGAAATCGCAAAAACTCATATCAAACTCTCTAGAGAAAAAGTGAATAAAAATAATTCACGATTGTCGAATTTTTAGTAGGTATTTTATAACAACAATTTACGAATTTTTCTCAACAATTCATGCCAACTAATCGAATTTTTTTTCTTTTTGACATCCAAGCTCGACAATTTCGCTAGATTCGCCTTCTCTCGCTATACCCCTCTATTCTCCAACGTTCTTAATTCCATCTACGACTATATTTCTCACTTTCTTATATACTCGTTAAACCAACACCTCATCCTATAACTTTTTGGTCGACGAGCTATGCTGTAGTTGAAGTTTAAGAGAGAAGAACGACCCGGGCAAGCCGAAAAGTAGTTTCCTCACCTCTTCATACACAACCAACGTATACATCACATATATGTACGTAGCAAAATACGTACTACGTACGTATTACGTATACGGTATATGGTATATGTATACTCTCGAAGATAGCAATAAATAATAGCGTATCGTAATAAAGTGGTAAAGGCAACTTGGTACAACATATTATACGGGTACGAGGCGAGGGAGCGCGGTAATGGTAAAAGCCGCGTATTAAGATAAATGCGAACGAATGGGACGACGGTGCGGGGGTATGGCAACGTAGCCTTATGGCCAAGAGAACCATATGTCAGCAACACCACATACGCTGTGTACCTTCACTGTATACTCTTATTTCACAGCACATCTTTGCCAATCCGTGACGTATAAATGTAGCTTGGTCATTTTTCAACGAATAATATTTTCATTTTCGTACACCAAATTATCACCTTGAAGTACAATTCAGGGTGTCCATCATATTTCAGAGACGATTTTCCTCGACTTTTCCAGGTTTTTCAGATCAATTTTTCGAAGTTTTCTAGACCTTTTGACGAATTGTTTTTTCAAAAGCATTAGGTATTTTTTGAGATTTTTAGATGCTCCTCTTTGAGCCAAAAAAAGATTCAAATTCAGTTCTGAAATTTTTTGAACCCACCAAACACTCCCTCACCACAAAAATTTGAAAATTTGGATTTATTACAGAAAAAATTTCAAACGAAAAGGAAAAACTAGGTAGGTATTTCAAAGCAAAATTATAAAGTTATGAAAAATTAAACAAATTATGCCAAGGTGTCTACCAAATCAAGCGAATGAAAATTCGGATTTATCGGGGCTGAAAATTCAAAACTTTATTCATATTTCATTGCTCCCATCCCCCCCCCTCAAGAAATGAGGAGACAAAACATAATATAAATCATTTTGTTGAGATATAAACGGCTCATTCCATGTCAATTCGAGCAGGTTTTGAGCTTGGGTCTTCCGATTGCGCTCAAACCCCCATGCCTTACAATGACCGCCAATTCATCCTACTTTTCGTGATTTAGGGGTCATTGTTAGGCATGGGGGAGGCAGATCGGAAAAGTAAGTTGATAATCGAGCTCAGCACCCTCAAATTAGTAGAAATCGATATGCCACACGATATTTTCATTTTTTTGCAAGGGTTTCTCAAAATTGGGAGGGTTAGAGAGGCGCTAAGGTGTCGAATCCAAAAAATGAGTAAATATTCGAACTCAGTGCTCCCAAAAACCCAACAAACGACATGTCACACGTTATTTTTCATTTTTTTTTGAATTTTGACCTTATCAAGGGGGTTGATAGGGGGGTTCAGTGGGGTCGGATGAAAAAACTGAGCACATATTCAAACTCAGCGCCCTCGAATTAGTAGAAATCGATGTGCTACTTCATTTTTGCAATTTTTTTGAATTTCGACCAAAATTGAGGACCCCTGTGCCCCCTAGGGGTGTTGAGATCCCATCTTGAAAAGTAATTAGTTGAAATATACATAAAAAGTTTCCCTTGCAGTAATTTTTTCAGATTTTTAAATGCTAACCCCTAGCTTTTGTAATTATCATGAAAGTTGAGCTTTCATCACAAAAGCTCCGTTTTGAACTATTCAAAATGTGATTAGTGATTACCAATTTTTAATCTCCTTTCAATTCTCTACAAAACTGCACCAACAGATTCATTTTTGACTGAACCAATCTGGAGATATGAGCCTTCAAAATTGAGCCGTTTTGCAAAAAATCCCAATTGTGCGAAAATTACGGAGGCCACCCCCCCCCACCCCCTGAAGGATTAGGATCAAAATGACAGCGATTTCTTCATTAGACCATTGAGGGGAACCCGTAAAAAAATTTTGAGCGCAATCGGAAGACCCAAGCTCAAAACCTGCTCGAATTGACATGGAATGAGCCAAACGTGTTGGAAAAGTTTATAATAAAATAAGCAAAGAAACACTTTTCTAAATGATTTATTTTTTTTATGGATTTAAAAAAAAATTCAGGGAAATTTCCGAAATTTCCCAACTTTTCCAGACCATTAAAATTCCCTAACTTTTCCCGGTTATTGAGAAAATGGACACCCTGCACATGTACCGTAAGTGTACAGATATGAATTCAAGGACTAAGGTCATTTACTTGCTTGGATAATCTTATTGAATTACGAAATGTACATAAAACTACGAAATACAGTTGAAAACAAAATCATAAATATTTCAACAGTATGAATAATACTTTTGATGATGAAATCGTCGCGAAAAAATTCACAATACTATTATTCTCAATATTTACGAAAGTACTCGCGATTAAAAAAAATTTATGAACCTGTCGTCAATTTTTTGCAATAATAAGGCTCATATCGCTGATGCTCACGTACGCTTATACGTAGAATTTGTATAAAAACCGAAGTATGAACGTTTAAACATCATACCAATTACATGTGAATTTTGTTTCTCAAATAAGTACCTATCGGTGAATTTATAAAAATTCAAGAAAATCATGAAGTTCGAATTGTACGTAAAATTCGTCGCGATGGCAATTTGCGCGGTGTGTTTATTTTCAGAAAATGTGGATGCTTATCCTACATTCGGACTTACTTATAACCTACCACCATCTGAATCCTAGTCTTAATCGAGTTCGAATAAGTTATCTACATTAATATTTGTATGAATTATCAACGTTGAACTTACAAAGGAATGTACTGTAACAAGATTTCATTTTAGTGAATGATTGATAATAAAACCTTAAAATTAAAAAAAACCAGTTTATTAATGTTGAAATTCTTTCAAGTTTAAAATGAAGAAAAATATAGTCTTTTTGGTATAAAATCATAGTTAGCCCTGATTATGTTGCAAAATATGTCACCATCTAGTATTTATTTTTCTCAAAGGGTACCGACCGACGGTTAAGATAGGCGAATCTGCCCCCGAGCTGAAATTCGAAACTAACCGATGGAATTTAGTTCTTAGGGTCTGAAAACCACGTGGTGAAAATTTTGGCCCCCTACCCCTCTCCCAGCTCGAGTTATGGGGCAAAACGTTACTTTTCTCAGCATTTCTGTTGAAAAATTTCTATTTCCACTAGTTTTCAACCAATTTTTTTCAAATTTGCGTGAGTTGTACACTATACTGAGGGGCGTTAGTTGGTGGTTTGAAAAAAATTTTTGATGATTTTTTCTTGCCAAAAATCGCGTTTGAAAATTTCAAATTTAGTTTTCTGTATGATGTTTGAGAGGTGCAATTCTGAAAAAAAATTTCAAGTACTTAGTCCCTATGTACAACGCTGTGGCAAACTTTTTCGTATGACAATTTCGTACGCAAAGAAAGTGAGATATCAAATTTTGAGCCTCGTGCTGTACTTATTTGAACTTGAAATTTCAAAAATCACAAAAAAGAAATGAAATAAAGTAAAAATCGGACAAGTGGTGCATAATATGTATTTTGGGATATAAATACGAGAAAAATTTTTTCGGACAAAAATGACCATTTTTATGAGTGAAAAACGTTGTGCAAAAATGGTTTTTCGCATTTTTCAAAAGGTACATAAAATTTATTTTTTTCAGAATTGCACCTCTGAAACATCATACAGAAAACTCAATTTGAAGTTTTCAAACGCGATTTTTGGCAAGGAAAAAATCATCAAAATTTTTTTTCAAACCACCCACTAACGCCCCTCAGTATAGTGCACAACTCACGTAAATTTGAAAAAATTTGGGTGAAAACTCGTGGAAATAAAAATTGTTTAATGGAAAGGCTGAAAAAAGTAACGTTTTGCCCCATAACTCGGGCTAGGAGAGAAATAGGGGGCCAAAATTTTCACCACGTGGTTTTCAGACCTCCAAATTCCATCAGTTAGTTTCGAATTTCAGCTCGGGGGCAGATTCGCCTATCTTACCCACCGGTACTCTTTCATTTTTTTAAAGGAAAATTTTAAAAATAGTGAATTATAATAGGTAGTACACTAATTTTAGGTTTTGACCAAAAAAAAATTCCCGGAAACGGGAAAACCAGTATTTATAAATAATAAGCTTTGTAGGGATGTATTTCAACATACCCGACTTTCCCAAAAATCGAGGAATATTTTGTCCCCATTTTGGGGGTGAAGGGGTTCAAATAAGTCCCTTAGTTTTCGAGTTACAGAGCGAAATATGAAATTTGAGCCGACCTGTCAATCAAAATGGCCGCCATTTTGTATCTAGATCCAACTTTTTTTGGCCACCCATAATTTTGTCCAGATCAGTTTTTTTCCAATTTTTCAAAATTACACCTCCGCCCTGCGAAATATGAAAATTTGATTTATGGACGAAAAAAACTGAAATTTGGTATATACCACATTTTTGACCTCCCGAATCGATTGGAAGCGGTTACGAGACGTTTCGAAGCCATCAGAAAAGTTTGGAATTTTCTAGTACTGGAGAAAAGCCCATAAAATGGCCCATATGCACTTCAGCACCTTTAATCGCGGATAACCAATATTGGTGACCTACTCTATTTGATCGAATAAAGTAGAATTTTCCGGAATTCGCAACTTCGAGTTCAACTTCATATTTTTTGAAAGACAATTTTACTGGAAAAAATTAATTTTCTGCCAAAAAATATAAATTTGAACTCAAAAGTAGCGAAATCCAGAAAGTTCTGTTTTAACCGAACAAATAGATCACCAATATGGATAATCTGCAATTATAGGTGCTGAAGTGAGTATGGACCATTTTTATGGGCTTTTCTCCAGCACTGGAAAATTTCAAAATTTTCTGATTGCTCCAAAACGTCTCGAAACCGCTACCATTCGATTCAGGAGGTCGAAAATAGGGTGCCCACCAAGTTTCAACTGTTCACCTCCATGTATCTGCATTAGGCGAATTTTTAAATTTTTTCCAGGAAAATTTCTCGCCCAAAAATGTGAATTTGAACTCAAAGTTACAAATTTAGGAAAATTGTGTTTTAATCGATCACGTAGGTCACCAAAATGGATAATCTGCAATTATAGGTGCTGAAGTGCATATGGGCCATTTTTTTATGGGCTTTTCTCCAACACTGGAAAATTTCAAAATTTTCTCATTGCTCCAAAACGTCTCAAAACAATTTCCATTCGATTCGGGAGGTCGAAAATAGGGTGCCCACCAAGTTTCAACTTTTCACCTCCATGTATCTGCATTAGGCGAATTTTTAAATTTTTTCCAGGAAAATTTCTCGCCCAAAAATGTGAATTTGAACTCAAAGTTACAAATTTAGGAAAATTGTGTTCTAATCGATCACATAGGTCACCAATATGGATAATCCGCGATTATAGGTGCTGAAGTGCATACGGACCATTTTCATGGGCTTTTCTCCAGCGCTGGAAAATTCAAAATTTTCTGGTGGCTCCAAAATGTCTCGAAACCGCTTCCAATCGATTTGGGAGGTCGAAAATAGGGTATATACCAAATTTCAGCTTATATCGTTCATTAGATCAAATTTTCATATTTCGCAGGGCGGAGGTGTAATTTTAAAATTTCAAAAAATCGTCAAAAATCGAGAAATGAACTTCAGCACCTGAAATTTTGGATACGTGATCTTGTTATGATGTACTTTCGATTTTTTTTTGTATAGGCTCAAAATTTTACTTTGAGTTGGGATACCTCCCTAGTAAGCAAAAGTCTTTGGATCATCAGTTTCGAAAACTTTCCGACTCTAACCCAACTTTTCCGAATAGAAATGCAACTATTTCATCATTAGAGGAGACCAGCTGCTCCCTCTGCTCTTCCCCCTTCAATTTACCCAGGCCCTGTCTTTTTCACAATATCATACAACGATTTCTGCTCGAAGATCAATACAGTGCAGAGGTCAATCAAGAAAAAAATAGATGACGAAGACTCTTCTCCTACCTCTCAGCCTTCAAGAAATGTAAAACTGAGAAAACGACATTTCCCGCAAAACACTATAAAATCTCCGGGATGAAAATCCAAAACCAAGAACAACTGTCAAATAAACGTGTTTACATCAGAAAAAAAGAGAACT
Source organism: Pseudococcus viburni (assembly GCA_033439095.1). Classification (NCBI taxonomy): domain Eukaryota; kingdom Metazoa; phylum Arthropoda; class Insecta; order Hemiptera; family Pseudococcidae; genus Pseudococcus; species Pseudococcus viburni. Next base: position 247,132 of record JAVBJF010000132.1, read on the forward strand.
CTCAGTGCGAAGGCGAGGCAGGGACCATAAAAAAAACAACTTTCATAATCAGTCTGTCTTTTTCCTTCTTTCATATGCACAACAAGTTATCCAGCAGAATACGAAAAGACAAGAATAATGAAAAAAAAAATCCATCGACAATCCGTTCCCTACGATATTCGACGATGCTGCGGGATCGGAGGGGGCGTAGAAATCCGCAATGCCATTCGCAGAGGTGCGAAATAAAGAACCGGGGTGAAAAAAATGCCCGACAGTTGGTTTTAATTACCGCGACTATTAATACAGCCTAATTAATATGATAATCGAGTCGAACGAGCGCGTAGTCGTCGTCGTTATCAATATGCTAATATTTCGTTGAATCGGTTTAACATGAAAATAACGCGTTCATTTTAATATAAATGGTTCCCAGTGGCGAGGGCGGAGGAGCCAGGGAGACGAGGATGGAAAATCCAACTCGCAGACTTTTCGAATCCAGGTACCTATACGAATTAGGTGGATGTGGTTCTTCGGGTTACGGGGGCCTGAAGAGCTAGGCGAGTATCTGCTAAGAGTGTTAAAACTGTCATTAGTAAGTAGGTTGCTGCAATGTGCCGGCTCCTGCTGTCAAAGACAAACGCCGAATGTTCGCGCCACTAGGTACATTTAAATCGTACACACCGTCGGAGATTTAATTTATTCTTCGCGCAAAAATATCGTCGTCGTGCAGCACCTCTCCTTCGGCATTCGCGTTCATATCGATACGACTTTTTGTTCTGCCATCGTCGCCGCGCCGTGCTTCCGCTGCTCGGCAATCTTTATGGTAATACGGGACGAATTCGTCTTCCATCTCTGGTACATTAGTCTCCCGAAGAATCGTCGAATCGGTGTTTTTCTCCCTTTCTACTCCCACTCGTACCAAGTTTACCGTTCCAATTGACGTAATTTTTGGAATAATGCGAATAAGAATGATAATAGGAGTTCTCGTCTCAATTCTGTCGTCTCCTCTCTGCCTCGCGACCGAATCAGCGTCACCGACGAACATCCTTGTAAATATTTGCTCGCCCTACAAAACGGTGATTTTTTCATCTATGTTTACGCAGTGACGCGTTCCGGAGCATGAAAAATTAGCATGAGAAGACGCGAACGCCATCGTCATTCCGCAGCTCGCGAGAAAGAGACAAAATGTCGTACGATTTACAGGGTGAAAAAAAAGGGCTGCTTCGAAGGATACCTACGTAGGGGTAGATTGCGTCATGTCACCGGCTACCGAGACCGAACACACAATTTAGACGAGCACGACGACGATAAAGTTAAATGATCGTTTAAAGTAGACCGACCGAGAGACGGTGGCGGAGGTAACCGGCGTAATGAGCAAAACAGGGTTGTTGTGCGGCCTTTGCGCCGCGTTTGAATAATAAATGACGATAGGCGAGATGCGATAACGGCGACACCGTCGAAACGCCGTCGTCGATGGACGAGATATTTTTCACGTCGACCGGCCATTGTGCTGCGACCGCGTGGTAATAAAAAGAGACGCGGAGTCGTGCTGGGCACAGCCGCGAATAAATGATCGGTCGGATGGAGAATTTCTCCTTGGAGGCTTCGCTGGAAACGGCGTCCTGAGGGTTTCCTGGGTCGTTGGCCAGGTCCGCGGGAAAATGTAAACGCGAATCGTGTTCGGATTTTTGGGTTTGTTGATTTAACGGGTAGGTCGCTGACCTGGACCCAGGAGGTGCGTGGTTGACGACCGAAAATATGGCCAAAGAAGGGGTTTGGAAACATCAAAGGCATGAATGGGCCATTTTATGGATAGGAATTATTTCTGTCTTCTATTGAAGTCGAAATATTGATCAAAGAAGTTTATCTTGAAAATTTCCACAGTCTATTGAGTATAATGAGAATATCGAGGTGAATGAACTTTTCGTCATCTAAAGCCTGACGTCAGAGTTTAGAAGACGTCATAAAAATCAAATCTGAACATACAGAGGATACTTTGAATCATAGGCGCACCCAGAAATTGTGTAAGGGAAAGGGGGACTCGGATTTTGGGGAAAATGGAGAGGGGGTCAAAATTCAATGAAAAAATGAAGTAACCTGTTATTTCAGTGGAGCTGGAGTATTTAGGGTATTTTCAGTCGGGATATAATATATACCTACAGATTTGAGCGAAGAAAAATTGAAAAATGACTACATTTAATGATTTTTTCCAGTCAAAATTACTAATTTTTTCTGATAAATGGGACATTGGACTGAGAAATTCTCAATTTTCGACTGAAAAATCAGTGAAAAATCACCCATTTTCAATGAAAATTATTTCACTGATTTGAAAAGACAGAATTTTTGCAAATTCAACTGATTAAAATTTAAAGAGTCGTACCTATGTTTATTCAAGAAATAGTTATCAAAATATGTACTGCCCGAGCGAAGCGAGGACGAAATTTTTTTAAAAGGCATACTCTTTTTTGACATTTTGATGATAAAAAATCCCCTTGCCGAGCTCAAGGGGAAAGGGGGGCTCGAGCCCTTTGAGCCCCCTTCTCCCCAAGTGCGCCCCTGCTTTGAATTAATTTGAAAAGGGCCAAATCAAAAGTCCTACAGAAACTGCATCAAGCCACTAAACAGAAAAATATCTAAACTTATCGAATGATTAGAGGTAATGAAATGTCTTCCTTTTTTATGAAAGAAGATGGCAGATATGTATTGTAAAACATCAGAGTTATTGAAAATTCAACAAATCTGTTCAAAATAACACAAAAAGCTCCAACTGTCAACATTATTGTAAAAATGGCTGAAACGCCATAAAAATTGTTTTACAAACATTAAATTCAATACATAAAAAAAATCTTTTTTTTTTCAAAAAACATATCCCAAATATCTTGAAAATCTCTAAAATTCTTCAAAATGTGAAAATGCTTAAAATAGCATTAAAAAATTGCACAAAGAAAGTAAAAAACTTCGCTCAAGAAAATGATTTCAAATAACCACGTTAAAAATAATCAAATTTATAGCAAGAATTTCCTAAAGTGGTTCCATATAGGAACGTGGTTTCAAGAAACTGACGAGATGAGGGATGTGGGGGTGGACGGTGGAGGGGGTATAAAGCAACTTTTTGAGAAAAACGAGTTCAAAAAAATATTCTTAATACCTACTCTTTCGTAGATTCTTGGGAATAACACTGATTGTATTCTGATGGAAAATTTTATCATACTTAATTCAAAAAATTTAGTTTGAGGGTAATAGCATGTTTCAATTACCACAAAAAAGGCCTCAAAAACCCCAAAAATTTAAGAATTATACCTAATTTAAAATTTACCAACATTTCAACTTTTTTGAGGCTGGTACGTTTTTTTGAAGGGAATGTGAGCATGTTGCGGCCTTCTAACCAATTTTTTCAGATTCTCCGAAAAATTTTAAAATTTGATCGAAATCAAAATTTTAAAATGTTTAGGGGTTGAGATCTTTTTCAGGACACTTGAGGACTTGACACGTCTCCTTAAACTGACTTTTTTCAATTCCTAGCAAAATTTCCAATCTGAATCAGTGATACTCGTAGAAAGAAATATGTAAAAAAAATTTAGAGGATTTTTGGAGCTGTTTTTGAGACGCTTGAATGCAAAGATCCAATTTTCACACCAGTTTTCATATTCTTCCAGAATTATTTCCTCCTATAGAAATTAAAAAAAAACTAAAAAATACAAAAATGATTTTTTGCAGTTCATCCCTTTTATCAACACCAGATCATTTATCGTGTGAAAAAATTTCAAAATAATAAAAAAAAATTACGAAAAGTAAATGTAAGATGTAGGTTTTATTACATTTCAAATATGATTCTGATATTAATTTTTTTTCAAAAAGCTGCAAAAAGACTTCAGAGAGAGAAGAGAAAAATTTTAAACTCGGAAAATTTTCGTGTTTGGTATCAAACTACATGGGAACTTCTTGTCATTCTGTACACGATTCTAACATTATTTTTTTCGAAAAATTGAAAAAGAGAATCCTAAGAGATGGATACCCCCCCCCCCATTATAAAAATTTTTGTCTAAATGTGTTATTTTCCTGTATTTTTCTCGGCATAATTCTTTATTTTTGATAATTTTGAAGCAAATAAAAATGATCCTTCGATGTATATTTTTTGTGTCAACAAAATGATAGTGCACTCAGTAGGGTGGGTCAAAAAACCAAAGTTTTCGATTTTTGAAAAGACACCCCGCGTAAACGTGAAAAAAAATTCAAAATCGATTCATATCTTCCGATCGCGCAAGAGCCTTCAATTCTTCGGAAATTTCCAAAAATTCAATTTTCAGAAAATTGCAAAAAAAAATCACATATTTATTCAAATCAATTTTAGAGCTTATTTAGTGACTATCTAAATTAAAAAGCACATTTTTTTGAAAAAAAAAACATGTTCTATGACTTTTTAAATTTCTCTTATTCTTTCACATTGTAAAGAAAAATTGAAAAAAGTACTTACTGATTTTTTCAAAAAAAAAGTGCTTTTTAGTCTAAATAGTCACTAAATAAGCTCTAAAATTAATTTTTATCAATTTACAATTTTTTTCAGTAATTTTTGAAATATTGAATTTTTAGCAATTTCTGAAATCGAAGGCGCATACGCGATCAGAGGATGAGAATTGATTTTGAATTTTTTTCATTTTTCTAGTCTCTTCAGTCCTCAACCAACAACTTTTGCGCGGGGTATCTTTTCAAAAATCGACAATTTTGGTTTTTCGAACCACCTAGTGCACTGGAATCTGGAAATAATTTTAAAAAATAAAATTGATGCTACTTCATTCTTTTCTTGAGCTCTGAATGGCAGAATGAAATCACCTACAAAATTTAAGAATTTTTTCTCTGGAAGATCATTTTGTCATTTTTTAAATATTTTTTGGACAACATACTCTCTCAATTTAACATATATCTTATATCCTCGTTGAGAGAATCTTCATAGAAATTCCAATAATTACAAAGACTCCATTGATACCTCGACTGACGAATATTTTCATGGGGTAATTTTTCACGTGATGTACTTACATCCCGAAATTTTGCATCGGTATGAATGATAAGTATGAAATGCATGAGGGTCAATTTCTTTTTTTTCAAAATCATTTGGTACTTTCTGCAAAATATTTAGATGCTCCTCTTCGGGCCAAAAAAAAACAACTCAAAATCAATTCTGAAAATTTCTGAGCTCATCCAACTCCCGCTCACGACAAAAATTTGAAAATTTGAATTCATTACGTACAGAAAAAAATGGAAATAAAATGGAAAAACTAAGTATTCCAACGAAAAATCAAGTTTTCAAAAATGAAACAAATTATGGCAGGGTGTCTACTAAATTAAGCGAATGAAAATTCGGATTTTTCCGGGCTGAAAATCCAAAAAAATTTCACATTTTATTCCTCCTCTCCTCTCAAATTGAAAAACGCATGCCTCAAATCATTAAATTCACGCAATACCTTGAAATTTTTTAGTTTGTACCAATAAATAAAAAAATTCAATAAGGAGATTGTATGGAAACATAATTATAAACATGTTGAGCCCGAGCGAACTGAGGGCGAAAATTCTTCAAAAGATGAAAATTCACCACGTTTCCCTCATTCATGTTTTCCAAAACATGGCCAATAATTTCGAAATATTTTTTTCAACATCATGGTCAAGGGTATCATTGCATTTCTTTCTCATCACAGCTCATTAAAAAGTAAGTTTCCAAGAAACATGAGATTTAAAAAAATAAATTCTGTAGAATGAACGAGTAAAAGATGTAATAATTTGGCCCGAGCGGAGCGAGGGCGAAATTTTTTGAAAAAATTATAATAAAATAAGCAAATGCACATTTCTAAATGATTAGACCTTTTTTTTTGGATTTTCGAAAAATTGCGGAGAAAATTCCAAAACTTCTCGACTTTTCCAGACCATCAAAATTCCCTGAATTTCCCCGGTTTTCCAGAGAATAGACACCCTGTTCTTTTTGTTGGGTGACTGATTTGAAAAATCTCAACATTTACCGCCTATCTGAATTTTTCTATCTGTTTGTATTTGTAAAAAAATCCGATACATTTCGAATCGCCCTCGTACATTGTCGATTACTACGTTCATTTTCAATTTTTTCAAAATCCAAAGCTCCATCCCACATATGTAAATGTTCGTACATAAATTAGAACCAATAACACGCGTGGTATTCGCATATCGAAATCCATTCCAAATTTCCAAGACTTTTCTATAGTTTATTGACTCGTACAATCGTACTTGTCGCGTCGACAGTCGAATCCACGCGTAAATTCCATTTGATTATGTACTTATCTGCTCGTATCGGCGTAAGTGTTTTTTTTTCCAAACACATTCCAAACGACGACGCCGACAGCAGCCTACATTATGAAAATTGCGGAGGGGTAAATGCAAAATGACTTTTGAAAAAATTCCATAATCGTATTCGCTATATAGAAATAACACACTATGATACTGTAGCTTAACAAAGCGAGTCGTAAAATTCGCTGAAAAAAAACGACAAAACGTTGAAACGACGACGATGACGAAGGCGTGTATTCGTGCGAATATGCATGACTTTGTGGTGTAATTCGACTATGGATGTCGTCGTAGTCGTTATTGGATTATTTATGAAAAAAATTTCGCCTCGCGGGTGGAAAAAAATTTCGGATGAGCAAGCTTTGTATGAGACTTGCGGGGCTTCGGTGTTTACATTAAAAGACTGCGCGAGGCGACCGCAGCCAAGATCTGAGAGAATGGCAGAGTTGCCGGAGGGCAGGAAAGTAACCCGATGGCCCGAAGCTAGAAGTGATTTTAAATTTACGAGAATAACATAACGTCGTCGTACCGAAGCGAGGGCTGCGAGGAGATGGCAGCTCGAAAGTGAAAAAAAATTTCCATTGCATTATTCTCGTATTAGTATTATAGAGAAGTTTATGTGTATATATTTGTGAACAGCGAGTATAGAGAAAAGCACGTTATATATGAGACGAGAATCCCCCGCGACTTTTATAGTTTAAGTTTTAGAGGAATTCATTATGCATTGTGGTCTTTTCAGTACACGCACGAATGAAGTTTTCAGACTTTTGCAATCATCCGCATACATTATCGAAGTTCTTTTTAATAAAATGCCACTGCGAGTATAATCTTGTAAAAGGGTAATTTCATTCTTCCGAGGTCTAGCGAAAATCTTCCATACACTTTGTTGTTGTCTATGTGTGTACAAGAATAAATATACCGTATACCGAATTCGCTCTCAGTCTAACTCTTTCGCCTTTAACGTGTCTTGGCAGCTCTTTTCCCCGTTTCTTATTTTTTTTCATCGTCATTCGCGCAAGAACGGAATACATACCAAGTGGAAATCTATGACTTGAGCCTTTTACCATTCCGAGCAGCGAGAGCAGGATAGAAAAGCAGACTTTCATGATGCTCGTCGTCCTTCCTTCGCTGCCGCAGCCCTTGGCTTGTGAAAGTGTGTCGCGAAGTATTCCGCACGTACCTAATTCGAAAACGCGTCTTCACCGGAGTTCTGCTCGATGTCTTTGAAATTCCGCTTCAAAGAAATCGTCGTCGTATTTTTCGAAATTTAACCGCGATGGATTCTTGAGGAGGAGGTGAGGAAGAGGGGAGGTGTTTTTAAGCGGAGAATTAACTGTGTGAGGAAGTCGAAGTGAAGGAGGAGGGGTACCGGTTTGATGGGAATTGTTTTGCGTTGAAGTGAATCCCAGAAGAGGGTGGAATTAGGTTGAGGATTGCTCTGTTTTCGAATAAGTATTACTCGCCATAAGGTGAAAAATAGTCATATCGATATTCAATAAATAAGTTTGTTTGAAAGTTAGTTCAAATCGATGAAATATTGTTAAAATATTAAGAAAAGTTCAAGGTACAGAACCCTTCGAAATTTTCAACTGAAAGGTTTTTTCATTTTTCCCACTCAGTGTACGATTTTTTTCCATTTTTTTCAGCCTCGAACGAAAATTTTTTCGAGAGAGGTCATCACTTTCGAAAATTTTCTGTTTCAAGTCTTTTATTTTGCGTCAAAAGTTCATTGTTTTACTATTGATTTTCCATGTGAAGGATTATTGAATTGAATTTGAAATTTTTTAAATCCCAGGTATTAAATTTTAAAAGTTGAAAGTTGAACATCATATCGAGAATTCAGCTTCCAAATTTAAATTCGAAGTTGAAGTCATTATTTTTAAAATCGGGTGGGAAAATACGATTTAGAAAATAGTTTTTTTTATTGCATTGCGATGTAAAAATTTTCTAAAATGTCTACTTTGATAGTAGGTAGGGGGTAGGGGAGGAGTGGAACTCTTCTGCATTTGAGCCAAAATCTGAAAAAAATTAAAGTCTTTTGAAATAAGTTTAAAACGAAAATTTTTGTATCAACTTTTCAATCAGATTCAATGTTCCATTCAACCAACGATTTGTATAACTTTTAAATTCACAAACTTTTGTTTCAAAATTTTTTTCTATCCAACACCGACACTGAAGAGGAATTATTCATATACAGGGTGTTCCATGAATCTTCTGCCAAACATATTTTTTCGGATATAACCGGGCACCACTAAAAAAAACCTTGGGATGAACATGTTGCCTATTTTGAAAATTGAAGGGGCAAATGCTGCTTCTAGAAAAATCACGTCAATATTTTTTTTCAGCCATGGGAATGGATAGTACTTTGAAAACTGAACAAATTTACACTTTATGACTTTTTGCCTATCTTCAAAATTGAAGGGGCTGCGAAAAAAATTGTTCAAAATAAATTCTCAAAAAATGAACTGATCAAGGGAATGGATAGTACGTTAAAAACTGGAGAAATTTTATTTTGTAGACTTTTTGCCCAACATCAAAAATAAAGGGGCTAAGGGTCATTCAAAACTGAGAAAAATTGAAATTTTTTTGAAACCCATTTATTTTGAGTGATTTGTAGCCCCTTCATTTTCGATGTTAGGCAAAAAGTCAAACGGAATAAAATTTCTTCAGTTTTCAAAGTTCTACCCATTCCCTCGATCAGTTCATTTTTTGAGAATTTTTTTTGAACCATTTTTTTTGTGGTCCCTTCAATTTTGAAAATAGGCTAAAAGTCATGAAGTGAAAATTTGTTCAGTTTTCAAAGTAGTATCCATTCCCACGGTTGAAAAAATTTTTTGACGAGATTTTTTTAGAAGCAGCATTTGCCCCTTCAATTTTCAAAATAGGCAACATGTTCATCTCAAGTTTTTTTTAGTGGTGTCCGGTTATATCCGAAAAAATATGGCTGGAAGACAATTCATGGAACACCCTGTATAAATCTGAATAAAATTTTCTATAAAACAGAAAAAAATAGAACAAAAAATCATTAAATTTCAATCTTCTACTATTTTCATTTCGAATTTTTTTTTTCTTATTCTGGACTTTAATGCTAATTTATTTTGCTTACCTACATGAAAAGGGTTCAAATGAAGTTAAATTCATGTATTATTAGAAAATTTACATTGTTGCTTATTTTTTGCAATGAAGAAATCATCCTCCGGAAAATAGGGGGGAAAAATTACGAAAAATCCAAGAATTGGTTAATTCAATGACCTGCTATAAGAAAAAATGGCTTAGATCCAAAAGGTGGTTTTTACAGAGCAGTTTCAAGTTTCAAACCGAAGTGTTGATCAACCAATGACATGAAAGTGGGTGATTTTTGGGACATGTTTAGTAGGTAGAAAAAGGAATAAATTCAATCATCGTAATTTTTCATTTTTTTCTCTCAAATCAGTGTTACCAACCAAAAAAGAAAAATTTACCTATAAATACATTTTTTCAATTTTGATTTTTTGGGCGGGAAAACGCTGTAAAATAGAGCAGAATGACATATACCAGATGTACAGTCCGTATTGATTTTCTATACCTTCTTTATAAGCGTCAAAGTGCAATTTTTGGAGTAATAACGTAGAAAAATTTTGGTAAATCGAATTTTTTTTTCAATTTTGAATTTTTTTACGAGAAACACTATAAAATGGAGTAGGGTGACGTATAATAGATCTCCAGTCTATTGTTTTTTAATACCTTCTTTATGAGCATCCAACTGCAACTTTTTTTTAGTGAAAAGATGGGAAAATCAGGAAAATCTTATGGAGAAATGAGTTAATTTTTTCATCTCTGAAATGTCAAGTGGTACCATATAGGAATGGAATTTTCACTATTCGTTCGGTCTGTGATTCAGTTTTTCATTCTTCCCCCCTACCCCCTTCCCTCCAAAACTCTGGATTTTTCTGAAAAAAGCACCCATTTTTGAAAAATGAGTTGATTTTCCCATCTGTGAAATCGTGAAAACTGCAATAACTCATACAGAAGTGACCGAATTGTGCTGAAAATTGGTACACAGACACTAGGTGACATACCCTCTAACGTACTAAAAAAATCAAATTTTTTAATCGATTTCTCTACTTCTCCTAAAAATTGGCCCTCCATTAACAACGAAATGAATCACTCGCGAACGTTTTCAACATCATCACCGGATTCTACACGTCAAGAACTATCAGAAACCATCAAAATCACCCACTTTCTCTTATAGTACGTCACATTTTATAAATTTTCGACAATTTTTCAACATTTATTTACTTCAGAAATCCATAAAACGTAATAGTAAAAAATTTGAAGATCAAAATCACTATTAAAATTACAAATGTTGAAAAAAGACTATTCAGAAATTATTTGGTCATTAATTTTGAAACATCACAGCATCTAAATTGAACCTGAACTCTCGACATGATTTTTAGCCATTCCAATCTTCAATCAAATCCAACAACACACAAAAATAATTATTGATATTTCATCCACCCTGTAAAATGTCGCCAAATGGTTTCCAGCACTATGAGTTTTCTGCCACACAAATTCTTTGTTTTTTCGAGAATTAAGTTCGAGCAAAAGGACAAAATCAGCAATTTATAAACTTTTGACTTTTCAATCACCGTCTTCAAAGTCATCGAAATGTGTGTTGGGAGCATCACGGTAACAGAAGTGTGTGGTGCCTGCAATACACAATTATTGCTCACATGCAAAATTGCAAAAGGATCCTTTTGTAGAGAATCGACCCAGATGAAAATTATAATAGACAATTTTCCATACTCGAAGGATGAAAATCTCTTCAGAAAAGTTAAAAATGCTTAGAAAGTTGGCAATATTGTCTATCAGAAAGTTGAAGTAAAATGGCTATAAAAAGATATTATTGAACTCTGCTGTTTTTTAAATCTGTGTCTATATCCCTTCCTCCAGGTAAAAGCTCAAAATTTCAAAATTTTGAAGTTTTTGTGTTTATTTATGAACTTTGAAGTTATCAACTTGCAAGTCTGTCGAGTTACAAGTTCATCAACTTGTTTAAATCATCGATTTTTTCGATTACTGCAAGAAACAAAAAAATATACTCCACAAACTCGAGGTCGCTGATTTTAAATTCTACATCCCCGTCAGACCGAACATTTCACAATTTTTTTGGTGGAGAACAAAATTTTCTACTTTCACAATTTTTCACGAAATGAAAAAAATCAGTTAGAAAATTTCCAAATTAAAAACCAATTCAGAATTTATTTGAAAATAATTGAAAACAAAATCTAGACATTTTGACAAGTTCGACAAAACGAAAAGCAGAAAAGCAGGACAAAAGTAAGATTTTTAAAACTTACAAAAAATAATGTGACATTTTGTTAAAATTTTAAAGAACAAGAATTGACCAAAAACAAGGTTGCGTTCAGGTTGGGTTGGAATATTCAAAGGGTATGGCCGGATAAGGGGTGAATTTGGCCTTTGGCACGTTTGGGCTACTAAATACCCCAAGTAGTGTATATTGACAGGAAAAAAATTTTCACAAAATTTTGGACCCCTACCCCTCTCTTTTCCGGAGTTATGGCCATTTTATTCCATTATAATAAAGAATTTTTAATTTCATTCTGTTCCCATGAATTTTCGCCCAAATTAAAAATTAAAGCAGCTCGTAGGTCTTTCAAAATAAATTTATCTCGCTGATATTTCAATCACCCGAAGAAATTCGAACTCGAAATTTTTCATGAATTTTTCGAACCCATCAGCGATGATTATTTTGACCCCACACTAATTCTAAAAATTAAACATGCAAATTATCTTTCGATTCGTCGGCAGTCAACCATCATCGTACATCTCGAACACCATTCGCCGCGGCATGAAAAATGTAAAAATGATCGTCGCAAATTTATCGTCTTCGTCGTCTCATCGCGTCGTGTTAATTTAATATTCAAATTCGACGCGATACCCTCGGGTGGGTTAATATCTCTCGATAGAAAAGACTTTGGAAAATTAACTTATTCGATGTAACTATGTTCGCTATCCGCTTAATGGATACAAATGACGGCGAGGAAAATGACGAAAAAGGGACATAAGTCGAAAGAAGGAAATCCAATTGAACTCTTTGTTGTAGTCTCGTATACGTCTCGGGTGTTTTACAATAATATGCATCGTAATATGCACGAGACTTTATACGAGTACATACTACACACGTCGAATACATTCACGTACCGGCGATAATTTGGCGGAAGAATAAGTTATACACATACGAGTATAGTCTACTTGTAGGAGAAGGAAAAAGCAGAGTTTTTGGTTCAGATTACCCTCCCCTTCCCCCGTTCCCACTCTACGCCGCCAATCCGACATATTCACGTACCAGAATCTCTCGTACTCGTTTCGCTTTCGCATATAAGCGACTTATTTATTTATTTTTTTACGAGATACCGGAACGTCGCGAAGTTGTGTGCGAGTATGTACGTATTTGAAGTAAAACACGCGAACCGAACAGAAATATAAAAGAAGGGGGCTTGGGTCGGTCGAGACGACGAAAAAGCCAAGAAAGAGAGGGCTAATCCGAAAGCAGAGCATCGCTTTTTCTTCGTTTTGCTTCGAATGTATAACTATGCTATTGTAATTTACGTACTGCTGACTTTTCTCTTATCACTAACTAAGCCCATAAATTTATGTTTCTTTAACAGTTGAATAAAATTTTGAAGTTTTAATCTTTTACGTTGCCGTTGTCTGGCGGAGCTGTGTGCGCTGAAAATACCACTACAACGGTGACTTGTACGTTTGCACAGACGTCGTATTCCGAGCACACGATAAACGCGTAGAAAAGTCGCCGCGAAATTTAATTCTACGCGTTTCAGGGATGCGTAAAGTTTTCATCGCCTGAGGTGTACTGATCGGTTTGGGTGTAATGTTGGAGAATTTTCCATTAACGTACTGGAGATTGAATGTTTTTTCAAATAATTTTTTAAAAATGTCTCAAATTTGGTTGGAAAAAGTGAGAGAAAAAAAAATCGAATCGGAGTGCAGTGAAAAAAAATTGCTTGGATTTTGGTGAAAGTTCGTGGGATAGCTTATTCCGTGAGGAAGGCCTTTCAAAAAATATTAAATTCCCAGCCCAAAGAGGGAACCCTTAAAATAAATTAATTTTTTTAAATGGGATTTTTGCCACTTTTTCTTAAATTCCACCTGCTCGAAACCTAACTCTCTAATAAAGTACGACCTGAGTTTTTACACTTCCGCGAACCATTATTGTCGAAATGGGATACAATTTTTGGACCAATGCAAGAGAGTAGAAAAGTTCCAGATCAAGAATTCGAAGTTTCTTGTATTTTTACCGAAATCAAATCCCCCAGTTAATACGTTTTTTTGCAGGGAATAGGAGTCGACTCCGGAGCCGGAGTCAAACTGACTCCAAATTGACTCCAACTCCGGAGTCAAGGTCTGAAATTGACTCCAGAGTCAAGGTGGAGTCAGGAGTCAGAGTGTGAGTTTGACTCCGGGGTCAAGATGGAGTCAGGAGTCGAGGTCTGAAAGTGACTCCGGAGTCAAGGCGGAGTCAGGAGTCAACTTTTCCTCCTGACTCTGGGAGTTGGGTGGAGTTAGAAGTCAACTTTTCGGCTGATTTCTATTCCTTGGTCCCAAAATTGGAGTCAAACTGACTCCAAATTGACTCCGACTTGACTCCGGAGTCAAGTCGGAGTCATGAGTCAAGGTCATAGATTGACTCCGGAGTCAAGCGAAGTCAAGAGTCAAGGTCATATATTGACTCTGGAGTCAAACGGAGTCAAGAGTCAAGGTCATAGATTGAATCCGGAGTCAAAGTGGATTCAGGAGTCAAGGTATGAGTTCGACTCCGGAGTCAAGGTGGAGTCAGGAGTCCGGGAGTGAGCTTGACTCCGGAGTTAAGCCGGGGTCAGGAGTCAACTTTTTGGCTGACTCCTAGTCCCTGTTTTTTTGGTTCCTAGAACAATTTTTGCGAGGATGATTTTCATTTCAAAGGTCATCTCACCTTCAGAAGTCCGGAAAAATCATAGGACGGTTTGAGAGAATAATTTTTATCTCAAAGATCATCTTACCCTGAAAATCTCAGAAAAAATATAGGATTTGTGAAATTCATTTTTCTCTCAGAGGTTATCTCACCTTCGAAAGGTCGAAAAAATCCTGGAATAATTTGTGATACTGATCATCATCTCAAAGGTCATCTTACCTTTGGAAGCCCGGAAAAAATCACGAGGTGATTTGAGAGAATAATTATCTCAAAGGTCGTATCACCTTCGAAAGCTCGAAAATATCCTGGAATGATTTTTGATACTGATCATCATCTCAAAGGTCATCTCACCTTCAGATGCGGAGCCCAAAAAAAATCGTGAGATGATTTGAGAAAATAATTTTCATCTCAAAGGTGTTCTCACCTTTGAACGCTCGAAAAAATCCTGGAATGATTTGTGATACTGATTTTCATCTCAAAGGTCATCTCCCCTTCAGAAATCCGGAAAATTCATGAGGTGATTAGAGAGAATAATTTCTATCCCAAAGGTCGTATCACCTTCGAAAGCTCGAAAAAATCCTGGGATGACTTGTGATACTGATTTTAATCTCAAAGGTCATCTCCCCTTCAGAAATCCGGAAAATTCATGAGGTGATTAGAGAGAATAATTTCTATCCCAAAGGTCGTATCACCTTCGAAAGCTCGAAAAAATCCTGGGATGACTTGTGATACTGATTTTCATCTCAAAGGTCGTCTCACCTTCAAAAGCTCGAAAACATCCAGGAATGATTTGTGATACTGATCATCATCTGAAAGGTCATCTCACCTTCAGAAACCCGAAAAAAATCATGGGATGATTTGAGAGAATAACTTTCATCTCAAAGGTTGTCTCACCATCGAAAGCTCGAAAAAATCCTGGGATGATTTGTGATACTGATTTTCATCTCAAAGGTCATCTCATCTTCAAAAGCCCGGAAAAAATCATGGGACGATTTGAGAGCATAATTTTCACCTCAAAGGTCATATTACCCTCAAAAGATCGGAAAAATTATAAGATGATTTGTGGTGTGATGTAATTCATTTTCATCTCAAAGGTCGTCTCACCTTCGAACGCCCAAAAATTCCTGGAATGATTTGTGAAACTGATTTCAAATCAAAATTCATCTCACTCTTGGAAGCTCGGGAAAATCACGGGATGATTTTGTAAAAATTTCATCAATTTCGAATTTTACATCATTTTTCTAGTTTTTTTAATTTTTAAATTAGACCATAGAAACCTAAATACAATTCACTTAATTTCCGAGTTTCTCATTCTCTGAAGCATCAAAGGCCCTTCAATTTCAAGAGCATCCTTCTGAGATCTGCAGGAAGAAGCTACGTGTCCCGAAGAAAAAAATCCAAAAAATCCTGAATCTTCTTACGTGATTAGTTTTTTAATCCGAAATATTGGAATCCTTGAAAAATTTTGCTCTTGTATTTTTCAAAAATTCAGAACAATTGGTTGATGAACGTAAAAATGAAGCCTCTGTCGAAGAAGTGAGGGGGGGAGGGCTAGAACACAAAAAAACACAATTACTTCAGTGCCTTAGTTTGGGAATCCGTAACTCTGCCTTGGAAACTCAGAAACAGCTGAAATTTGAAAAAAGTGCTCTGATATTGATAAATCAGAGAGCTGTTAAAAATAATTTTGGTATTTTTCTCAATCCCCAAAACAAATTTTTCAAAGAAATTTGAAAAATTGGTTTGAACGCCGAATTTTATTCAAAAGGCCCATTATTCCTACCAAAAAAATTCACCAGAAATCCAAACAGTTAATCTGGTATCATGCCTCCGAGCGCCTAAGCCAAAAAAATCTCGAAATAATTAATTTTTTCAACTGCAATCAATCGCTTGTAATTCAAAATTTTGTGACGAATTTGAAAAAATTGACTGAATGGCTGTATCATACCTTTTTGAAAAAGAATCTCAACCGAAAAATTTAAAAATTCCTTTCTCGAGGCCTTCGAGAAAATTAGCTAATTTGGGCACTTTCGATTCCTCTACTACCCGAATTGTTCAAGTACTTAATCTTATGAAAAAGAAAATGGTTTAGTTCATTTTTTTCTTGACAACTAGAAGGGGAAAAAGATGGGAGAAGAAATGCTAAAAAATGCTTCCTATTTAACGAAAATGCAAGGTTTTTCCTCGTTGAATATTCGTGGCAAAAACAAGATGACTCGAGACATTATGAAAGCTTTGACGAAAATACGACTCAGCGGGGATTTATAAATTCAGATTTCAAGATATTTTTCGAATTAACGCAAACCAAGGTGAATTTTCCCTCGTCGTCTAACGACAACGAAATACACGAAAATTCGAAAAACAGCTACAAAATTAAGCTCGAATGATAAGAAACAAGCAGAATTAACGACAGAAGGGAAAAAGGTGGTTATAATTGCAAAAGTCGCCAGAAAATGAACAGCACAAAAAACAGGTACGTGAAAAAGCTACATAAATTACCGAAATCGTTTCGAAATTAAGACAACGAGCATTACAGTATTTTTCTCCGCACAAAATCACATTTCTGGTCGCCTCGTTGGCATTTTGGGCACCACTAACGTACCGGTAATAGTTGGCAATAATGAAGTTTAATTTGGAAAATTTTCTTTCGCAACTGTTCGACGTTCTAGACGAGCGCGTGGTTATGAATATTACGACATATTTGTACATAATATTAGTTGAGATACCTTACAAGTTATGACAAGGTTGCCTAACTATTTTGACGGGGCGCCGGCTCGAGATCAGCGCGTTCAAAAGTTTCCATATATTTCAATTTCAACGCTGCAAGGCGAAAGATTTGATGGGAGCTTTTTTTTACGATGCGATGTTATTTTTTTTTCGTTACGCGAATACGAAAAGTTTTTTAGTCGCGTGTGCTCGGCTCGTGACTTTTTGTACGTGACAATGCTGCATAAGAAGATTAATTGATCATTCGCGAGACTTTTTTGTCTTATTTTATGATGGATTTTCGTGTCGATTGATAATAATTTCCAATTTGTATAGTTTTCTTCGGCGTAGAATTTGAAAAAAAATTTTCGATGATTAAGAAATCCACCAAGTCCTTGAAATTTGTGGCAACGATACCATCGGTAATATCGATCACCTTGGCAAGTTTGAAATTAATTTCAGAACTGAGAAATTGGAGAATTCGTGTTCCCAACTCGATCGAGTACCTGTAATTTTCTTCGATTCTCGACCAAACTAACGCAACGTTCAGATGGATCAATCCGTTAAAAATTCATACTCCGAAACTTCGAGAGGAAAGAGAACACACATGCGAATACGATATACGAAACATATCGGGAGCAGCAGGGGACCAAGGGCAAAAGCACACGCCACATCGCACAAATTCCATCGTAGGTTCACTTTCCATCCATGTTCGATTTCAACTGTTTGAAAATTAAAGAGAAAAACTTTCGAAGAGGTAGGCGAAGAAAGAAAAAACCCACCAACCGAACGGCGAACGAACGAAAAAAATACGTATTTTCGATTTCACCTTTTCTATAGATGCGTTAATCTCTTTCCATATTGACGAAAAACTCCATTCGGGTAAATTTCTTCTTCGGCAGCCTATATCGTTATAAGCGTATGCCCTCAGCGAGTGTGTGCGTATGGGTACACGTTGAAAACAGAACTTTCTATTTGACTTAATACAACTTTAAGTTTAACTTAGCTAAAGGCAACTCTACCGAACTGAAATTCTTTACACGGTTAAACTAAGTAAATTGCGATGTTTGATTTTTCAAAAAAAAAAAACGACCGAATTCGGTTTCCTAACGGGAGTGCGAGTAGTTTAGGTTTTTTTTTTTGATGAGATCCACATTCGAGAATTTTTTTCGGTAGTCGAAAAGATGATCGCTCCGAAGGCTATAGACGAGCTAACTTTTCGAAATTTCCTGTCCCCATCAATGGATTTTAATGGCATGGAAAAAATTTTCGCGAGATGGAAAATTCACTAGAAAAATATGGAATGCTTTTTCGAGATGAGAAAAATTTATGGGCTCGAGAAATCTAATTCGGAAGACGCGCAACTATTCACTATTCTATACGTAGGCATTACGAGACTAGCGCCAAATTATTTTTGCAAAAATGGGATTTCGACGATCTGAGTTTAAATTTTTTCAAAGTTCAAATTTTATACACTGTAAATTTTTTTAATTTCTTTCATTCTGAATTTTTTTACCAAAATTGTATCCAATTTTTAAATGTTTCCAACAGTAAAAATTTTTTAATCAAAATCTTTCAATTTCGATTTTTAGTTTTTTTTCACTTCCAAATCTATTTTTATCATTTCTAAAAATTTATTCTAATTACTTATTGAGTTGGAAAAAAACATAAAGTTGAAAATTTGTTTAAAACTTCAAACATGGCAAAAATCTTGAGAAATTTTCAATTAAAAGAAATTTCAAAGCTAAAAAATTTGAAGAAAAATTTTAAAATTATTGGTAAACATTTTTGAGTTGGAAGGGATTTTAATTAAAATATCAAAGTTGAAAGAAATTTTCATATTAAAATAATTTTTTTTTCAATTTTAAAATTTTCTTCACCTGTAATATTTTTTTTAAATCAAATTTTATCATGATTTTTCCTACTTTGATTTTAAAAAAACGATTTTCAACTTCATATTTTTTTTTAAATTTCTTTCAACTCGAAACTTTTTTCCAATTATGCCTATTTAAAAATTTTCCTCTTTTTTTGAACTTTCAATTTAAAAAAAAAAATCAACTTGTGTTTTTCAAAAATTCTTACAACTCAATAATTGGACGAAATATTAAAAAATCTACCTACATTGGAAAAACTTTGAAAAACTTCAAATTCAAAAAATCTTGCAGTTGGAAAAATTTTAAAATTTTATACAAATTTCAAGAAAAAAATTAGATTTGAAGATATTGAAAAAAATTTAAGTTGAAAAGGCTTCAACTAGGTATTAATTTAAACTTAGATCGTCGAAATACCATTTTTGGCAGAAATATTCAGGAACTAGTTATCGGGAGAATGGTAATGTTCCATCGAGTTGATAACAAAAGGGCCGAATGAATTCTAGACGGGGAATGTGTCGCGTACGATGAGAGGAAAAGTGACGGAAATAGTCATTTATTTTAGGTCAATGTATTATACTGAAATTAATGGAGTTACTCGTAGCGAATAATCGACTCCTTTGTTGGTAGATGGATATTTCGGTGTCAATTGTGGTGTGAAATTCGGTGATATTGAAAACGTTTTGGAAGTTTTTTGCTGACAAGGGAGGTATCCCAACTCAAAGTAAAATTTTGAGCCGAAACGAAAATAAATCTAAATTAAATTATAAAGAAACCCCATACTTATTCAAAATTTCAAATGCTGAAGTTCATTTCTCGAATTTCAGCAAATTTTTGAAATTTTAAAATTACCTCATCGCCTTGCAAAATATAAAGATTTGATCTAATTCACGAAAAAAGGTGAAATTTGGTATAATACCCGATTTTCGACCTGCCGAATCGATTGAAATCGATTTAGAAGCGGTTAGGAGCCATCGGAAAAATTTTGAATTTTTCAGCGTTGGAAAAAACCCATAAAAATGGTCCATGGGAACTGCAACACTTATAATCGCGGATTACCCATTTTGACCTATTTGATCGATTAAAACATAGTTTTCCAAAATTTGTAACTTTGAGTTCAAATTCAAATTTTTGGGGAGGAAATTTTTCTGAAAAAAATGGAGACTATCACAATTTTCTGAAGGCTTCAAAACGTCGTGAAACCGCTTCCAATCGATCCGGTAGGTCTAAAATAGGGTATGTCCAGAGCTGGGCATTAAGATCAAAGATCATTGTGTCAAAATGGTCTTGATCTGATCTGAATCATTTTTTTAAAAATCAAAAAGATAATTTTCTAATTTTTGTATTTCTTCGTAAATTTGGGTAATTTTGTCTATAATCTTGGTATTTCTATTTTTTTTTTAAATTTTGGATGGAGAGTAAATTTGGACTTGGATCCTCGAAATCCCATTTGCTTTAAAATGATTTAGGAGTTTGATTTTTAACGTTAACGAAAAAGAAGAACTAGAGCGAAAAACATAACACAGGTCGACATGGAAAATGCTGTTTGAGGTTTAATGGGTGATTTTTATAGTAGTTATTTTTCGCGCTGAGATCACGAGAAAAATAGTAAAAAAAAATTCCATCACCTAAGAATGTTTTCAATTATTTTCCGTTGAGCAGTTTTTCTACTTTTTTTTTTGGTAACTTTTGACACTGGAAGTCGACTTTCTGGTGGAGGGGGGAAGGGGGGGGGGGGTTCTACGAGAAAAAATTAATAAAACATAAATTGTAGAGCGTAAAATTTCCTTTCAGTAGAGTCCGATTAGTTTTTTCTTTGAAAGCTTGCTTTTCGAGATATTTTACACTGAAAAAACAAAATTAAATAAATTTTGTCCAAAAAAATAATAACGAGGCACCATTCACAAAATTGGCAAAATCTATTCTAAAAAAATAATAATATTTATCGCAAAATTTGGTAAAATTTATTTTTATGCAATACATTTTACCAAATTTTGCGATATAGTATGGTCATTTTAGGTTTTGACCCAAAAAAAATTCCCAGAAACGGGAAAGTTCGTATATAGGCTTTGTAGAGGGTGTATTTCAACATACCCGACTTTCCCTAAAATCGGTGAATATTTTGACCCCCTTTTGGGGGGTAAAGGGGTTCAAATTTTCGTTTTTCGGCTATAACTTTCAAAATTTCGTATTTACGAAAAAATACTTGGAACAAAAATTGTAGAGAATAAAAAAACAAACAATTTTGTTATTTACAATTTTTTCCTTAAGACGTCATGGGAGGGAGCTAGGAGCTTCAGAAAAAAATCAATTTTGAAAATTTCCCATTATCAGAAAAAATCACCAAAAATCGGGTTAATCGACTTTTAGGAGCGGCTCTTTTGCATAGTACATCCTATTACTATGCAGAATAAGAAAAATGAACAACCGACCCCTCATCTCAAAGTAGGGGGGTGGACCCCCTGTAGAAAAAGTTGCATTTTCCCCCTGGAATATCTCAGCTACAGTGAAAAATTCGAAAAATTGGTTCAAACAAACGTTGTAGAGCGTTAAAGGACGAACATTTTCCTTTTTTAATATTTTTTCTACGTGGTCTTGGGGCCGAGCTAATGCAAAAAGAAAAAAGATCGACGCGGGGTTTGAAAATTTTTCATTAACTCAATAAATTACACGTGTGTGTAGGCTTGGTATAAAATCTAGCAAACCAATAGCCCAACAAGTGGGTTTCTGGGGGTTCCGTGGTCGCTGAAGTCGATTTTTATAATCATCTAACCCCTGGACCCAAATTGGACCCCAAAAGAGGGGGTTTAAAATTTTGTGAAAAAATAGTCGAACGCTGCGTCGATCTTTTTTCTTTTGGCATTAGCTTGGCCCCAAGACCACGTAGAAAAAATATGAAAAAAGGAAAATGTTCGTCTTTTAACGCTCTACAACGTTTGTTTGAACCAATTTTTCGAATTTTTCACTGTAGCTGAGATATTCCAGGAGGAAAATGCAACTTTTTCTACAGGGGGTCCACCCCCCTACTTTGAGATGAGGGGTCGGTTGTTCATTTTTCTTATTCTGCATAGTAATAGGATGTACTATGCAAAAGAGCCGCTCCTAAAAGTCGATTAACCCGATTTTTGGTGATTTTTTCTGATAATAGGAAATTTTCAAAATTGATTTTTTTCTGAAGCTCCTAGCTCCCTCCCATGACGTCTTAGGAAAAAATTGTAAATAACAAAATTGTTTATTTTTTTATTCTCTACAATTTTTGTTCCAAGTATTTTTTCGTAAATTCGTAATTTTGAACGTTATAGCCGAAAAACGAAAATTTGAACCCCTTTACCCCTCAAAAGGGGGTCAAAATATTCACCGATTTTAGGGAAAGTCGAGTATGTTGAAATACACCCTCTACAAAGCTTATATACGAACTTTCCCGTTTCCGGGAATTTTTTTTGGCTTTTGGCTTTTTTTAAGCTAAATCGTCCGTACTAATATATATTATTATTTTTTTAGAATAGATTTTGCTAATTTTGTGAATGGCGTCCCATTATTATTTTTTTGGATAAAATTCATCATTATTTGGATAAAATTCATTTTTTTGGATAAAATTCATCATTTTTTTGATAAAATTCGTCATTTTTTGGATAAAGTTCATCATTTTTTGGATAAAATTCATCATTTTTTTTGATAAAATTCATCATGTTTTGGATAAAGTTCATCATTTTTTGGATAAAGTTCATCATTTTTTGGATAAAATTCACCATTTTTCGGAAAAAAATTCATCATTTTTTTAAACACTTTTATTTTTTATTTTTTTCAGTGCAGTTCAAAGTTAAACTTATTTTTTTGAATTGAAAATATCTTCAAAACTAAGCCTCCTAAGAAAGAACTAATTGAATTTTACAGAAAGGAAATTTTACGCTCTACAATTTATGTTCCATTCATTTTTTTCGTAGGACCCTTTCTTTCGCCAGAAAATCGATTTTTTGTAATAAATCACATTTTTAACATTTTCCATTTGTAACAATGGGAATATTAAATTTTTTTCTAAGCTATAATACAATAGAGGGATCGAACACAATCAGGTGGTATTTAAAATTCAAATAAAAAATTCTAGTCACGTCTGAGCAATAAAACTGGCATGAATAAACATAAGGGTTGGTCACGTATTTGGGGCAATAAAATGGATAAAAGAGCTGCAATGCAGCAGGTGTTCCAAGCACCGTCCATTGTATTTTTTTCAAATTTTATCATCCGATTGTCAGAGAGATAAAATCAACAAAGGAACCCAATACAATAGAGGTTGTAAATCATTCATTGAAATTTTGTATATCAGCTGGTCGGGGCAATAAACCTGTCAAAGGACCAGACATATTTACAAAGCAATAAAAGATCTATTTTTTTAAAAATAACATCTGGTCGAGGCAATAAATCTCAACAAAGGAGCCGAAACATGAGAGGGTCATGTGACCTAGAGTGGGGGAAAAATTTTCGAATGGTGGGGGTAAATCGAAAATGATATAGGGAAGTGCAGAGCTCATTTCGAGTTGAACCGTTTACGGAAACCTTGGTCTCGAAAGGTAGGCGCAGCGAGGGAGATCGTCCTGATCACTGGACGCTCCGCCACTGTCTTGAGGTGCTCTCGAGTGCCTCTTGCGGTGCCCTGCGTTGTCTTATGCCTAGTCATAAGTCGGTAATTCGGCTCGGGAGGGGCATGTAAGGTGTGAAAGGCCTTAGCCCAGCGCACGCCTATCCGGTAGGGCCAAGGAGGACGCTACCCCTGCAGACGTCTCGCGTGCTGGCGACTGATGCGACAACTTCCGCGAGTATCCGTTGATCGCTCGGGGCCAGAAAGTCGGGGGCATTATGCCCGCGGCGCGTGCCTCGCAAGTCGCAGTATTATTATGCTGGATGCGCGGGTTCTGTAAGTCGCCATCCGCGGTTAGTGCCTCGAGTAGGTGGTTGTTTCAGACGTCGTCAGCACGAGTTACTGAGCACATGTGGTACGTCCACCCCTTTTGTCTCTCCTGGGGTTAGGTTTTTTGGGGTTAAGGGTGAAGGTTGGAGGTATGAAGGGGAGAAGGGGAGAAGGTTGGAAGGTAATGAAGGGCATTTGAAGAAAGAAGATGGGGAAGAGGATGAAGGGTATTTATGAGATTGTAAATAGGTAATATTAAGTAGGTAGTTTTAAGATGTACTTAGGTATTTTAAGTCAAGTATTTTAGCCGGCTTAGGTTGTAATTTTATATTTACTTTTATTTCTTTGCATGTTATATGTTTGCTTGCTTGCTTGTTTGCTTGTTTGTGTTATATGTTTGCTTGTTTGCTTGCTTTGTTGTTTGTTTTGGTGGTGGTTTGCTATTTTTTAATTGGGGTTTTTCAGGATCCCTTTCTTTCAATAGAAAGGGCTCCTTTTTCCCCAAATATTTTTACATTCATCTTTTTTTTATAATTTTATAATTTTTTTCAACTTTCGACTTCTTTTTTTTACTTTTTTTTCAAAATTCATTTTACAATATTCTTGAGCAAACGGTATTTAACTAGATGTGTATAATTGCATCGAGTTACACCAATATTGCCCAACAATAAAATGGAGATATTACTCTCCGACATTCGGAAATGCGAACGAAGGTGGATGTGAAACTTTTACTTGAAAAATTATTTCATTTGATAATGTATTTAAAAAATTGAAAGGCAAGACTCCTCTTTTTTTAAAAATCTAGAAATACAAAAAAAAATGCACAGGCATTGACCCTAAAGAAAGAAAGGCCAGACCAGAGGAAAATTTTTAGAGAAGTGATTGAAAAAAAAATCTGAGGAACTTGGAAAAGATCGAGCGTGAAATTTTGAAAACAAAATTAGGAATCCTAAAAACAATTCGTGGAAATATGAAAAACTTTTTTATTGGAAAATTGAAGGACTTTGAGAAAATTCATTTACAATATGGGGGTTGATTTTGAAAATTTTTGAAGACAAGAAAATTCATTTTTTTCACGAATAGAATAATTGTTCATAAATTGACGTTTTGAAATGTGTTTCAAAAATTCGCATATTATTCACAACATATTAAAACCTGCAAAAAACAGGTTCTGATAAATAGTCCTTTTATTTTTGTAATTTCGAATGTTCCATTTACCAGATGGAAGGAATAATTCTGTGTCAGGAATTTTAATAAAACAAAGTTTACAATTATGAATACATCTCACCCACGACTAAATTTACACGAAATAGGCATCAAGCATGAAAATGAAAAAAAAATGCGAACGGCTGAATCTTTCCTGTTTGACTCATGCGAGTCTTCGATTACCACGTAGGTAACTCAAATTTTTTCTAAATCCATATTATTAGGTATCAATTTTTTTCAAGTTCCAATAAAAGTTTTTCTTTTTTCCCAGAATTTTTTTTATTTAAAAATTTTTTTCTCAATATATTTTTAAACTCTAATGAAATTAAATCAACTCTGGAATTTCTCCCCAAAAATGTTTTCTCAAGTTCAACATTTTTATCAAAATTTTTTCATCCCAAATGAAATTTTTTCTCACCTTTATTTCTTCTTCAAAAACTTTTCTCACCATTAAACTTTAAACATTTTTTCGTAAAATATTTTCCTACTCTACTCAAAATTTTACTTCAAAGTTGTTTTCAACTCTTCAAATTTTTTTCTAAAAATTTTATCAACTTTCTACTTCAATTCTGATGAAAATTTTTCTCATCACTAAAATTTTTTTCAAATCTTTTTCGTCATTCGTGCAGGCATCATGACGAAATTTTAGAAGAGTAACTTTCAGTAACTTTTTTTGAGCACAAAGTGGCCAAAAAATGGCCAAAAACTACCCAAAAGTAACCAAAAATTCAATTTTTTCGAGGGGAGGATTTTTCAACAGTTTTCTGGGGGCACTTCTTTTTTTTTTTAGTTTTCTGCAAACAGTTCAAAGATAAATTAACTGAAAAGATGTGAATAATTTCATTTACAAACAAACTAGCAAAAATCTATTATTTTATTTTTTTATTGAAGAATTTTGAAAAATAGGAATTTCTACGTGGAAAAAGTGACTTTTCAGGGGAAAAGTAACCAAAAGTGACTGAAGTCGAAAAAAGTGACAACCACTTAAAAAAAGTAACCCGCTGTAATGCCTGTTTGTGTGTCCGAAATCGAACCGGTAACATCGAAACAGCACCTCTCAACGTGTTGAAATTTAATATTTTACACGTGCTTAGCTTTCAAGTTGAATTTCAATTTAAAAATTTCCCAAATTCAAAATTTCTTCCCAAACTTTTTCCAACTTTGGTTTTTTGTTTTTCCGGCTCCAAAATCGGTTCTCTAAATATTTCTGAACTCTAAAATTTTCAGGATGTAAAAATTTTGGAGAAGTTCGAGATTAAAAATTTTCAAGAGAATTTAAAGTTGCTAAAAATTTCAAGATAAACGAATGGAATTTTAGAGTTAGCAGTAGAGAAAAAATTTCAATAGACGAATGCGATAATTTTAAAGTTGCAAAAAATTTGAAAAAAAAATTGGAGCTGAAAAAAATTTGGATGAAGAAATTTAAGGGTAGAGAAAAAATTTCCTCGGATGAGTTGAAATAAAAACTGAAAAATTTGAGAAAAAATTACAGTTAAAATTTTTGAAGTTGAAAAAAATTAAACCTGAGAAAAAAATTTCAGAATTGAGAAAAAAATTCAGCGAGGTGGAAAGAAATTTCGAGTTGAAAAATATTTTGAGAAAGGGATACCGAAGTTGAAAAAATTCTAAGAAAAGAGAAAAAATTTTGAAAATGATACGGAATTGGGAAAAAATCGAGTTGCGTGGTAATTGAAGACTCGTTCAAATCAGATAGGAATGATTCAGTCGTTCTTACAGTTTTTCATTTTAGTGTCTGAGGCATATTCCGAGTAAATTTAGTCGTGGGTATAAATACACCTCTTCGAAATTTGGAAAATTCATTTTCTTTTCAAATCTGATGTTCTTCAAACATAAAAATTGTTTTTTTCATTCAATTTCGTTTTGTTTTCCATTTCAAAAAATCATAACATTGATTTACTCAATCATAAGGAACACTTATTACAATGGAATTGGATCGTGACCTTTTTTCATCCTCTTCCCTCTATTCATCAGATCACCCTGTTTCACATCATTTCAACCGAGTTCAATTTGATTCTCGATAAACTGACAATTTCCCTCATTCTCACCCAACCTCCCTTTCAAAAACCATTTTTCGTTAATTTTTCCACCCCATCCACCTCACCACCCATCCCCACGTCACCGTCACCTGTCACTGGTTCCTCGCTTTCACCTTTTGCCAGCTTGATTGCTCGCGCGTGCCACTTATCAACGAAATGGAAAGCGAAAAAAAAACCGTCACCTCGTAATTTTCTCGTATTTTAATTCCCCCCGGACGGCGACGACGAACGCGGACGCGTCTTGTCAGCTGTCAAGCCATTTCATCCGACTAAATAAGGTCGCGCAAATAGGCCCCGATCCTTTACCGAGCGTCGGCCCCCTCCGCCTCGACCCAATACTCCGTCTTTCTCAACATCCTCGTTCTCTGCCGTCTCGCTAATCTCTCTTCCGATGTTGAAAATCTCCTTTTGTGACATTTCCAACAGACAATTTTGGCACTTGTGCGGCTTACTAATAGTTTTCTCTCCCTGTGTTCGCTGTTGGTCCCCGCCAAAGGTTTACCTAACGTAAGTCTAACACGTATGTAGTCGTTGGCTTACGTCGCCGTCGGATCGTCCGCGTATAAATATGTTACGTACTGGTACCATAATATACTTTTTTGTCAAATGTAATTCATAGCTTAATCGATCACGCATCGTATAGGCTTCGTCATCCGGGTCGGAGTCGTCACGTTGGTATCCGCACTAATGAGGAAATATTTTCCTATGGTTGGGTATAAACTATAAATTACGTACGAGTTACGATGGTCGAGTTTGTAGGCTTAGTTTTCAAGGTATTCTTTGAAAAGAACAAAACAAAACAAAACAAGTGGATTCGAAAAAATTTCATAATGATGATTATTTATTCAGGTCTAGAGATAAAAGTGGGAAATTATATTCAATTTTCTTTCCAATTTATGGGTCGTAAAATATGATTTAGTGTCATTTATATTGAAAAAATATTCCAAAAAATAAAAATTTGGTAAAAAAGTCTCCAAAAAAATAAAGTTTTATCCAGGGTTGTGCTGTAAATTTACACCAGTTATTTTACAGTAAAATAATGTGTAAAATAATGTAAAATAACCGATGTAAAATAACAATGTTATTTTACATTATTTTACACGTGTAAAATAATGTAAAATAATTCTTATCATGTAAAATAACTCTTATCACGTAAAATAACTCGAATTCTATTTTTTCACCAGTTTGGAAATGAAATTTAGTAAATTATGCTGAAAAGAGACAAATAAAGTAATTAAAACAATACCCTGACGAGTAGAAAAAAAGGAAACATTAATTTTTATATCAAATGAACCATGTTAAGCCAAAAGAGACCAAGCGACAAATTTGAAAGTGCTAAGATTTTAACATATTTCTCACTGGTAAGTGGTAATACAGAATAAGCTTCTGAGCAAGTAAATTATTGATAGATTAATGTTTCCAGAGTTCACATTTTTCATACTTTTTATCCCTTCTTCAACTGTTTAAAAGTTACTTATCGTACTTTCAAGTCTGTTTTCTTTTTGATTAAATTTTTGATGGCGCTTGGTCGCTTTTAACTTAACACAGTTCAAATATCAATTCAGTATCAGTAATATCAATATACCTTACGTTTTACATTTCATTTGGTATCAGAAATATCGGAATTAAGTTCGTTATCATCACAACATAATTTGGTGGCAATTACCATCCTGGAATTTTTGGAAGCCGGCAACTTCTGTACTCGACCCTTTAGAGCGAGCCATTTTAATTTTATTAAATTGTAAATCAAAATCACCTCAACTGCATCAAAACTTCAAAACCACGTTGAAAATGCTCAAATAAAATACATTTAGCCTAATATCAACTCTTATCAGTGTTATTTTACATTATTTTACAAGAAATTGTTATTTTACATGTTATTTTACATTTTCATTTTTTTACATCGTTATTTTACATTATTTTACACTTTATGCAAAATAATTATTTTACATGTAAAAGAACAACCCTGGTTTTATCCTAAATGGAAATCATCAAATTGAACCTATTACCCAATTCATTTCATTTTCCAGTGATTTCAATTCAATATTAAACAATAGATCGGTTGAGACCTCCTCCAGTGCAATTTCTCATACCAAAATCATAATAAGCTCTAGGACCCTCCCCCCCTCCCCCATCAACAATTATAAATCATCAAGAGGAGGTGGGGTGCGTTTAAATACCTAGAAAAAAATTCAACATTCTCGTCTCATTGAATGATACTGATACCATGAAAACATTGACATGAAATCAGAAAAATGAATAAATTCACAATGAATTTTCAATTTTTACACCTTCAAGTATTTATCAGGTATCCGGAGGCGAAGGGAGGAGGGAGGAAGGGCCCTTCTCCGGGCGATTCTGATGGAAAATCCCGGAGCTGGAGTCGAATCCGGAGGCACTTTTATGATAATCTCAGAGTTGAGGGGACCAGACCCCTTCCCTCCGGATCCCTAGCTATCTACACACGATCAGGATTGAAGTTTTCAATTGGAATGTAGACTTTTCAAGCATATTTTGAATAAAGATGACTCATCTGAATTCATAAAATTCAAATTTTCATTGATTTTATTTTTTTCTCAAGCCAAGATTAGGAATTCTCAAACTTCGAATCGTCTGACTTCTTAAAAAAAATTTCGATCATGAGCGATTTTAACCACGACAAAACTGGGAAAAACTGTAGAAATTCTTGCGATTTTTCATTACAAATTATCAAATCTGGAGCAATTTTTCAATCATCATCAAAGTAGAATAAATTGAAAAAAATTACCAAGAGTAGAAAACATTAAGGGCCGTATTTTAAAACGTACCTTATTTTTAAGTAGTTTTTAAGGTACCTTAAAAAGTACCTTAAACAGAATTCGTATTTTAAAACGTTCCTTAACTAGATTTAAAACACCAATTCTATCGACGAGACATGGAATACCTTAAGGTACCTCGCGAGGTACCTTAAGGCAACAAATTGTTTTGTTCTTACAAGTTTACAGTTGTGATGATATTTGAATTACATTATAAATAGATTTTTTTGGTAAAAATATGATGGTAGACCACGATATTATCAATATAATGGACATTATTAACATAATACCTACACCTATTCCAAAGATTATAGTCTTTGCTGATGAATATATGGATAGCAATTTACAAAGACGAATTTAAAAAAAAATCATATTTACCTATACGATTAGTTATTGTGGTCTATTTTTAAAATTGAAGGGATGTTTTGTGAAAGAAGATCTGAAGCTGTCAAGGGAAGGGATGCAGGGAAGAGAGAACTAAAAATTGAGATAATTTCTCGTGTAGAATTTTTCAATTTTCCTCCTGAAATTTAATTTTCTTCAATTTTTCAGACTCAAAATGGAAAATTTATCAATTTTTCAACAGGGTCATTAGTCTTACCATATTTATGTAAATTTTATATTTCCGAATTCAAACGTAATTTTTCCGAATAAAAATGAAAATTTGCTTTGAGGAGCAGCACCTTTTGCCTTCTGTTATTCAGACTACCCCTCGCTAATGGCAAAATTTACGAGGTAATTTACAAAAAAGTTGTACGTACTTAAACATTTTTGTCAATCTTCCGTCTTGGAAGCGATAAATTTTTTAAAAAATTTATACGTGAAGTTGAAAATTTTTGATATGACAATAAAAAAATAAAATCGATATCTTAGCAAAAAAAAAATGAATAGATGATTCTGATTTTATTTATTTCTTCTTTTTTTTCATTCATTATGAATGGAACACCAGAATAACAAAATAGAAACAAAATTAGAAAATTATGGAAACTTCAAACACCGATGCAATATTGATTACAAGAAGTATTGATAAAATTTGAAATAACAAGTAAATACAGCCAATTATATCTGAATAACGCGTTTTGATTGGGTGAATCATCTTTTAAGATTTGGCAACATGGTATTTAAAGCAATACACGTACGAAATTAAGGAAGGTTTTAAAATATGACTTTTAAGGAAGCCCTTATCAAAGTTCTCCTAAGGAAGGTTTTAAAATACCAAACCATTCCTTAAAATAAGGTATCCTTATTTTTTAAGGATACCTTAAGGTATGTTTTAAAATACGGCCCTAATTTTCAAAAAAGTCAAATAAATACCTAGGCAAAAGGCAACAAGTATACCTAATAACTCAATGAGAATCGCCTACCTAAATTAAATTAATTCACAAAAAATCGTCGAATTTACGACCATAGTTTGTGAAAATTGACGAAAAAAATATAGTAATTTTCATTTTCGATTACGTCGGTAGATAAGATGTTTATTTTGCGAAAAAAACCCACAAAATCCAACTTTAAAAATGATGAGTTTAACAGCTGATTATATTACTTAATTCGAGAATGCGAATCGAAGTTTAGTTATTTTCAACGAAAAATTCTACTGAGTGCAAAATTAATTTAATCGCTATTTAAATAAATCGGTTTAAAAAATTGGCTAATTCTAAAAATAGAAAAATGATAAGGTCGGTTTCGTAAATTTTTTCACGAAAATGCGATCCAGTACAACATCGATCCAAATATGGCACATCTGCATTAAAAAATCGACTCGATTAAACCAAATTCCTTAAACTAGGTAACACTGATTTAACAATTTTTGCCCGGAAAATTCACCGAAGATTTTGATAAATGAAATAAATACGGTTATGTTTTTAAAAAGTGGCAACATCAATCTAGAACTTTTTTAACAATTCCAAGCAAGACACCGATGAAAGACAATTTTTTTTTGAAAATTTTGACTCATTTTCACTAGAAGGCCTACCAGCCTACCTATATTTTCGAAACTAGAAACGGCTAAATGTGCTCTTCAGTCTAAGAAGTAAGAACGTCACATAAATTTAACCAGTTTGATATTATTTTGAATAATTTTAATCTTTCAACAACAGTTTTAAAATTTTAAAACATTTGTCTGACATTCTTACATAATTTTAAATTAATATTGTCAAAATTCGAATAATTTTGACAGGATTTCAGAATAGTTCAAAAAAATTTAAATAAGTTAAAAGAATATCTTCGACAATTTTGCAAAGGATAAAATATTTTTTCTAGTTTTTTGAACCATATTTCACGAGTTTTTAACAATCAAGTATTAGCATTTTTGAAACAGCCTTAACAGCACTGTAAACAATTTTAGAGAACTTTCCAACAATTTCCGGAAATTTCAACATCCTTTAGTGCATATTTAGTGATTTTTCATCGACTTTCGTCGTACATAATTTTAAATCAGCACCGAATTGCATTTTTACTCAATTTTTTAATTTTTGAAATTTTCCGTAAAATTAATACAGGCATAGCACGATTTTCCTTGGCGATATGATCCCAAATTGTAGGATTACTTTTTAAAAATTTTCAAAAATTGGCAAATGACTGGAAAATTCAATTCAGTTATTTGAAATTTTAAACTATATTTCACGTTTCAACTTCAAAAAATGAGCTATTGAATTTTTTTCAGAAGTTCGAATGAACATTCATGAAATTAAACTTGAAACGAAATTTCGAGCTCGTAGCATCAATTTGATGTAAACCACAATTTTATAGCTTTTCAGATGTTTCGAAAATCGAATTTTTTCACATACCGATAGAAAATCTGATTCGGTTATGATTCTGATAAGCAATGAAGATCTCAAAAGTACACTATTTTCAAACCATAACGAGTTTTTTACCTACTCTCTCATTTCTGAATCAGTGAAATTTATCAAAAATCACTGAAAAATAATCAGAATTGCAGAACAATAATAAATCAGTGAACATTTTTTAATGAAAACAAGTCAATGAAAGAAAATCACTAGAAATCAGTGCAAATTCACTGAAAACTCGATGATATTCAAAATCAGTGAAAAATCGTCATTTACTGATTTTTCCTGCGCTGAAATTCTGACTGTTTATCAGTGATTTTTCACTGATTCGAAATAACCGAGTGTAATGCGAAAAATTTTTGAAAATGAAAAAAATTCACCATTTTACCTAAAAATGGTCGAAACTCAAAAAATTGTCCTTCACTACATTCATCATGCACCTATAAATTATTACACATCAAAAATTTGAAAAAAAATTTCAATCAGTGGTTTCAGCATTTTTCAATTTATGGGCCCGTACTGCTTTCAAAGGCAATTTTCGGGGAAACCGAAGCCTGATTTGTATCAGAGACACATCGCATACAACTATTTTAGAGCATTCAAGTTGGTTTTGGTCTTTGACCCAATATTGACATTTATAAAGACTCCTAAAGAATACCACATGATCAATTTTAAAACTAATTTTAATCCAAATTCAAAAATTTTCGCATAAAAAAAACAACACTGGCAAGTGGCAAACTAATTTTTTATTTTCACCTGTAAAATCGACATCAGGAGGCAAAACGATTAAAATATTTTACGAGAATTGATAATAGAATAAAACTTCAAACAAAAATTACAGAACGTTGAACTCAAACGCCCAACCTCGCTTTCGAGAAAATCTACCAATTTTTTGCCCATTTTGTTTTCAAGGCCACAAAAAGAATGTCTTTGAACTCGAACACTTCTACGTTGTACAATACTCTGAAAACACTTTCATTCACACACACGTATCATTGTACTCGTAGTACCTCCTGCTTCAGCATAAATTCCTCGCCATCTCGCCGCCACACCAGCGCCAGCTCATCCTCTCAGTCGATCCAATTCTGCAAATCTTGCCTTAAACCGGCCAACCAACACATCGGATACACGATAAGTGAAATTTATGTGTATACACGAGGGCGATTTTCTTACATCCTCTACGCCTCCACCAGGCAATTCATCGTTTCACCCTTGAATAACGGATAGACCCAGGGTAGGGTCTACCAGCAAAAGGCGGCAAGGCAGTTTACACTAATGAGAAAAACCACCCTGCCCCCGTCCCGCATCACAGCTCCGACGCAGCAGCCGGACTGTGTAATTATTTAGCCAAATTCGCTACGTACGCGCGACGCAGCCGGCGCGGCGGATCCCTGTACACCGGTGGCCAATGAAATTTACCGGACATACCGAACCTACCGGATGCTAAAAGATTCTCTAAACAGAGCTTTCGTTATCTTCGGGCTTCCGGTGAAAACTAACATTAACTTACGACGGTTATTCGAAAAATTTATTACTCTCGGTGGTCGTGTGTCGGGCACGGATGAGGCGACGACCGATCTTCGTTTCGTGGGTTTTTTTATTTCTCCTTCGTCCCTAACTCTGCTCCCTCAAAAAAAAGCAACGTGGGTAATTTGCGTTAAAACGACGTCTCCACGTTATA
The DNA here is from genome assembly GCA_033439095.1 of Pseudococcus viburni. NCBI lineage: Eukaryota > Metazoa > Arthropoda > Insecta > Hemiptera > Pseudococcidae > Pseudococcus > Pseudococcus viburni. The sequence goes on from JAVBJF010000132.1 coordinate 281,394, forward strand.
CGTATTCTCACTTTGCCAAGCTCATTCTAGACTACAGTCCAATTAAGAGGCAAAAAGTGCCCTAGGAATCGAAATTATGTGCATTTTCGCTGGACAAAAAAATCAGTTGGTTTATTGTAGGTATGGGCCCCGTAGTCAAAAAAATCGCATTTTGGAGGTTTGCCCTGGCACAATAGGGAGCTGAGGCTTGAAAACTCCTCTTTCTTCCAGATTTTTAAATTTGACAACGGACAAAATTTTTTTCACTTTATGGTAGCAGACACTCACCCGACTCCAAATATAAGTCACATCCTTTGGGTCACGGGCACAATGGGATGCTGCCCCCCAAAGCGATTTTTTACCAAATTCGATCGTTTTTGGCATAATAATGCCTCTGTGGGCGTCATGCGATATACTGAACAAAAAAAATCAAAGGCAATGTATTCTTGGGTTCATTCCGCGTCCAATGAGCCAACGTTTGAAGAAAACTGTTGGCACAATAGGCCTTGGTGGAATTTTAAAGTTTTGAAAACACGCGATTTCCTCCCCCTTTCATTAAAAAATTAAGTAATGAACAAAATGGATTAAAATTTCACGAGCAGAACGAAATTACTGATGAAAAAAAAATTTGAGAAATTTTAACCCATTTTGAGCCCCAAATTGGGTCAACTTTTGAGTATTTTCAAATAATTGATATATTACCTATGAAAATGGGGTAGAATTTAGCCAGAAATTCAAAAATACTATCCAATTTTTTTTTAGCAACTTTTGAGAATTTTGAGCCTCAAATTTAGTCAATTTTTTATTAATTTCAAAAATTCGCGCCTGATCTATGTAAGTGGGGTAGAATGTTGCCAGAAATTCAAAAATATCATCCAAAACTTTTTTTGAGCAACTTTTAAGAATTTTGAGCCTCAAATTGAATCAATTTTCGACTAATTTCAAAAAATTAACATGTGACCTACGGCAAAGGGATAGAATTTTACCAAACATTTTAAAATGTAATCCAAAACTTTTTTAAACATCTTTCAAGTTTGAGTAATTTCAAGAGCGAAATATTTCATTGGAATGCGAAAAAATAAACATTCTAAACTACCTAATAAAAAGGAAAATATGAAATTTAAATATTACATTCAGTTGAAAAAAAAAGCGGGTTTAATTTCATTCAGAAAATTATTCCATTTTGATGTTTGGTTTCTCCATTACATTTTAATCCATGATAGGTCAATCTAAAAATCTACTAAAATCAAAGGCTTAAAAATCTCAAAAGATGCCCAAAAAAATTTTAATGGTATTTTTGAGTTTCTGGCGAAATTCAACACCACTTTCATAGGTCACATGCCAATTTTTTAAAAATAATCAAAAATCGACTCAATTTAAAGCTCAAAATTCTCAAAAAAAGTTGCTCAAAAAATTTGAATGGTATTTTTGAATTTCTAACGAAATTCTACCCTACATTCATAGGTCACATGCCAATTCTTGGGAAATACTCAAAAATTGACTAAATTTGGGACTCAAAATGGGTTAAAATTGCTCAAATTTAATTTCATTTTGAGCCCCAAATTGGGTTAAGTTTCGAGTATTTTTCAAGAATTGACATGTGACCTATGAAAGTGGGGTAGAATTTAGCCAGAAATTCAAAAATACAATCCAAATTTTTTGAACAACTTTTGAGAATTTTGAGCCTCAAATTGAGTCAATTTTTGATTAATTACAAAAAATTGGCATGTGATCTATGTAAGTGGGGTAGAATTTTGTCAGAAATTCAAAAATATCATCCAAAACTTTAAAAATGAACAATTTAAACTAATAAAAAAAAAAGAAATTAAAATCGATTACATTACATTCAGTCGTCTTATTCGTAGTTTGAATTAATCCATACTGATAGGTCTATCTAAAAATGTACTGAATTAAAGGCCCCAAATTCTCAAAAAGTTGTTCAAAGAAGTTTTGGATGGTGTTTTTGAATTTTTAGCAAAATTCTACCCCACATACATATCTACTAGGTCACATACCAATTTTTTGATCAAAAATTGACTCAATTTGAGGCTCAAAATTCTCAACAACTGCTCAAAAATAAATTGGATGGTATTTTTGAATTTCTGGTGAAATTCTACCCCATTTTCATAGGTCATATATCAATTCTTTGAAAATACTCAAAAATTGACTCAATTTGGGGCTCAAAATGCGTTAAAATTGCGCAAATTTAATTTTCATCAATTATTTCCTTCTGTTCGTGAAATTTTATCCCATATTTCTTTTACGAAAGGGGGAAGAAATCGCGTTTTTTCAAAACTTTGAAATTCCACCACGGCCTACTATGCCAACAGTTTTCCTCAAACTTTGGCTCATTGGACGCGAAATGAACAGAATAATGCATTGATTTTGATTTTTTTGTCCAGAATACCGCATGACGCTTACAGAGGCATCATTGTGCCATAAATGATCGAATTTGGCAAAAAATCGCACATGGGGGGGCAGCACCCCATTGTGCCCGTGACCTTGGAGCTGTGACATATATTTGGAGTCGGGGAAATGTCTGCTACCAGAATGTGAAAAAAAATTTTGTTCAAAGTCAAATTTAAAAATCTGAGAAAAAGGTATGTTTTTAGGCCTCAGCTCCCTACTGTGCCAGGACAAAAATCCAAAATGCGATTTTTTGGTCCTGCGAAAACGCCTGCTCAATGAACACTTTTTGCCTCTTGAACTGTGGACTATTCGTTCTTTCGCAGATTGGATCTTCGGCAGAGTAAAAATTACGTAGTTATAAAAAATCGTAGCTCGTTTGTAAAAAAGAACAGCTACAGTAGATTTTCCGCTGCGATTTTTAACGCTAGTACGATTAAAATACTGAAATAAGAAAATACACGAAAAATTGAAAAAAAAATAAAGTGTACGCACCTGTTTACCATTTATGTACCAAGTGATATTGGCCGAAGGTAGGGAAGGCGGCGAGGTACAGTTTCCTTTTAAGGTATCTCCGATAGAATATTGACTCTTTTCCAGCATTAAATTTGGTACGCCATCTGGAGCATCTGCACAATGGTAAATCAAGCGCTATTAAAAATCCTTTTCTTCAATTTGGATAATACATATTTTTATCCCTGCCTGCTTTCTGCGCGTATTTTCTTCCTATATACTTTGCCATTTTATCGTTAGTACTATACGAGATATATAAGAAGAAAGGTAAAGAATAAAAGAGGAAAAGTATATTACGATATTTCATTTCGTCTGCTCTAAGAATTACGTTTTCTTCTCCTTTTTCTTTACTCTTTTTTTTTACGTCTATTTTTTTTTCAGTGCTGCTGTAACTAACTTATTTATGGCGTGATTTGGTCTCTTATACCCATTAAATCCCACCGAAAGGAACTCGACTATAGCGAACATTTTCGATACGGATACAGTACGTTATTCGTCTGTAGTTCAATTAGCGGCCGAACGAGACTCAATTTGCGGTCTAATCCGAGCCAGATTTAACCGCATGTGAAGAAAATAGTCCCCGGAGAGATTCCGATGCTCGTCGTGTATGTATCGGATGTCCGATTGTTTCTGCGGGTTTGTTAATTCGCAGCTACGTGCAAAAATATCGAGCTGGAACGTTGCGCTGGGTTTTTGGGTGGAAATTTAGGTCGTTTTGGGTGAAATTTTCCAATTTCAGAAATGAACGTGGACGTATTTATCGGTAGAATTAGCGAAATTTGCACGAACGTTGATACAGATAGAGGAATTTGATTCGTTCGCGAATGAACCTTTTTTTTTTCAAATAAATGACTGAGTATGGTATTTGATAGGAAAATTTGACGGAAATAGAGCCTAAGGGGTCTCAGAGTCGGATTTGAAAGAGCAGAAGAGGCAGATTTTCCTGAAAAATGATCAAATTCAGAGGCTCAGCGAAAACGGTTTTATAAAGGGGGGGGGGGGGGGCTTGAAAATTTCAATTTCAAAATAATAAAATTGGCAACTTCAAGTCACGAACTTCTCTAGAAAATGACAAAAACTAAAAACCAAACTGATTTTTACCAAATGGAATGGTATAATTTCTACTTGCGAAAAATTCCTCAATTTTTCATATTGAAAAATCGCCAACAATACAGAAAAATCATGCAACAGCCCAATATTTTTTTTACTTCATTTTTCAGTTGAATAAAAACAGGTATCACAAAAATTGACCAAACATTTCTAATAAGACAAAATTCTAAATCCCTGAAAGCCCCAACCAATTTTAGGAAAACCAAATTCGAACTAAGAATTTGAAAACTCAAAATTTTCAAGTTTTTAGATACGTGAAAAGAGCAACGTCTCCCTTGATCGTTCTAATGGTCACCCAGTCCCAGACAAAATAGCATTTTCAATCAGAAAATTTGCATTTCAACTGAAAAATTTACATAAAGGGAATTTGTACTAAAATCAAATCAAGCTACTTACTTTTTCAATTTTCAAAAAAAAATCAAATTGATTTTCTCACCCCCCCTCCCAAAAAAAAAAAATTACTTTTGTAAAGACGAAAAGGCACTCGTATTTCACGTAATTTATGACTAGGATGAAGTTCCTGAAAAATGGAAGGTATGCATTTTTTTCTGCTTCAAAAATATATTCAAATTTTCTGTGATAGGGGAGGCGGAAGGGAAATTTCATGTATTTATTTAGAGATCGATTTTTTTTTCTCAGATTTCTTATACACAAATCTGCAAATTCATCGACAGAAGGGAACGAGGACGAAAATTTTTGAAGAAAAAGATAAGTAAGCTGACAATTCATTTATCAAGAGTTCTTTGAAAAGAAGTCATGACATTGGAGCAAAAATTTGAGAATAAACGAAATATCAATACTTTCGTTACTTAATTTTTGTTAGAATCTCATGCCCTTCAAAATTTTTCAAAAAGAATTCAGTGTTTTTTTCATATCCTGAAGGAAAATGGAATTGATTACGCATTCAGTGAACGAATAAGTAAGTCATTGTTCAATCCAAGGTTAATATTTGCGAAAGAACTCAAACTCAGAATTCTTCAATGTGTCTAATAAAATTTCCAAATAAAAATACACGTGTTTTTCAGTATTTTGTTGAAACATTTTTGCAAATCTATTAATGCGATTTCCCTCTCCCCACCCTTGATTAATGCAGAAATATTAAAATTTCAATTCGAATCAAAAATGTACACGAAATCATTAATATCCATTATTTTGAATTTTAATTAACACAGTTCCATTTTCAACACTTTTTTTCACTTAAATGGATAAATGATAAAAAAATTAATTTCTTATGAACTTCTAATGAAAATTCAAGGTGTCTACTAGAGCAAAAAAAGAAAATTCTTGCCATTTTCTGGATTTTTTCTGTCATTTTGGTACCATTTTTCTTGCATTAAATCTGCCCAAAAAAGGACTTTCTTTTTTTTTATCTCTCGATTAAAAAATTCTAAGAAGCGACAAATTTTGAAAATTTTTACTTTTCGGTGTAAAATTAGTAAAATGGGAATTGGTGAGCTAATTTTCTGAATTCAGAAATGCGTGAATTGATTCCCATTTTTTTCGGGGTATGTACGAGTTGATTCCGAACCTATTCCAGCTAGTGTCCTAATTCCAGCTTAGTAGCGTTACCCAGAAGATACCACCAAAGATTTTTCATCAAATTTTTCTCAACTCTGAATTAGTCGCTCAAAAGTTCACTCCAACTTTTTTCCAACTTTTTTTAATCTCTTATATTTTCTTCAACATTTTCAATTCTTCAACCTGAAATTTTCTCAGAATTGTTTTACTTTTACATTTTTTTTCAAAATTATTTGTTTCGACTTTAAAACTGTTTCTCAAAAATTTAAAATTTGTTTCAACTTCATCTTCAATTTTTTTTCTCAAAACATTTTCCTAAAAAAAATTGGGAATTAATTCGCGTATCTTTTCACACGAATATTTCGTTGGGAATCAACTCGCCTACCGCCAATAAAATCCTTGATATTTTCTGTTGTTTTTTTTTTGCTACTAGGGTGAAATTTTTGCTAATTTCTGGTTTTTATATATTTTTCTTCCTAGTAGTCACCTTGAAAATGCATGATTCTTAAATTTTTAGCGTTGTAGGATCTTACTCTAATCAAAATTGGAAATTTGAGTCATTCGCTTTTCAAGACAAATTTTATATCACTCCTTACCCGAAAAAATTTAGACACAAATTATTTCTGGTCCCTTTTTTGGCGAAATAACGTCCCCAAGTTTTTCTTTTTTCAATGGTTGAGATATATGCCTGTAATTAGAAGAAATTTGGCCAATTTTGGAAATTTGACGGGGCAAATTTAATGTTTCGTTACTCGATCAAAAGATCATACAGGAAACTTTGATTTTTGTACGTATTCTGCAGCAACAAATCATACGTCACACACTTTGAAAAAATTTCCCTCTTTTTAAATCGAAGAAAAACCCCACGATAACATCGTTTCCTCCATTTTCTACGTACATAAATCGTCAAAAACCAACAACGCTGCTGCAAAACGCTTAAAACGTGGGTGGTTTTACGTATTCTCGTATTTTCGCTACTTTTCGTCGCAAAATAGCGAAAAAAAATTGAACAATGAATGCGGTCGTAGCCCAGCGAGGATCCGACGACGACGATATTATTTATAAATCATTTATTCGGGCTACAAACATTCTGGTTAAAGAAGTTTATAAATTTTCGAGCGTACTTAAATATTTAATTGTTTTTATTAACGCGTTTTTTTCTCATTTTCGCTCGTAATTTTTCGCTGCAAAGCTTTGTTCTGCAAGGTATCCGGGCGAACTTATGAATAGTAAATTTCTGTATTCCATTTCGCTAACGTATGTGTTGGTACACGAGAGAAAAACAGGAACCAGAACACAGAAATTTTTTCGATCGGGATAAAACACCGAGCATTCTGAAAGAAAGAAAAGATTAACGTTATTCGTTAATTTTTCTTTCGTTTGTTTGTGTTTTTTTTTTGCTTTTCAAAGGGGGAATTTTTTGTTTATTTAGGTTTTTTTCGCGTTTTACTTTCGCTCGATTTGGATAAAATGAAAAATGAAAAAGGAATAAAGGAAAACAGAAATATATATTATGCGAAAAATCCCAACTTTTTAAGTCTATTCGATGGTTCGGTTTGTTCGTTCTCGTTTCTCGTTTTTCTTTTATCGAAACGAAATCGCCGAGATTTTGCAAAGGGGAAAAATGAGAGGCGGCGATGAGGGAGAAATGAAAAGATTTTTTTTCAATATCGTTTTCCAGTTTGGCTTTTTTATTGGCGTGTTATCATTTATTTTTATAACCATCCGAGAGGGTATTATCGAAAGGTAATAAAACATTTTCTCGTGTATTTTCCCGAAGAAGGTTTATAATTCAAACGGCAGCGTTGCGAAAAAGAAGGACAGGAGGGGTGAAATTTTCGCGACGAATTTGGAATTCAAATTAATTTTCGAATTAAGCGCGAACGCGAACCGACGCAATAACTGGTAGAATATCAACAAATGAGAAGGAAAGGAATATAATAAACTCGGATTTCGGCGTGGGGAACGAGCTGGGAAAAATCATCGTCTCAGAAAAAGCAATTTATATCTCTGCATAGGAGTAAATGAATATTTTGTTTATGGAAATATGTTTTATTTATTGGAAAAGGTCTTAAAGTTATACCACCGTCTTCATCGTGTTCCTGTTCAAAAAGAAAACTTTCTTGGCTCGAGAGTAAACCGAGACACGTGAAAAAACGAGTAAATTACGTCTCGCGAAAGGACGAAAAAAAGAAGTGTTTGACTCAAGAATCTCATAATTTCAAAAATAGTCAATCCAGTGATTTGTGAACGATTCTTGATACACTTCTTCATCAAAAAATTAAATTAAAACGAAGAAAATTGAGCTTTCATCAAGAAACAGTGTTGCCAAAGAGCTAGTAGTGATGAAAAAGACATCGAATTTTTTCAAAAAATCTCTTCAATAATTTTTTCTTTTATTTCAGTACCGTAGATAATAATTGTTCATTATTTTCATGAAAAGACCAACAAGAAGCCATGAAAAAGTTATAAAAATTAAAAAAAAAAATAAGATAGACACTCTGCAAGAGGATTTTCACTGTTTTTGAAATTGAAAGTTCCAAGTGCTCCAGACAAGCAACAGAAAATTCTCTCCTTCGCCCGAATCAAAAATACAGAGATCCACAAAAGACATCAGCAGATAAGCATGGTGAATTGGCTCCAGCAGAAAATAGAAACGATATTTTGATGATATCTAGATACCATCAAGTTAAATCAATCCCTAAAATTTTAGACCCCAACTCTGATTGGTTCTTGAGCAATTGATGAAAATACTCAAAAAGTTTCAATTTCTTACTCAGGTTTGACTCGGTCGATTTTTTTTCAAACTTAGATTTTAGTATAAGTCTGTACCAGTGCTGTCTCTGAAAAAATCAACATTCTCCCTCCAAAAACTCAATTCAATATTTTGAAGCCCTTCTTACCTACGAAGACCTCGAGGTAAAATTTTGAAAAAAATATCTGGAGATCCGCCATTGACCCTAGAATAACATATAATCTTTCCAAAATTTCATCTCGAGTGAGCTATGGTCAAAAAGGGAAAAAACCAGTACCCCTCAAAACTAATGGGTGGTTACAGGAAATCCTCATTCTAGTTGTAGTTTTAAAATCCGGCATATTTGGTACTCTGGTGGAAAGAAAATTGTATCCAAGAACTACAAAATCTCTCCCCCCCTCATTTTTGGGACAAATACAAATTGATAATATTGGTGTTGTTTTCAAATAATTTAAACATTCTGAGCACGAATATAATATCTATATTTCGATTCAACCTTCGTAGATATCAGATGTTTGAACTCAAATTTTTTTAAATCCGATATTTCTACGGGGCAATTCCATATTAAAACAGACCAAAAATTAAGTTGGTCTTCCGATTTCGATCAATTTTTTTTACGAGTTCCCCATGGTGATCGCATCACAAAACCACGATCAATTTTTTCCTAACCCTCAAAGAGGCGGGGGGGGAGAGCTCGAAATTTTTATGCAATTGCGATATTTACCTAAACTGTACAACTTTGAAGGCCCATATCTCGAGATAGGATGTACTTGGGGGAAAACTGTTTGCGGGGTCTGAAAGATAATTAATAGGAGATTCAAAAACAGTAATCACATTTTGAAAAGCTCAAAGTTGAACTTTGCTGGTGAAAGTTCAACTTTAATGATGAGAACAAAAGATGAAAGCTACCATTTAAAAATCTGAAAAAAATACAGTGAAGAGCCCTTTTTACTCTTTTTTCAACCAACAAATTTTCAAGATGAGATCTCCAGATCCCTGGGGATACAGGGGTCCACAATTTTGACCATAATTCAAAAAAATCGAAAAAGTAAAGTAACACATCGATTACTACTAATTCGAAGGCGCTGATTTTGAATATGTACTCAGTTTTTTCATTTCACCCCCCCCCCCTGGAGCCCTCCTATTAGCCTCCTTGAGAGAGTAAAAATTTAAAAAAATGAAAAATAACATGTGACCTGTCCTTTGTTAGGTTTTTTAGGGCGCTGAGTTTGAAAATTTGCTTATTTTTTTGGATTTGACCCTTTGATGCTCATTAGCCCCCCAATTTTGGGAAAAACTATGTTGAGAAACGGAAATATTGTGTGGCATATCGATTCTAACTAATTTGAGGGCGTAGAATTCGAATATCGACTTACTTTTTGATCCGACTCCCTCCCCGTGCTCCAACTGATCCCTTCCTCCAGTCATCGGTGACCAATACGGAATTGAATATTTCAAAAAATTGTAAGGAGTGGGTCGAATCAAAAAGTAAGTTGATATTTGAATTCTACGCCCTGAAATTAGTTAGAATCGATATCCCACACGATATTTTCGTTTCTCAACATAGTTTTCCCCAAAATTGGGGGCTAAAGGGGCACTAAAGGGTCAAATCCGAAAAATAAGTGAATTTTCGAACTCAGCGTCATCGAAAACTTGACAAACGACAGGTCACAAGTTATTTTTCATTTTTTTGAATTTTAACCGTATCAAGAAGGCTAATAGCGGGTTTGGGGAGGGGAGGGGGCGGGTTGAATGAAAAAACTAAGTACATATTTGAAATCAGCGCCTTCGAATTAGTGGTAATCGATGTGTTACTTTACTTTTTCGATTTATTTGAATTTTGGTCAAAATTGTGGGCCCCTCTACCCCCCAGGGGTCTGGAGATTTCATCTTGAAAATTTGTTGGTTGAAAAAAGGGTAAAAGCGCTCTTCGCTGTAATTTTTCAGATTTTGAAATGATAACTTTCATTTTTTGTTTTTATCATGAAAGTTGAGCTGTCACCATCAAAGTTCAACTTTGAGATTTTCAAAATGTGATTACCGGTTTTGAATCTCCTATAAATTTTCTTTCAGACCTCGCAAACATTTTTCCCCCAAGTACAACCTATCTTGAGATATGAGCCTTCAAAGTTGGGTAATTTGGGTATAAATAGCAATTGCATAAAAATTTCGAGCGCCCCCCTCCTCCCTCCTTGAGAAATAGGAAAAAAGTGATCGTGGTTTTGCGATTAGACCACCGAGGGGAACTTGTAAAAAATTTGTTTAGCGAAATCGGAAGACCCGACTTCACTTTTGGTCTGTTTTAGTATGGAATAGTCCTAGGGCCATTTTTAGTCCAGTGGTAGATTGTATTTTTTGGACATTGATGGCAGAGGTGTAAAATTTTGTATGGTCAATAAGGACATCACAAAAAAAAGTTTTGAGCCGAGGAGGCCACCGCCAAACTACATAAGAAATAGTGGAGGAGGTTCAGAAAGGAGTGGGAGGGGGATTCAGGAGCGTAGCCCATATGAGAACCACAATAGGGAAATTTGACAGGTGAAAAGTAGCCCTTTTGAGAACCACAATAGGAATTGCAATTGGATTAAAGAATCGTTTTGCTCATACGTTCGATTCAAATGGAACCCTTTTGAGAACTGTCGTAGGATAATCTGGACGTAATAAACATAAATACCATAAATTCTTAAGTTCATGCGAAATCCGATAGGAAACGCTGAACCAGCATAGTTTTTAAGAAACGTTAACATTTATTAAGGAATTTGAGTGGAATACGACCTAGTTATAATAATGAACAATAAGCGTAATTTAAGTGTAAACAATGCACTAGCATAAGCTGACGAAATCTGATGAAATACATACACACTATGCACTCATAACATACTATATATACTACCCCATTTTTTAACGCCACTCAGTTCCATTACCTATGCCACGACCTATGTTACATTGATATAATATACACTCATGAAATACCTCTCGCGTTTTCTTTGAAATATTAATTTATTTTCTCTGAAGTTATCTCACGAAATTATAACTAATTATTTATGATTCAAGTTATATATCGATTCGAGTTTTAACCGTTTCGTATATTCTTTCTGAAAGTATTTCGTGAGATATAATATAGAGTCGTTTACCTTTTCGAGTATCGATTCATGAGACGTTTCCTCGTACGACAAGAACCAACCTGTTTTTACAAGTTCTCTACACAGCTGTAATAGCTATGTACGTAATCTTACGTTATCGTTCACAGGGTAACGAATGCAATGCACAGTTTTTCGCTCACCTACGTATTATTGGTTTCAACTTGTTTAATTTTTACTATAGACACGTTAATCGGTACTGAGTGGTTATTCTAGAGTTTTGCAATCTTTTATTTGAACAACGGAGAAAGTAGGAAATTACGGGTATTTGATGAGAAAAAATGAAGATAACTGCATTCAGTTTTGACGTCTTTTTACTTTAAAATTGAAAAAAAAAAACGAAAAAACTATGTAAAATTCTTAATTTTAAAAAAATTAGACTTGTAAAGAACTGAGAGAAAAGTATAAAAAATAAATAAATTTGTATTTTTCAAAAGAATTACGGAAATCAGACCACTTGGAAAAATTCAGAGAAATTTTGAACTCACAATTATTTTTTAAATAATTCAAGAAATTATAAAACTTGAAAAAAGAATTTAAAAATTCAAAATGGGAAAAAATAAATGTTGAGAAATATTATAGAACTTTAAAATTCAAAAAAGTTTTAATAAACGTTGAAAATTGGAAAAAAAATTAAGAAAAGAAAAATATTGAAAATTGGAAAAATTTACAGATTTAGAAAAAATAAAAATTTGAGAAAATGAGAAAAATCGGACTTGGAGAAAAAAGTATTATCTTATTAAATACTTAATAAGATAATAAACGTTTATAGTTATGTACGTACGAAAGAAAGCAGTTGTTGTTGTGATTAATTTAGAGCTTGGTTCTCAAATGTCCTCCTTTGTCTTAGGAGCGAACGAATGATTCGTTCATCGTTCATTTTCAGTTGAGAATCTCGTTGGTTCTCAAATGGGTCACTTTTTGTTAGGAAGATCATTAATCAAATTCGTCTGGTTCTCAAATGGGAACCGCCGGGGATTCAGCCCCTCTCCCATTTTTTGATGTCATTTCTATATGATTGAACTTCGTTGAATTCAAAAATGTCATTACCTCCAAAATATAAGGGAGAGAAGTTCCTGAAATTTGAGATTCCTCAACTCTTTCTTTCCCCTTTTCCTTATTTAACTGAAAATTACATTTTCCAACTTCACACAACCTGTCAACCTTCCATCCAAATTTGTAGTACAATTTTCCAACTCTACGAACGTGGCTACTCACAGTAATTTTTTCAGATTTTTTAGTGGTAGCTTCCATCTTTTATACTCATCATGAAAGTTGAGCTATTGCCATCAAAGTTCAACTTTGAGCTTTTCAAAATGTAATTATTGTTTTTTAATCTTCTGTCAATTCTGTTTCAAACCCTGTAAACAGTTTTCAAAGTACAACCAATCTCGAGCAATGAGCCTTCAAAATTGAGTAATTTGGCAAAAAATCGCAATTGCATACAAATTGCGAGGCCCACCTCCAATCGTAGTTATGTAAATAGATCATTAAGGAGAACTCGCAAAAAAAAAATTAGAGTAAAATTATAAGACTCGACTTCATTTTTGGTTCGGGTTGGTATGGAATATTTCAGCTCAAGAAGAGGATCTTTTCAGGTCAACAGTTTACATTCGATTTGAAATTCAAAATAAATACTCGCAGACGCGAGTGATTTAGATGTTTTTTCACTCTCCTTCTCGTCTTTAGTTTTTTTTTTCAACCCTCCGGTTTCTTTGTGTACAGAAGCAAGCCAGGGTAAAAAAAAGTTTACCGCTGTGATAACGAGTACCGATGGCTGCCTACCGCTTACGCCGGTGACAATTACGTAAAGATGTCTATTGAATTTGCCGTGAATACGGACGTGTCTGCGAGAGTTTCTTTTAGAGACGCGCACCAAGCCGAATGCTTAGTACTTTTTCCTTCAATTTAAGAAGCACCTAGCGAACTGGCGAGGAAAAAAACGAAAGAAAATAAGGCTTGGATTTGATGGACCTTTAACGAGTTTAAAATGGGTATAGCGAGAGATAAAACGCTTCATCAGAACGAATTGTAGGGAATTTTTTTCTTTCGCAGACTCGACGCCCCGCGTTAAAATTTAAAACGAAGAAATTTTTAACCCCCAGCTCGGTTCGCGAACGAGCGTCTTGAAGCGGCATGAAATTATTACCGAGCGATTTTCAACCGTATTAATCTTTCAGACTGTTTTTTCTCTTTGTTATTGTTTTTTTCTCGTTATTTTGCCGGTAATCGGAGTGCCAGCGATGGTAATGTCTTTAAATAGGGTAAATGAGAAAATTTTCGTAGGTATGGCCTCTATTCTCTCGTGTACCTTTCGTTCGGCTTACCAACGGGGTTAAAAATACATTCGACTTCCGCTAGATGTGGCTCCTTTGATGTGCAAAATTGCCAAATTAGACAACGCCAAGAAATTCCCTTTGGAAATGAGGCAAAGCAACGGTGCGAGGTTTTTCCGCCGACTTGAGTTCGGGAATTTGTTTCGAAAGGTGTGCTGTGTTGCCGAATTTCTGGCTTGGCTTGATCAGTCGAATGCTATGGGTGGATTTTTGAGAAATTGTGAATCTCTGTATTTTAAATTCGGGGAAAGTGTAAGTCGTCAATTTCTAATTTCAATATCATTATATTAAATTAATCGAGTGTTCACAATATTTCAGAGATGATTATCTCTGACTTTTCCAGGTTTTCCAAACCTATTTTTCGAAGTTTTCCAGACTTTTGAATTAAGATATTCATGAACTATGGATGGGATAATTTTTCCCGTGACGTATTTACATCCCGAAAATTTTGCAGAAGAATGATATGAAATGCAGGAGGGCTAAAGATTTTTTTTCAAAATTCCTACTTTTCACGAAATTTTTAGATTCTCCTCTTCCGGCCAAAAAAACCATTCGAAATCAATTTTGAAAATTGTCAAGCCCACCCAACTCCCCTTTACCACAAAAATTTGAAAATTTGAATTTATTACAGAAAAACTTTAAAATAAAAGGAAAAAACCCTTTTAAAGAAAAATTACAGTATGAAGTTTTGAAAAATGAAATAAATTATGACAGGGTGTCTACTAAATCAAGCAAATGAAAACTCTGATTTTTCCAGGCTGAAAATTAAAACATTTCTTCAAATCTTCACATTTTATTGCTCTCCCCCTCCCCCTCAAAATACATCCCTTATTTTTATAATACCACACATGTTCCAGCAATATTTTCAGCTTGCACCAATAAATAAAAATCAATGAAGGGGGGAGCAAAATACATATAAAACATTTTTGCAAAAAAATAAAAAATATCTTCAAAATATGAAAATTCACCACGTTTCCCTCATTCAATTTTTCCAATAATTTCGAATTCTTTCCCATTCCCTCCCTTTTTTTTCAACATCGTGGCCAAGGGCATCGTGGCATTTTTTTTCCTCATAACAGCTCATTAAAAAGTAAGATTCCAAAAAACGTATTATTTTAAATGAATTTTGTAGAAAGAAAGTGTAAATTACCCCGAGCGTAGCGAAGGAATTTTTTTTTTGAATAATTCATAATTCAATGGACAAAGACATGCAATTAAATACTTATCAATTTTATTTTACATTACGGCCAATAAAAAATAATGAATAAAAAAAATCAGTTAAAAGATGAAATAATTTGCCCCGAGTGGAGAACAAAGGGGAAATTTTTCAAAAATTTATTTTAAAAATAAGCAAAGAAACACTTTTTTAAATTATACTTTTTCTGGATTTTAAAAAAATTCCAGAGAAAATCCAAAAATTTCCTGAATTTTCCAGGTTTTTCATGTTTTTTAGAAAATGGCCACCCTGTTTATTCTCTTACTCTTTACAAGTATCCATCGATAACATGCTCAACTCGAAATAAAGTAGGTACGTAGATCGTAAATTTTTTAGCAAATAAGACTAAAAATTTCATTGTGGAACGTTTTAAAAAATTTTTTGATTTTCAATCTTGCACAGAAGTAGGTAGATGCAGCAACGATTGCTACAGCAACTTCTCCGTATTTCAAACTATCACGCTTCGAAGAGTCAAAGCAAGATGAAATTGAAGAAATGATGATCAAAGTCGCTTGTGCCGAAGCTGAGTGCGAAAATGTCGAAACTGATGATAATAATCTCTCTGAGTAAGTTATTAGTTGTGTTGTGTTGTATTTATATAACAGATGCATTTCTATTCTCAATTTTCCCATGCTCAATAAATAATTAGCAGAAATTCTCGGAAGTACCTTAATGGAAATATGAAATCAAAAACAATTTTGAAAATAAAACATGAAAATTGGAGAATGAGAAAATTTAATGTGATAATGCGAATATTTTGTAGATGAGTACATTTGAATTAACATTAACAATTAATATCCAATAAAAACAAAAATTGACCTACTGACCAAATTTATGCTCAGTCAGAACGAGAATATTTTTCATAGGATTAAAAAATTTCCATCTTGACATTTATAAATGGGTCAATTCTCGTTTTTATTGAAAGAGAAAATTTAAATTAAAAACTTTTACTGGTAGAAAAATTTTAGCGATTCCGAAAGGAAACGTAAACTAGGAAATCCATCACTGTTAGTGGAAGAATTGTCGAAATTCCAGAAGGACCAAAACGAACAGTACAAACTGAAGTCGATTCGCGAAGATCGTAAACTGAAGATATATGAAACTAATATGACCAGGCAAACAACTGCTATGGAAAAATGTTTAGAAGAAATGATGAATAATTAGATTTTTTGTATTGTTCATCATTTTATTTTTTGGGTTTTGTTTTTATTGAATTTTTTTTTTATTACCTACGTATTGTAGGATATGTAAATCGTATATATATCCATACGATGAAATGATGATTACAGTTGAGAAGTGAATGTGTGAGAATAAAGTAATTATATTGCTAAACATTTTCAGGTCTACAAACTCAACTCCTGTAAACGTAGTCCCAATTCCGAGACTTTAATGAAATCCTTTTCTTTGGAAAGGAAAAAGGACCACAGACTTTACTCAAATTAAGCTGTATGATCAAAGGTATTGTCTAAAATTAAGACCCTCGCCCCCATGACCTTGCTAAGAGTCATTATGACTCACTCTCAAATTACCACCTCACAAGTCAGGGTTCAAACCTCGCCTCCGGAGAGAATTTTTTAAAATTTTATTTAAAAAAAAAAACGAA
Source organism: Pseudococcus viburni (assembly GCA_033439095.1). Lineage (NCBI taxonomy): Eukaryota > Metazoa > Arthropoda > Insecta > Hemiptera > Pseudococcidae > Pseudococcus > Pseudococcus viburni. The sequence goes on from JAVBJF010000132.1 coordinate 297,970, forward strand.
AAAATTGTAAAAAATAAATCACAACTTTTTTCAAAATTATTTTTCATTCCAATTAATTATTTTATGTGCATATTTTTTATAACTGGGATATTCCATACTAAAACAGACCAAAAATGAAGTCTGGTATCCGATCTCGCTCAAATTTTTTTTACGAGTTCCCCTGGGTGCCCTATTCATAGAACCACGATTATTCATTTTCTAACCCTCAAGGGAGCGGGGAGGTGGGCCTCGAAATTTTTATGCAATTGCGTTTTTTTGCCAAATTACCCAATTTTGAAGGCTAATATCTCGAGATAGGTTGCACTAAGAGAAAAACTGTTTGCGGGGTCTGAAAGATAATTAATAGGAGATTCAAAAACGGTAATCACATTTTGAAAAGCTCAAAGTTGAACTCTGGTGGTGAATGCTCAACTTTCATGATAGGAACGAAAGATGAAAGCTACCATTTTAACATCTGAAAAAATTACAGTGAAAAGCTTTTCATCCTTTTTTCAAACAACAAATTTTCAAGATGGAATCTCCAGACCCCTGAGGGGGTAGAGGGATCAACAATTTTGGCCAAAATTCAAAGAAATCGAAAAAGTGAAGTAACACATCGATTACTACTAATTCTAAGGCGCTGATTTTGAATCTGTACTCAGTTTTTTCATTCGACCCCCTGAACCCTCCTATTAGCCTCCTTGATGGGGTAAAAATTCAAAAAAATGAAAATAACGTGTGACCTGTCGTTTGTTAGGTTTTTGTTGGCACTGAGTTCGAAAATTTACTCATTTTTTGGATTTGACCCATTAGTGCCCATTTAGCCCCTCCTATTTTGGGAAAAACTGCCTTGAGAAACGAAAATATCATGTGGCGTATCGATTCCAACTAATTTGAGGGCGTAGAATTCGAATATCGACTTACTTTTTGACCCGACCCCCTTCCCGTGATCCAACTGACCCCTTCATCCAGTCATCGGTGACCAATACGGAATTGAATATTTCAAAAAATTACAGAGAGTGAGTCGATTCAAAATGTAAGTTGATATTTGAATTCTACGCCCTCAAATTAGTCAGAATCGATATCCTACACGATATTTTCGTTTCTCAACATAGTTTTTCCCAAAATAGGGAGGGGGCGCTAAAGAGGCATTAACGGATCAAATCCAAAAAATAAGCAAATTTTAGAACTCAGCGCCCTCAAAAACCTAAAAAACGACAGGCCACAAGTTTTTTTTCATCTTTTTGAATTTTGACCCTATCAGGGGAGGGGGGGGGGTCGAATGAAAAACTGAGCACACATTCAAAATCAGCATCTTCCAATTAGTAGTAATCGATGTGTTACTTCATTTTTTTGAATGTTTATCAAAATTGTGGACCCCTGTACCCCCCCGTCTGAAAATCCAATCTTGAAAATTTGTTGGTTGAAAAAAAGGTAAAAAGGGTTACTTACTTACTGTAATTTTTTCAGATTTTTAAATGGTAGCTTTCATCTTTTGCTCCTATCATGAATGTTGAGCTTTCACCACCAAAGTTCAACTTTGAGCTATTCGAAATGTGATTACCGTTTTTGAATCTCCTATTAATTATCTTTCAGACCCCGCAAACAGTTTTTCCCCTAGTACAACCAATCTCGAGATATTAGCCTTCAAAGTTTGGTAATTTGGCAAAAAACCGCTAATGCATAAAAATTTCGAGACCCACCTCCCCGCCCCCATCAGGGTTAGAAAAAAATTGATCGTGGTTTTGTGAATAGACAACCAAGGGGAACTCGTAAAAAAAAATTGAGCGAAATCGGAAGACCAGACTTCATTTTTGATCTGTTTTAGTATGGAACAGCCAACTGATTTTTTTTAAATTGGAACCAACAGGAGAAATTTCCAACAAAAAAAAAGGAATCTACCTGCTACAAGTTAAGTATGGATTGCAGCAAAACATCTGAACCCCACGGTCCAAAATCTTCAGAACGTATAAAAATACGAAAATCCAGACAATTCGCCAACTTCACGAGGATTACAAAAATCACCCAATATTTGTGATCGTTTATAGCTTCAATCTAAACAAATAATTTTTCTATTTGAATACAATGAAACGTGATTTCGCCCGAATAACTCTCGTAATTCGAACAAATACTCCACGAAACGAGTAAATTCAATAATAATCGAACCACCATCTCGTTAAAAGCGCATCTCCCCTGCATCTTTCATCAAATTACGTATCTGCTTATCTCATATCAAAACATTTTCCTACAATTGCGACTAGATTTTCACGATAATTCCGAGCCAATAATAACGTGACATGTACGTACAAGTACTGTATCTACTCCACCTAATCTGAGAAATTTTTCAAATATAAAACTCGTTTCGTAAACAACGAACTCGGCGACATATTAGAATTCGTGTACATACAACACACTCCGAAAAAGTATGGAATATTCACGACTCGGGCGAATAAATTGGCAGCTTATTACGTACAGCCTGCAGCCACACGTATGGAACAGTAGCACAGCGAACGTTCGTTAAATCAGATTTTTCTAACGATACTCCACTTTGTGCCAATATGTCACTGTAATATGCTTTTTTCCAGTATCCTTGCTCGATCTTTTCTCCAACACAAGCATCAGTCTGTTCTTTATTCATCATTTACGCCAATATGAGCACATCTCTCGACAGACTTTACCTAAACATTCGTACGTCGAACTGTAAAATAAGCTTTAGCAGACAAAATAGACAAATACCCACAATAACGTCGTTGGTTCTATTGATTTCACTCAATTACGATAAATTCTAATGCTTCGTTATACCAATGACTTAAAATATGATTATAATTCACTTACTAAACGAATAATGTCTGCATCTTATTTTTTTTTACTCTTTTCCGTCGAATACAAAATTTTCTCTCACAAACGATATCACGTCTTCATTATTCGTTCTTATTTCCAGGAATGTCTGCGTTTTGCCCTTTCATCTTTGCATCAGTTATGTATAATTATCTTCTGCAGTATCTACCGCGTGATATGCACATTATCACGAGTCTCGAGTTCACTTTGATGTTGCTTAAATGAAATGTAGCGCGGAGAATTCATACAGTATGTCCCATTTAAAACGCAACCCAAAAATACTTAAATCTATATTTCATGAGTTACAAAAAAAAATTTTTCCACATTTTAAAGTACATCATAAAAGGTGCTGAAAATGCCCGCCGTACTCGGATTTGCTCAATAGAGCTCGTTTCTATATGGGTAATTCTACCAAAAACACACATTTTGGCGTACATGCAAAAAATTTCGTGTACAGCACATTAATGAAATGTTTGAATATAGCTGGGTCAATCATAGTGACCCCCTCTACCAATTTTATAAATTGTAATGTGTCCACCCCCTCCCCCTTCTGACGTAGAGCCCCCTTAGTGGGCAAAATTTCCATCACCGTGGCTGTAGCACACCTCGTTTTTCAAAGTTATTTTTACGACCAGCAAAGAGTGATGGAAGTTCCGTTCTCGCGACTTGGTTTCCTCTGTTCCTTACACCTGTACGCAGATCAAGGTCTAAACAAAATTCATTTTAGTGACAATCTCAAGCTCTGAGGTGGCCTTGAAGCTCTGTAGCACGAGTTTTGTTCCTTCACCGTGGTCAATTTTCATTGCTCATGTATGGCTTACTGTAAATATTTTTTGCGGATGTATGAGTTAACATTTCTTTGGATGCTGGTCCAAAATCTCATCCACTGATGAAAAATCAAACCTGAGTTACCCTGTTCCTTATATCAAGATAAATCAATAAAAAATGCCGAAATTACTTTTTTTCGTTCCATCACCGTGGGTCATCAACTGAAGGAACTATGAGCTGATGAGATCAAAAAAATACAAAAAAAAAATCGTTTGGCAAGTATTGGTTCTAATTATGTTGAAATTTTTTTTTTTAAAGTATGTTGAGTGATTATTATAATCATTTATTTAGCTTTTTTCCATCACCGTGGCTACAAATTTCTTTTCCTTCACCGTGGTTGATTAACATGGCTTTTACATAAGGCCCTTTTTTATGTGAATATGAATTTGACCCAACATTATTTATGAGGTCTTGGATTGGTATCCAAGCAATTCCCCCTAAATTTTTTTTAAAAAAAACACTTTTTTTTCAAAGAAAAAATCATTTTGAAAAGTGTGTTTTTGGTAGAATTACCCATAAGCTTATAAAGTCATTTTTTACCATTTTTTGAGGTATTTTGTTGATTTCTTGTTATGTCTTCAAAAGACGAAAAATACTGATTTTTTTTAGGATATTGACACTAGGAAACCTTTTTTGAAACAAGTAAATACGTTTGTTGAAGAAATTGGCAAAAAAAAATTTTCTGAGATGAGCTTGTAATGCTCCCTTGAAAAAACCACCTTTTTGCAAATGCAACCCGCGCGTGCATATCAGCCGTGGAATGAGAACCACTGCCGTTGGCGCGTAAAACGAACATGCGCTGCAACCAGCAGTGTCTACAGAACAAGTTGACTCGTCGGAGCCCCGATGTCGCCCGATTGTTTCCGAGTTACGACGACTTTTACCCTCGGTTGCGTTTTATTTGGGACATACTGTATTTATGTACCATAGTCGGTCTCGTATGATAAAAGAATGTGAGGAAAGGCAGGCGAAGATGCAACAGGTACCATATCAAAGAGACACGAGTATGTCGTATTTGCTCTTTTTTCTGCATCGCTGAAGAATTGAGAATCGAAAAATTGACACATTCGTGCGAAGAATTCAAAAATTATAAAAATTTGAAATTACGTAGCAAATGAATCCATTAAAATTTTTTGGACCTCCTAGCAATCTTACGATTGTGGAAGGAAGGAAAAGAAGGAGAGGAAGGCAGAAAAGGGAGAATGTTGATTGCTCCAAAATTCGTGAAGAATCTAATGACGTCAATTCAATAGGGAGATTCATTCAAAAAATTTAAAAAACGAAATTAGAAATTCTTGAAAAATTTGACAATACTGGATTGAAAATTTTTCAAAGGAGGTATTGTAAAAATTTATGAAGTTGTAAAAAGTGTTTAAAATGTGGAATATCTTTTAAAAACAAAGGTGTAAATCACTTAAAATGATCAACAATCAAAAAAATATAGATATCGCCATATTAATTCCAAAAAACTGTCAGAAATATAAAGTTTTGCGAAAAAACAGTTTCAGCATTAAAAAATTCAATGCTCAACGATTTTTCAAAAAAAAAAACAAAAAAAAACATATCTTCAATGCAATTTTGACGATACTTTTTCTACCTATACCTACATTTTGAAACATTTTAATAATTTAAAATATAACATTTCATCATCTTTTAACGATTAATCACTCTTGAAATTATTTTCCAAATATTTCATCGAATGTTGATCATTTCAGCAAGTAGATTTTTGAATTTGAGATAAAGAACCTTTTTTTGGAAAACTTTTTGGAACAAATCCGAGTAAAAAATGAGGAAAATCAAAGAATCATGAAAAACATAATTTTAACAGGAAATTTTAATTGTTTTGTCCTTCGAATGAACCAACTTCGGTTTGTCCCCTCAAAAAGAAGTAAAATCCAGAGGGAACCTCAACTCAAAAACCAATTTTTGGCACCTAAGGGTGGTTTCTATATCCAGGCTCACATACTTAGAGGTACCTATAAATACTTTCGTTTTTTTATATCATTACAAAATTTATTGCTAACAATGACATTAAAATCGTTAAAATTTTAGAAAAATTGTTGAATTTTTACAAAATGAAATAATTGTAAAATATCATGTAATATTAATAACATTTCAAAAATTCAGGGTCTCTAACAAAATTTGTTGGGCAAAGAGCTCGACTTAGCTCGATCTTTTGCGTGACTTTTTCAATTTTTTTATGAGCCACCATCTTCTCTTCCCTCCACCCCCCATCGATTTCTAATTCAAAAAAATCACAATGAGCTCCTAAATTTGAATTTTTACGAAGAAATTCGAAGAAATTGGATTTAAAAAAAAATCTCGATGAACTCTTTTTTAATTTAAATTACATATTTAAAAGGCGAATGAAGATTTTTTTCAATTTTTGAAAAAAAGGCTTGACTTTGCATGACTAGCTTGACCTCTTGGTTAAAAGCTTGACTTAGCTTGATCGTTAGACACCCTGAAATTGAATAAGCTATATTGGAAAAATGTTTGAACTGTGTTAGATTGTGAGTGATGGAAAAATATCGAACAAATGTTATGGAATTTCAGGGTGTCCACTATATTTCAAAACTAATTTTCCCTGACTTTTCAAGGTTTTCTAGACTAATTTTTCGAATTTTTCCAGACCTTTTGAATATGATATTCGTGAACCAGGTGGGGGGGGGGATAATTTTTCACCTGATGAGAAAGAAAGAAAATGCACGGAGCTTGATGATTTTTTTTTCAAAATCACTAGATACTTTTCACAAGATCTTTAGATGCTCCTCTTCGGGCCATAAAAAAAATTCAAATTCAATTCTGAACATTTTTGAACCCATCCAACTCCCCCTCACCACAAAAATTTGAAAATTCGAATTCATTACCTACAAAAAAATTTCAAATAAAAAGGAAAAACTAAGTATTTCAACGAAAAATCAAGTTTTGAAAATGAAATTAATTATGCCAGGGTGTCTAATGACTGTCTACCAAATCAAGCGAATGAAAATTCGAATTTTTCCAGGCAGAAAATTCAAAAAAAATTCACATTCCCCCTCCCTCCAAAAAATTAGAAACACATGCCTCAAAGTTATACACAATCCCCTGAAATTTCTTAGTTTGTACCAATAAATAAAAAAGTCAATGAGGAGAAGAAATATAATTATTTTATGGAAACATATAAACGTGTTTAGCCAAAGCGAAGCGAGGGCTAAATTTTTTTCGAAAAAAGATGTTCAAAGGATAAAAATTCACCACTTTTTCCTCATTCATGTTTTCCAAAACATGGTCAATAAATTCAAATTCTATTCCATTCCCTTCACTTTTTTTCAACATCGAGATCAAGGGCATCATGTCATTTCCTTATCATCACACGTCATTAAAAAGTAAGTTTCCGAAAAAAATTAAAATTTTAATTTTTAAACAAATTCTGTACAAAGAAAGAGTGTAAATTATCCCCGGAGCGTGACGATGGAAATTTTTTTTGAATAATTCATAATTTAATGGACAAAGGCATGTATTTTGAATATCAATTTTATTGTGCATTATGGTCAACAAAAAATTACGAATAGAAAAAAACAGATACAAAATGCAATAATTTGGCCCTAGCGGAATGAGGGCGAAATTTTGTGATTTTTTTTTTAATAAAATAAGCAAAGAAACATTTTTCTAAATGATTTATCCTTTCTTTGGATTTTCAAAAAATTCCAGAGAAAATCCAAAATTCCCCGACTTTTTCCGGTTTTCCAGAAAATGGACACGCTGAATTTCATTAAAATTCAAACAAAATTGTGCATTTCCTCGAAATTTGCTAAAAATTGACATAAAATTATACGAGGTATTATAAATATGTATTATTCAGAATGTCAAAAAAAAATCCTCAAAAAACGCGAATAAAATTGTCCGGCTTTCAAATAAAACCACCAAAAGTCACATTATTGATAAAATTTCGTTGAAAATACCAATAGGAAACAATGAGTTAGGGACCAATTTCGATACCCTGTAAAATTGCTTCAATTTTTTTGAAAATCATTTAAAATCACATGAAAATGGCCAGAACGAAATTCATTAAAAAATGCGTGAAATGAATTGAATAAATTATCGATTAAAAGTGCTAAGAACGACATGAAAAACAATCTGTTCAATTTTTAAAAAATCATTCGACCCTTCGGAAATGATTTTTCGTATGAATTATTAGGAAATCGAACTTTCAACTTCCATTCCCTTCCCTTTCATTAATATCGCAAGTTTTTTGAAAAAAAATGAAAGTTCAATTGAATTTTGCATTTTTATTTCATTTTTTCTTGTAAAATCTACAACTTTTACAGCAAATTATCACTTTATCGATTGAGTATGAAGAGTTTGAATTTCATTACTCTCAAACTCCATTTTAAACTTGTCAAAGCTTTGGAAAAAAATTAAAATTTTCAAGGTTTTCGTAAAATCTGCTATAGTTTTAAACCAACTCGATTATTCTTTAAAAAATTTGAATTTCCAATTTAATTCGCCTATCTTAAAATTTATGGGTAACTTGTCATGTGCCACGGAATTCTCCAGCCATCGCGTCGAAAATTTCAACTTCTCACGATTCGATACCACGAAATCACGACTTTGAAAACTTGGTCGACGAAAAATTCACATAGATTTCCCACAAGTATCGAGCACTCGTAAAATTCTACCTTTCTCTTCCGCCTCGCTGCATCCCTCCCACATAAAAAATTCCACATTACGTCATTGCGGTTTCAATTTACATACGTGCCACAATGGAGCACAACGATGACGCAATTCGCCATAAAAACCTCACATTTAACACGTCAAACGTAACTTTGCGCCAGAATAGAGGTGAAGGGGAGGGAAAAAAGATAGGCTGGTATAGTTTACACAACGCGAGCTTCTGTATAAGCAGCCAGCACACACCATCTGCAAGAAAATGCATCTTCAAGCTAAACAAACTCTGGGTATTCGATTCTCGGAATTCGCGTATTTTGCAATCTCGTTTCGCCCCTGCCCCTGGTCGCTGCTCTACGCTCGCACAGCTACGCGATCTCTCGTCGTTCGTCGCTTTCTCGTGTACACATTACACGTACCATGCAGACGAATTCGTGTGCGAGCAAATATCCTTGTAACCCATTAACACGAAACGCTTACTGAAATACTTACAACGGAAAGCTTTTTAGTCTGGGTTTTTTGTTTCGCTGCGTGGTGTTTTTTTTTCATCGAGAGGATGATTTTTGTATTATTTTTTTCGCTCTCGTGATGCCCAGGGAGATCCATACGTGGTGCTTTTTTACCTCCTGTAATATCGAGATGGCTAGGGCAGTTGGTGGTCATTAGGGTGTTTCATGTGACATTTTTTCCGAAATTTGACTGTGCCGCTTTCTCATTTTGTACCCACTGATGAAAAAAGACTCCCACAAAAATTTTACCCGAAAAAAATTATTTTGAGTGGTGGCGCAAAGGAGCTGAAAATTTGAGATAAAACCTAATAGTATAGAGGCGAACAGCTATATATGAAAAGAAAACTGCATTTAATGAAAGAAGCGTGAATTTTGGTATGATGAATCTAGAGGCCCAAACAAAGGTTTTGAGACCGGGAGCCATCCGCGCTCCCCTCCACTCCGCGCTCCCCTCTTCTTCGAGGGGGGTGAGGCTCGCAATTTTGAAAAAATTCCTAAAAATCGATTTTTTGTTAGAAATGAAATATCTTGATGTCTAATGTTAGATATTGATCTGTAGATTCCATTTTCACCATCAAAATCATTTTTTCTCCCCCACCTTCCTGAGGGGGCACAACCCCTCAGAATGTGGATTTTGTGGGAGTGGACACTCGAAACCGAAATTTTGTGAATATATACTACGTAAGGTGTACAAATCACTGCCGTAGTCCATTTTTCGATTCGCACCCCCTCCTGCCCCCTGTGGACCCTTAAAATTTGAAAAACGCTCAAAATTGTAGTTATAACGCCGAAATACGACAGGAATTGCGATCCAAAAGGTAATTCTTGTTGGAAATATTTTTTCAAACCAAAACATGATGTGAAAACGTTGGTGTCTCTGACCCCCTCCCCCCAGCGGGCTCCCTCAGAGCTTCCAACTACGAAAATTTTTTGCTGTTCCAAATCACATTAAAATTGAAATATTATGACATTTGCTGTTCATTATTGATCGATACATTCCGTTTGAATTGTTAGAATTGTCGCCTAACCCCTGCCTCTTTGAGGAGACAGATCCCTAAAATGTGGGGTCCCAAAAAAATGAAGGTCCAAGGCTGAAATTTGGTGAAGTTATGCTACATAGGGTACAGAAATGTTTATGTTTAGTCCTCCATAAAATGGGACAATTGTGAAAATTTTACCAGGAACTTTCAAACTTGTACAATTCTGTAGAAAATTTATTATATATATATATATATGCCAACAGTACCTCTTCGTCACCGTTTATATAGGCAAGTATCCTTTCCGTCACCGAAATCGGTGACGAAGGCGTTTTGCCGGTGACGTAGGCGTTTCCCTGTGTATATCAAGTTAAAACAACTCTTTTTAACCCAAAATGAAGGTGACAGAGGCGTCTGGTGGTTACGCAGACATCCCCCTGTGTATACTCGCCTAAAACTGCTTTTTTCACCATGCACATGAGATCGCGATCTTTTTTTTGTGGTGACGTGGAGGCTATGTATATACCTACAATATACAGATTTTAAAGTCCATTGTAATAGAAGTCTTTATTATGTCGCGCCGCCTGCTTAATCATTTGAATTGAGGGAGGCAAAGACGTATAAACACTATAAAAACTATGCTGGTTTTAAATACCACGTGTAGAAACCAACAGAAGCATATTTAAAGGTGGTGACGAAAAGGTACTGTTTATAAAAGGTGACGTCGAGGTTATGTTGGTCCATATATATATATATATATGGACCAACATGTCCTCGACGTCACCTTTTATAAACAGTACCTTTTCGTCACCACCTTTAAATATGCTTCTGGAGGTGTATAAGTACTGTATTTATAACCAGCATGGTTAATATAGTATTAATACACTCGGAACCGTTTGATTTGAGTGAATTTAAGATATACAGATACAAATGCCGTCACCGGCCTGGTGACACAGGGAATCAGTGCTTACGTAGACGGTGACGTTGAGGTTCCTTTGGTATGGTGTATACATGGTGACGTGGAGATACCTTTAGTATATGCTCACAATTTTTAAAATCTGTATACTGTAGGTGTATACATACCCTCTACGTCACCACAAAAAAAAGATCGCGATCTCATGTTCATGGTTAAAAAAGCAGTTTTAAGCAAGTATACATAAGGAGACGTCTGCGGCACTACCAGACGCCTCTGTCACCTTCGTTTTGGGTTAAAAAGAGTAGTTTTAACTTGATATACACAGGGAAACGCCTTCGTCACCGGCAAAACGCCTTCGTCACCGATTTCGGTGACGGAAAGGATACTTGCCTATATAAACGGTGACGAAGAGGTACTGTTGGCATATATATATATATATATGGACCAACATAACCTCGACGTCACCTTTTATAAACAGTACCTTTTCGTCACCACCTTTAAATATGCTTCTGTTGGTTTCTACACGTGGTATTTAAAACCAGCATAGTTTTTATAGTGTTTATTCGTCTTTGCCTCCCTCAAGTCAAATGAATAAGCAGGTGGCGCGACATGATAAAGACTTTTATTACAATGGACTTTAAAATCTGTATATTGTAGGTATATACATAGCCTCCACGTCACCACAAAAAAAAGATCGCGATCTCATGTGCATGGTGAAAAAAGCAGTTTTAGGCGAGTATACACAGGGGGACGTCTGCGTAACCACCAGACGCCTCTGTCACCTTCATTTTGGGTTAAAAAGAGTTGTTTTAACTTGATATACACAGGGAAACGCCTACGTCACCGGCAAAACGCCTTCGTCACCGATTTCGGTGACGGAAAGGATACTTGCCTATATAAACGGTGACGAAGAGGTACTGTTGGCATATATATATATATATATATTTTCATCTTTTACATCTATTTGCCCACTAGAATTTATGAGTAATTTCAATGAAAATTGAAAAATTACCATATCTGATGCAATTCGAATATGTTTCTTTTCTTTAAGCTTTCATAACTTTCATTTCGCTGGTGGTAAAATTTTAAAACCCATCTCATTTTGTTGAAAATTCAACGGTAGTAAGGAAAATGATTTAAGATAACTTCCAAACAAATTGATTCAAGTTTGAAAAATGTATCATCAACCAAATACAACTTATGAAAATTGAATTACAGTCTTAAATATCTAAAAGGCATGAGCGCAAGCAGAAATTATTCAAGGGATGAACTGAAAATTCGAAAAAAATATGGGGGTCTTTGAATGAAAAATCAACTAACCTATTATTTCAATGGCACTCGTGATCAAGGTATTTTCAGTAGTTTGATGAAATGTAAACAGATTTTAGCAATGAGAAAACTTGAAAAATAACAGAATTTTTTGGAACAAACAACCAATACACTTTTTAGTAAAATTTGCGTGTTTCAATCAGTGAACAAAATTTAACTGAAAATCAGTGATTTTATTGATTTTTGATGACAAATTGGGAATTGATTGAGAAATCTGTGATTTCTGACTATCATTGATTTTCAAGGAATGAAAATCATTTCACTGAATCTAAAACACAGATTTTCATCAAAGACTGATTCAGATTCACTTTCACAGTTATAAATGTTTATTTAAGAAATAAATAAATGACTGAAATACTGCCTGAACGAAGGGGAAGCAAAAATTAAAAAAAATCCTGTTTGAAGAGTAAAAAAATGCACATTTTACACATTTTTGTAAAAAAGCTCGAGTTCCCTGAGCCCCCTCATTGGAACGCTTATGCTAAAAGGTTTATCAGAATGTTTTCGATCTATGGTTGAATTCCTCAGAAAATTGTACAATTTTAATCAGTAGGGAATTTCAATTTTTTTTTTCAAGCGAAAAAATTATGACAGCATCGAAACGCTATCCTACAATTGTCCCCTTTCATAGGCGTCGTTGTTGACTTGTTGCCCATATCGCTTCATAAAATTCCAGACGTAATAGAAGTTCAAGCAATAGGGGAGAGAATATCTCTGAGTTTGGGCCGACATGAGGGGGAGGGGAAGTAATTTGGTGAAATGTAATATGGAAAACATTTCTGTACCCTATGTAGCATAACTTCACCAAATTTCAGCCTCGGACCTTCATTTTTTTGGGACCCCACATTTTAGGGATCTGCCCCCTCAAAGAGGTAGGGGTTAGGCGATAATTCTAACAATTCAAACGGAATGTATCGATCAATAATGAACAGCAAATGTCATAATATTTCAATTTTAATGTGATTTGGAACAGCAAGAAATTTTCGTAGTTGGGAGCTCTGAGGGAGCCCGCTGGGGGGAGGGGGTCAGAGACACCACGTTTTCACATCCTGTTTTGGTTTGAAAAAATATTTCCAACAACAATTACCTTTTGGATCGCAATTCCTGTCGTATTTCGGCGTTATAACGACAATTTTGAGCGTTTTTCAAGTTTTAAGGGTCCACAGGGGGCAGGAGGGGGTGCGAATCGAAAAATGGACTACGGCAGTGATTTGTACACCTTACGTAATATATGTTCACAAAATTTCGGTTTCGAGTGTCCACTCCCACAAAATCCACATTTTGAGGGGTTGTGCCCCCTCAGGAAGGTGGGGGAGAAAAAATGATTTTGATGGTGAAAATGGAATCTACAGATCAATATCTAACATTAGACATAAAGATATTTCATTTCTAACAAAAAATCGATTTTTAGGAATTTTTTCAAAATTGCGAGCCTCACCCCCCTCGAAGAGGAGGGGAGCGCGGATGGCTCCCGGTCTCAAAACCTTTGTTTGGGCCCCAAGATTCATCATACCAAAATTCACGCTTCTTTCATTAAATGCAGTTTTTTTGGGGTTTGCCTCCAAACTATATGTAATGTAAAAAGTGATCTAAAATTCAACATTTTATTCAGCGTGTCATTTTTTCACGTTTAAATCAAAAATACGAGAAAAACTGTTTAAAAACAAGTAAGATGAAATTTGTTTTCAATAAAATGACTCGAAATTCATTTTATGTCATTAAAAAAAAAAACCACTAAACATTGCGCGAGCATCGGGCGAATCATATTCTAACTTCACCTTTCTTGCGTCACCACTTAACATTATTTTTTAGACTAATTTTTTATATTCCCTATTTTCTAGGCCTGATGAACATTTATAGGGGGCAGCACGCCAAAAATATTGAAAAAAATTTTCCCTATATAAAAATGAAACACCCTAGTGGTCATGAAAAACCCAAAGTAGCAAACCTACGTCTGTGTTTTGGGGTAATTGATCGCGAGCTGAAATGAGACCGTGGGACATAAAGGGGCGATAAATTACTGATACGAGGACGTGCATTCGCTGGGGCTCGAATGGTCGGCGAATGCGAGAAGGAAGCCGAGAGTGGGTACCGACATCATAAACGCACCGCACGATAAGCAGCTTACACACCCCTTGGTTTTAGAAAAATCTCATTAAATATCCCTTATTAGCGCGACTGGTGCAGAAAGGGTTCGATGAGGGATGCTTTGGCACGTTCGTTTATCACGTCGAGCGCCACCTTTCCGTCGTGATTTTTTCACCGTGCCGGCTCGGCAGAGGCTAAAAAGAAGCTCGGGGTTTTCTTCCTGTTCGGCTTTTGTATGCTGGTCGTGTTTGTACACCAGATCTCCGTCCCCCCGGCCACTTCGCGAGTATATTTAACGCGCCGAAGAAAGTTCATTTTACTGTGCACAGCCAAGGTACCCCGGCGAGTCTCCAGCCCTGAACTAAAATCCGTGTAAAAATTACCCCCGAAGTTGGTGCAGTCGGTATTACGGAAGCGACCACGATACGCGTCCGGTCTTAATCCACCATTTCCGCGCCTAAATCGTCCTCGCAACGGTGGTACAATGTACGTTTACCATTCTGCGCCACCCTTCTTCGTAATATACACGATTATTACTGGTTTTTCATCTTTTTTTTTGCTCGTCTCTAGCGACGGTAATGGTGGTTAAAAAAATTCTCGGTGAAAAACTCGTATAAGCTGACACCATCTCGGTGACATTGTACTGCTCTTCTCCTCCCATCGGGTGAACCAAAGCGAGCCCCTAAGTCATCGTCGAATAACAGCAAACGATGCGGAGACGACGTCGTGCCGGATTTATGGTAAATAGTTTTTTGTTCGCCGTTGAAAGCCTTAGGTTGGGGATGTGATAGAGCTATTCGCCCTGATCCCTAATTATTTCGACATTCGAGATTACACGACGGCGCATAATGCTGCCGAGTGATTTGTATTTTTATGAACTGGGGAGACGATATGTGAGGGTAAAATTAATCAATTATGTTGCTCTGCGAGTGTTAAAAATTATTACTTATGAATAAAATTAAATGCAATGAAATATTTCGAGGGGAAAACTAGAAAATGGTCTGAAATGAAATAAAAAACTCGTCGAAATGTCGTAAAAATCGATAAAATGTCTAAAAACGTTCGAAATTTCTCGAAAAGTTCAGATGTAGTCGAAATTTTTAGAAATATTGAAAAAATGATTCAAAATGATTTTAAAATTTATAAAATTGCAAAAGATGATTCAAACTGATTCAAAATAACCTAAAATGTTATAGAATAGTGAAAAAATTATTCGAAATGATTCAAAATACCTTGAAATTTTATGACATTGCAAAAAAAAATTCAAAAAGACTCGTTTCTAAAATATTAAAATCGTTGGGAAACATCGCGAAAATTCATCAAAATTGTTAACGAATTGTGACTTATTGTCAAAAAACCAGGCCAGCATCCAAAAGACGATTTTTCCAGGAGAGCAGTGCAAAGTTTCAAACTGCAGTATTGGCGAATCAATGCTAGAAAAACTGAGTGATTTTTTAGGACATGTTTAGTAGGCAGGGAGGCGAATTGTATCATCGTATTATTTTTTTTATTTTTTTTTCAAATCAGTGTAACTGACCATAAAATAAAATTTACCTAAAATTTTTTTCCTCAATTTTGAATTTTTTGACAGGAAAACTATGTAAAATTGAGTAGGATGCAAAATTCCAGGGCTGAAAGCTGTACAGATTTTTTGTACACGTGTAAGTGTAATCTTATGAGTTGATTTTTCCATCTGTAAAATGGCAAAAACTGCAATAACTCATTCAAAAATGACTGGATTGAGCAGAAAATTGGTACAAAGACACTACATAGGTTACTCTCCAAGCTAACAAAAAAATCTAATTTTTGAAGCAAGTCTCTAGTTTTTCTGAAAAATTAACCCTCTTTTAACAACGAAATGAATCGTTCGCGAACGTTTTTAATATCACCACTGAATTCAGCACGTCAAGAACTAGATATCAATTACCATAAAAATCTTATTATAATTCAAATTATCAGTAAAATGATTTAAAGCATCGAAAAAGTTATAGAAATAGTTTCAAAAATTGTTCGAAATGTCATAAAAAATCACTAAATTATGGTCAACATCCTATCATTCGAAAACGTGACAAAAAATCATCTAGATAGGTATATTTTAAAAAAATCATAGAGGAAGTTTACATGACAACAAATTTTATAAAAAATAACGAAATCTGCTACGAAGACATTATTTATTGATCAATTTCAGAGTATCGCGAACATCAGATTGGAATTTCGAAGAAGTTGAATTTATTCAAGTTTTTTGAATGATTAAACGATTTTTATGACTTTCTGAAGTTCATTCAAGTTTCGTCTGAAATTGTTGAAAAAATTGATGTTTCTCCTCTATATCGGTAGATATAATTTTCAACTTTTTCTGCTCTAGATGAGACAAAGTGGTTTTTTTAAGCATTTTCTCGGGTTCAAACGAGAGAAAGAGAAAAAATTTTCAAAATTTTCGGAATGTAAAGAAAATTAGTGAAGAACTGGTATTTTTATGCTGGAAAAGATCGCTCAGGTAGTGTAGGAAATGAGAGAGGATACAAACATTCGATCTTATTCAGCACAAGCTGAAAAAACGGTTCAAAAACTGCACAATGTTTGTGAAAAGTACAAAATTTTACCTAAATTCCTTCTCGAAGTGGTAAAAAAATTCAGTCTTACTTCTTCTATAAAGAAATTTTCCTGTCAATTTGAAAATATGGGAAGAGAAACCCTTGAAATTTTTCAGAAAATTATGAAAGTTCGTGAAAAAGCGGTGATTTTTGGTTTGGTGGGGGAAGGGGGGGAGCAACCTTCGATCTCATCCAGCACAACCTGATAAATCAGATGAAATAAAGCAAAAAGTTTCAGAGAAATAATTGTAAAAACGACAAGATTTCATTCAAATTTTGTCTCAAAGTGGTAAAAAATTTCAGTCTTGCTTCTTTCCTTAAGAAATTTTCCTATCACTTCAAGAATATACGTTTTTGGAAATATAACAAGTCTTCATGGGGTGGGGGAGAGGAGGAGGAGGAGGAGGTTCGAAAACAAAATTGATTGGAAAAAACTTCAAGCTGAAAAATCGATTTCCAGGTCACTCAAATTTTGAATTTTATGTACATAAAGCCTTTTACAATTTGTTATTGAAATTTTATGGGACATTTCAAATTAGTCAAACACCTCAAATTATGAGATACCTATCGCGAAAATCTGATGTAGAATCACGCATTGCATTCGATTTACGGCGAACCGAGTATGCAAATTTATTAACACGAAAAAATACGTTGTCATTTCGTATTTACGGCGGACCGTGTAGGCAACTTTATTAACACCTTCTTTGACTTGATATAATTATCTTACGAGCTAACTTTCAATTTCGCTCAATTTTTTACGAGTTCCCTTAGATGGTCAGGTAAAATAACTATCATTCTTTCAACCCTAATTCCTCAGGGGCGGGGAGGGGGAGTGACCACTTAATTTTTATGCCACTGCGATTTTCTTTTGCCAACTACCAACTTTGATATCTCGAGATCAATTGTACTTGAGGTGAATCTGTTTGCACAATTTCCAAAAAAATTAATAGGAAATCACATGTGATGATGAAATTTCGAAAAGCTCAAAGTTGAACTTCGGCGTCCAGAGTTCAACTTTTCATAAGTGCAAAATTCGAACCCCACAAATTAAAAATCTGAAAAAATTACGTTGAAAAACCCCTCTTTATCCTTTTTGAGACAAAAAATTTTAAAAACTAGATCTCAACACTCCTGGAGGCTGCAGGGGTTCTCAATTTTGACCAAAAGGGTATGGCCGGATAAGGGATTAATTTACCCACAGGTGCGTTTGGGCTCCCAAACACCCGAAGTGGTGTATATTGACTAGAAAAAAATTTCACAAAATTTTGGCCCCCTACTCTCCTACCAATCAGAGTTATGGCCATTTTATTGCATTATTTTCAAGAATTTTTAATTTCAACGGAAGTGAAGGAAATTTTTTGTTCTTTGGCACAAAGTTACATCTTGTAGAGGTCTATTTATGATAATTTTTTCAACAATTTTGGTGCACTCCTTCACGTTTTTTTGGCTAATTGAAGTTTTCATTTGTAAAAAACACCATAAAAGCGAACAACGACCACCCTGGAAAAATTACTAAAAGATACGTCTTTTTATGTAGAATTTTGCAGTGTACTTGGTTTTTCGATTTCTTTGAACGAAGGGGCAAAAATTGCGAAAAATCGTACAGAAATGTAATCATTTTAGCGGATTTTTCAAATTTTGAGAGTTTTATGCGGAAAGAAATGACTAAATGAAAAAACCAATCCCATATCAAAGTTCAGCAGGTCAAAATACCCCGATGAACACCCTTTTCGCGATAGTTTTGCTTAAAGTTTCAAAATTTACTTTGTGCCAAAGAACAAAAAATGTCCTTTACTTCCGTTAAAATTAAAAATTCTTGAAAATATTGCAATAAAATGCATTTTATTGCAACATAGTAGGGAGGCGGTAGGAGTCCAAAAATTTGTGAACATTTTTTTCTAGTCAATATACACCACTTCATGTTTTTAGGATCCCAAACGCACCTGGGGTCAGATTCACCCCTTATCCAGCCATACCCTTTTGAAAAAAAGTGAAATGTAAAATAGCACGTCAATTTTTATCAACTCAAAGGCGCTGAGTTCGAATCTGTTCTCACTTTTTTTTCTATAACCACCCTCTCTCCATCCCTCTATCAGCTTCCTTGACATGATAAAAGCCTCAAAAAAAAAGTAATAAATTTTATCACAGCATTCGTATCGAACTGACTCACAAAAGAATGTAATCACTTGCGCATGTAAAAATAAAAAAAAATATCAGAATTGGCATTTGGAAAAGTAAAACACGTGCCAGCATATTAAATCGAGTCATCAAAACGTGAAAAACGCAGGCTTAACTCGATTTTCTCGAACGGATTAATTATACAAGTGGATCAACATTTCGCGAAAATAACCGGATTTAAATGATGGATTTCGCCTCGAGCTAATGACAACCACCGCAATCCAACGTTCGAGCAATATCGAAACTCGAAAGGGGGAAAAAAACGAATTCCTACGAACGTTTACGATATCGCTAAAGTGAATTTTCCAATCCGACGACGACGTATTTACACCTTAAAATGAAGAAAAACTGCGCACAATAACAACGTAGGTACGTACTCTCGACGTTTTCTTTCGGTTCGCTCTTCTTCCAGGGAAAATGGAAAAACAACAAAAATACACTATCAAAGAAGATTTCGTAGGTACTTTGAAGACGTAAAAAAATCGACGCAGCATCGTCGTCGGGTGTTTTTCTGTAAGAAATTTATTTCTCGCATTCGATTTCAATTTACGAATAAAAGAATGAAATTTGTGCGAACGAATATCAAAGCGTAAGAAAGAAGGGAGGGGCGGGAAAAAAACCCAAACCGCTAAGCAAAAGGGAAATTGATTTTCGACGCGCGTATAATATTCGACGACGATGACGGCGAAGTGCAGCAGGATAAAGAAATAAAGACGAAAAGGCGATGCCAATGGTACCGCGTAGAATAGGAAAAAATCTGCCCCGAGGGAAGTGAAGAGGTATACAATATGTAGTTAGGTACGAGAGTATTATTTAAAAGAACGATGGAGTGAAAAAAGGTCGTTGTACGTATAAACTGTATGTTTTTGGCTGGTTTTCAAAATATAAACGATCCGGCGTTGCGTCACGCCGCTGTACCGTCGTGTAATAGGCCGGCACAAAGCGAAAGGCAGCTCGACAGGCTGTTGAAGCGCGATATCCTGTTCCGCGTTGAAAAGAATACTAACTCTAATTGCCACTTATTTCGAGTTTCGTGCGCTGTGCAGCATGCAGAATACCGCCGCAACAAGAGTTCTGCTGCAAGAATCGTTGTACGAGGTAGGAATTATACCGGGCAAAAATTGCCCCGTTGGTAACGAGCTTAAAATGAATATAAACGCGGCCGTTTCAAACGTATAAATGAGCTTTTAGCCCTTATTTGAGAATATGAGGGGATGGGAGAGGGGAGGGGAAGGGTGGAATATAAGGCGTACGTAGACATATGTGATCGTTGGGGATTGTTTCGTGCATGTGTGGCGATGTGTTTAGTTCTCCCTGTTCCTGGGGTTTCGGTGTCGAATGGGAAGGTTGAATACTGATACACTACGAGTATTTAAGGAATGGAAAAACGAGAGAATTGGGAAGACTGAGATGAGGAATTTTTCGAAGGACTTCCCAGAATTTTAATGATTTAATACATTTTTTTCGAGAATTTTCATTTTTCGAAAGTACAAAAACCTGGGGAAAGTGCCAATTTAAAAAGTAATTCAATTGTTATTCTTCCCCAATTGTCTTCAGAATTGAAAAAAGTAGGTAATTTTTTACATTTTCATACCTCTCTGTAAAATTCTTTTTAATAAAACCATTTTGATGAAATATCGTTTAATGAAATGATCTTAGTGTGACTATTTTTATCTAAAATAATTATTGTTGACAAATTCCACTGCGACACTATTTTCGAAAAAAAATTTGCGATCAATAAAAATTCGCTGTGGTGGTCAAGAAGGGGTGGAAAATCGTCAATAATGACCATTTTTAGTGAAAAAATTGTCACTATACAACAATTTCATTGAAAGTTATCTCAATACTGTTTCTGTATTTGTAACAGTGAAATTGAAAGACATAAAGAAGTGCACCTTTGAGAAAAAGATTCCTGGAAAAAGGTGTTTAAATGAAAAATAATCGAAAACACTCAACGCACTACCTACTTTTCATTAAAATGTCAATGGACCTAAATATTTTTTTTCAAATCAAGCAGGTATTTCATATTTTTCACATTTTTCAAATAGTTTCCCAGTTTTTCTTTTCTTTTTGAAAATAGTTTATTTTTTGTAAACACATATCTACTTCATAACTTTTTATTAAAATGTCAATGCACTACACTTTTCAATTTTTTTTTCAAAACATCCTACTTTATAACTTTTCATTAGAATGTCAATGCAATTGAATATATTTTTTTAATTTTTACTCATTTTTTCAACATTTTTATTTATTTAATTATTTATTATTATAGTCGTTTCAGCCCTTTGGTTATTTCACGACTTCACAATTTTTGTCTAAAATTTTTTCACGTTTTTTTTTTTCACTTTCAAAACGATTTTTTCTCCTCAAAATATCACCTACTTACGGAAATGCCAATATATCTTGATCTAAAAACGTCACAAAAAAAACGTAACAGTACATTACAGAAAATCATTACTTCTTACACTTTTCAAGTTTTTCACCCCCCCCCCCCCATACATGTCAAACGGCATTAATGAGTAAAATGTCTATTAAAATGAATCGAAAAAAAAATATCCTGCATTTTGACGAAAATTGATGAGACGGTTTACGTTGAATGAGAGACCTCCCGAAAAACTTCAAACCCTTCTACCCCAAGCGAGGACGGAGCTGGAGTACCTCAAAGTAGGTTCATTTTCGAAAAAAACGAGGTTTTGTGCCACTTTTGAGTACTGCCACTTGCTGTGAACCTAGGTCATCTTCCTAAAAGGGTGTGGTTATCTACCTCGAAATTGGATACCATTTTTCGCCTCTACAAAGGAATTGAAAAATTGCAAAAAATCGTGAATTTTACGACCTTTTGATTTTTTCTAAATTGAAATTACTCGTGCAAAAACCTCAAAATCGAGCCAATTTTTTTCGGTAACCTGAAATGATTTTTCATCAATTTTTTCAACAAAATTCTATAGCAGTACTGCCAACTACGTTTTGACGTGTTACCCACTTTTTATATCATTTCAGTTGGAAACACTACAGTAAAATTTTCGAAAAAATCAATTTAAATTAATTTTCATGGCCAAATAACTTTTTGGCTTATTTTTCAGGTTACTGAAGAATGAACATCTTGAATTTCATGAAAAAAGCGTAAATTGAAATTAGGGCGCAAATTGGATCCGAAAAATGAAAATCCTTGCTATTTTCTGAACTTTTCTTACCATTTTCACAACTTTTCTTACCATTTTCATGTAATTTTTCTTACTTCAAATTCGCCCAAAAAAGAACTCTCTTTTCATCCTTTGATAAAAAAAATTCAAAGAAAAAGGGAAATGTTGAAACTGATTGCTTTTCGCAGTAAACTCATTACAATATTTGCTATTTTCTTGCCTTCTTGCCACTAAGGTGAAATTTTTGATATTTTTTGGTTTTTCTTGCCAGTACTCTCTCATTTATAAATCAATGAAAATTATCGAAAATCATTAAGAAACAGTAGGAATTGCAGCACAGGAGAGTAGTAAAAAATTTTCAATGAAAACAAATCAGTGAGAAAAATTACTGAAAATCAGTGAATGTTTCTTGCCAGTACTCTCTCATTTAAAAATCAATGAAAATTATCGAAAATCATTAAGAAACAGTCGGAATTGCAGCACAGGAGAGCAGTAAAAAATTTTCAATGAAAACAAATCAGTGAGAAAAATTACTGAAAATCAGTGAAAATTCGCTGAAAATCAGTGAATGTTTCTTGCCAGTACTCTCTCATTTATAAATCAATGAAAATTATCGAAAATCATTGAGAAACAGTTGGAATTGCAGCACAGGAGAATCAGTAAAAAATTTTCAATGAAAACAAACCAGTGAGAAAAATCACTGAAAATCAGTGAAAATTCGCTGAAAATCAGTGAATGTTGCTGACTTTTTTCTGTGCTTGAATTTTGACTGTTTATCAGTGATTTTTCACTGATTCAGAATGAGACAGTATAGATACCTACCGTGAAAATGCAGTTGGCAGCACTGCTATAAAAATGTTTTGAAAAATTACATAAAAAATTACTCTAGATAACCAAAAAAAATTGGCTCGATTGAGTAATTTCAATTGTGAAAAAACATCAAAAATTCGCGAAATTCGCAATCTGCAACTTTTCAACACCCTTGTAGAGGGCGAAAAAGGGTCTAGAAACTCCAATCGCAACATTTTAGGAAGATGATCGAGGTTCTCAGCAAATGACAGTACCGAAAGTGGTAAAAAATCGTATTTTTTCGAAAATTGCTCAACTTTGAGGGCTCGTAGCTCTGTGCCCTTTGTGCTGGGGGCTAAAATTTTTTAGACCTCCCACTCAAAGTAAACTACCTCGCCAATCATTGTAAAAATTCAATTTGTTTTCATTTAGCAGTGGCAAAAGGATTGAGGGGTGAGGTAGGATGGACACGTAGGTGGGGGAATATGTTCACAAAGGTATTTTGACCCTCTACCCCTCCTACGAAACCATCCTACCTCAACCCTCAATCCTATTGCCACTGCTAAATAAAAACAAATGGGTATGGTGAGTGTGGACTATGTTACGACTCAAAGTTTCCGACACGAAAATGTACAACCCGACAGTTTGCATACAGGTGATTTTGTATCAAAAACTTGCGGTAGTGTTCGTACAGCTTCAGATGAGCTATCTTGAACTTTGTACAAACGTGCGAAAGTGTTCGTACCATGACTCGAAATGAAAGCCTATTTCTGAACTTTCCTACCAACATTAATTTTGTTACAATTCCAAAAAGATGTGTACGTCAAAACACCTGATAAACCAAATCAAAGGCGGAGGTTACGGACAGTTGCTGACACTGATACAACCAGTCTGCTACAAACGTTCCGAAATAAAGTTAGGTACGACCATTCATGAAATTTTTATTTGTATGATTTTTCCGCCGATCTGTAAAAATCAATTTGTAGCAGCAAGTTCGATGAGCACATAGGAAGGGGAGGGGGGTCAAATGGGTATTAATACCACCAATTTACATACCTAATACTACTATTTTCATGCCCAAAAAATACAATTTAGCACGATTTCATACCTATTATCACGTTTTAAAATAATAGTATTTTCCCATAACTACCTTCCTTCAGGACTCTCTATCTCCTCTGCTAATGGTCGTACGAAAAAACGGTTCTCACAAAAAATGTTGGAAATTAACTGTAGAAAAAAAAAGTACTGAACTATTTTTACCTCAAACCCAAATTCAAAGGAGATAGAAGCAAACCACCGTTTTTTAGGGGGTGAAAACCCCATAAAAAATTAGCAAGGGGTCGGGGGGAGAGGGTGGTAACTCTTAAGGGTTACTCAGGGGACCTCTCAAGACAGTTTTCCGCAAATAAAAGCTTTTCTGGCCGGAAATGTTTTTTGTCTAATTTGCCTACACTACAATTCCTACATTTATAATTCATTCGAGGTGTTAATAAAATTGCATACTCAGTTTGCCGTAAATACAATATGTTTTCTACAACCTATATTTTTTTCCAGCTCGGTTCGTTGCTCCATAAATCGAACAAAAATACGAATTCTTCTTCGGATTTCTCAAAATTTGAAAAATATGGTTTCCGAACATTTTCTTGAATGGGTGCTAAAATATGAAATTCAAAATGTAGGCTTTTCTTATACCAAAATAAATTGAAATAATGACCATCTTTTATTTTCTTTAGGGCACAATGGATATTTTTTAGTAACAAAGATGCATTACTTTTTTAGACTACTTTCTAACAAAATTTCAATTCAATCCCCCCCCCCCCCGAACTCGAGAACTTTTTCAGAAATGAAAATTGACTCTTTTCCTTTTTGAAAAAAATACGATTCAAAATTCCAAAAAAAAAACAATTTAATTTCAAATGGAGGAAAATTTTTCAATAATAAATAATAAAACGAAAAACACAGTCATTTTTTCGATTTTTCAACACTGTTGGACAAAATTTGAACAAAATTCGTCATTTTTTCGCAATCATCGCTACCGATTTGATAGCTTCCCTCCACCATCCCCGACTGTTCTTAAAGAGGGCAACAAAAATTCAAATTCTAAACATGTTTCCATTTTTTCCCCCTCAAAATTATGAAAGTTTGGCCAAAACTCACTCAATGCCTATTTCTAAAAAAAATAACACAAAATTACCTCCAAAAAACAAACGCCAACACGCCATCGCATAAAATACGGTCAAATTGGCCGATAAAATCGATACCCCGATAAACTTCGGCCACCCACAACCTCGTAAGATTTCACATTACACCAGGTAATTCCAGCGCTCAAAACGTAAGTTAGGTAATTGATGTACGAGCCAACGTACAAAGTACGAGAAAAGACACGCGGAGGAGGGAAGTTTCAAGGTACGTACGTACATAAGTCGCCCGGTACGCTGTGTGTACAATAATAAAACCGCAATGTAGCGGAGCGTTGGTCGATTCTTCAAATAGCCATTAAAACAAGCAACGAAGAACGAAGTGCTCGACCAAATAAATAGAAATCGATTGAGTACACTCGCTGTGGCGCTGGCTTATGTAGAACGAACCGAACCTACTATCGAGGGATTTAGAGCTTAAGATGGGTTTTCCACAGTATATAAAATGACCAAAGATTCGACCAAATTAATTGAGAAAATTAGATCGAATACGAGCCTGGTATCGAGTTTGCGAACATACCTCGGTCAACATATTGTGAAGAATTATTTCTTTCAACTTTTCCACTCTTTTCTCCTTCCTTCGCCCAATTGTTCTGCTGTGCTACCGAGGAGATGAAACTACACGTAAGAAACTAGAACAAAAATCGAGAAACGTATTTCTTCGCCGAAGAAAACGAAAAGTTACGTTGTAAAATATTCTCGAAGATACTGCACCTGAGCCACGAGACGTACGTAGCCTGGCAACGAGTAGGTGTGATTTCCATCATCATAATGACAAATCGCATAATAATTGACGTCATTTAGAAAGAGAGGTAGATCGTATGACGATATTGTCGACATTTCGACGTTCACGTAGGTGTTTACCATTTCCTCACGGTGTAGATTAACGCGGTGCTTCGTTGTAAAGCTGTTACAGTCATTTTGCTGCCATTCATAAGCTCGCCATTCAGCTTATTTGAGGAAGAAGAGGTCACGCCGTCGGTAAAAAACTGTCGTAAACGAGATGATTAATCGGCCGAGTATGGGAAAAGGCGACGTATTCATTTTTCTTCGGTTTCGCCGATTTTATACATAACGCGAAGGGTGGCAATTAAGTCGCCGCAGCCAACGTTTGAACTTCGGACTAGGTCAGTTAACGTCATTAATCATGGTGCCGGCTAGCCTTCTAATTATCCGCGTATTACGTCGTCGTCATCGTCTCGTAGCGGCGTACGAACGAGTAACTCGACCGATGGATGGATGTTTTACTGTTTTTGTCTTGTTCGAGACAGAGAGGAAATCTAATAAGGGAGTCAACGTCATGTAGAGACCGAAAAACGACAAAAATTCGAAATATTGGAACAACAGTTGAAAATTCTGTCAAAATTATACCAAAAATTGTGCTAAAAGGATGATCAATGGCATTACAAAGTTGGTACTGAAATTAAAAAACGAAAATTCATGGTTTTTATCGTGATTCATCGTTCTAATTTTTTGACTTACAAGAAAATCTCAAATTGATGACACCCTCTCTTCTAAAACCATGACGTCAACTGGATCTAAAAAAATGAAAATTCGCGACATTTTTTGGATTTTTTGCCATTTTTTCTATTTTTATTTTTCTTGCTGAAAATTTTTCCGAAAAAGAACCCTCGAAATTCAAGAAAAGAAGAATGTTGAAAATTATTTTTTTTTTGAAGTGAAATCATTAAAATGCTTGCTATTTTTTGGCTTCATTGACACGAAAGATGAATTCTTGATATTTACTGGGGTTTCTCGTATTTCTTGCCAGTAGACGCCATGAAAACGAAAAATTTTTGAAAAGGAATCGTGATTGATAATTTTTTCTAGAAATGATTTTTCCTGACCCTCACATTTTTAAAACCAATTTTTACAAGTTTTCCATATCTCTTTACACGAAATACGCTGGCAAAGATCAAAAAGCACTTCTATTTGGATTTTCAGCTAGGATTGGATTAAGTATCTTGAAAAATTGGAAGGACAATTTTTTCCTGCTTCAAAATATTTTATTTTCTGAGATAGAACGGGGAGGAGTTTGTACAATTATTTTGAAAATGGACTGAGCATGTAAACTCATCGTCTTCGAACGGAGTGAGTGCGAACAGTTTAGAAGAGAAAGGCATCCAAAAGCTGAAATTTCTTCATTTTTATCAATATTTCAGTCTTGAAGGGGAATTCAAAAAATTTTTGATTTTCAGAAACAAAACAATCATTTTTCAAAAGTCTTGTTTTCTGAAAATTAGTCCTTGATTTTGGAGTGAAAATATGAAAACGAACGAAAAATCAATATTCACTTTTCATGGTCTACTTTTTATCAAAATTTCATGTTTTCCCAAGTTTTTAACGAAATTTCGTACTCTCCGTGAAATTCTGCATTTTCGAATCAGTGAAATGAGTTTTACTGAAAATCAGTGATTTTTTACTGAATTTACAAATAGAAATTGTTGATATTTTTCAGTGAATTCGTGATTTGGGAGAAAAAATCAGCCATCCTTGACTGAAAAATCAGCAAAAAATCGTCGATCAATAAAATTAATTCCACCGATTTCAAAAAGCAGAATTACATTAAATTTGACGTATTTTAACTTCAGAGAGTAATTTTTCATTTCGTGTTGCATAGTAAAACGACGCATTTTTTCTTGCAGTATGAACCTGGTATAAGAAAATTGATCGATAAAAAATTCTAGATTCTAACAAAAATTGGCGAGGTAGGTCATTTTGAGCGGAAGACCCAAAATCAGTGATTTTTCATTACTGGTCTTTCAGTCAAAAATACTGATTTTTTCTGACAAATTGTAAATTGACTGAAAAATTAGTGATTTTTGGCTGAGGAATCAGTAGTTTTTAAATGATAAATCAGTGATTTTCGACTGAGAAAAATCAATGACTTTTGATTTGAAAAATTAGTAATTTTTGGCTGAGGAATCAATGGTTTTTGAATGAGAAATCAATGACTTCTGACTGAGAAATCAATGACTTCTGACTGAGAAATCAATGACTTCTGACTGAGAAATCAATGACTTCTGACTGAGAAATCAATGACTTCTGACTGAGAAATCAGTGATTTTTGACTGAGAAATCAATGATTTTTGATTGAAAAATCAGTGATTTTTGATTGAAAAATCAGTGACTTTTGATTGAAAAATCAGTGACTTTTGATTTAAAAAATCAATGACTTTAGATTTGAGAAATTAATAATTTTTGCCTGAGGGAACATTGAATGAGAAATCAGTGATTTCTGACTGAGACATCACTGATTTCCAACAGAGAAATCAGTGATTTCCGACCGAGAAATCAATGACTTTTGATTGAAAAATCAATGACTTTTAATTGAAAAATCAGTGACTTTAGATTTTGAAAAATTAGTAATTTTTGACTGAGAAATCAGTGGTTTTTTAATGAGAAATCAGTGATTTTTGACTGAAATATCAATGACTTGATTGAAAAATCAGTGACTTTTGATGTGAAAAATCAATGACTTTAGATTTGAAAAATTGGTAATTTTTGGCTGAGGAATCGGTGGTTTTTAAATGAGGAATCAGTGATTTTTGATTGAAAAATCAGTGATTTTGAACTAGGGATGGCGATACCGATCCGATATGTTGCTGGATCGATATTTTTTGGTGTATCGAAGCCGATATTGTATCGATATTTTGCCATATCGATACTTTTTGCTTGGTATCGAAATCGATATTTTCGATATTTTTTTTCTACGTTTTAAGCGTAATTACGGGTAATTACGCTTCCTAATATTGCACCCGAGAACAGTAGCGGCGCCGCGGTCAAAATCAAAGTCAGAATTCTCGGAAGCGTCTCCGGCCAGCGGAATTGTGTAGGATTTAAACTATTTATGAAAGTTGTTTGTCCAAGATATCAGGTACGACTTGATCATTTACCAAAATTTTATTCCAGAATGCATAGATTTTGTAATTCATTTGTAAAACAAATATTAAATTATAACATCAAAGTTGAATATTGATCACTTTCATCGCAATATCATTTCAATTTACCAATTTTTTTCGTTCCTACCAATTACAAGTTCATTAATTAGAATATATGTATTTTAGATTCCTTGTCGGAAAACTATTGCAAGCCGAATCGACGATCGTTATAATGCTGAACGTGAGATCCTTCAGAATAAATTCAATGATTTGGATTTTATTTCTCTAACGGCAGACATATGGACTGATCCACACAATACGACGAGTTACTTGGGGATCACTGGTCATTATCTCGATGACAACGAATTAAAAGACGTCTCACTTGGCTTACAATCTTTGAATGTTGCTCATACTTCTGAATATATTTAGAAATGTTTCGAATCTGTGTTGGAATCTTGAGTTTATCTGTAAATTTGATTAGGTAATGGCTAAATTTTCCTGAATTTAAAAGAATAAAATGGGTATCGATATTTTTGTTGTCGATATTTTGCAGATCGATATTTTTCATTCGGTTCAGATCGATCCAAAGTATCGATACTCATGCCAAATATCGCCATCCCTATTTTGAACAGAAAATCAGTGGAAAATCACATATTCTAAGTGAAATTCATTTCACCACTTCAAAAAAGTAGGATTTTACCAAATTTGACTAATTTAGATTTGGAGAGAAGGCAATCGAAATAATCCGGATCATTTACAAAAAAAAAATCAGAACTCATGACCTTGAAATTAGATACCACTTTTTGACTTCTATACTTAATAGCAGATGAAAAGTTGCAGATTGCGGATTCGAAAATTAATTTCATTTTTACCAAACACCAATCCCTTTATCAAACACTTCGAAATCGATCCAAAAAAAATGTTGACAAGATGGAATGATTTCCAATAAATTTTTTTTTAAATTTCATGGCAGTACTACCAACAGCATCTTGATTTTTTGCAATCATCATTCAACTTCAGTAGGCAAAACTACCAAAAAATTTCAAAAAGTAATTAAAAAATATTTTGATGACCAATAAAAATTCTTGTTTACGTTTCAATTCCACTAAATAAAAAATAGGAATTTTATGAAAATTGCGTAAATCAAAACGTTGTTGACAGCACTGCCTTGAAAATTTTTCCTAATATGTTTTTCAAAACTTATTCTGGATAATAAAAAAAAAAATAGGTTCGATTGTGAAATATTTGAGCAAACAATTTTAATTTGGTAAAAATAAAAAAAAAAATCAAATACGTGGTCTGCAACTTTGCAACCTCCTTTAGATAGCAAAACTGGTATCAAATTTCGAGCTCTATGATTTTGAAGGAGTTGTAGAAACTTAAATAGCAAATTTTTAGAGGTAATTGAGGTTCCACGCGAGAAACATTACCCGAAAATGGCAAAAACCAGTTTTTTCGAAAATTTTCACCTTTGAGGCCCCCTAATTCCATCTCCTTTTGAGCTCAGAGGCTCAAAAAATTTTTAAGGAGTCTCTCAGTCGAGGTCTACTCCTCCAATTTTCGTCAAAATCCAGACACTTTTCGATCCCCATTGAGTAGAACACTAGGTCATAAGGTCGACGTTAAATTACGTACTCGCGAAGAAACTGGCCACATTGGGCGAGAACTGGCTTCGATGGATTTTGAATTATGAACGAGCCCTTCATCTACTGCAACTCCAATGCCGTCGGTCGAGACCTTAAACTACATAATAGAGCCAGACCATACAACTATTCATAATCTGCGGTAACAATAAGCGAATAAAGATGAAGCCAGCACGCAACCCCGGAATAAGCAGGAGGAGAATCCAGGGGAAAGATTGTATTACACAGGAGTCGGCCGATGCTGACTTCTCAGCATGGACCGGAGGAGCCAACGGTGTGGTTTCCTATCGGTTGTTGTTGTTTTGATACCGCCGCCACCGATGCTCTTTCGCGGAGTTGGAATTTCGTCCGAGCTGTCGAGTAATATTTATACGATGGTTTCGTGTAATTTTCAACATGATAAAAGTTGCCCGTCTAATTAATCTTACACGAATGTATAGAAAGGCATATCTGAAGGAGGCGACGAGGTACGGTGGTAATTTATTAGACCCTTTTGGATTGGTCTCGATGCTGCGTAATACGCGTACGAAATTTCAAGGCAGGCGTTGAAATTCATTACGAAGGTACGAAAGTAATCTATAGATGAATTTTTTTTCGCCCACCTCGTGTAAATTTTTCTTTTTTTACATAATCCTCGATCTCTCGGGGTAACTTTTTCAGAGAAAAGGTCTTATAATCTAAAATTCGAGGGATCTACGTTGAGAGAATTTTCACAACTTGTGACGAGTAGGCACATACCTTCAAGTTCAGGTTTACAGTAATGCCAAAGATAAGTATAATGTACAGACAGATATACGAGTTTAATGATACCCGAGATTCAACGTTTTATTCAATTAGAAGGTATTAATAAGAATTAAGCAGCAAGTTTTAATAAAAGGCAAGTCAACTTTCGACGTCACAAAAGGTATTCCCTCTAATCATTTAATTAAACCCTGACAGGTCTTTCTTCTCTCTTATACGGATTTGTTAATTAAATCTTATGGAAATAGCTGGCAAAAATAAAATAATCTTACGAAAATGAAAATTTATTCAATCTTATAGGAAAGACGACGACGAGCAGCGAAATTCCATCTACCCTTTTTTTTTCTCACCAACTCTCTCTAGCTCGGTTTCGTCAACGCCTTTGCAAGCCAAACCGAACACCTTTCTTTATCTACTCTTTCGCCAGCGTTACGACGAAGTCTCCTATTACCGCGATCATAACCGCGCTTAACTTTTATCTTTTCGAATACGTTTTTCTCTCTTTTTACCGACGAAAAGATAATAATCAGAGGGAAATCTGCACGTGAGGTAGCGTCGCTTCCTGTCGTCTCGTCTTCGCGTACAACCGAATTAACGTCGGGACGAGATTATGATTTAGGGGGAGATTTTCATGCATATTGGATTTCGTCGTCGTGTCGGTATTCGAGTTCATTCGGTTGTGTTTTTGCTGTTTTTTTCTCACAGACGACGAATACAGATTAATTGGAATGACGATTGCATGGCAAGTTGAGCAGATAAATAAATGATGTTTCCATCTGATTCAGGTGCTTGTACTTTTTAACCACCAGTTTTAGTGATTTTTAATTTTCCAATAGGTCAATTTTCAAAATTGAATGATTTTTGCATGATTTATTACTCCTTTCTATGAAGGATCATGACTGATTTTTTTTTGAAACCGCTTCCTTCCAAAATGATAATTATATACCAAAATTTTTCATCCACTTTTTTCACCCTCTTAAAAAAGTCATTAAAAATCATTTTCGATTTTCGATTTTGGAAATGATACCAACAACAAAAGTAGAAAAAAAAGAAAACTTGAAATGAGAAAAATTAAAATATATTAATTTTGAATTCAAAAATGAAATTAAAAGGAAAAATTTTCAATTGAAATTATATCAAAATATTCATTAAAAAATATATAAAGTTGGTACTTGGTGGAGGATTTCTTCCTCAAATTAATTCAGATTCGCCTCCTGAAAAATAAAGAAATTGAAAACCAAAAATTTGGACTTTCTTCATGCTAATCTTTCTATGAATGTTTTCGCCACCACTGCCACCCTCCCCCCCCCCATCCATCTTCAACAAAAAAAAAAACATAACTCAGTTAATTGGATGCAACAATCACAAAGACAGGAAGAAATTGTGGCTAATTTAATAACGATCAGTTGAAAGCAGTTTAATAATAAATTGGCGAAAACAACTGCAAATACGGTCAATTTTTCCAATTTTTCAGTGAACTTTCACTGCAAAATCAATGACAGTAACCAACTGCCTAGTTGCATTCACAAATTTTCAGTGAAATTTATTTTCATCAATAACGATCAGCCAGGATCACTCAAGATTTTACTGATTTAAATCGAAAGATGAGCGATTATTTTTGGATAAAAATATCGTGAAGCGTCTCTTTGATCAATTCCAATTTAATTTGCCAGAACTAGTCGGGGTAGGGTACATTTTTAGCATTTTAAAATTAGCAATGGAAATTGCATTGAAGTATGTTGAAATTTTACTTACGTGCCGAGACACATTGAAAAAATTTAATATTTTAGCAATTAGCATATTTTTAAAAAAATTGAATAATTATTGTGATAAATTTTTTCATAATTTCATACTGTTTTTGTACAAATATTTAATAACACAAGTCGACATGGAAAATCGCGCTGATCACGAAAAAGCAGTGAAAAAATTCCATCACCTAAGGATTTTTCACA
Source organism: Pseudococcus viburni (assembly GCA_033439095.1). Lineage (NCBI taxonomy): Eukaryota > Metazoa > Arthropoda > Insecta > Hemiptera > Pseudococcidae > Pseudococcus > Pseudococcus viburni. Next base: position 331,203 of record JAVBJF010000132.1, read on the forward strand.
ATTTGAATTTTTTGTTTAACGGTTTTTCTACTTTTTTTGAAACTTTTGAAACTTCAAATCGATTTTCTGAGAAAAGGAAGAGTTCTACGAAAAAAATGAATAGAACATAAATTGTAGAGCGTAAAATTTTCTATCTGTGAAGTTCGATTTGTTTTTTCTTAGGAGGCTTAGCTTTCGAGATATTTTAGCTCGAAGTTTAAAATTCAACTATTTTAAAAAAATTGATAATATCTCAAAAACTAAGCCTTCTAAGAAAAAAATAATCGAACTTTATAGATGAAAAATTTGATGCTCTACAATTCATGTACTATTCATTTTTTTCGTAGAACTATTCCTTTTCTCAGAAAATCGACTTGAAGTGTCAAAAGTTATCAAAAAAAGTAGAAAAACCGTTGAACGAAAAATTCAAATTGTGAAAAATCCTCGAATGATGCAATTTTTTCACTGCTTTTTTCGTGATCAGTGCGAAAAATATTATAAAAATCACCCATCAAACATCAAACAGCATTTCAAAAGTTTAAAAATGTCGACCTGTGTAAATAATTCGAAAAGTTTCATTTTTCCACTTTATAACACAGTTTTGACCCCAAAATTGATAAATTAAAAAGATAAAAAATTTTCGTTTCAAATGCTTTCCACATAACTTGGGCGGACTTCAGTTAATCGAAATGGGATCAACACTAAAATGATGTACTCGAGTGTATGAATAAGTATCACACAATTGCGAGCCTTAAATCCGAAGATTGGTTACCAATGAGAACTAAAAGGGGACTAAGTTCAAAAGCTTCAAGTGACCATACCTCTGGTACATTTGAAATTTTCTTCGCAATGGTCTTAAGAATCGTCTCTTTTTGTCCCCTTTCAATGAAGTTTTCGTATAAAACAGTTTTCTGCTTCTCCTGAAAAACGCCAAAAATGGACTTGACCCCGTCTAGTTCAGGCCAATTCAATTAGAAATCTTGTTTTTTTTTTTTTACTTCCTGTTTTTGTACGACCTACTCAAAATTCCTGTTATTTTGATATTTTCAATATTTCCAAACCCTAATTACAATAAAATTTGAAAAAAAAAATCAACACCGACTACTGGAAAGATGGTTTCTTACTTCTTTTTTGAAGGTAGAAGAAAAGCAGACGGAGAAAAGTTGCGAATTTACTTCAAAAAACCGAGGTAAAAATGTTTGGAAGTTCAGCATGAACTCTCATTTCCCAAATGGGATTCCTAAATTTCAAAATTTTCAATACAAATTCATAAAAAATTCAAAAAAATTTTACCAAAATATCTGCCAAAAGTTTCGAACTGATGTACAATTTTTTTTCAGTTCTTTAGAATTTTTGTAATACTTTTGATAAAATACATTTTTCTACTGTTCTTCTTCACTGAATTCACTATCAAAAAAATTAAAATGCTCATCTAATCATAATCCTGCCTAAATTTTTCAATAAACTTCATCAATTCAGACAAAAATAAATAAATAAACGAAAAACGAGCAGAAAAAATATTTTTCAAAAATGATGGTTCTTCAGATTTAAATCTAGACAAGAATCGAGGGAGAAAAGCATGAATTTTCATAAGAGCAAAATTTTTGGGTTTTCTTAAAAAGGGCAAAAAATATGTAGATCTTAACAATGACGATGTCAAAAAAGAAAAAAAAAACAAGATTTATCCGAAAAAAAAATTCAAAATTGGCATCATATTTTTAAATCGATTCTCTATTGTTATAAAAACAGCCAAAAAGAACAACAAAAATTTAGGTAATTATCAAATTTTCAAATATTGAGCCTCGTTTGGATGATGGAGGCTAATTCAATAACCTAAAATCTGTATTACGGTTTTTCAACTTGCTTAGCAACTTTTTAAAATACCCCCTCTCCCCCTCCCCACTTTACCAAAAAATGCAAAAGACAATTTGGTCTGTTGGACAACCCGTATCTATTTTTAGGGTATGATTTGGTTTTTCAAACAAATTTTTACGTAATAATTTTATCAGTGCCAAAAATCATTTTTTTGAAAAACGCATTTTTGATTTCTGATTTTTGAAATACATATTTCATTTTTTTTCGACTTTCGATATTTTGGAAAATTTTATGAATTTTTACTCATTTTAAAGACGCATTGAAAAAAAATTGTATCTTAAAAAAAACTGATTTTTTTCAATCAGACGATTTTTATGTTACTAAAAAATTAGACAAATTCGAAAAAAAATCCACTCGACCCCAAAAAACAGAAAATTTCCATTACCGATTGATCGAATAAACCTAATCAACTAAAAAATATATCTAAAAGTCAACGAGGGAAAGTCCAAATCGATACACATCCAGTCTTTCAGCATATCGCCGATGCTAATGGACACACTACGAAAAACATCTTGTCGACGCATCGATGCGAAAATTAATGTATCTCGAATGTACATTTATGTGAAAAATATTCTGGTCGAAAGATTTCTCTGTGCTCTTCGCGTATCTTATACCATAAATGGGTATGTAGTACGAGTATCCCTGATGTATCTACGGTACTCTATCTAACGAGGATATCGAGTATATTATATACATATCACACAGGAAAAAGCGAAGCTGAAAAGTTTTTAACCTCTCGGATTCGAATAAACCACAGTTGGCTGATCAGTTGGGTGGAAAGTTCTTTTGAAATTAAAACCAAAGGTTATCGACCGATGATGTGCTTTTGGGTGTTTTTTCCCGACACGAACCAGACCATCTTCAAAATTTTCAGCGATGTGAATATTGTACTCGAATATCGAATTTTAAGGCAATTTTTACACAACCGAATAACTCAAATTTTACGTTTATTTTTTATACCTCGTAAAAATTTCGAAATTTCGTCAAAAATTTACATTTGCTCTGCCTCAAAATGGAAGTCAATACCCTACAATGGGGAAATTTTCTCGAAGAAAATTCACCCATTAAAACCACTTTCGATATAATATCGATAAAGTAGTCACTACAAAGGGTCGATTTAGGGTATCTCGATGAAAACGAAGGCGACGACACCGCCCGTACCAGAAAACAATAACCATAAAATCCCCCTCGTTCGAGTATTAAAAACCGGACAATTTATAACGTTAATTATGATTTATAGAGTGGAGTAAAATTCGAGCAAGATTTATCGCGGCGAATAACCCTCGGCAACGTGAAAAACAAAAAGGGTTCTCGAATCTCGACACTGGTTGGGTGATGAGAAAAGCCACCGGCGTGATCAAGGGACCGAAGTAGGGCGACAAAAAAAAAGGATGACGGAATGTTTTAAAAGTCAGATCGTATTTCGCGTCGAGGTGACCATCCGAGGTGGCTTAAAAATTACCTCGTAAAAAAAGTACGACGACGAAACGTGTCGAGTAGCTGTTTCTTCACTTCACCGTTAAGCACCCATTTTGCTTCTTTTTTTTTTTCGTGGAAGGGGAATGCGTTAGAAAAAAAACGAGTATAAAGTGGCGAAGATTAACACCATCGAGCCGGAGGAAAGCAAAAAGGTTCTGGGGTTCATTAACATTCCGGCGAGTAACCGTGACATAGGCTGGGTATGCTTTGCGTACCCGCAACCGACCGACTAAACCGAATCCTACAATGGGTTGAAATCAACCGCGTAAAAAGAAGAAAATTCCCAAAGATGGTGCAACTTTTACCTGCGGTGGTGAATTTTGTACCGAAATAACGCGACATGAAATGTTCATTTCCTCTTCGTCGACCTTTCGACTCGATTTACGAGTAAATATTTGACCGAGACGTAAATTTTTGGCGAATTTTATCGCAGCTTTTTACCTCAGAATTGGCTGACCAAAGAAATTCACGATTTAGTGATGACCCTCGTACGTCTAAATTCAACGTTATTTGATAATCTGAGCCAGTTTTTGAACCAATGGGTAAGGACGGGTAAAGGGTGAATTTGGCCAAAATCGTTTTTCGGCTCCTAAATACCTAAAATTGTGCATTTTGACTAGAAAAATTTTTTCGAAAAATTTCGACTCTACTCCTTCCATTTTGGAGATATGTCCATTTTATTGCACTATTTTCAAGAATTTTCAATTGCAAAGAAAATGAAGGAAATTTTCTGTTCTTTGACACAAAATTACATCTCGTAGGGGCGTATTTACGATAAATTTTCCGACAATTTTGGTGCACTCCTTAACGTTTTTTTCGGCTAACGTTTTTTTCGGCTATTTGAAGTTTTCAGTCGTAAAAAGCACCATATAAACGAAGAGAGATCAACCAGAACATTTTTTTCAAAAAAAGTACGTGTTTTTAGGTAAAATTTTTCGGTTTATTTGGTTTCGGTAATTTCTTTGAACTAAGGGCTGAAAATCGCGAAAAACCGAACAGAAATGTTGTTATTTTAGCAGATTTTTCAAATTTTGAGCGTTTAATACAAGAAATGACCAAATGAAGTAACCAAGGTCAGATTCGCATTCAGCAAGTCAAAATACCCCGATAAACACTCTTTTTGCGATCGTTTTACCTGAAGTTTCGAAATTCACTTCTTTCACTGATTTTTCATAGGAAAAAGATGAGTTTTGAGACTTCATATAAAACGATCGCGAAAAGGGTGTTTATCTGGATATTTCGACCTGATGATCACGAATACTGGACTGAATTTTTCATTTGGTCATATTTTCATATGTGTTTACTCCCCCCCCCCCCCCGTCCTCCAACACACGACTTTATTCTAATTTTTATAAACATCGACGTTTTCACCGAAATCCATCTGTTCAGATGTATTCGAGTTGAGATTTTTTCAAATATGATTTTTCATTCTTGCAAATTTTTCAATACGTGTTATGGTGGACCTTGAATTGAAATCCTCCCATACAAACTTTCAACCATTCAACCTTCTAGGACTACTGGACTACTGATCGTGGAGTTATTGGTCTTCAATGGCGTTTAATTTTCGAAAAAGAAAGGGTTTTTGTGTTTTTGACCACCAATTCCACCCCGCTCCCGTTTTCGTGAATATTTTTTCGATCTCGATCTTATTTGTTGGTACTTGTGAAAAAATTCATGTTCGAGTTCTGGTCGAGCAATGTGGCTCAGAAGTTATAAAATTAAAAAATTTCGATTTTCGACGTAGTTTTTTGGTCGTAGAACAAGAATGTGGCATTAGCGATTGTCTTTTGTAATTTTCTTGCTCGAGAGACCCATTCAAACTTGAAAATTATGAATTTTCAGGGGAAAAATGGCCAAAGGAAAAAACTAATTCCATATTCGTGTTCACCAGATCAAAATAGCCTGATAAATACACGTTTAGCGATTGTTTTACTTGAAGGTCTTGAAATTCACTTTTTTTTCTTGAAAAATCAGTGAAAAAAATGAATTTTGAAAGTCAAGTAAAACAATCGCGAAAAGAATGTTTCTCTCGGGTTATTTGAACCAGATGAACAAGAATCCGATGTCAGTTTTTTTATTCGGTAATTTCTTTGCGTATAAGGAACTCAAAATTTAAAAAAGCAGCAAAAATAGCGACACGCCTTTCTGTACGATTTTTGGCCCTTGTACCATCGAAATCGTCAAAATTGAATCCGTGAAGTGAATAAAAATCACGAAGAAGGTCACCAAAATTGATGAACAAATTGTCGTTGTAAGTTTGTGTCAAAAAACTGAAAATTTCTTTCACTTCCCAGGGTGCCCACAATACTTCAGAAATGATTTTCCCTGATTTTTCCAAATTCTCCAGACACATTTTTCGAAAATTTTCAGTATTTTTATAAAGAAATTCAAGAAGCATGAAGAAGAGGGGAGTTTTTTCGTGGGATGAAATTGTGCTGAAGATGAAGAATAATTTAAAATGTGCGGTATCTAACGATTAAAAAAAAATCATTAGTTCTCGCGAGATTTGAAGGTGCTCCCTTTCTTTGGATACAATAACGAGTTGAATCCAATTTTGAAAATTTCTAACGCCCATACCCCCCCCCCCCCAAACAAAAACTTGAAGAACTTGAATTTAAAACAGAAAAAATTCAAATAAAAAAGGAAAACTTCAGATTTAAGCAAAGTTATACGGTTTTGAAAAATAAAACAAATTATGTCAAAGTGTTTACCAAATCATGCAAGCAAAAGTTTGTTGGGCAGAAAATTAAAAAAATTTCTTCACAATTCTTTACTCCTTCCTTCTCTCTCCACTTCCCCCCTCCCAAAAAAAATGAAAGCCCCTGCAATCTTTTCGCTTCGGCCAAATAGTAAAAAATCCATGGGGACAAAATATCAATTATTTTTATGAGATAAACCAATGTTATATGTAGGCTCGAGTGAAGCGAGGACGAAACTGTTTGCAAAAAAACTCCATCAAAAGTTTCAAATTCATCACTTTACCCTCAGTGAAGTTTTACTAAACGTGAACAATAATTTCGAATTCTCTTCCATTCCCTATAGACAAGACGTACCTACATTCAAATATAAATTTTTTGGTTCATCACGATCAAAAAATAATGATGAATACAAAAATTACTTGAAATAATGTGGCCATGGCCCGGAGAAATTTTTCGAAAAATTAGTAATAAAATCAGCAATGAAACACTTTTCTAGATGATTTATCCTTTTGCATTTTTACAAAATTCCACGAAAATTTCAAAATTTCCCAACTTTCTCAAACTTCCAAAATTCCCTGATATTTCCAAGTTTCCCAGAAAGTGGACACCCTGCTTCCGTTGGATTTAAAAATTCTTGAAAATAATTCAATAAAATAGCCATAATTCCGAAAGATGGAAGCGTGGGAGAGGGGGTGTCGTGTCAATCATTTTTCCAGAATTTTTTTTAGATCAATGGACACCACCTGAGGGATTGGAATGAAATTCGGAGCTGGGGCTGATTTCACCTCTTATCCGGCCCAGACCCTTTGGTGAAAATTTGAGGAAAACTTTCTCAAAAAATCGATAACTTCGGCTTCACCAAATCGACCGAAGAATAGAAGACTCGAATGGGCCATTACATCACGTCACCTGCCTCCACTCCTGGAAAAATATAGCCATCGACCGAAGAGGCAGAAAGAATCTAAATCGACCTAAATTTCAGGCCATTATAACGGGTGAAAAAAAAAACGTCGACGTGAAAACCCCATCAAATGGCGAGCGCAGGCGACGATTCGCCGAGAGTTTTTGAAAATTAACGTCGTCGAGTTATTTTACGTTCGTTTTTTTCACTCGCTCTAGGTTCGTATCGAAGCCGGGGAAAATTTTCTATTAAAAATATACGTCGTTTAATATATGACATTGTGTAACTTCATTACCAGCAGGACGCTAATTATGGCATTGAACGTTAAAGTTGCTCTTCTTCTTACTAATTTAATATATTTTCTCGGCGCGTTAGAGACGTTACACTAGAACTTTGCTTTGCGTAGAAGTTTTTGCACCGGTAACGGGCCTCCTTCGTCCGCCACCAGCCGCAATAAGAATCTTCAATAGAAGCCTAAATAAATGCCACGACGCTCTTTATGAATTTACTTTTTCGCTGCTGCCCAGCTACGCCTACTTTCGACTTTAAAATACGCGAGAATTATTTTCGTTTTTTGTTACACGGCTAAGTATAAGGTGCGACGGCGAAGACGACGACGGGCTCATAGTAATGGGTTTTTACGTGCGGCTGTTTAATTATCTCCTCTCGCGAAATGCGAAATGTTTAGCTAGCCTGGCTTCTTTCTGCGCTCCAAGTTGGTCGTCTCGGTCGTGTCAAAAGGAATTAGCGAATCGATTTCAAAGGCTTAATGGTCTTCGTCTCTATTGAGATGTGGCGAAGGATAACGATAGGAAGGGGAGGGGGAGGGAGTTGGGCCACCGAAGACGGCATTTTAACGAGCAATTAAAATTTAATTTATTGAAAAGAAACCGCGACGGGAGCGAGTTTTTGAAAATTTTCAGCCGTACACCTTTTTGTTTTGTTTGGAGTTTTTTTTTTTGCAAACGAGGAAGTCACGACGTTGCAAAAAATTGTCAACATTAATTAACGCCAAAATGGCGATACTTGGTGAAATATAAACATGGTACTAAATAACCTGATTTTTTTTTTGAACAGCTGAAGAAAATGAGTAAAAAATGTTCAATAGGTAATGACTCGAACGTTTCTAAAATATCATTCAAAATCAGAAGTTCTGTATAACATCATAAAATTGCATCACATTCATAAAAACGCTGAAAAAATTATAATTCGTATGAAAAGTATTAAAAAACGAGGAAATGAATTTGAGATAGGGTGTTCATTTTTTTCAGAATTGATTTTCATTGACTTGTCCAAATTGCGTATAATCAAATCTCAAAATCAAGCAGCAAAATTTTTCTCTTCAAGTTTTTAACCATTGTAATAATAAGAGATTATTATTGTCACAAAGGCTCTACGAAAAAAAAAGTTGAAAACGTGAATATCTCTGAGAGATTTCAACTTCAGATGCTCGGAGAGGTCTCAATGAACTGGAAATTTTTCAAACTTTTAATAAACTTATTCAGATACAATTTTTTTGGTCGTACATCGATGCAGAACTTTATACTGAAGTAGAGCTTTTCGGTTTGAAAAAATTATGGATTTCTCTGAGTGATTTTCACTTCAGATGCTCGTAGAGGTCTCAAACGACTGAAATTTTTTCAAATTTTTCTTGCGACATTCGAAACAGCAGGGTTGCATCCATCAGAAATGCTAAAAATCCCAAAAACTGTATTTTCGACCATTTTTCAGAAAAACTGTTGTATCTCGAAAACTATAGGAACTCAAAAGTGAGACCTTTTTAGATTCACGTACACATTTCTGAGAAAATGATGCAAAATTAACATTGGATAAAATTACAAAATTTGAGCAAAATTGCGAATAAATCGTGAAATCTTAATGAAAATGGTTTGCAAATTGCAAATGATGAAAATATCGCCAAAGTTGCTCAAAAATTCCAAAAATTCGAACGTAAAAAAGTTAATTTAAATGAAAACAAATTTCAATGATGCATAAAACTCTTCTATCTCAAAATTTGCTGGAAACTTACAAAAGAAAGTCAATTTTTAACAAAATCGTGAAAAAATGAAGTAAAAAATTTGAAATTGAAAGATAGCTTGAGAGGTAGGCAGGTTCTACAAAATAGATAATTTTTATGGTATTTATAGTATATTTCGAGGAAACTGCGAAGATTTGAGTTGAAAAATCCGAAATTTGAGGAACTTCTCTTCCTCTAATTTCAAAAGTAATGTCATTTTTGAACTTGGCAGAATTCGATCGTATGGAAATGACACAAAAAAACCAATAATTCAATTCTGAAAAATAAAAGGGCTGAACCTCTTCTGGATCTTCCCCCGCTGCCTCCCTCCAATGACGTTTTTCAATGACTCTCCAGGCTCAAAATTTTTTATGGTGCCCTTCTCTATCATCATTTGCGTTCATAGTTGAAAAGATGTAATCCGCCCCTAGATTAGAATGGCATTTGTCAAACATAGCGTAGCGAGCACTGTACTTTCCACCAGAGCGCCGTGGGAAATTGACATGAACATTCGGGCTCCGCACGACGCGACGACGGGTGGTCAGTTTTTATTCATTTTTTGACAATGTTGCACCAACTCAAACTCACTGAAACCTATCTGGTATAATCAACACTAAATAACACATTTTCTAAAAAAAATGGCGACTGTACCTCTGAAACTTCTTTCCAAAATGGCCGCTCAAAGTTTTTAGAACGCCATAACTCGACGAAAACAAGGTCAAAAATTTTGGAAAAAATTTTTCAAAGTTCCTCTAACCCTCTAGATTCAATTTTAAAAAACACGAAATTTTTATCTACATTTAGTGAAAACGAAAAAATTAAGTTCAAAACACACACACCCCCCCCCCGAAAATACTTTTTCTAGGGGGGGAGGGGGAGAGTCCGAAATTTTTTTCAGAATTTTTTTCTCATCATGACTCGACTTTTGGGGTAGCAATTTTTACTTTGAATCTATTCAGACGATTCAAGTATTTTTGAGACCAATTTTTAAACAATTTTTAAACTTTTTTTTTCAACATTTTTTTACATTTTACATTATTTTGACCCGTTTTACTCATTTTTTGATATTTTACAGAATAAATAGGTTTTATTCATTTTTCAATATCATTTTCATATGTGTTTGTACCAAATAAGGCCCGACCCCCAAATAAGGCCCAATGTGCCTATCTTCGAGGCTAGTGATCCTAACGATCAAAAAAGTATCTAATATTGTAGTGTTTGGCTATGGCAATAGTGCTCGGTGTTTTTTTTTACGATCTGGCTGTTTTCGTGACCGTAGGAAGCCAATAAAGTTTTGATATGCTGAAAATTGACTCATAATTGAGGTTTCATGAAAATTATTCGCTTCAAAAAGGGAAGTAATCATTACTTTTTATTAATTAAATCGAGTTCTCATGTACATATGAGTCTCGGCATCACGATGGTACAAACCGCATCTCGCAATAATTTACTATCGCGGAGATATTCAATTTCAAAGAAAAAAAGTCAAAAGCACATAATAAGGCCCAACTGCTTGCTTACTTAAGCCGGGTACACACGATCAATAAATATTGACAAACCGCGGTTTGTCAAACCCAACAACACGTGTTCATTGGTTAAAATGAGTCCACATGATCAATTAATATTGACAAACCAGTGATTTTGTCAATATTAATTGATCATATGGATCCAGTTTTACGTAATTCTAAATTATCATTACTTTTAGGTTGGGCCTTATTAGGTTTTAGGTTGGGCCTTATTACATTTTAGGTTGGGCCTTATTACATTTTATAGGTCGGGCCTTATTACATTTCAGGTCGGGCCTTAAAACGACCACCTGTTTTTAATAAGGCCCGGAGAGAGCTTTTTTTGCGAAAGCTCTCAGCGAGTGATAAAGCATTGAAACGAGCTTTCAAGGCCACTGGGCTATAGCTGGAACCTTTAGCTTTCGATTAAAAAAAAAAAAAAAAATCCGATGATTTGGGAAGCGTCCAGAGGCGAAATAAATTTTGTGGGCCTTATTTGGTACAGGTACCTTTAGTTTAAAAAACTTTCTTCATTAGATGGATATCTCAAGAAACATATTATCTGTCGTGATTTTCATTGTCGAATTGGGAGGGAAAACCTAGAACCATCCGATTTTTAAATCTGTTTGGATTACGTAATGGTCGATAGAGGCAAAGAGGTCACTCTGCAAAAGAAATTTTTTTTCTGAAAACCTCTTCCTTCTCACCAGTTTTGGGCAAGATTTCCACTTCATATCAAATTCATGATTTCTTGTTGATCCAATCCCATCAACTTACAACAACATCAAAATATTTATCCATCCAATTTGCAAGTCTGTCAATTTTCATAGTTTTGATGACTATTGGAATTGGAAAATTCATTAACAGCGTATCTAACATAATTTGTTGAGCAAAAAGCTTGAATTACTTAGCTGAACTTTTTTGTATGGCTTCTTTCATTTTTTATGGGTCATCCCCCCCCTCAAAAAATCAATTTTTACGAAAATTTTCAAACAAATATAATTCAAAAAAATCAAAATGAGCTCCTAAATTGAAATTTTTACAAAAATTTCAAAGAAATATTATTCAAAAAAATCCCAATGAGCTATTTTTTTTACTTAAATTATTTATTAAGGGTGAATGGAAATTTTTTCGATTTTCAACGAAAACTTGATCTACTTGATCTAAGGAGTCAAAAAGCTCGACTTATTTCGACCAGCTTATCTCAGCTTGATCGTTGGACATCCTGATTTAACAGCTTGGCACATTGATATCACAAAATTATCGCTGTTTTTTTCTCTCAAATAACATAAAATTCTCCATTTTCAAAGCTTTCGAAAACAACCTCCATCCTTTTCTTTCACAATTCACCACGGCAAACAGCATAATACGATTAAATATATCAAAAGAAATATTCAAAGTACTTACAAACGACGTTCATATGCGAAGACACCACCTGCGTATGAAAGGACGGCGCATCGGCTGAAACCTCGCATCTGTATTTACCAGCTAAATCTTTTTGTACATCTCTTAAAACTACTTCGTTTGATCCCGATAAACTAACCTGAAAAGCACGAAAAAAACATCTATGTTAATTCAAAACCTTGACCTTTTCGCAATCCCTAATCCCCAAACAATATCATATCACACATAAATCGAAAAACCAGCCTCAGACTATCTAGGAACACTTTTCGTCTCGGCTATATCCATTATTTAGAAATTATCTACCGAAATATTTCTTGTTTTTTTTTTTCTTCACCAAACCAAACATACATTTAAAGAGGTATTTTAGTACCCAGCGTCACAATATATCCTCCAGTTTGAACGAAAAAAAAATTATGGGACCATAAAAAAACGTCGTCGATCTACGAGAAGACCTAAATAGATCGATGCAGTGAAATATTACACAGCGATGTTTCGTTATTCGTTCGACGAGCGTATATGGCGAAGAGTCGAAGGCCATTTTAGCAAATCTCCCCGGAGAGACATTAAACTACCTCTTGAATAGTGCGAAGCTAGCCGAGCATGATATATCACCCTTTATACTAGGTCAGTACAGGCCGAAACGATCTGGATGGCGATACGCTATATGTATGGCGAATAATAAACCAAAAACCTAGCCGAGTTGCTATTCTTCGAATTTTTCCACGTTGAAGGTGATAAAAGACCTTTGGAAAGATATACAAACAAACCTTTTCCACTTTCCGCCTATCTTTTCATCTCGTATACAACGAGCATTCAAAACCAGGTAAAATAATCACTACGCCCTGGCGCGATATCATTCGGTATGAAAAAATTTCGCTCTCGTGGTCGTCTTTTCTGGCCGTCACAATTTTCTCGTTTGTTTCGCGAATCTACTCGAATATGTAGACCACGAATACACAATACGAACGCGATGAAAATGCCACAGCCATTTCTCCAACACCTCGTGGTTCGCGTATATTGTACACAAAATGGGAAATTATTTATCGGCCATCGTTACGTGATTTATTAACGAATAAACTTTCCAATTTTCGGCGAGAAAACACACGTAGCCAAACCCGAAAACCGCATACCCAAGATACATTGTAGTCGCAGCCACGACCCGTTATGATCTAGTGGTTCTTAACACACGTGCTGTGTACAATTTCTCGCCCTTTTTGGTTCTTTTTGGTAGTTTTTTTCTTATTTGAAATTTGTCGTCGGGTGGTAGGGTCGTATAATGGCTGAATGTTTCGCGCCTTCATAAATCCGGCATCGATATTATAGTCTCGGATGGTGTATTCATCCCACGATGCCGAGTCGCCTTTAAACACTCGTAGAATTCGATTAGGTACTCGTACTACACCAGTCATTGCCACTGGATCGGTCGCCCTCTCATTTTCGTTCGTGTTTTTCGCAATATGACGCTATAAAACATCTATGCGGGAATGTGGCTAATCTTAGTACCACTCGAAAGCTCCTCCGAGAAATACGTTCAACTTGAAAATCAAGCTATGAAGCTGGCTCGTGTGAAATATGAAAATCAAGTACATACGACGTCAAGTTTGGAAAAAATTTATTACCAGATGGTTTCGCTTCGACGCTCTGGTTCGAATATTATTGGTCGTAAGAAATTTTATATACTTATGGATCAAAAGTCGTTAAACCAGAGTAAACCTACATCTATAGTGTGTTTATCAAGGTCTGGCAGTTTGTCGATTTTTTATTGGTGAAGATGGAGAGTAGATTTTATAACGGAATAAGATTTCTCACGAGGTCACAGAACTGTCCCCCCGAAATACGAATGAAAGGTGGTGTAATTTATCGCCCCCGACGCGAATATCAAAATTCCAGATCGCTGGGTGCCCGTTTTGAAAAATGGTCCAGGCCTATGCGATCAAAATTTCGATTTTACATGGATATTTACATGGGTTTTAAATAGAGGAAAAATTTTTTCTCGGAAATCATCATTTGATGTGACCAATTGATGATTCGTGTCGAGAGAAACAAAAAATATGATATACACTTTTTGCTTAACTCAAGAATTGAAGGGGTTCTATATTAAATTTATACATATGTGACCTTCCGGGAAGAAACCGACCTTCGGTCCGAAAAAAAATTTAAAATAAAAGTTTCTCAATCAATCCAAAACAATGATTATCATTTGTTTTGGATTGATTAAGAAACTTTTTTTTTAAATTTTTTTTTCGGACCGAAGGTCGGTTTCTTCCTGGAAGGTCACATATAGCCCCTGCAATTCTGAGTTAGGCAAAAAGTGTATAACATATTTTTTATTTCTCTCGACACGAGCTATCAATTGGTCACATCAAACGATAATTTCCGAGAAAAAATTTTTCCTCCATTTATAACATATATAAAAATTCATGTAAAATCGAAATTTTGATCGTATAGGCCTGGACCATTTCACAAAACGGGCACCCAGCGATCTGGAATTTTGATATTCGCATCGCAGGCTGCAAATTAGACCCCCCTTTCATTCATTTTTCGAGGGGACAGTTCTGTGACCTCCTTGTCAGAAGGACACGTTTGATAATGACGTAGAATTTTTGTTTTTATAGACAGGGTGACATGAAGGCTAGTATAGCTAAGATTTTTTTGGAAAGGGGACAAATGAAATCTCAGATGAGGCAATAAAAAATTGACAAATCAAGTGACACTAACCTAGTTTCACAAAAAATTTACATTCATCAAAATAGTTATTTGAAAAAAAATTGGATATGATTTATCATTGCGACAAAAGAGTGTGAATCCATGACAGAAATAGGGCATCTAAACGACAAAAACTGAGTTGCTACAGGCGAAGAAAATGTATGATAAAGAAGTTCTTTAAAGGACTAAAACATTTATTTCATGTTTCAAGAATACATTGAATGACAAATAAAAAATTGCACATCCCTATTGGCAAGGGATCTGCTGAAAAAACTGCTTAGCAGCAAAATGAGACTGTTGCGAAGAAAAACGCTTTTAAAAGTATTTTTTACAGCAGTTATTTCTGCTGTACCACACTGATTTAAACCCGATAAAAAAACACCTATGCGTTATGCGTTTTAAAAAGAATTTTGAAAAAAAAAATTATATTTGGTTGGATACGTATTTTTCATGTTGACTGTCTAGGTTTAGAGGAGCACGCCACCGTGTCAGGTTAATGTTTATGTGCTAAATTAATATTCTAACATTTTTAACTTCTCAAATAGCTTTCAATTTTTTTTGGTAAGGTTGGATTTTAGGCATTTTTTTAAGCGTGTGCAACTTTTAAGGCAGGTTTAATAGCGTACACGTATTTTTAAAAACTGCTTAGCAGTAAAATGAGACTTTTCCGAAAAACATGCCCATCTTAAGAGTTTTTTCAATGCATTGGCAACTTTTAGAGCATTTTTTATGGCATATGGCAGATTTTTGAGCAGATCCCTTGCCAATAAGGGTAAGGTGCCCCATTATCGCCTAGTGCCCAATGTCGACCACCTCGTCTATCTTCGGCGCTATGGGCGACAGCGAGCCGAAAAAAATTTGTTCATATTCTTCATCAAAAATCCGGAAAAATAAGACCACTCTGACATCCTGAAAGCCAAAACTCGCGGAGAAAAATAGAAAAGAAGAAGTTGGAAGGCCAAAAACTTTTTTTAGCAATTGCTTGCACGCCTTGGAATTCTTGGTAAAAGTTATTGAAGTAAATGTTTCTCGTGTGTTTTTAATTAAGAAAGTTCCAAGTTTTCACCGGTATCATCGAATTTTAATAATCACTACGGTAAGTTTTTAAAAAATTCACTCAAAGTTAAATTCATGGTGTAGCCCTTTATCGACCACCTATAATCTTATGTAATTTGTTGTTTTCAAGTGATTTCGTTTTTTTCGATTTTCTCGAATTTTGGTTGTAGGGTTGTGATTTTGGTCTTAAATTGTTGATCTGTGAAAGATGAACACGAAAAAATTTTTTTCCAGTAGATTTCGTTTATAGCGGACAAAATGAGTCGGTGGCCGATATTAGGAACCCAAAATTTCGACCTCGCATTTTGACATGTCTCAGAAAAAAATTCCTAAAAAATACTAAATTTTAACGGATGGCCCCGGGGCTTTCCACAATTGTAGGGGAAGGATGTAGGTATCCATTAAGCCATCAATGACATTTCCAGCTCTTAAACTTTTGAAATGGTGAGACTTCAAAAAAAAGTGGGCGATAATGGGGCACCTTACCCTTAGTGATCAACAAATTTTTCTCACATGACAATGGATTACACTACAATCACGACAAAGAAATATTTTTAAAGGACACTTTGTATAGTTAAAATAATATTATCATTGCACTAATAACGCTGTTCTCGATTTTTATGGCTTGTCACACTTCAATTTTTGGCCAAATGGAACAGACTTTGCCTCCCAACAGGAGAAAACTTTTTTCATTTTTTTTTTAAATTAAAGAAAGGGATAGCTGGGAAATTTTGTCCTGAGTTTGTGAACGATCTGGTAAAAAGTTCTACTTTCTGATTTCATCCTAATCCCTTCACTGTGGATAAAATCATGAATTACGTTATTGCACCTCATTTCAATCGCTCGGTAATTTTCTTTCACAAAAATTCAAACCTTCCCTGTGCAGTCGTTTAAAATCTTTCTTTGTCGCTCAAACACTCATTTCTGAGTGGGGGAGTTGCCGTGATTTATGAATAAAAATAGTTGTGGAGATAACCTACTCCATCATTCAAAATGTACAGGTTTTAACAAACTTATTTGTCGTTAATACCGCCTATTCCTGTCTCAACACATGGCTGTCATTCAAATCCCTTTTTTTGTCCAAAGATTTTATATTTCCCCAAAAAATTGGATAAAAAAAAATTGATGAATTTTGTATGCTGTTCAAATTTTGTTGTTTTCTCAGATTCATAATTGTTAATTATGTAGGAAAGATAAGAAAGAGGGGGGGGGGAGCTAAATTAACACCAAAAAATACTTCAAACAAGATTCAATGAATTTGAAATCCATTATTTTGTTTTCTGTGGGAGTATTTTGGGACACTGAGTCTGAATATGGCTTCATTTTTAGACAGTATTCCCAATAAGATCTCTCACCTCTCATACTTGAATTAAACAGAGCATCCAATAAAATTTTTTGAGGAAAAGTTAGCTTGACCTTTTTGCGTGGTTTTTTTCCTACTTTTTTATGGCCATCTTCCCCATCCAAGAAATAATAATTTTACAAATGTAATTTTTTTTAAATCACAATGAACTCAGCAAATGGGATTTTTAACAACAAATTAAAAGAAATATAAATTTAAAAAATCGTAATGAGCTCTTTTTCATATAAATTACTTGTAGGCTATTCCATACAAGGGCAACCAGCTAACCGCTGCGCTGGTCACAAAAGATTTTTGCATTTTTGCTTGTTTGTTGTCTTTATCTCTTTATTATTGCTGAAAAAAATGGTAAATGCTGAATTGCTAATCACGTATCAAGTTATTATTACTTATTAGAAGGTTAGACTTAGATTAGACATCAAGCTTATTATTCAAACTTCACAATTTTAATTTGGAATCGGAAATATTCAATTCCATTTCTAAATATTACAAAATCATTAAATCTATTTCAATTATTTCAAAAATCATTAATTTTTCATTAAGTAAATTAATTTTAGCTGTTTCGCTGAATCATCGTTTAAGCCCTAGACGTACGAATTGAAAACCATAGAGGTATAAGTACAAGTAAGTTATTAAATTAAATTTCTTCATTGATTTAAATGTTTACCTCAACCTAAATTTCCAAGGTTTCAACTCATTTGTTTAATATCTTTTCCTTTTTCAGCCTTCCCCAAGATTATACAACTTGATACTGCGGATGCAGGATGTAGTGCCATCCAATATGCATCACCAGGCTCTGGAAATGATCATAAATACATATGATTGTCTTCAAAGAAAAAAAAAAAATTGAAACTGAAGTAAGTCCTCTGCTTAGAAATTTAGAATAGCCCAATTCCGTACACAGTTCCTGGAGATTTTCTTTGCCGAAGCTAAAGCCGAATTTGATGAAGCATTCCCAGCGACAGGACCAACGGTATAAAATGATTAGAGTAGCAGTATATGTAATTTTTTGTATTTTATAGTGATTATTACGTAATAAACTGTATATTGATCGATACATAATGGTTATTTGGACTATAGGTATCTAATAAATTCTAAGGTCATCAAAAATACTCAATTTTTATAAAATCATGAAATGGTTTCAAAATTTCAACATCATCGACAAAAAAGTCATGAAAAACTAGTATTCCAATTTTTAATCCCGTATCTAGCTCTAACTAATACAACGCGCTGATTCGTCGCCTACTCTCTTAATTTGAATCAGTCAAAATGACTGATGAAATACAGAAAATCAAGTCACGGATTGATCAGTCAAATTCCACTGATTCCCCTGTTAATCAGTGACATTTTACTGTCTATCAGTTAAAAATTACCGATTCAAATAGTGAATTTTGATTATTGAATCAGTAAAAATTAATTGACTGATTTCAATCAGTCAAAATTTACTGATTACAATCAGTGAATTTTCATTATTGAATCAGTAAAAATAAAATTTCACTGATTCAATCAGTAATTATTTACTGATTCAACAATGAAAATTCACTGATTGAATCAGTAAATTTTTTCACTGATTCCTACAGTGACTCAATTTTGTCGATTTAAATCAGTCGATTTTGACTGATTCAAATTAGGAGAGAAGAAAATACTAGCCGCTGATTATCAAATTGAAGAAACAAACAAAAGAAAAAGTGAACGCAATAGGGTTTTTTCGCGCACAGTGCAAAAATCCTAAAAATGAAGTCTGCTTATATCTCAAGAACGGTTGTACTTGGGGAAAAAAAACTGTTTACGAGATCCGAAAGATAAATAATAGGAGATTCAAAAATCAAAAACGATAATCCCATTTTGAAAAGCTCGAAGTTGAATTTCCGTGGTGAAAGCTCAACTTTCATGAAAGATACAAAAGATGAAAGCTACCATTTAAAAATCTGAAAAATTGCAGTGAGAAGCCTTTTTTACCCTTTTTCCAACCAAAAAATGTTCAAGATGGGATCTCTAGATCCAGGGGGGGGGGTGTGTACAGTAGGGTGACACTCATTTTTCAACTTTCGAATTTCTATCGATACCGGGCTGGAATTCGTTAGGATATACCCCAATATGATGTAAAAAAATTGCAGCTCGATTCATCCATATTAACATGTGCCCCACCAGCCTTGAAGTTTGAAAACACACCTTAGCCCGTTCTTTCAGCGCTATACCCGCGACGCGGCGTGGGAATTCGTGTTATTCGGGCGATGCAACACGGTTCAGTTGAGCTATGAAATGAGGCGTGTAACTTACGGAAGTTGACTATGTGTGGGTTGTGGGGGTGTTTGAAACTGAAATAACTGGGCCGAAAAACCAAAAATTAGAGTTTTGAAAAGTTACCCCACAAAAGTTGTTGGCTGGATGGATTAGAAAAATAAAATGAAAAATTTCAAAATCGATTCATATGTTCCGACCGCACAAGAGCCTTCAATTTTCCGGAAATTGTCAAAAATTCAACATTTTCCAAAATTTTTAATAATTTAAAAAAAATCAAAAATCATCAAAATCAATTTTAGAGCTTATTTAGGGCCTATTTAAAGCAAAAAGCTCAACTTTTTTGAAAAAATCCATGTTTTATAGTTTTTTTAAACTTCTCATATTTCTTCACCTCTGAAAAAAAATGAAAAAAGTTATAAAGCACTGTTTTTTTTCAAAAAAAAAGTGCTTTTTGGTCTAGATAGGTCACTACAGAAGTTCTAAAATTAATTTTAGTCAATTTTAAATGAAATTTCGTATGTTTGGCAATTTTTGAAGAATTGAAGGCTCTTGCGCGATCGGAAGATATGAATCAATTTTTAAATTTTTTATTTTATTTTTCTAGTCTATCCAGCCAACAACTTTTGTGTGTGTGTGTGTGTGGGGGGGTAACTTTTCAAAAATCAAAATTTTTGGTTTTTCGGCCCACCCTATTGTACACCAGTAAGACACCTTCCTCAGAGTTTGAAGATCCTTGAATGACAATCAAATGCCAGTTTTTCAAATGAAGTCCCAATAGTTTTTATTTTCATTTAAAGGTTGAGCTTGTTATGAAAAATTCGAACTTTGAACATTTTGAATCAACTTTGAAATAGACTCTTACGTTAAACTCAAAATTGAGTAAGGATCGAAATCGTAAAAATGAAAAGAAGGACCTCTCCTTTCTAACCACTTTCCTTTTTCATCCTTATAATGCATTTAGGAAATAGTGACGTTTTTTCAAACTTAACAACGATATGAGCCAGAATGGAAACTTTGGGTAAAATCAAAGAATCAAAGACGAAAAATTGGCGAGATGGAACAATCCTTCTGTGAAGAGCAAAATGAATTCAGATTTAGAAAGGAATTTCGGGTATCTAACTGATTAGAAACTACCAAGTAGGTATACGAAGGACCTATACCAGTCTTCGAAGTAAAGCAAAGAACAAACTTATCAAAAAAAAAATTTCAAGAAGCAAAAAAAATAGGCCTCAGTTGTTTTTCCCTTTCTGGCGGAAAATTTCGACCAAGTGAACGGCAGGTGTTCACGAAAAAAACATCTCGAATAGTATTCCGCCCACTAAGGTACGAGGGAAATAAAAATAAAAATATTTGCTTTTTAATTATTTAAGATAATAATATCGTTAAACATTTTTTCCTTGTTTGAAAATTTTTTAAAATTTTTCATCTCCCTTCATTTCTTGAAACATATTCGATTTTTGAGTGTTGTTTACGTTGAAATAGCTATTAAAAAAGAAGAAAAACGATTTTTTGGTCGCAAGGTTCCTTTTGTCGGATGCCGTCACATATCTTAAATTTTTAGGAAAATCGAATTTCTCTTCGATTTCAAGTTTCCCATACCCTCAAACTGTCTTCAAAGCGGAATAACTCGTACCTTGACATAGTTGGGAATTTTGCAAATGGTTTTCGTATAAAGAGGCCGTTTATAATAACTTTTTCTACCTCTTCACAAAAAAAATTTTTCATAAAAGAAAATTTTTCATCAAATTTACAGAGATTGTTTCGTTTTAAAAAACAGCAGTCCAAATTATGTTACAACTTTTTCAACATAAAAAAATGAAAGAAGTTGGCAGCGAAGCAAAAAATTGACGAACTTCTAAAAATAGCAAAGGAGAACAGAATTTGCCAACTTTTCCATTGCGAAAAAATTACACACTGAATCTTTCTCGACCATTTTAAAGCCCTCAATCAGAAAAATCTGAAAATTACCGCCAAAAAAATACAACCGCAGTCAATCTGACCATGACTATCTCACTTCGACAAATCCACCACTCTCAATCCATCCAATTACCCAGACAAAGAGGCCGGTACCGCTCAATCGTTCTGCATTAACCCAGGCCATTTTCATTCCGCTCCAAAACACTTGGCGTATTGAGCTCAACACCCATGCACGGCCACATACAAAGAGCATATCATCGCAGCCGCACTCGGTGGCTTCTATCGACGACGAAATACTTCCATACCACGACTATATATACGTAGGCTTTTCCACCATTCTTGCGCAATTTCAACGGAATTGTGTCTCATTAAGCCATTACGTAGCCGGCGTACAAATCCCATCAGGCCAACGTAGCGTGACAACGCTAAACACTTCACGAGTATGGTACGCGGGAGAAAAGACTATGTACGGAAATCAATGTAACGTGCATAACTTTCCACAGAGTGATGTGGATTGGATACTTACGTCGACATTAACACCAGGCAGCGGGAACACCCTGGTGTGAGGTAGTTCTTTGGGAACGAAGCGATAAAATTCTTGCCTTCCTTTGTACCATTTTACTGTGTAGAGTGATTCGTTTTCTAAATTGTAAAGGCATCGCATTTTTACAGTGTCGCCGGGTGTCACGGCCACTGGCACGTCAATGGTAACATCTTTTAGGGATTCGCAAATTGGGTAATCTGAAATCAAACCAAGGTCCATAAATTAAACGATGTAAGTGATATTTAGATCAACTTTAATGGTACCAAACTGCCTCCTGGCGCAGAACCCCCTGGGGAGATTTTCGCGAAAAAATCGTCTCGTAAAAAAAAAAACACTTTACATCAGTTCCGAAATGGGGGAAAATCGGTAACAAATTGTACAAAATCTGCATTGTCAGAGTGATCAATCAAACATTATGAATTACAGTCTTTCTCTAGACATAATTTCAAAATTATTCAACAAAACAATTTCAGTACAGTGTAATTGCAAGGGCACGGAGTACATAATTTAAAGAGGGAATGAGTTCAAAATTGAATTCAGTACCCCAAAAAACACATTTTGACATCCAACACGGTATTATACCAAAATTTGAATTTTCATTCCACAGCAGAGGGAATTAGTTGTTGGGAAAGAGTAAAAACGAGTTCAAACTCGAGTTCAGCAACCTAAAAAACATATAATGTGAGTCTGAATATAGAAACCACGCTTAGGGATCAAAAATTGGTTTTTGAGTTGACACTGATTTTGGAACTTTCAGGAACAGAATCAAAGGGAAACCTTGACTCAAAAATCAATTTTTGACTCCTAAAGGTGGTTTCTATATTCAAGCTCACATATGTATTTAAACACCAAACAGGATATTTTCCAAAATTTTCAATTTTTCTCCATTTGTATAGAAGATGATTCCCTTAAAAAATTATTCGTGGATTTTTTTTTTCAATCACAGTGAATCACGAATCTCTAATTTGTTATTCGTGATTCGAATCATTGCTTTTTCCAACCATTTTCCGAATCACCTTCTTTTGTTGGGTGAAAATGAATTATTCACAATTGAAATTCCCATTTCTCTTATTAATAAAACCATCACAAGCCAACCAGAGGCGTCGTCAAGAGGGGGTCCGGGGGCACCCCGAAAAAAGTTCTGGCCCCTGCTTGCCACCTCCCAAAAAAATTATGTTGTATTTATGAATTTACATTACACTTACTACATAAGATAGTTATTTTCAAAGCATAAAACATGAAAAAATGTCTTTTTAGGCATTGAAAATCCAATTTTTTCAAAACTTAGATCTCACTTCGCTCGGGTGTAAACAAAATTATAGTTACTATAATCCATCTGAGACGAAAGTGCGGAAGAAGGCGCCCTTTTTACCCCCTCCCCATTTTCAGCAGGTGAAAAAAGTCAGTCCCTCTTTTCCACTTCGAAAAAGCAAAAAAAGTTGTCCAACACATGGCCCCTCTTGTGCCCCCTAATTTTCGATTCTGACGACGCTACTGAAGCCAACAACTCAATTTAATGTAAAATTCAAATTCAAATTCTCAAATTTATTGAATAAAAAAGAAAACATGAAATTTTTTCGAACCTTTTTGGCTTTTGGTAAACCATTTTTTTGCTTTTCAAGATCTGTGAACCGAAAAAAAAAAAGATTCGAATCATGCCCATTCCTGATCGAGTAAGGAAGTGATATTCGACTTCTCACTCAAAAATATAGCCACTTTTTCTGGACTCTTCCCCCTCCAATAGATTTTTTGCCCATTTATAGCAAAAATAATTCCTCTTTTTTCATTTTTTCGATAAAATAATTTCAATACGGGCTATCTGAAGTTTATTTGAATTAAAATACTGAATTTTTTTCAAAATAAATCAATCTTTCAACACTTTTTCAACAAAAATGATAATAGCATTGAAATTTCTACCCAAAAATAGGTAAAGTCGTCGATGCATATTTTTGACCTTTACCTTTTTTTTTCACGGGGTGCATTTAAAAATCCATTTTTTAAATGTTTTTGATCAAATGTAAAAAAAAAATATTTTTAAGAAACCTTTTTTTGGAATGGTTTTGATATTAACATCTTGACCATAAATTTTTCAAGTTTCCTTTCAATTTTGAAAAAAAAAATCGTGAAAAATGGAGTAGTTACAGAGCATAAGTGAGCGTTGAAGGTATTTTTAAGTAAGAATATTAATAAAATAGATATCAACATCAATTTCGCGTCAACACGCGTATTAAAATCATTTTTGACACATCGAAAAAATAAAAAAAAAACATGAAAAAATTTTCTCCGTGGGTAAACATATCGACAAGAATCCCGAGACATTTGGAAAAATTTCTAAATTCACCCTGATCAGGTAATTTCAATTCTCAAAAAATACAAAAAAAAGAATATCATCAGAAATCTTAGATTCCTAGAGGTTTCCCTTCAGATATTCTCGTGATATTTTTATTTCGGCTCAAATGAGCTTCGGAAAAATTGCCTTAATGCTGCACAATGTAAACATAGACAATCTTTTCAGCATTCGTATGTCTGTAATATTCGTTCTAGAACATTAATTTTTTAAACAACTTTTGCTCTCTTTTTTAAAAATTAAATCAAGCAAAAGAAAAATCAACAATCCTTCGCATATTTTCTTCAAAATAATGATCTCAACACGGTGACTTGTAATCAAAACATCATCAGCTGTTATTTTTCACCATTACACTAATTTTGAAAGAAAAAAGAATATGGTGCTTTTTTCTCCATTCTTCCAAAATGACCAAAATGGGCAAAAGACAACAGATAATCACCATCGATGATTTTTTCTCAGTAAAATCAGAACATTTCAAGAAATTTTTTTCAAAAAATGATTTTTTCATTTTATAAAAAAACGCTGAAAAGAAAAATTTTCCGATTAGACATGAAATATGGGGTTAAAATAAAATGCGAAAACCAATGTCATTTTTCGGGTAAAAACGTCAGGGTCGATAGGTAGGTACTATTTCTAGAAAATGTTTTAATTTTTAAAAATTATTTCAAATTTTCAAATTGGGTAACAAGATTTTAAAAGCTGTTGAGCAAAAGCGAGGGTTGAATTAAAAAGGGTGAATTGTGATAAAGATTTTTTAGGTCTAAGCTCTTAACGTAATATTTTAGTGATGGGAAATTGAAAGGAATCTGCGATTCAATTTTCATTTTCAGCTTTCATAATAAATTCAATTTCGATTTTCAATTTAATTTCAGCCCAATTTTTTCAATTTTTAGCTCAAGTTTTACATGCATTATTGTAACTTCCCAACTAGTCCCTCTCCCTCATCTCAATTTTTAATTTTTATACGCTGAACATTTTTTACATGCCACAATTTTCAAATTTTCAACTGAAATTGGAAAAAATATAGAACAACTCCCTTGAGAGGAAAGCCACAACAAAGAAATTTTATGATAGATTGTCGCCGAAGAAATTGCTCTTCTGTTAATATTTCTTTTCTCAAAAGACACCCTAAATCATTCGAATCACTCTGTACAAAAAATGGAGGGGAGGGGGCAAAAGTTTACAATTCTCCTACTCCTATTCCTCCAACTCTCCAATCACGCCATATCTTTACTCGACACCCAGCCATCTAAAATCGTCATCAACTTTAAAAAAACGTCAATTGCACTACTCAACTTTTCTCACAGCAAACATCGTCAAAAGAAAATTTTCGCGAGACAATTAACGCGCATAGCTCGAATTTCCTCGTTAACGACGCTTCCCCATCCTTCGGCACCGAGTTAATTACTACGCCCGTCGCATACACACGACGAAAAGCTCGAAATAATCGTCTCGCGAGTCGTGATTCCGCTTCTACGTACGAAAAACAAATACCTCCACCTAGCTGCACAGCTACACAACAAATTCTCGCGAAAAGCTACTCGCTGCCAGACAGCGTGTTTTATTTACCATTCAACTTTTTTCCTTTATTTATTTACCTACTATTTCAAAGCCCCTGCATCGTGTACCGAGTACGATGCAAAACTCGAATTAATTTCGTATTTATTTTTATTTACGCGTCGTCGTCATCATCATCGTCGACTTCTTTTCGTACAAAAGGCTGAGCTCTAAGGCGACACAGGGAACTGCAGCGAACTGCGACGAATCACGTGAAAAAAGTTTCACCCCCATTGGCCCCTGTTCTTGGCATCGCAGCATTATTTTTTTCCAGATTTTATTTTTCTCTTACTCGTTTACCTCCCTTCCTCGAGCCTTCTTACGTATACGAGAAGATGCTATAATGCCACTCAAATACATAATCACCATATAATGTTTCCTTCCTTCCGTACTTTGTGCGCATTTCATCCCCTCGTCCTGTCCCTCGGCTTCGTTCCGTATAATACTTTGCATTGCTGTCATTTATATAAACGCTATCACGCCAGCAACAATTTCCGTACCTATTATTTCGTATACCCTTTTGGCATCGCATCCCTTCCTCCTCCTTTCCATATCCCACAACTGTCTCCATAACCATACAACGTGTCAATATCTTATTACCGTACCCGCATTCACGAGTATTGACGAGCGAAGCTAGGCAATATATGCGATAAATTATTGATCAATTGAGATTGACAGTCGTCGGTGTCGGTACCGTGTTATCAAGTGATTTGTTTATTTTACATTTCCATTGTGGCACGTTCCAAGTACGTATATTTTATATTCTCGTACCCCGAAAAGCAACAGAATACGGCTCCCTTCCCCGATTCGTACCTAGCTATCTGCGTAATATTTTACTCGTGTCCCCCTTTCTCTAAACAACTCGCTATAATCGAAAAATAACATCATTATTCGATACAACGACATCGCGACGACGAGTGCATATCTATGGAGTTACATTAGTTCACTGCCGATCGTCCTTTGCATCCTGGTACCTGCCGACGAGGGTGGATTGAAAAAAAACATCCTGGATTTTGACGAAAATTCAGGCATCCCACACAAAATTTGAAAAAAAAGTAACTTTAGGGACTTCTAATAGTCGAAAAAGTAACCAAAAAAGTTCAAAAAAGTAACCTTTTTTTTTTTCAATTTCAATTCATTATTTAGCCCAGAAAATGTAAAAAAATCAAAAAAAAAAATTAATTTGTGTACGTAATACATATACCTAGTCTTATAAGGAACACCGAAACTATTTATTCTCATAATGAGCATAACCAAAATAAAAAACTAAAAAAACTAAAGGGTATAGCCGGATAAGGGGTGGTTTTGGCCCCAGCCCCGATTTTTGATCTAATGCTTCCAGATTGTGTACCTTGATGAAAAAAAATTCTGGAAAAAATTTTGGCCCCCAACCCCGTCCCTTTCGGAGCTATGGCCGTTTTATTGCGCAATTTTCACGAATATTCAATTCCAATGGAAGAGAATGAAATTTTCTGTTCTTTGGCACAAAGTTACATCTCGTAAATAGTACAGTCATTTTAGGTTTCAACCCAAAAAAAATTAGCACAAAAGGGAAGTTTCGTATATAAGCTCAGTAAAGTATGTACTTTAATATTCCCGAACTTCCCAAAAATTGGTGCATATTTAGGCCCCCCTTTGGGGGGCGAGGGGTTCAAATTTTGGTTTTTCGGCTATAACTTTCGAAATTCTGCACTTACGAAAAAAAAGTTGAAACAAAAGTTGTAGAGCATAAAAAAACAAACAACTTTGTTATTTACAGTATCTCCCTAGGTCGTCATGGGGAGGAGCTGGAGCGTTGTGAAAAAATCAATTTTGAAAATTTTCCAATAATACAAATAATTACTAAAAATTGGGTCAATTGACTTTTAGGAGCGGTTCTTTTGCATAGTACATCCCATTACTATGTAGAATAAGTA
Organism: Pseudococcus viburni; assembly: GCA_033439095.1. Classification (NCBI taxonomy): domain Eukaryota; kingdom Metazoa; phylum Arthropoda; class Insecta; order Hemiptera; family Pseudococcidae; genus Pseudococcus; species Pseudococcus viburni. Next base: position 358,709 of record JAVBJF010000132.1, read on the forward strand.
AAATTTATAACCGACCCCTCATCTCAATGTAGGGGGGTGGACCCTCTGTAAAAAAAACGCATTTTCCCCGGAGCGTAGTTCAGCTACAGTGAGGAATTTGAAAAATTGGTTCAAACAAACGTTGTAGAGCGTCAAAAGACGAACATTTTACTTTTTTTACTTTTTTTCTACGTGGTCTTGGGAGTGAGCTAGTGTAAAAAGAAAAAAGTGCGGGGTAGCGTTCAAAACTTTTTCACGAATTTTGAACCCCCACTTTTGGGGCCTAATTTGGGTTCAGAGGTTGAATTATTATAAAAATCGAGTTCAGCCACTCTGAAAACCCCAGAAACCAACTTGTTAGACCATCGGTTCGCTAAATTTTATACCTGGCGTAATTTATGTATTGAATTATTGAAAAATTTTCGAACCCCATTTTTTTTTCTTTTCGCAATTGCTCACTCTCAAGACCACGTAGAAAAAAAGTAAAAAAAGTAAAATGTTCGTCTTTTGACGCTCTACAACGTTTGTTTGAACCAATTTTTCGAATTCCTCACTGTAGCTGAACTACGCTCGGGGGAAAATGCGTTTTTTTTTACAGAGGGTCCATCCCCCTACATTGAGATGAGGGGTCGGTTATAAATTTTACTTATTCTACATAGTAATGGGATGTACTATGCAAAAGAACCGCTCCTAAAAGTCAATTGACCCAATTTTTAGTAATTATTTGTATTATTGGAAAATTTTCAAATTGATTTTTTTCACAACGCTCCAGCTCCTCACCATGACGACCTAGGGAGATACTGTAAATAACAAAGTTGTTTGTTTTTTTATGCTCTACAACTTTTGTTTCAACTTTTTTTTTGTAAGTGCAGAATTTCGAAAGTTATAGCCGAAAAACCAAAATTTGAACCCCCTCGCCCCCCAAAAGGGGGCCTAAATATGCACCAATTTTAGGGAAGTTCGGGAATATTAAAGTACATACTTTAGTGAACTTATATACGAAACTTCCCCTTCCTGCTAATTTTTTTTGGGTTAGGGCACTTTTTTAGCTAAAATGACTGTACTAAAAGGTCTATTCAAGATAATTATTTCATCAATTTTGGTGCACTCCTTCATGAGGTTTTGGCCATTTGAAATTTTTAACTTCGAAAAAGATCTTAAAAGCGAAGTTCGAATAATTTTTGAAAATATCCTAAAAATGTGTTTTTTGACGTAGATTCACGTCACGTATTCAGTTTTGGCAATTAAGGTGGCGCAAGGGCCGAAAATTGCAAAAAAAACGTAAAAAATGTTATTTTAGCAGATTTTTCAAATTTTGAGCGTTCTATATGGAAAGAAATGGCCAAATGAAAAAACTAATGTCGGATTCGTGTTAAGCAGGTCAAAATACCCCGATAAACACCATTTTCGCGATCATTTTACTTTAAATGTCGAAATTCACCTTTTTCATTGATTTTTTATGACAATAAAATTAAATTTCGAGATTATTTGACCTGCTGAACACAAATACGGGATTGGTTTTTTCATTTGATCATTTCTTTCCATATTAAATGCTCAAAATTTAAAAAAATCTCCCAAAATGACATTTTTTACGGTTTTTCACAATTTTCGGCCCTTGCGCCATCTCAATCATACCGAGAGGGTTCGTAATACAAAAATGCCACTGATGTTTTTTTCAACTTTTTTTTGATCCAAAAAATACCAAAAATTAATTTTTTTAAGAAATTTTTGAAAAAAAGTAACTTTTTTGAGAGAAAGTAACAAATAGTAACTTTTGAGTGCAAAAAGTAACAAATAGTGACTTTACTTGAAAAAAATAACATGGTTACTATAAAAGTAACCCCGTGGGATGCCTGAAAATTGGTGAAGTAATTTACTCGTAGTTTAAGTGGAAAGCCTTCTAAAAAAATTCCGAGCTCCACTCCAAATACAGAGACAAACGAAGCTAGGAGGCTTCAAAATGAAAAAATTTTCAAAAAAAAAACGTAATTTTTTGCCACTTAATAGGAGGCACTGCTATGCCATCTGATGGAAACTTCGGTTATCCACCTAAAAACTTACGATTGGGATTTCTACTCCTCCCTGGAATCATTGATCCCAAAATTGAAAATGTTGAAAAGTTAAAGATCGCGAATGTAGTATGGACATTTTAGGTTTTGACCCCAAAAAATTAGCAGGAAGGGGAAGTTTCGTATCTATAAGCGCAGTAAGATATGTATTTTAATATTCCCAAACTTCCCTAAAATCGGTAAATATTTTGACCCGGGGGGGGGAGTTCAAATTTTCGTTTTTCGGCGATGACCTTTAAAATTACGTATTTATGAAAAAAAATTTGGAACAAAAGTTGTACAGCATAAAAACACGAACAATTTTGTTATTTGCAATTTTTTCCTAAAACACCATGGGAGGGAGCTAGGGTCTTCGGAAAAAAATAAATTTCGAAAATTTCCCTTACCAGAAAAAATCAAAAATCGGATTATTCGACTTTTAGGAGCGATTCTTTTGCATAGTACATCCTATTACTATGTAGCATGAGAAAAATGTACAACTGAACCCTTATCTCAAAGTGGGGGGGGGGGTGGACCCTCCAAAGAAAAAGTCGCATTTCCCCCAAGCGTAGCTCAGCTGCAGTGCAAATGAGTAGCTTGGTTCGAGAGTGTTCTTTATCCAAAATCAACTTTTTTCAGAAAAGATGAAAAACTGCTACAGACTGAACAGTAAACAATAGAGTGCCGGTGTCTAATGTAAAATATCCCTTTTTAGGTTAGTAAAACATTTCATAATTTTTTGGGAGAAATTCCCCCCCCCCCCTCCCTCCACGGAGAGAAATCTACCACACTGTCTGTTGGATGCAGAATGCTTTGGCTCCAAGGTGAATTTTTTTTAAATAAAATGAAAAAATAATTACTCGAGTATAAATTCCAATAGCGTTTGAAACATTACATTATACCTCTCTTACAAATTTCAATCTAATCGCAACGTAATCAGTAAAAAAATCAGAGGCTTTGGAACCAAGGCACTTTTTCAACCGCGCTTTTATCTCTCAAGAATGCGGCATTTTTGGACAATGGCCGCAAGTTTATCAGATAGCCCATAACGAATAGCACCTGAAACGATATTCAACTCATTTTTGCCAAAAATGGATAAAGTACGCTTTGGAACCAAGCTACTTAATTCAAAAAATTGGTTCAAACAAACGTTGTAGAGCATTAAAAGACGAACGTTCTACTTTTTTTCTATGTGGTCTTAGCGGCAGTCTATGGCAAAAGAAGAAAAGTGGCGCTGCGTTAGAAAATTTTTCATCAACTCAAAAAACTCTCCTTTTGGGACCCAATTTGGGTCCAGGGGTCAAATTATTATAAAAATCGAGTTCAGTGCCCAAGAAAACCTCAGAACGTTGGACCAATGGTTCGCTAGATTTTAAATTTACTACGCTTACACATACTTACGTACTTTATTGAGGTAATGAAAAATTTTCGAACGCCAATTTTTTTTCTTTTTGCAATAGCTCATGTGGAAAAAAAGTAAAATGTTAGTCTTGTATCGTGTTAATTGAGTTTATTAAGTTGAAGTTGAGCGAGAGATTTTTTATGAAAATTACGAGTAAGGTTAAGAATTATTTAGGTATTGTGATAATAAGAGATACTGATGGTATGAGATTGAGTGAATTAGCTTATATTGAAGAGTCAGCTGAAAAATATAGAGTAACTGGTGTTTGTAAACTTCGGAGATTTTGATTTTTAATTTGCTTTCTCTTTACAGGAATAAAAAGATGCAGAGAGGATTAAGCGATAAGAAGACTCAATTTTGTCGCTTTAAATCAGTCAATTTTGACTGATTCAAATTAAGAGCGTATGTACTTAGGTACATGATGAAAATTTGTGTTTTTTCTTACTTTGTGTTTTTTTGTGCCAGTTTCCAATTCAGTTTGCCAACTGTTTTGAGTAATTTTCACAATAATTAAGGGATCGAAATTTAAAATTTGGGCGCAAATAAATATTGGGATGTACCAGGAAATTTCCCGGTTTCTTGCTTGGGTTTTCGGACATGCTGCATCTGAGATAATTTTTCACACAACTTCAAAATATTTTTTATTCATAATTTATACTATAAAAAGTACTTCAAATACTTGATGAATTAATTTGGGTTATTAAATAGGTTATTAATATAGGTGTAAAAAATTGGTTTTTGAGTGGAGGTTCTCCTTTGATTCTATATCTTCTGAAATTCCCAAAATCAGTGTCAACTCAGAAATGAATTTTTTACACCTAAGGGTGGTTTCTATATCCAGGCTCACAATATATTTTCTTCTTTATGCAGTGATGATGATATGGATATGGAATGGCATGAGGGTCCTCTCCCTCAATCGATAATTCTAGAACCCGGATGGGTGAACCCCCCACTGATGAGGGGGATCGATTTGAATTGCGAGTAATCACTATTACTATGTACTACTACGGCTTTTGAATTTAATTTATAAATTTTTTAATGTGATTTTCCCATCATTTTTCCAGATAGGATCCAGAAATAATGAACATTAACGACAATTCGGGGTTCTGGGGACCTGATTAGTAAGTTTTTTTTTCATTTTCAAATTTTAAAAATTAATAACACTAATTCTATATTTCATTTTCTTACAGTTGAAAAGCTCCAGCAACCGTTGACATGCTTTATCTCAGAATTTTCTAATTATAAACATATGTACTTGGTGTGAATGTGTTGCATGATACTATGTTTATATAATGTACCTACGTATCGTTTGTTTTATCGTTTTATTCTTGTAACTATTTATAATGTATTTCATTTGTTTGTAATCATGTTTTAAATTATTTGAAAATTTTATAACATTTGTATTAGTAATTTAGTTTGTGAATTGTATCAAATTGAGGTGGCTTGTCAGTAGTCATCATATTGTAAGCAGTTATCTACGAGGGTTGTCCGAAAAAGAATGCACTGCGCCCTCTAGCGAGCATCGTATTCATCGTAGAGAGGCGAGAGACATTTAGTTGTGTAGACTGAAGTCTAAGGAACAAGTTGAGTCTACGTTGGGTTCGGTTTAGTGAATAGTAACGATGTGCGATGACACGGAATGTGATGCAAAATTTCCTTCGGGTCACGGTGTGAAATTCGAGCAACGCGCGTATATCAAAGTCGAGTGTTTGCGCGGTAAAACCGTGCCAGAAATATGTAATGCACTTATACAAGTGTATGGTAATGATGCTATTGATCGTTCCACCATCCAGAGATGGCATAAACGGTTTCGTGAAGGCCGCGAGTCCATCGAGAGCAACAGGGGGCAGGGGAGACCCTCCACATCGAACAATAACACAAGCGCTGCCATTATCGCCACCCTTTTGGACGAAGACCGGTGTGTAACCATTCGAGAGCTCGAATTTATGTCTTTGCGACCAAAAATTCGAAGAAACTGCCCAGAAATGTTGAGAAGTGGTCCGATCATCCTTCATGACAATGCGAGGCCTCACGTTGCGAATGCAGTAAAGGAGATTTTCGAGTTGTACGGGTGGGAGGTCCTCGCCCACCCCGCTTATAGTCCTGACCCAAGCCCTCCGGACTTCGACCTGTTTCCAAAGTTGAAAAATCCGATGCGTGGGATCCGTTATAGCACTTTAGATGAGCTTTCAATTACCGTGACCCGAGTGATTCGCCGCCTCAACTCTGAGGGAGGCTTACGCGGTATAAAAGACCTCCCAGGAAGGTGGCAACGGTGCATTTCTGAAGCAGGAGAGTATATCGAACGAATGTAGCGATTTTTGTACTTTTATGAATAAAACTTTTTGAACTATGGCCAACAGTGCATTCTTTTTCGGACAACCCTCATACCAACTCATTCATGTGAAACAACTAGACATCCTCAAAACCAAAAATATTCAACTCAAAATCAAATTAGCAGACACAACCATGCACCTAAAGAACACTGAGGTGGAACCTGGTGGAATTAATACTGGCAAAAGCTGGAATCGACGAACTTATAAATTCTGAACCACTCCCAAAGATGGTAAAAATAGAAACACCCGATGACAATGACTATGTGGAACTATCCATCAACACAGCAGATCTATTCGACATCAAAAAAGAATATTTCAAGAAGTTCATCGCAGTGTATACCCCAACACAACAGATCTGGTACTTGTGAGGTATCCTGTGAACCAAATTCCAAAGTTTCAAAATAATACCCAGGCGGTGGAATGTATGGTTCGTATTGTAAACTAAGCATCCAAAATGGTCTGCGAAAATGAGCGAGAAGGGTTTATAGCTAATAAAAACACGTTACATCTTTCAAATACTTAGGAGTCATTATCGATAATCAACTAAATTTTAGGGAACATTTTGAATATATCGCTGCAAAATCCATCAAATGCGTACACAAACTATGTAGAATATGTCATAACACCTGGGGACAAAGTACCTGGGCAAGAAAAATTATGTTTTCAGCTGTAATTGGATCACTGTTTAAATACTGTTCGTCTGTTTTCTGGCACCTCCTCTATAATCACACCTACTTGCAAATGGTGATTCGTAAAGTACAAAGATTATACAGTATCGTGATCTGCCGCGGCTACTGTACCATCTCGTATGAAGCATCGCTCATTTTGAGTAAAGAGATTCCCATTGATCTCCAAATTATTACGCGAAATTTAATTTATTACGCTAAAAAACGAGTAGCTATTCCGACTCTTCTAAATCATGCTCACAACAACTCTTTTCCGATCGTAATCCAAACAACCCCTAAAAAATTCAAATGCAAATTTCAAGAAAATCTGAATGTTGAAAATTATGAGCTTCCCCTTCACGAAAAACCGGAATATGAAATTAAAACACACATTGAACGTAACTTAAATTACAAAAAATTAAAAAATATTTTACAATTTTGGTCTATACAACGTTGGAACCTGCGATGGAACTTATCCTCTAAAGCTAATATCACCCATATTTTGATACCTAAATTAGAAACTTACTACTTCTCGGACGCTGAAATAAATTATCACACCTGCCAACCCTTTTCTGGTCATGGCAACTTTCAACAATACCTTCATTGTATCGGCAAAATTTCAAATCAAACCTGTTCCTGTGACGACATATCTGTACAAGATGCCTTCCATCTTTTATTCAGCTGCCCAATTTTTGAGGAATTAAGAGACAAAAAAACCATCGATTTCGACCCTGAGTCGGAAAATCTAGAAAGTTTTTATTACTCGACAAACTTTCTTAATTATTGCGAAGAAATCATGCAACGCCAGTACGCAATGTATCGGTTTTCCATAACTTCCTTAAATTATCCTCGTCTTATTTATTATTAGTAATGTACCTATGTATCACTTTGCTTACTACTGCTATTAATCTCGACAAACTTGTTATTCTCGTAATCGTAAAAATCGTAACAATCACAAACCTTGGTAAAATCGCAAAACTTGTAAAAATTGTAAGTTGTAAAATTCGCAATCGCAATCGTAATCGTAAATACCGTAATAGAGTCAACGTAAAACACGTAATTTCCGTAAGTCGTAAAATTCACAATTGTAACACTCATAAAGAGTCAACTTAAAACTCGTAAATTCTGTAAGTCGTAAAATTCGCAACCGTAATACTCGTAAAACAGTCATAAACCTTAGTAAAATCGTAAAACTCGTAAATTGTAAGTCGTAAAATTCGCAATCGCAGTCGTAATAAGTAAATTCGTAAATTTTGTACATCCGAAAAAATTCAAAATCTAGATATATTTTGCAATAACTCGTACTCGCCGCAAATTCTGTTAATTATGTAACCCCCCCCCCCCCCATTGTAAGGCCCGCCACCCCAGCGAGGTCCGGTTTGGCCGACGATACCCCTACCTATATGCATATATTTATTCGTATGTTTCTATTCACCACTGTATTTAGTCATATTAACCTGTCATGTACATTTAAGCCTCCCCTACCCCTCACCCTCTTTATAAACCATTGGTACGAAGAGGGTATTGGAGAAGGTTTTCTGTGTTAGGTTATGTGTAATAAACTTGCTCCATCTAATCGGAAGTGTAGTCCCCGAAAAAAAATAAAAATAAAAATAAAAAAATAAGCTAAGAAACCAAAAGTTTGTGAATAGAGTTTGAAATCAAAAAAGATTACCCTTCTTGTTCCTCACTGTAGATTTTACTCGAAATTCTCGTTTGTAATTTTTCTCGTTCCACATTGTAGATTCTACTCAAAATTTTTCATTATGTACATTAAAAGTTTTAATTTAAAATTATTTTGAATTTATAAACTCAATAATATTGTTAAAGTATTAATTTGTACCTTTTGTATTTTGTCTTATTGACGCTTAATTATCTTACGTATTGTGAGTCATTGATGTAAGGTTTAGGTCATCGTTGATGTTTAGTTTTGAGTCGGTCATTAGAAGTTACTTGTACAGTACAGTTAGTGTGATCGAGAGACACACTTTACCTTTGAACAGTTGAACCTTAGTTATGTTAGTTAGTTTTCTTTTTGTGAAGTTATGTTAATGGAGTATCGTGGTTTACAAGCGACTGCACTAATACGGAAAATTTTCTTCATAATTTGCTTCTGATAATTGCAAAAACAAAAAAAGGAGGTTTTACAAGAGACTGCACTGATACAAAAAATTTTCTCCTCAGTTTGTTTCTGATTAATGGAAAAACAAAAAAAAATTGTGAATTTTTCCAGGGATAACATATCGTAAGATACAACAATCGTGATCAGATCAACGTAAATTACAATAATTGGACTATCACAATGCAATTGGCTACACTGATCGAGAAAATTTTGAAAATTATTTTCAAAAATTTATTTTGAAAAAGAAGGTAAAATTACCAGGGGCAAAAATAAATAACTCGGAGCCAGCGAAAATTTCACAATATTTAAATTTCGCGATCTGCAACTTTTCGACCCCCTGGTAGCAAAAAGTGCTTTGATCCGAGAAGCGTGGCAACGATTCAGGGAGCTGTAGAAACTCAAATCGCACCTTTTTAGTGCTGTTTCATGAATCTCACACCATTTTTACTTAGCTAGAATCACAAAAACCGTTTTTTTTTCAAAAGTAGGTGCCCTTTGAGGCTTAGCTTTCCTCCACTTCCACCTCGGGGGCTCAATTTTTTGGGGTACTCTCCGATAGTGACCAGACAACCCTACCGAGTTTGGTGAAAATCCGAGGTATGGTTTTTTTTTCGCGCTCCACCCTAGTGTACTTGCACCTGGTTGATATTTGTACTTTTTTTCTTTTTTCAAGAAATATCGTTCCCAGAGTACCCTACATAAAACCCGCGTACACAAGACTTCATTTAATTTGAAAAAATTTTATATAAATAATGAATTAAACTGAATTAAGCTCAATTCAAGTGGAATACGGTACGAATGTATTGAAAACCATCGTAACATGTCCAAATCTTGAGGATACTGGAGTTGAAAGAAATTGTGAAGAGAAATTTCAAATTTACCTTAGTATCGAAACTTCCGGTTTTACAACATGCCCATAGGGCTGTGTCAAGTTTTCTTTTGTAAAATTTTTATACTAAATTTCTAATAAATTTGATTGGTTGATTGATTTATTTTGAGGTCAACTAGGTACATCTAACTTCCTTCTGAGCTTGATCTCAAAATTTTTTGAGAGATTTCACATCCAAAATAAACCATCTCACTAATTTTTGGCGAAATTTGGGATATTTTTTTACGATCCACCTTGCTGCCCACCTACAAGTGTGCTTTCGAAGTGTACAAGGATGGTGATTTTAGGCCTGAGGCGAAGCAGCGAATAGGCGCAACCCAGTGGTGATTTTATTGTCTTCCCGTTCAAGTTTTAATAAGTATCATTTATTTTTATTCGTTGTGACTTTTATGTATAATTTATTGTACATATGTAAGATGATTTATCTCTAATGATTGAATATTGCTTACAGTCCAAAAAGATGAATAGGAACATGACCGACTATATTTTACAGGCCATCATGCTAATATTTGGCAACAATGGCTAAGAGGCTGAATTAACATTGGTTTATATGGGAGCTTTGCAGTTTTTCGCTTATATTTTTTCGTAGAAGCAGTTCATAAAAATTTTTATGAAAAATTCTTAAAGAGAATTGAATTATCTTTCTTATGGTATATTTACTTTTGGATTTCCCTTCATCATGAGTATATAAACAAGGAAATCGTGTGGAAAATTCTTCGAACTTCTCAGAAAAACGCTAATTACAGCTTCAATTTTTTTTCAAACTATAGAAAACAATATATCGTTGGAAAGAGCATAAAAAATGCTACATTTCATTCATTGGAAGTTTTTCTCCAGCTGTCATGGTTTTCAAAATTATGTAATTCAAAAGTTCAACTCTAATTATTTCGCATACGAAAATAACTGGAGTAAAACTTCAAATGAATAAATTGTAGCATTTTTCATGCTCTTTCCAACGATATATAATTTTCTATAGTTTGAAAAAAAATTACAGCTGTAATTAGCGTTAATCTGAGAAGTTCGGCAGATTTCTCAAGCGATTTCCTTGATTATACGCTTAATGATGAAGAAAAATCCAAAAGTAAATATACCATTAGAAAGATACTTCAATTATCTTTAAGAATTTTTCATAAAAATTTTCGTAAAATGCCTATATGAAAAGATGAAAGCGAAAAACCACTAAGCTCCCATATAAACCAATGTTAATTTCAGCCTCTTAGAACTGTCAAATCAACGTTGCCAGATCGAATATGTTGGCCTGTAAAATATAGTCGGTCATGATAGGAATGCAGACTGTTTCAATAAAATAGAAGAAAAATACAAAATATAGCAAATACATCTGCCGGAAGTCTACAGGATGAAAAAAAAATACTACAGAGCGTAAAAAGGGCAACAACATCACCAATTTGAAAATATTTTAATGACTATAGGCTCTTCCGAGTCATACCACGATAACGACCATATTTTCGTCGTTCGTTCACCGGCTCAGTTGAGAGGTTTCAGCCGAACAAAAAAATAAGGAAGACGACTGCTCCAACGTCGGTCGTATTTTTAATATGTCTCATCTTTTAATTTTTTTTCTCTCTCGAGTCGAGAGCCGACGAGCCAGGGAAAGAGCAACGAACGATGAAAAAAAAAGAGGTATTTCGACTCAATTACGCGTTTGTGTACAATGGAGTATGAAAATTTGGTTTTTAACGAAGCTAATTCTGTAATAACGTCGTCTTTCGCATATTTTCTCCATCTTCTGCTCCCCTGCGTACAGAGTACGAGTTCACATTGTTGGCTGAATGTAGGCTACGTACACGTTGTTCAGGCTACAACATCGTCATCTCGAAGAAGTGGTTTTTTATGAATTTGGTCCAATAAGCAGCGAAGTATCATGAAAAAAAAATAAGAGAAAAAGTTGGTGTACTAATGCGTAAGCTAAGCGCCACCCTCATCGCTACGGTATCATTTTGAGGCGCCCGCTCGAGAGCAGTTTTTCCGCATAATTTGTTAAACGCTTACATTAGAGAGATTTTACGTAGAGTGAGTTCATTTTTTTCTGCATTTTTTCCTTCCCGTATTTTATACTTTATTTTTCCACTAATTTTTTCTTTCGTTCGACTTTGAAAAAGCAAAAGAACAGAGCGGTTTTAAAGTAGCTCCGAAACCGAGTTTGTTATTATAGAAATATTTCGGTTGAAAAAAATTCATTTTTCGTTTGCGAAATTGATGAAGAAAACGAAACTCGTTTTTTTGGCCCATTTCAGACGTCACGAATGAGACTTCCCTGCATAGGATATTTCGTTTGAAAAAGTAATCTACTTCGTAGCTACTGAAATTCAACCGAGTCGAGTAATCTGCGACCCAAAAAAAATGTTACTATATTGAGTTTTAATTTGCATACTTTTTTTAAATCATACTTCACATCGAAACGTCGGCAAAAATGTTCCAAAAAGAAAATAGCTCTGGTAAATATAATTTAAAAATGATTCGATAGCAGACTTCTTTAAACCTTGCTTTTCAATTTTCATTTTAAAAAAATTACGCAACTTGAAAAATGGAAACTCATCTCAAAAATAAGATAATCGTTTTTCTGAACGTCAAGAAAATTTAAATTGTTTGCTAATAGGTAAGTACATTGGATTGTAACTGGTTTCGTTAAAAATATTGAAAACGTGGAAATTCATCCAGAAAAGTCAAAATTTTTTTTGAAAATTATGCAAACGAGTCAACAAAATTATTATAAATCTTACAAAACATTGAAAATTTTATAAAAATCGTGAAGACCGTTACTTACAACTGATGCATTCAGAACAAACCAAATAAAATTTCATCCAAAATGTTAAGAAATCAAAATAGTTGAAAATTTCGTTAAAATTATTCAAAATGAAGTAAGTAAAACTAATGAGTTATCCAAAATATTGAATTGTTCTAGAATCATTGAAAATTTTCGGTCATAGCCACAATCAGGCCAAAAAGCTGAGCGTAAAGAGAGAAACTGAACAGTTTGCCTTAAATCAAGTTGAAATTACAAATTTTTGGAAGTAAAGAAAAAGTGGAGATTGTACTCGAAATAGGACAAATTTGAAAAATTCTATTAATTTCAAGAAAGTTTTTGATATTCTGGTCTCTTCTCACCCTTAGGAAACATACAATAATGTCAAAATTGCATTTTCAACTGAAAAAAAATTTGAAGCAAAAAATTTTTGTTTCGAGTCTGGCAAAATGAAAAAAAAACGTAGTTCAAGGTGGAAAAATCAGAAAAAATTGTACGTAATTTTAGTTCGAATTTTCTGAGTTACTTCTTTCCATCTTTCCTTTAATAAGGCAAATGAAAATGGTCTAAAAATATGGAAAATAGTACTGAAAAATTTAACATTCAAAAAATAAAAAATAATTTTCAAAACATTTCAACACCCATTCATGGTGTTGAAAAAAATTTCCAAAAAAAATCGTTCAGAATAACGGTTCTTACCTCCAGAAATTTCATCAAATTTTAGTCGATTTAACAATAATTTCACAGCTACTACGCTTGCTTTCAACAATTCTTCTGGTTTCAAAAAAGAATGATATGAAGTACTTAGGTATCGAGGAATTTCCACAAAATGAAAAGAAACTAGATGGATATTCAAATGATGTAAAATTTCATGGTACAGAATCAAAAATTTCAGCAGCAGTCAAAAACACAAAAAAACGTTTAAAATTCCAATAAAAAATTTTTCGAAATAAAAATAACAGCATTCGAAGACAAACAAAATATTAGTTCTAAACTTTTAAAAAATTAGGCACCAAAAATCATCTGAGAAATTCTCAAGAAAGAACGAAAAATGATCAAAAAAATAATAAAATCTGTCTAAAAAGTCGTGAAATTTTGAATTTATTATAAAAATCACATGGGAACAGTGAAAAAATAATTTTAAGATACTTCAACGACCATTTCTGATACTTCAACTGCTGAACCAACTCTATTACCATTATTTTATTACAATTTAAAAAAAAAGTGGTTTCACCCAATTTTCAACAGTTTTTTTTTGCAATCGGAAATTTCATCGCCGACGCCCCTGCAAAAAGCTTTGCTTTAAACATAAAAGGCCATAATGGCTATAATTCATGCCCTAGATGTGAAATAGACGGTTTTTGGATGAAGAATAGAACAACGTTTCACATGAGATCGTCTAAAGTAAAAAAATTGTCACTTCGAACCAAAAACAAAAATTTTGTAGTTTCAAATACCGCCATGAATTACAGAATGGAAAGACACCTCTTTCTCACCTTCGAGGACACAATCCGGTGCTAAATACAAATACTTACTCCATTTGACTATTTACATTTCCTATGTCTGGGTATTGTAAAAACGCTTACTCAGTATTGGATACGTGCAAAGAAAAAAAAGTTCAAACATTTTTTGAACTATCTTTAAGTTCTCGAAGTATCTAAGCGATTTGAAAATGTGAGTAAATATTGTCCTAGGTCCTAGAGAATTCCAACGATAGAGTATATCCTTACAAGAATTGCCGCACTGGAAAGGAGTTTAGTTTAGAATGATGCTATTATACACTGGAATAGTTGCATTTCATGGAATTTCACATGAACGGGTTTACTCTCATTTCCTTCTCTTACATTTTGCAATGTGATGTCCCAGATGTAGTAAAAAATGTGTAGATTATGCAGAGGAGGCAAAAATGTATATCGAGAAATTCGTCGACATTTATTCCAAGTTGTATGGCGGTCACACAATTTCCCATAATGTTCACGCTTTGCTGCACATTTCACAAGATGTGGACCAAAACGGACCGTTGGATACTTTTGCAGCTTTTGCTTTTGAAAGTTTCGAACAGGACCTAAAGCGCTTCAACAAATTATAAAACGAATTATTGAAGGGCGAAGGGGATGCTATATTATTAAAAGTGGAACATGCACCGCTATCATTTCCAATATTGGGTCAAGAGTGGAAATCCAGTTCAATGTCCCAACCTCTATTCCCTAGTAATTCATCATCGGAGGACTATACTTCCTATACTTCAATACGCATGGAATATGGTCACATTTCAACCAAACGATTTGCAGATAGCGCCGTTTTTCTGAATAATGGAGAAGTTATCATTGTCTGCGATATTGTAAAATCACGTGAAACTGGAGAATTGTTTTTTGTGGGAAGAGAATTCCAGTCGGTTGGTGAATTCTTCAGTCTGCCAAATTCCTCAATTGAAATAGGAATATTTGAAGTTGCAAAGGGTATAGCCGGATAAGGGGTGGTTTCGGCCCCAGTCCCGATTTTTGATCTAATGCCCCCAGATTGTGTACCTTGATGAAAAAAAATGCTGGAAAAAATTTTGCCCCCCCCAACCCCCTCCCTTTCGGAGCTATGGCCATTTTATCGTATCATTTTCAAGAATTTTTAATTCCAACGGAAGTAAATGAAATTATGTAACTTTGTGCCAAAGAACAGAAAATTTCATTCACTTCCATTGGAATTAAAAATTCTTGAAAATGATACGATAAAATGGTCATAGCTCCGAAAGGGAGGGGGTTGGGGGCCAAAATTTTTTCCAGCATTTTTTTTCATCAAGGTACACAATCTGGGGGCATCAGATCAAAAATCGAGCCTGGGGCCAAAAAACTCCTTATCCGGCTATACCCTTTATCAACTAGTTTATGCGTTCACCCAATTACAACTTTTTATAAAAAAGGATTCGTTGTGCGCCATAAGTGGTCATCATCACCGACGCGACGTCCTCATATGTCGCCATGGAGTTGTTGCATTGGTCAACAGTATAATGGAAAAACATAGGTACGTGGACATGAAATACATTATTTTTGAAATGCTACATCACACTAATCCACAAAACACACAACAATCCTGGAATGAAATCACTTGACACTTTTTAATTGTACACTGTACCTATACCAAATAAATTTGTCACCTCTTATTAAGAAGAAATCCTTGTTAGTCAGGTTTCAATTGAACATCCGCGCGGGATTCTTGTTAAAATTGATTTTATGATTGATTCTTGTTTTAGACACTAAAACAAATAAATTCAGCATAGATGCATATTTTTCCCCATCCCATTTTTACCAGGGTCCACCCCCAACATTTCAAAAGCGTGTACCGCCCAATCTATGGGTTGTAATGAAAAAATTTTCAAACAAAAGTTGTTCCTCAACACGTTCCGTACATTTTCATTTTTCATAAAAATCCATTTTGGAGCAACTCCTGTCCCCCAAATTTGAAAAAAAACATGTTTTTGAGAAAACCTCAAAATCACGTTTTCTTCATTTTAAGCGAAAAGTTTCAGAGATACGGCAAAATTTGTAACCACAAAAAGTATTCAGAATTGAATTTCCTTTACAATGAGCTCTATCACGACCATTTTCACCATTATTTCCCGATAGAGTGGACCTCTCCCCCTTCCTCGTTTTCACAAAAGTTGGACCCACGAGCAAAATTAGCTCCAAAATGAATCCCGATAATAAATTAAATTATGCATTAGATATTGAAGAACAAAAATTGTTCAATTTTTTTGTCATGGTCCAACTTTTGAAATAAGGGGTAGGGAGGAGGAGAGATCCACCCTGTTGAGAAAAGTTGGTGAAAATGGTCGTGATAGAGCTCATTGAAAAGAAAATTTAATTCTGAATACTTTTTGTGGTTACAAATTTAGTCGTATCTCTGAAATTTTTCGCTTAAAATGAAGAAAACGTGATTTATAAGTTTTCTGAAAACTGTTTCATTTTCAAATTTGGGGAGCAGGAGTTGCTCCAAAATGGATTTTTATGAGAAATGAAAATGTACGGAACGTGTTGAGGAAAAACTTTTGTTTGAAAATTTTTTCATTACAACCCATAGATTGGGCGGTACACACTTTTGAAATGTTGGGGGTGGGCCCTGGGAAAAAGGGGAGGGGAATAGGCATCCAAGCTAAATTTATTTGTTTTAGTGTCTAAAACAAGAATCAATCATAAAATCAATTTTAACAAGAATCCCGCGCGGAAGCCTTTTTTTGTTCAATTAAGACCTGACTATGTTTTTTTGCAGAGAAATCAGAGAAAATTGTGCCACTAAGGGTTTATTGTTTTTCTCGCCAGGTAGACGAACATTATTTTACGAAAATTCCTAAAAAATTCAGATTTTTCAACTTTTCTGGAACTTTCATATTATTTCGTAAAATTCTAAATTCGTAATATTGTAAAATCTCAGATAATTTTACGTAATTTTCAACATTATTTATTGAAAAAATCGCCTCGTAATGTCATATTTCGACGATTCAAACAATTGGAAAAAATTTCCAGTAATCGAACCGGATACACGTAGGTGCCCATCAAATTCGTTGAAATTTGCACACATCGAGCCAACCGATACTCGGCGTAATTAATTTTTCGTCATCGTACGACGATAAATCTTTCGCGTAATTGACAGTTATTCTAGCCGGTTCTTTTCGTCTGTCGTATTTAATTTATCGTACACGCTGTTTCGCGAATTTAATTAACATATCATTTGACGGAGGTTTCGGCATTTTTCAGCGGCGCGAATTTCGCTGTACGTTTTTCGAGGGAAAAACTACACACGAGAAAGCTACACTAGCACGATAGCAGACGAGGACGTGGAAAAAGGGTTGAAAATATTTGTCGAGGTGACCCATTCGCGTGAAATTTGCGTACGCACTGGTACCATTACCGCGGCATCAAAGTATCGAGGGAGAATCACCGCGGCGGAGCTTTGAAAATAAACGGGACCGTGGGAGATGCGGCGGAAAGTATAATTTTATTAGCGTAATTTTACAAAAGTAATGCTCGCGAAATCACAACCATACGAGCTTGGGACTGGCTTTTGCGACGATGGCCTTCCCTAACTCGAGTACGTACCGAACAGAGCAGGACGAAAGAGAGTGCGTATAATTTCAAATTGAGAGGGGGGAGGTGCGGGGACATGGTAGCTTTATACGAGAGGCATACAAATACGCGGATTAAATCAGGCGCGTACGAGTTTTCGCGTATTTAAATTTAGCAACAGTATAAAACGCGAAATTCAAACCGAACCGACAAAGGGTTGTCGAAATGATACCTACGAGGATGAATACGCGGTACGAGAGAACAAACGATGGCAGCGTTGACGTTGGCTCTGATAATGACGACGATGGCGAAGAAGGGAAAAACCGATGAGAATTTTTTCGCAGTCGCGATAGACGAAGGGTGTGAATTTGGAAAAGTACTGTACGATTCGTCGATTCGTACTGTAATTTGGTAAAAGAACCGAAACGCGGAGAACGAGCTGGCAAATTTATTTTAAACGAGCGCTGAATAGCGCCGAGCGAACGCAGCATTCGCGTAAAATGAATTTTGATTAACGAATGCTGCGTTCTTTGGTGTGTAAACAATCAAAGAGGTGATGCGAAGTACATAATCCCGGCGTGCGGTATTAATAAAATTTCCGCTCGGATTTGCACTTTCAACACATCGCGGAACGACATCGATGGCTGGAGGGGGGGAGGGGGATCCTTTATATACTCTCATCTTCCAGTAGGCAGCCAGAGCGAGGCCTCGTCGTATAGATGAGAAAGCATCAACAGTTTGATGGGACTCGATTCGATGTAGAACTTCGAGCCAGGAAGGAGACGAAGATAATGAGAGAAAGATACAGACGACGTTCTCGAGCATTGTTTTATTAGTTCTTCTTACAGAAGTGGCGGTGGAATTTCACTCGGTTCCGTCGTCTTCTGCTATTTTGCCATCACAGCCCCTCGCCCGAGCTCGGTTAAACGCGAATTTATAAAAAGTATACGGAGCAGATACTTTGCCCGAGTATTTCGTAATATAAAACGAAATAATTCTAATAAATCAAGGACGTCGACGTCGCACCGGCGATGTTTCGCATAGCAGAAACAGAGCAAGAATTTGCTCCGCGAGACGAGCAGGTTTTTGTGTTTTCTGCAAATCTGGGAGGGAAGGAAGCGCCATGTTACGTGTAGCGGAAATGAAACGAACAAACGATCCGATTACCGGAAGGGTTGTCAAATTAAAAATTACTCGAATCAATCTTTTATACCAGCGTGGCTTGGAAAAGTACCAGTCGATATTGGGGGTGGATTTCGCGAATAAGAGAATTTTTGTCGTTTTTTACGCTGCTCGGTACGAGAGATTGGAGCGTATATAAATGAGAAGATCGTGTAGGATGACAATGATTGGAGGAGATTTGTAAATAGAGATGAGGTGGTGGGGTTATCAGGAAGATCAATTGAGGGTGTTTTATAATGAAAGGTAGTTGTATAAGGTTTATTTAATTAGCTGAGTGAATGGATCGTGTGGTATTGGATGGTAATTCTACTCAAAATATGAAGAAATTCATTCGCTAGAAAAAAATGAAAACACAGGTTGACATTTTTAAACCTTTGAAATGCTGTTTGAGGTTTGATGGGTGATTTTTATAGTGTTTTTCGCGCTGATCACGAAAAATAGGGAAAAAATTTCATCACTCAAAGATTTTTCACAATTTGAATTTTTCGTTGAACGATTTCTCTACTTTTTTTGATAAATTCTGATATTTCAAGTCGATTTTCTGAGAAAAGGAAAGATTCTACGAAAAAAATTAATAGCACATAAATTGTAGATCGCCAAATTTCCTATCTATAGAGTTCAATTGGTTTTTTCTTAGGAGGCTTAGCTTTCGAGATATTTTAGCTCAAAGTTCAAGGTTCAACTTTTTCTTTAAAATTTAAAATATCTCAAAAACTAAGCCTCCTAAGAAAAAACTAATTGGACTCCATAGATGGGGAATTTGACGCTCTACAATTTATGGGCTGTAGGTGAGTTGATTCCAAAAGAAATATTTATGTAAAAACACAGGGTAATTGATTCCCATTTTTTTTTTTTTGGGAGATGTACGAATTGATTCCCCCTTTTTCAAGAGTGAATGTGCGAATTGATTCCAATTTTCAAAGCTGGGAATCAACTCACCAACTCCCAATTTATGTTCTATTCATTTTTTTCGTAGAACCCTTCCTTTCCTCAGAAAATCGACTTGAAGTGTCAAAAGTCATAAACAAAATTGAGAAATCGTTCAACGAAAAATTTAAATTGTGAAAAATCCTTGGTAGTCCAGTAGAATTAGCCAAAAAAAGGGGGTCATAAGGAAAGACTCCGTCAAATTTTCTATCAGATGACTTTTGAATAATATTCACAAACCCAAGGGGACTGGAGCTATAATTGATCAAAGGGAGCGGATTTTCTTCAAAAATCTGATTTTTGTCTTATATCTGTTGAAGTTATAAGAAGCAAAATTGTAGAAAATAAAATTTCCTATCTGGTAGAAGCGGTTAGATTTTTTTGAGATGCATCGTTTTCAAGATATTTTCGAGTAAAGTTGAACTTAGTAGAGGCAATTAAGAAAAAAATGAAAAATAAATCAATTTTGGCTACCAAAAGTTACTAATGATCAACTTTACACAAAAATATCTTGAAAACTATTCGTCCCAAAAAAATCTAACCGCTTCTACCAGATAGAAAATTTCATTGTCTGCAATTTTGGTTCTCATCATTTTTATCGTAGGACGCTTAGTTTGCTCAGAAATGTCACTTTTTAGTAGGAATGGCACAAAAAAATGAGATTTTTTCACAGAATTTAGGAAAGTTTAGGCTGTGAATTTTTTTTAAAAATGAGATAGAAACCTACGGTTCATTCCATTCGATTCGTCGTAAAATTTTCTATAAGACTGGGCCAAAAAAAATTTTGAATTTTTTTTTCTTAAGCTTGTGTTTATTGTTTTCGAAGTGTGCCGTCTAAACTATGAGTCGTAATGAAAAAATTGTTTAAACAAAAGTTGTTTCTCAACACCTAATGTACATTTTGATTCCTCATCAAAATCCATTTTGGAGCAACTCTTGCCGCCCAAATTTGGAAATGAAAAGGTTTTTTTTTTAACTTTAAAATCACACTTTCTTCATTTTCAACAAAAAGAGTTTCGAGGATGCGGAAAAATTTGTAACCATCAAAAGTATTCAGAATTAAATTTCCTTTCCAATGAACTGTTTCACGACAATTTTCCTCAATTTTTCCTGACTCTCCCCCTCCCCATTATCTGGGACCCATGACCCATCAAAAAAATTCATTCCAAAATGAATTCCGATACAAGTGAAATTCTATTTAAAGTTAGATTTTGAATATTAATTTTGTTTTTTATATTATTTTAAATAAAAATATCTTTATTTATTTTTCATTTATGGTTAATTAAAGTTTATGTAGAAGTTTATATTATTAATTCAATTATTTCAGCAAGTTTAATACTAAAAATTACTAGATATTGAAAAACAAAAATCATTCAAGTTTTTTTTTCAAGGGTTCTACTTTTGAGATAATGGGATGAGGAGGGGGAGAGGTTCACTCTGTGAGGAAAAGTTAAGGTAAACGATTGTGAAACAGTTCATTGGAAAATAAATTCAATTCTGAATACTTTTGGTGGTTACAAATTTTCCCGTATCTTCGAAAATTTTCGTTGAAAATGAAGAAAATGTGATTTTGAAGTCTTTTCAAAAAAACTTCTCATTTACGAATTTAGGCGGCAGGAGTTGCTCCAAAATGGATTTTGATAAGGAATCAAAATCTACATTAGGTGTTGAGGAACAACTTTTGTTCGAACATTTTTTCATTACGAGCCATAGATTAGGCGGTACTCTCTCATTCCTGAATCAGTAAAATTTATCAAAAATCACTGAAAAACTGTCAGAATTGCAGCTCAGTAATGAATCAGTGAAAAAATATTCACTGAAAGCAAGCCAGTGAAAGAAAAACCACTGGAAATCAGCGAAAATTGACTAAAAACTCAGTGATATTCGTGAAATTCACTGAAAAATCTGAGAAATTTTTTTGAAAATCAGTGAAAAATCGCTGAAAATCTGTTAATTTTACTAATTTTTCCTGTGATGCAATTTTGACAGTTCATCAGTGATTTTTCACTGATTCGGAATGACAGAGTACACTTTCTTAATTTGAATCAGTCAAAATTGACTGATGAAATAGACAAAATTGAGTCACTGTGGAAATCGGTGAAAAATTTACCAATTTAATTTGTGAATTTTCATTTTTGAATCAGTAATTTTTTCCTTAACTACTGATTCAGTCAGTAAATTAAAATGTTTACTGATTCATTTCAGTAGTCAAGGGAAAAATTACTGATTCAAAAATGAAACTTAAGAAATATAATCAGTAACTTTCTACTGATTGGCAGTCAAATTTCATTGATTAACAGTGAATTCTGTGGAATTTCACTGCCAATCAGTGACTGAATTCTGTTTATTTCAATCAGTCAATCTTCAGTTTTTGACTGATTCAAATTAAGAGAGCACACGTTTGAAGTATTGTGGATGGACCCTGGGAAAAGGGGGTGAGGAAAAATAGGCACAAAGCGAAATTTATTTGTTTTAGTGTCTAAAACGAGAATCCATCATAAAATCAATTTCAACAGGAATCCCACGCGGAAGCCTTTTTTTGTACAATTATTGAGACCTGACTATACCATTTAGTATTTATACCTCAACTGAAATTTTAATATTTTTTTTGAATTGAAATTTCTGAAATTCATTTTTATTCTAATTTCCAAGATGATTTTATTTAATTCGTTCAAATTTTCGATAGGACACATTCATCCTAAGGTAAACTTCCTCAGCGAGTTTGGTCAAAATCCAGAGTATGATTTTCTTTTCACCTTCCTTTATTATTCACCATGGAATTTGAATTTCTGTTCAGAAATTATTCACCAACAGTGAATCTCTATCTGCAAATAAATTTTTTCCAACCAGCCTATGATCTCGGCTTACGTATAAGTCAAAAATGCATTCTCAATCTCGTTGAATTTTTCATAGATTTATTACCCATATCCTGTACATTTTCCGGTTTCAAGACAGAGAAACAACGCGACGAAAGCAAACTAACACCGCTCACACCAGCGAATATTTTCATACATGAAAACATAGACTTTTCATCCATATTTTCATCATTCATGACGAAATCCTCACCTATCTTGTCGAGCACACCGTATGCCTAGTGCTCGTATTTCTCATACGATGAAAAATTTCACTTCTGAAGCTCTTACCTATACACATCTGGCATCCTATTCGCCGTGCAGCCTTTTGAACGCGGTCTTGACACCAATACCATAAAAATACGCGACGCGGCGATAAAAAGGTGTCAAAATGTTAAAAAATACTTTTCATCGTCGTCTCAGTCGCTCGACCTACAGTTACATTTGTTTTTCTTTCTTTCTCATTCCGCTGCTTCTCGATTTACACTTTTTTTTTCTCGTCTTCAGCACCACACATTACGATACCCCGTTTCTTATCTCCGCCGAGTCCTAATTTCACAATTTCTTACATTTACATACGCGTTCACCGTCGCTACTTCGGCTGCTGAGACGAAAGCCTTTAAATAATTCAACGATGAAAGACCGTAATATGTAGGTAGTTTTCTGCTCTCGATGTTATACGTATACGTAACTGAGACGTCGCTGATCATACATATATTATACCTTCGAGTATGTAAATTTTTAAAGCATTCATTTCCGTGTACGATATTTTTCTATTTAATGGATTTACATTATTTACTCGAGTACGCCTTATATTTCGAGTCGACTCTTTGCCTATATGCAGCTGTTATTTATACGCGAAAATTCCATACTAAATGCACATGAAAGCCCATCTGTCCCGATCATACAGTTATAATCCTTCGCGAAACGAATACCGTACTATAGTTTTATTTGTATGTGGCATCAAGGCAGTCATCTCAGCACAAGGTGTGACAATTACGCAAAAATCGGAGCCATTTTACTACACAGGTGGGTAGAAATTTTTATACACTGCACATAAACTCGACTTCGAGCCGTTGAAATATTCAAAAAGGGACACGTACCGTTCAGTTATTCGTCTCGTCATAAAAATATCCTTTAATGATACCGTAACGTTTTGATTTCGGAGCTGGCTGGCTACGGGCTCTGCGACTCTTACCATATTCGGCTTTCAAGTTTTTATTTTTTTTAATACAACAAGAAAGCTTTTTTATGTAACGAGATAAATTAAAAATAAACGGAAAGCGAAAGCGAACCGGCGTATTTTTCATTTCGTTTTTCTTTCTCTCACTCATCTTCAAGTACGCACTTGTCGTTACATTAACTATTAAGCCACGAGCTGAACCTCTTCCATTTCATGAATGATTAGTACGAAAAGCTTCCTCTTGCGTCGAATGCCCCCCTGTGTACGAGTATGTCTGCAATATACCCGCTTTA
Organism: Pseudococcus viburni; assembly: GCA_033439095.1. Taxonomy (NCBI): domain Eukaryota; kingdom Metazoa; phylum Arthropoda; class Insecta; order Hemiptera; family Pseudococcidae; genus Pseudococcus; species Pseudococcus viburni. The sequence continues at coordinate 382,405 of JAVBJF010000132.1, forward strand.
TATAGTTTTTTTTTTCGCGAAATGAAGAAAAAAGCGAGGAAAAAATTTACCAGTGAATGTGCATAGGGTGGTTCGAAAAAGTCTCGCGCGGTAGATTTACATTTTAACTGAATTTACACAGGATTTTAGTTTCGAAAGTCGTGTTACATTGGATTTTATGATCGAATACCATAAAAACTAGAAATAAACTTCCATTAGTGTTTGAAAAAGTATGAGAATTGTTTGGAAAAACGATGAAGTAGCCTCAAAATTGGTTGAAATATTGAAAAAAATGCTTCAATGTAAAAATTTTAAATTGAGATGATAGGCATAAACCAGCAGAAATGTACTTTGAAAAAATTAAAATATGTTAGTCGCAATTTTATTGCTGAAAAAGCTTCTACATATATGATGTCCAGAGTCAGTGATTAAGTCGCATGTGAACCTCTTACAGGGGAAAAAATTGTTTTCCACCAATTTCGCCCAAATTCACGAGGAGGGTTGTGTAGAAGTACTCCCCAAAACAATTTCAGCCCCCCTCGACCTCAGGGAGCTAAACCATCACTTCTCAAACTTGGACATTTCTGACTAAAATGGGAGGGGGAATGAGTTGTTCGATTATAAAACCGCCAAAAAATCTTAAATTTGAAAAATTTGGTATTTTCAGTACATATTTTTAGATGACAAATCCGACTAGCCTATCTACTTTTTCATTTAGAGTGTTCAACCCCGACCCCCTTCCCGGCCCCATTGAAAGTACATACTGGGCTATTTCATACTAAAACAGACCAAAAGTGAAGTCGGGTCTTCCGATTTCGCTCAAATTTTCTTTACAGGTTCCCCTCGGTGGTCTTATCACAAAACCACGATCATTTTTTCCTAACCCTCAAGGGGGAGGGGACTCGAAATTTTAATGCAATTGCGATTTTTACCCAAATTACCCAACTTTGAAGGCTCATCTCGAGATAGGTTGTACTTGGGGAAAGACTGTTTGCGGGGTCTGAAAGAGAATTGATAGGAGATTCAAAACCGGTAATCACATTTTGAAAAGATCAAAGTTGAACATTGGTGGTGAAAGCTCAACTTTCATGAAAAAACAAAATATGAAAGCTACCATTTAAAAATCTAGAGCCCTTTTCACCCTTTTTTCAACCAACAAATTTTCAAGATGGGATCTCTAGACTCCTGGTGGGTAGGGGGGTCCACAATTTGGACCAAAATTCAAAAAAATCCAAAAAGTATAGTAACACATTGATTACTACTAATTCGAAGGCGCTGATTTCGAATATGTACTCAGTTTTTTCATTTACCTCCCCCCCCCCACCCCCATATTAGCCCCTTGATAGGATCAAAATTTTTTAAAAAATGAAAAATGACGTGTGACCTATCGTTTGCTAGATTTTTGAGGGCGCTGAGTTCGAAAATTTGCCAATTTTTCTGGATTTGACCCTTTAATGCACCTTCGGCTCCCCAATTTTAGGAAAAATATATGTTGAGAAACGAAAATATCGCGTGGGATATCGATTTCAACTAATTTGAGGGTGTAGAGTTCGAATATCTACTTACTTTTTGATTCGACCCACTCCCTGTAATTTTTTGAAATATTCAATACCATATTGATCACTGATAACTTGAGGAAGGGGTCGGTTGGAGCACGGGGAGGGGGTCGGATCAAAAAGTAAGTAGATATTCGAATTATACGTCCTCAAATTAGTTAAAATCGATATCACACACGATATTTTCGTTTCTCAACAGTTTTTCCCAAAATCGGCGGACTAAAAAGGCATTAAAGAGGCAAATCCAAAAAATAAGCAAATTTTCGAACTCAGCGCCCTCAAAAACTCAACAAACCACAGGTCACACGTTATTTTTTATTTTTTTGAATTTTGACCCTAGCAAGGGGGCTAATATGGGGGTTCGGGGGGATCAAATGAAATGAGTACATATTCGAAATCAGCGCCTTCGAATTAGTAGTAATCGATGTATTACTTCGCTTTTTGGATGTTTTGAATTTTGGTCCAAATTGTGGACCCCTCTACCTCCCAGGGGTCTAGAGATCCCATATTGAAAATTTGTTAGTTGGAAAAAGGGTGACATGGGCTCTTCACTGTAATTTTTTTCAGTTTTTTTAATAGTAGCTTTCATCTTTTGTTTTTATCATGAAAGTTGAGCTTTCACCACCAAAGTTCAACTTTGAGCTTTTCAAAATGTGATTACCGGTTTTGAATCTCCTATCAATTATCTTTCAGACCCCGAAAACAGTTTTCCCCCAAGTACAACCTATCTCGAGATATGAGTCTTCAAAGTTGGGTAATTTGAGTAAAAATCGCAGACCACCGAGGGGAACTTGTAAAAAAAAATTGAGCGAAATCGGAAGACCCGAATTCACTTTTGGTCTGTTTTAGTCCAGTAATCAAATCTGTAGTACGATGAGTGTTTGAATAACAAATATGTCTCAGTGTTGAGATCTGTAGTACGAGTGTTTAAGTAACAAATATTTCTCAGTGATGAGATCTGTAGCACTTTTTTTTTTTTTTTTTTTTTTTTTTTTTTATAGAAAAATGACCACCACAACATCCAAGAAGAATTCGATACAAGGGATCGATTTATAAAGTGCCGGAAAACGGAGGCCCCGTTTGGTTTTTTTTGGAGCCCAAACCAACAAATTTGATAAACAACATCGTACGAAACGGACAAATGAGAGGAAACAAGTTCTGGCGCATCACTAACAACAAGTGGAGTACGTAACAAAGTGACCTATTTTGGTTTGAAGTAGGTACTTGTGAATTTTATGAATTTGTATATTTTTTTTAGGGTTGTTTTGGGCCTGTCGATCCCCGACGTGTTTGAATATTTTTGAGTCAAGAACCGGGCAACACCTGCGCGAGAAAACAATCCATCCTCATCTAAGGGCAACATTAAACGCCATCAGAAGACCGCAGGTAGATGAGCAAGAGGTTCGAATATAGTCTGTCAAATTTTGTGTTCGCTAAATTTGTAATGTACTGTTTTTAAAAATGTGAACTTACCATTATACTATTCGTTATGTATTTAAAAAAAAATAATTGTAGTATTATCCTTTTTTCTGAAAACTCACCACCCCTACTCCTTGTGATTTCTGTGAAGGGTACGGATGAGGGGGCTCGTTTCAAAAATTATTTTTTCGCATCGATTTCGCTCAAATATACAAGGGAGGTTAATCGGGTGAAGTAGTATTTCTCAAAAAAATTTCAGCCCCCCGAAACATCAGGGGGCTGAGCTATTGTTTTCCAAAGGTGTAGGAGAACAGATATGCAGCCAAATAGATACAGCAGAGTATGTGGGTGCTAATTTGATACCAACAGTACAGTCGACCTTCCAATAAGATGTTTTTCAACTACTTATTAAAAAGATGCCATTTATTTTTTTCCCATTTAAAAAAAAAATCATTAGGATCCATAGACATTCCTTTCCATGAAAGATTAATTCCAAAAGGGTACTATGATGGTACACTCTATATATTCAAATTTTATTTGCAAAAAGAAAATATTTTAAATACTCATGAGATTTTGAACGTCTTGAATGAAATAAATATTTTCTTTTGGCAAATAAAATTTGAATTTATAGAGTTTACCATCATTGAAAATCCAACCGCAGCCTGGAAAAAGGGTAATATCAGCTGCAAGCTTCAAATAGCGAACCATGTCAACGACTTCATGCTTTAAAGTTTGATGGAAAAAGAAAACGCTAAAGATATGTGGGACATATTAATCAAACGTTTCAAGGTTGTTGATACATATTTTACTACAGCAATTTTCGGCCCTCCTCTCCCTTGATATGTTTAGTTCCGGAACGAATTTTTTGCCTAAATAAAGAATATAAAACGTAGAAAAATAGAAAAAGTGCGGAATTTGTGGCACCACTCTTATACCAGGAGTAAGGCTTATTCCATATAGGTATTTATTTCGTACGTAGTTATACACATCTATTGTGTTTCAGTATCATAAATAGGTTTAATTTTTCATGTTTCAGTGTGTTTTATCGTCATTTTGATAATATATTTTTTTTAAATAAATGGAGTAAGGTAAGTATTTTTAATTCACAATTTCATATTTTATTTTACATGACTAGGTTACTAATCATATTTCTGTTTTCAGTAACGACAACAACAACAACAACCAAATTAATGAAATACAAATGGCGAAATAGCCATCAAGATAAGTAAGTATTTCTTTTTGTTTAATTATAAATTTAATTTCAAATATTAATATTTACTATTTTTTCCGTAGGACCGATGATGACATTGTATTCAGAATTGGCCCATATGTACCCCTCAAGTACTCTTGTACCTATGGGATTTTACCCCCTCCTCTCCCTTCCACCCCCTCCCCTCTTCCCATCCACTTCTACCCTCACTCATTCCTCCCTACCTCTCTTCCCCCACTTCTCCAATCCCCTCTCCCTTCCTTAACCTAACCATGCACCCGCGAGTGTGGTTAGGTTAGGTTAGAGAGAGGGGAGAGTCGTGAGGTCAGGAGGGGAGGGGAAACGTGAGAGGGGTGGGGAAGGAGTGAGGGCGAATGGGCGAGGACAGAGGAGGGGCGGGATGTGAGGGGAAAGGGGCGGGGCCAAAATCGTATACGTACATACTACTACTATGGGGAGGAACGTATCTCGTGTAGAGGGGTTCGTACAAAAATTTTCATAGAATCAATTTTATGTGAAATTTTACGCTTTTCAAAATTGTATAGAGCTAAATATTCAAAAAAAATGGCAGGAAACGAGAAAAATGCAAAAAACTGATTTGGGGGCAAAAATGTGGACTTGGGGGAAAATGCACCGAGCCGATTTTGTCCGGGTTTTTGTACGTTGATTAAGATACCTTCCTGAGTACTATGACTCAAAAAAAAATTCCCCCACTCCATTCCAAGTGAAATCCTATTCTGACTGGGCTAACACTAATTTAGATTCAGACATATAATTGTCTTACGACCTTGCCAATTTTTAATGGCGTTTTATACCATATTTCACTCAATCTCCGCTATCATTTCACCCAATTACCCCCTTCCTCCGTCGCTTCGAATCTTCTCGAGAAATCACTTCAAAAATCCCCATCCAGTCCATTTTTCTTACGAAACACCCTATACCCTCGCATCGACGTACCTTTCATTCCATCTCGTCTACGGCGTTCGTGTAATATGTTCTCTCTCATATTTCCCTTCATACATTACCCGAACACATCTACACTCCACATTGCACCATTTTCGCATCTATAGCATCTTTCGTATGGCTCCCAATCAATCAGATCCACTCCATTAAACTCCTCTGGGAGAGGTTTTCTCCTTGGCATGTAGCTTTCTTCGTTTTTACAACCTATAAACTTTGCCAAAAGTAATAAACCAACTTGTTTAAAAATTTATTAACCGATACACCGCCATCGGCATACGTATCGATGATGGCAGCGCAACGTCTTTTCTACCGATCTGAGGCTAGCAACAGTTCACGTAGAGCGTTTCCAACTCCGATATTCTGCACGGTTAATATAACATGGCATATCTATAATACGAAACTCGTAAGTAGATACGTCGAGTCGTAAGTATACCGAAAGTTCGTCTTGAAAAGCCAACTTTGGCCTTGTAGTATTAATTCAACGATTAAATACGCGTTGTACAGTATCTCTGGTTCGCTATACGTATACGTATAATAGGCCATCATCGCAACCGCACAACAAAACAGTAATGGTAGCAAGGAGTAGATGGGGAGATCGAGGGAAAAAAATCTCGTATACCGGCGTCGTCGTCGTTTTCGTTCAACGTTATATACGTATAAGAAGATATAAGGTACCTACGTATAAGTATTACTCTCTAACTAAAAACTTCTTCTTGGCTTTAATGTATTGTTTTTATTACGCATCTTCAACGCTAGGTTAAACACACAGCAGTAAACTAATTCCGGATTCAAAGTACATTACCCAGAAATAATTGGATTATCTTTCACGACGACGAAAAGAAGTCGATATCAGCAATTTGCCTTAACGGTCCATATACGTGTGTACGCGTATACGATCCGGCCGCCCGCGCCTTGCACATTGGCCAACCTTTACTACTCTGTGCCGCGGATGTGAGTATGGCACGTCTACGTACACATACATATATCTTTACTGCGGCAAACATGCATCATCCTTTGCCACACCGTAAGGCCGAGTATTCGCCTAGTTTTATTATATTATAGTATAGTGTAATAGAATGTAGTATATGGCTACATTATATTGCTACACATCGACCAACCGACCTAAACTCGCGACAAAATGACTTTTTAGCTATGAAATGTCTGCTACATATACAGGGTGTCCGGTAAGTGGTCTGCCATACTTCATTTTTGGATATAATCGGGTACCACTAAAAAAAACGTTCGATGAACAAGTTGGATATTTTGAAAATTGAAGGGACAAACTATGTATTTTTATGAAATCCCGGAAAAATTTTTTTCAATCACAGGCATCATTGCGAAATTTCGAAGAAAAAAGTCACTTTTAGTGACTTTTTTTGAGAAGAAAGTGACCAAAAAATGACCAAAAGTAACCAAAAATTCGATTTTTTTGAAGGTATTTTTTTATAGTTATTTTTTTTTTTTGGGGGGGGGGGGACTTTTTTTTTGTAGTTTTTTGCAAACATTTGAAAGATGAATCAACTGAAATGACGTGAATAATTTCATTCCAGGTATCATACCGAAACTCTATCAAAATTGAGTAACTTTTAATAACTTTATTCGAACAAGGAGTAACCAAAAAGTAGCCAAAAAATGAGCAAAATGTAACCAAAAATTCAATTTTTTAGATGGGAGGCAATTTTTTTTTGAAGTGTCCTGCAATCATTTTAAAGATAAACTGAGACGACGTGAATAATTTTATTAAATTCCTTCGTCAAAACTACAAACAAATAATTATTTCATTACGATTGAAACACACAGTGTTGCCGAATTCTAATGTTGAAAAGTTTCCAAAAATAATCCGGAATTTGTAAAAAGTTCCGGTTTTTTATTTCACCGCCACTATAGCTAAAAAAAAGAGGACTAGAAATTCAAGAAAAAATGAGGGGAGGGGTCAAAATTCAATGAAAAAATTAGGTACCTAATCTAAAAATCGAATTTTTTTCGTGGAACTTTAGGAGACAGATATACATAATTAATTTAATTCTATGTCAACTCGACAAGGTTTTGACCTTGGGTCTTCCGATTTCGCTCAAAACTTTTTTACGAGTTCTCCTCGATGGTCTAATGAAGGAATAACCGTCATTCCGATCCCAATCTTTCAGGGGGCGGGGGGACGGCCCTTGTAATTTTTGTATAATTGGGATTTTTTGCGAAATTGCTCAACTTTGAAGGAGCTTATCTCGAGATTGGTTAGGTCTAAGATGAATCTGTTCATGCTGTTTTGTAGAGAATTGAAAGGAGATTCAAAATTGATAATCACTTTTTGAAAAGTTCAAAGTTGAGCCTTTGTGATGGAAGTTCAACTTTCATGATAAGTACAAAAGATGAAGGGCCCCATTAAAAAATCTGAAAAAATTACTATGAAGAGAACTTTTAATGTATTTTTCAACTAATTACTTTTCAAGATGAGATCTCAATACCCCTGGGAGGCACAGGGGTCCTAAATTTTGGTCAAAATTCAAAAAAATGGAAAAAGTGAAATAATATATCGATTTCTACTAATTCGAAGGCGCTGAGTTCGAATATATGCTTAGTTTTTTCATTCGACCCCTCTGAACCCCCCTACCAGCCCCCTAATGAGGTCAAAATTCAAAAAAATGAAAAATAACGTATGACGTGTCGTTTGTTGGGTTTTTGAGGGCGCTGAGTTCGAATATTTGCTTATTTTTGGGATTCGGCCCTTAAGTGCCCCCCTAGCCCCCAATTTTGAAGAAAAAACACATGCAAAAAAATGGAAATAGCATGTGTCATATCGATTTCTACTAAATCGAGGGTGCTGAGCTCGATTATCCTCTTACTTTCTCGATCCGCCTTCTTCGTTCTCCACACTAACTCCAAAATTACTAAATCATTTAAAAAATCAATGTGTTTTTTCAAAATTGGGGGCTAGGAGGGCACTAAAGGGTCGACACCCCCGCGCCGTATAATCTACCATCAAAAAATATACTCTGTCAAATAGTGTCCTATACCGACCCTATTACTACTAATAACATTTCAGAAAATTTTTGCTGCTGTTGATCCACTTTCAAAAATTCTTCAATCTACTGATTTCGATCTAATGTCATCAGTCCATTTAATGGAAGAATGTAAAGCAAGTATTTCAAAACTTAGAGAACAATTTGATGATGTATGTGAAGAAGTTGAAAATTTTCTAAATACATCATCTTACGAATTTTCTCCCCTTCAAGAGAAGAGATCTAGAAAAAAGAAACCCTTGGCAGGCGAAAAATGTAAAGATGAACCAGTAACAGACCCTTTAGATAAAATTCGTGTTGGTATGTTCAATATGTGTGTAGACAAAACCAATGTGCAGTTGGAGTCAAGATTTCAAAATTGTCAAAATGGTCTTTTTAATGATTTATCGCTTATGACAAAAAAACGAATTGAAGAAGTTGCCTTAAATGGCAAAATTCCTAAAGATGCATTTTCTGCTTTCATCAGCACTTATAATGAATATGTAACTGAGGATATTCGAAATGAGTACCGTATATCCAGTTCTGTAAAATTTTTAAACAACTTGATAAAATTAAAGAAATGCCTAATGAAATACATGTCCAAAATGAAAATTTGGAAAATGACGAAAGTCGTGAAGATGAGACCAATGAGCCAAGTGATGCTGATATAGACGATAACGAAAACGATAAAGAAAACAAAAAGATAGAAAAGAAACCAAAGAAGAATGTTCAAAGCCTCAAACTAGTTTACAAAATTTTTTTCTCTCACGATTTAGGATCAATTTTTCCGAATTTGAATTCTTTTTTAAAAATTGCTATTACACTTCCGATCACCAGCTGCAGTAACGAACGTTCATTTTCCAAACTGAAACTAGTGAAAAATCGATTACGTACGACAATGCTAATAAAAAATCTTCTCAACTTAATGCTTATTGCATTAGAAAATGACGTTATTAACTTAGACGACTGTAAGGATGAAATTATAAATAAACTAGCTGAAACTTCGGAAAGGTTAAAAAAAAGAATTATTACTGTAATTTTTTTTGTACATTTCATTGGATTTCAAGATACCTAAGTAGTTTACAAAAATTATTTAAAAAATTATTTTTATGGTACTTTTTTAAAAACATATTTCTTATAATTTTGTTTAGTTGTCCAAAGAATTATTTTTACTTTTTGAAAAACATGTTTCTTATAATTTTGTTTATTATCCAAACAATTATTTTTACGTTTTTAAAAACATATTTCTTATAATTTTGTTTAGTTGTCCAAAGAATTATTTTTACTTTTTGAAAAAAAAACAGTTTTCTTCTAATTCAGTTTTTAAAAAAAATATTCAAAAATGTTTGTTAGGTAATTTTTTATTTAAAAAATATAAGTAAAGTTTTTGTCCGTTTCATCAATAGGTACCTTCTATCTTCTATTTTGGGGCACAGTACCTTTTGGATGGGTCGTGTTGGGGGGGTGTCAGTGGGGGTGTGGGCTTGATGGGGTGAGTGGGTGGGTTTGTCATGTTCTCGCCCCAGTAACTTTTTACCTCCTGCACGCCCCTGATGTGGTATCTTCAATTTTCATTTTTTCAGTATTTCTCCAATTTCACTGAAATCGCTTCTCAATTACAGAAATTTTTGTAAACATTTTTTCAATTACCTATTCTTTTCTTTTGCGAATTTTCTTTTCAATTGAACTAAAAAATTTATTTCAATTCCAAAAATTCTTTTTAAATCTCTTTCTCTAGAAAATTTCTCAGAATTTAGAAATCTTCAACTTTCATTCAATAACAATTCTTCTCAGTTACAAAACTTCATTTGAACATTTTTTCCTGTTGTAATTTTCGGTCGCAATTTTTTCATTTACCAACATATCCCTTCAAGTCTCGATTTTCTTCCAATTTCAATATTAATTTAAATGAAATTTATTCAAAACATAGGATTTTTACGTCATCACTTCTTCCCAACTACTCTAATTTTTTTCATCCTCTACAATTTCATTTGCTAAATTATATATCAACTCAGTATTTTTTTTTCAATTTCAATACCGAAATCAATGACATCATTTTTCAAATTTAAAAAAGTTCTACTCAAAATTCAATCGCCCTCCTCAACTTGTCCTCAACTCTGAAATACAAAGTATATGTACTGCTTTCAGGAACGTGATCGCCCCTATCGTAGAAATTCGAACTGGAGAAAGGGGCGAGATCACTCTCACTCCAATTCGAGAAAACGACAACATCACTCCACTTGGAGAAAGGGACGAGATAATCGGTATCATGGAGAACCCCGGTATATACCGTTGGTTGGTACTTTCTTTTCAACTTTGATTACCTATCACATTTCTGCTACAAACTCATTTGCATATTTCTTCCTTTCTAGAAACAAAAAGAATGGTGCTCAGATACACTCGTGAGATTTTTAGATGCCAAGCGGATTATACCTTCCGACGAGAAGGCAGATCACAATGCGACGTTGGACACATATATTAATCATACGAAAATGCTGTTTGATTTTCAGCAAGGTCGGCCTGGTAAAGAGGTTAGTATGACTTTCAATTACCTACCGTAATGCGCGGCTATTATGAACGCATTTGCGAATTATTTTTCTAAATTTTCTCAATTTTGGATGACCCTTAGCTTCTTTATTTTTTATGTTAGGCAAAAAGTCTGAACAACAAAATGTGTTCATTTTTCAACATACTATCCATTCCCTTGATCAGGTAATTTTTTTATAACTTTTTTGGAACAAAATTTTTTGTAGCCCCTTCAATTTTCAAGTTTGCAAAAATTCATATAATGAAAATTTATTACGTTTTTAAAGTACTATCCATTCCAATGATTGAAAAAAAAAATTACTTGATTTTATAAAAAACATAATTTGCCCCTTCAATTTTAAAAATATGCAACTTGATCTAACGTTTTTTTTAGTGGTACCCGATTATATCCAAAAATGAAGTATGACAGACCACTTACCGGACACCCTGTATACGAATCGTATCTAAACACACCCTGCCTCCGGATGGGACACGACAACGCAGCGATTCTAGCCTATTTCCTTCTCGAAATTACTATTATTTTACTTTTTTGTATTCTTGCCTTTTTTTTGCTTTTTTTTAATGGTATCAAGACTGGAGAACGACGACGACGACGCGGATAGCCAAACTATAATTCTTAAATCGTCGTCGTATTTTCTTCGTAAATGATCGTTGTTTTAAAACTAGATATACAATTTTGTCTCGTTTTACCTCTTTTTTAAAGGGGTAACTTTGGCGATTCGGCGAACGCCGAATGAAAAACAATTTATATAGGCAAGATGTACGATACGAGTAAGCATGTTTTCGTCTCGGGGTGAATTTGATGTGTTTAGGTGAATGGAGTGATAGGCTGTTGACATCGGTATCATTATTGATGTAGTTATCGATGCGAATGAGTAATTTTTTGGAGAACGATTTGTGAAATAAATGTGAGGTGAAGTAGCTTAATATGGGACTCATTCTTTTTTTTTTTGATAGTCCATCCGGTTAGGATGAAAAAAAAGAGGGGTACCCTTCACTTTTTGAACACGGTTGAAATGTGTTTTTTATTTTAGTGTGGCCCCTAAAAAAATTTTTGCAGAAGGGGACACATCAAGAATTTTCCTTAGGCGTGATGTGAAGGAGGTTACCCATATTTCTCCACATAAAGGAGCGTCAGTAAATTTGGTGTCAATTTCATATAATTCGACTCCCCTGAACTCGAGTCTGCGATTAGGAGTTCCCCTTGATGGTCAATTCACAACACCACGATCATTCATTTTCTAACCCTTAAAGGGGCGGGGGGAGGTGGGCCTCGAAATTTTTATGCAATTGCGATTTATAGCCAACTTATCCAACTTTGAAGGCTCATATCTTGAGATAGGTTGTACTTGGGGAAAAACTGTTCGCGGGATCTGAAAGATGATGAATAGGAGATTCAAAAACGGGAATCCTGGAAAAGCTGAAAGTTGAAGTTTGGCGCTGAATGCTCATGCACTTTCATGATAAGAGAAAAATATAAAATCTACTATTTAAAAATCTGAAAAAATTACTGTGAGCAGTCTTGTTTACCCTTTTTTCAAACAACAAATTTTCAAGATGGGATCTCTAGACCCGTTGGAGGTACAGGGGTCCACAATTTTGACCAAAATTCAAAAGAATCGAAAAAGTTAAGTAACACATCGATTACTACTAATTCGAAGGCGCTGATTTCGAATAAGTACTCAGTTTTTTCGTTACACCCCTCTGACCCCCTCCCCCTTGATAATGCGAAAACTCAAAAAAATGAAAAATAGGGTGTGACAAGTCGTACCGCAAAGTTTTTGAGGGCGCTGAAATCGAATATGTGTTCAGTTTTATAGCCTCATTGATAGGGTCAAAATTCAAAAAAATGAAAAATAACGTGTGACCTGTCGTTTATTAGGTTTTTGGGGGCGCTGAGTTGGAAAATTTGCTTATTTCTTGGATTTGACCCTTAAGTGCCTCTCTAGCCCCCAATTTTAGGGGAAAAGTATGATGAGAAACGAAAATATTGTGTGACATATCGATTCTAACTAATTTGAGGGCGTAGAATTTGAATATTGACTTACCCTCCAAAATACCCCTTCCTCCAATCATTGGGAATCAATGAGGAATTGAATGTTTCAAAAAATTAAGGGGGAGGGGTCGGATCAAAAAGTAAGTTGATATTCGAATTCTACGCGCTACACCCTCGAATTAGTTCGAATCCATATGCCACACAATATTTTCGTTTCCTAACATACTTTTACTTAAAAGGGGGGGGGGTCGTGGAACTCTGAGGAGTTCAATCCAAAAAATTGGAAAATTTTCGAATTCAGTGCCCTCAAAAACTTTACAAACGACAGGTCATACGTTTTTTTCATTTTTTTGAATTTTGCCCCCATCAAGAATGCTAGCAGGGGGCTCAGAGGGGTCTAATGGAAAAACTGAGTACATATTCGAAATCAGTGCCTTGAATTAGTAATAATCGACGTGTTACTTCAATTTTTCCGTTTTTTTTTTAATTTTGGTCAAAATTGTGGACTCTTATACCCCTCAGGGGTCTAGAGATCCCATCTTGAAAATTTGTTGATTGAAAAAAAGGTAAAAAGGTGTACTCACTGTGATTTTTTCAGATTTTTAAATTGCAGATTTCATCTTTTTCTCTTATCATGAAAGTTGAGCTTCCACCGCCAAAAGTACCCTAAAGTATGTAGCTTTCTAGTATAAAATAGGTGCCACATTCATGAATTTTGTTTTTCTCCCAAATAGAATGTTCTCTGCTAAAAAAATTAAATTAGCTTCAATCGAAAACATTCGTATCACTTCGCTGCAGTATGCCTATGTCAAAAAAGTAGAAGGGAAAAATTGATCTGGCCTTTTCTGAATAAAGATCCGCCTGCAATAAATTATGGATACCATTCTTTGGCGGAAAACTTGAAAGTAAGTTTAAACCTTGCTTGTAAACGTATGTGTTGATTGTGAAATGTGCATCTAACATCCGATATATGTATTATTATTTTTAAAAATATTTTACGGTGCTGGAAAGCTGCCTAATGAAATCAATTTCAAGATTTTGAATGCCAACGATGATTTAGAAAAAAATTTGACCGAGAATAAAGCAGTATGGCATAAATCATGCATTATACTATTCAGCACTCTCGAGTCAGATCGACTAAATAAGTTGAAAACACCAGACTCTGTTTTTACACTGGAAGGTACTGCTATGTGTGATAACAACGACCCTATAATTCACGTTACAAGAAATGCATCATTACCTCAGCTTTCTCAATGTGTCATATGTGGAAAAGACGATTTATGGAATCAAAAATTGCATCAAATTTTCAGCGCAGATGTTGAAAATAAAATCCTAATGGCCGCCGATAGTATCATGTTGGCGAAATTAGGCTCGTTTAATTTGGCTGCACAAAATGCCAGAAAAGACTCCTAATGTTCTCTGAATCCTGAAAAATGTCTCGTTGGGTAGAGAAACGGGCCCTCTACCGTCATATGAACGGAGGGAGGCTGTAAATTTCTTTGTGAAAAGTCCTTATATATACCTACATTTATACCCAAATTTGAAGAAAATTGATTGAGTTCAATCCTGGGAGAAAAATTAATTCATTTTCCACCTTTTGAATCTTCATTCAAGAACTACTCAGCTTAAGGATCTGAAACTCAGGGGAATAATGTATCTCTAGGATATTTATATACACCCTGTAAGTATCATTCCAAGATCACTCGGGGGGGGGGGGATCTCCATTCTTACCCGGAGATGCCTTTTACGAAACACTTCTTGAATTTTTTTCACAAAACGTAGTTTTCAAAAGGAAGAAAAATGTTAGAATTAAGAGTATAAATAGTACGGGTACCAGGACCACAAAATCTCAAAAGTATGGACCCGGTCTGCTATAAAATTTTTGAGATGTACGATCGAAAGGGGACCCCTCCCCGACCCCAAAACTGCCATCACATTTTTGAGATCGAATTGCAAACTCATTTCAGGGGTCCTCAAAGTCGTGAAAATACCATCACTACCTTGTATCCTATTTTGGTTTCCTAGTTCTCACAGAAAGGTTGTGACGAGGTGTTCTATGGCTCAAATTACTAGTAATTGACTACCCTTGACATATTGACAAGAAATACCCCCCGCCTTGCAATTTTCACCCAGTCAGGGGTTCCCAAAGTTGAAATTTTCAAAATTAACGCATCAAAGTGAAAATTCAAACGAATTTTCCGGCATGGGTGATCATGCAATTGAAAAATGTTTCATACAAAAAAGTTGGAGAATTTCATGAGGATTTCAAATATATATTTGTTTTTTGTTCAAAGTTTGATAGAAACCGAGTAATCACGCATTGAACATTAAAAAACGTGTTTTGTCGAAGGTGGCGAGTATTGGTATTGCATACGGAATACTGAAATGGCAAGTCTAATTTTTTTATATTACCCCACTTCAGTGCCCTAAACACAAATCTGAAGTGTCTCTCCTTACCTGAAGGTACCCCTTCCCCCAACGGAGGATCTCAGCCCCCTCCCCTATCTGATATCTGATTTATGATTCACATAAGTAAATTGCCGAATTAGAATGTGCTTACTATAAGTGCTGGCTGATTATGATATAATTTAATCACGGTTAACCCGTGCCTCCCCCCCCCTTCCCCTCAAATTTTGACTTTTCATCAAAAATCACACAATTCATCACATAACTTTTTTTGTAAATGGAAAAACGGGGTCATGGTAATGACAAAAATTGTTCACTGGAGTGTAAAGAATCGAATGACACCATAGTCCCCCTCGTAGACGTATAAGGAGGCTCAATACGAGCGAGGGAAGTGCCAAAAACGCGAAAATGAGTTGTCTACTGGGGTTGATTACATTTACATGGGGAATTTTTTTTGATTGATATCGGTCGTGCCACCCCACCAAGTTTTTCCTTTATAGGTAGGTATTACACAGAAAAAATTTCAGCCTGTTCGGGAAGGGGGAACCGGTGCCTCGCCCCTCCCAAATTTCGACTTTTCATCAAAAATCGCACAATTCACTAAATAACTTTTTCTGTAAGTGGAAAAACGGGGTCACGGAAATAACAAAAATTGTTCACAGGAGTATAAGGAATCGAGTGAAGCCATAGCCACCATTGTAGACATAATAGGGTGCGTGATACGCGCGGGGGAAGTTCCCAAAATGCAGAAATGATATCCTTTTTTCTATACCAATCGAGTCTTTGAAAATACAATTTTTACATTTCTGAATTCGGAGTATGCTGTTCAAAATGTACTCCTCCCTCCCTCGTACACTGAAAAAATATAAATGACCGTCACCTTAATGGAGAAGGAAAGGGGGGGTGTAATCTTATTTCCTTCTTTGATTAAGAATACAAACACGTGCGTTTCATGAATTGTAGAGAGAAATGAGAGTGAAATAATATTGAGCAATTCAATTAAATAATGAAATATTGAATAGAAATTATGCGAATTCGAATAATTTTTTGGAAATTTATTCAATTTTATATACCTATTTCCCGATGGCGCTGAACGATTTGCCTTATGAATTGTTTTGATTTCCTTTTTGTAAACAAAAATTGGCTAATTTTTCTACGAGTACTAACGTAATAACTCGTACTGTGCGATCGTCACATGCTTCAATGTTCTTTATCATCTTACGATCGTATAACTCGGGGGTACTTGATCCAATCCTGGATCAGTTGTTTCAAAAAATCAATGCTGATATAAGCAACGATTTTCTGAAATACAGCACTGATTTTTTGAAACAACCGATACAGGATTGGACCAAATGCCCGAGTTACCTGTATAAAAGGTTGCTAGATAATAAAAAATATTGAAGTTTGTGACGATTTCGCAGAAGAAGGATTTGCACAAGGTAGTCGAAAAATTTACCAATCAAATTAAATTAGTTTTCAAAAAAATGATTCGAATACGTTTTAATATAATTTTTGTTCATTACTCCATTATTTCATTCAATTGCTCAATATTATTTCACTTTCATTTCTCTCTACAATTCATAAAACACACGTGTTTGTATGTATTCTTAATCAAAGAAGGAAATATGATTACACCCCCCCCCCATCCCCATTAAGGTGACGGTCATTTATATTTTTTCAGTGTACGAGGGAGGGAGGAGTACATTTTGAACAGCATACTCCGAATTCAGAAATGTAAAAATTGTATTTTCAAGACTCGATTGGTATAGAAAAAAGGATATCATTTCTGCATTTTGGGAACTTCCCCCGCGCGTATCACGCACCCTATTATGTCTACAATGGTGGCTATGGCTTCACTCGATTCCTTATACTCCTGTGAACAATTTTTGTTATTTCCGTGACCCCGTTTTTCCACTTACAGAAAAAGTTATTTAGTGAATTGTGCGATTTTTGATGAAAAGTCGAAATTTGGGAGGGGCGAGGCACCGGTTCCCCCTTCCCGAACAGGCTGAAATTTTTTCTGTGTAATACCTACCTATAAAGGAAAAACTTGGTGGGGTGGAACGACCGATATCAATCAAAAAAAATTCCCCATGTAAATGTAATCAACCCCAGTAGATAACTCATTTTCGCGTTTTCGGCACTTCCCTCGCTCGTATTGAGCCCCCTAATACGTCTACGAGGGGGACTATGGTGTCATTCGATTCTTTACACTCCAGTGAACAATTTTTGTCATTACCATGACCCCGTTTTTCCATTTACAAAAAAAGTTATGTGATGAATTGTGTGATTTTTGATGAAAAGTCAAAATTTGAGGGGGGGAGAGGCACTGGTTAACCCCCTCCGATTGGGCTGAAATTTTTTCTGTGTAATACCTACCTACAAAGGAAAAAATTTAGGGGGTGGCACGGCCGATATCTAACAAAAAAAATGTTCCTGTGTAAATGTGGACCACCCTTCCAATACTCGCCACCCTCGACAAAACACGTTTTTTAACAATAAATAAGTTTTTTAACGTTTAATGAGCGAATACTCGATTTCTATCAAAGTTTGAACAAGAAACAAATACATATTTGAAATCCTCATGAAATTCTCCAACTTTTTTGTATGAAACATTTTTCAATTGCATGATCACCCATGCCAGAAAATTCGTTTGAATTTTCACTTTGATGCGCTAATTTTTCAAAATTTCAACTTTGGGAACCCCTGACTGGGTGAAAATCGCAAGGCGGGGGTATTTCTTGTTAATATGTCAAGGGTGGTCAATTACTAGTAATTTGAGTCATAGAATACCTCGTTACAACCTTTCTGTGAGAACTGGAAAACCAAAATGGGATACAAGGTAGTGATGGTATTTTCACGACTTTGAGGACCCCTGAAATGAGTTTGCAATTCGATCTCAAAAATGTGATGGCAGTTTTGGGGTCGGGGAGGGGTCCCCTTTCGATCGTACATATCAAAAATTTTATAGCAGACCGGGTCCATACTTTCGCGTTTTTGAAACGATACAGGCACCTGGTACCCGTACTAAAATTGAATTATTATTTTTTTTAAAGTTAATTTTATTTTTATTTGGAAGTTAATTTCAAATAAAATTAATTAAAAGAATAATTTGATCTAAATAATATTTTATTAATTAATTATTAAAATTTTAGTCTATAAAATCGTTTTTGGATCATAAATTTTTTCATTTTTAGTTTTTTAGTAGATTTTTTCAACACATATCGACATGGTACCTCAAAGATATCACCTCAGATTTTTTGCTCGCCATATGTGTCATAAACAGACGAAATCGGTCTGCGGTCTATTTATTAGGAACTGGTTCACCAGGGTGGATCATTTCGCTCTTTTATTTGGAAAATTGAATTAGATCGGAAGTTATGTTTAGACCTCTAAAAGACTTGATCAAAATTTTATCCTCTGCCCAATTGCTATTGAAATATACGACTACAAAAAAAATTCAAAGTTGAAAAAAAATTGTCAAAGATTGGTTTTAATATTATGACTTTTTTTCACTTACATCCAATTTAAAAAGGCTAATTTAATACAGGTTTTCACTTTTTTTTTATACCAACAAATCGAAAAAAATTGTTTTAAACGTTTTTTCTCTTGAAATGGTCTTAGTATGGACACGTTACACAGAAAAAATCTTTAGCTCCAGTTTTGCAAGATTCCATAAAATATTTGCTCTATTTTTCGAAAATGAATGAACTGCATAAAATTAAACATGGTTTTCCAAAATTGAGAAAATGGAAAAAATTGGATTCTTATGATTTTTTTGTGTGTATGACCATCTCAAGAAAATTCTTTCAAAACTGATTTTTTTCAATTCATTGGAGTACATTTATAAAAAAAATGAAAAAACAATTTTTTGGAGCATCATTGAAAAAAAAAAGAAGTGAAAAATGCTACTTTAGAGTACATTTGTTTGAAAATTTTCTTCCAATTTTTCAGAATTTTTTGAATTTAAGTAGATTAAGAGAAATTGGGAATTGGACAAGAAAAAATTTGAAGTCGAGGAGTAAAATTTTAACACAGGACTTTTTGAGGTTCAGACACAACTTCCTGACAATCCCTTTCTCCACCAAAACATAATTTTATCTCAAAAATATCAAATAGAAAAAGAAAATCCTTATGTTTTTGAAATATCGTTGAGAATCAAAAAAAATCAACTTGGAGAGCTGAAACATGTATTGGAAGCTTTAAGGAAATTTTTCTTAAATTCTACTCCAGTTCAAATCGAAGGCTGACAAAATCATAATTTCGATAAAATAGCTAGGCCAAAACAGGCAAGCAGTTATGTGCCCAAAGAGAAAAGTTGGCTGGCGTAGAAATACGAGTAACAAGACAAGAAAATACGTTGAAAAAAACGAAAGAAATTGAACTATGTAAGAAATATTAGACTCGCTTTCAAAAAATATAATTTTCAATTTTGAAATTATACCTTATGTAAAATCAATTATTTGAAAATCGTGATTCTTTAAAACAAAACTCCTGAAAATTGCAACAGATAGTCGCGGGAAAATTCTGAGTAAGCCTTTAAATTAACTTTCTTCAACTACGCACTCTTCTCAAGTAACCCATACACCGTTCACACTCATAATACAATTTTCATAACTAAATTACTTCGGAGGGCTGAAAATAATCGCCTCTGTATGTAGTTGTATGGGCACCTCATCGTACACTGGTGTCGAATAAATAACCCAACATTTCACAGAAAAAAATAGGGAATCGAGGAGGGGAAGAGCTGATTGCTTCAATTCTGTATACCTATTATATCACCACAGTAAAGAATCTAAAGCAACATTAGTTTAACATTTTTTCAGGGTACGAAACAATTGAACAATCTGAGCAAATTTTCAATATCTCAGTATCTGACAACTTCGATGAAGACCCCCTCTCTCCTCCCTAAAACAAATCTGTAAAAAATTCAGCACACTATCATCAAAATTTTTTATGAAAATCTTGTAAATTTTTTTAGAAATATGACAAGTAATTGATATAAATTGCTCAATAATTCAAAAGACATGAAAATTGACGATTTCGTTGAAATTTCCACAAAAATCACGTTGAAAAATTAATCAAAATAGGTAAAGTATCACAAAAATATGATCGAAGCATTGCATCCATTGTCACTGCACTTCGAACAATTTTCTCAACAACTGAATAACTTTTGCAAAATTTTCGATCTCTTTGTGAAAGAAATTTGCAAAATATTTGAAAAGTTTCAAACACAATTTTCCAACAATTTTTGAAGTACCTAATTAAATTTTTATTTTAATTCGAAGAAAAAACTTCAATGAAGTATGTAGCCAAATTTTATGAAAACTATAAAATTTTGTCACCCACGGTTTTAGAATTTTCTCTAGGTCTGAGAAAGAGGGGAGAGTGGCGGAGAAATACAGTGACGATTTTTTTTGGGGAATATTAAATCATTCCTTGAACAATTCCTACCCAGGTTTAAAAGTGAATACGTATTTTTGTGCTGATGTTTTAAATCCAAAATAATACAGGCTTTTTAGGGTTTGACTCAAAAAAAATTAGCAGAAAGGGGAAGTTTCGTATATAAGCTCAGTAAGACATTTATTTTAATATTCCCGAACTTCCCTAAAATTGGTGAATATTTTGACCCCTTTTTGGGGGGTGAGGGGGTTCAAATTTTGGGTTTTCGGCCATAACTTTCGAAATTACGCATTTACGAAACATAAGTTGAAACAAAAGTTGTAGAGAATTAAAAAACAAATAATTTTGTTATTTACAGTTTTTTCTTAGGACGTCATGGAAGGGAGCTGGGGCCTTTCGAAAAAAATCAATTTTGAAAATTCCCTGTTATCAGAAATAATTACCAAAATCGGGTTGATCGACTTTTGGAAGCGGTTTTTGTGCATAGTACATATATCCCATTACTATGTAGAACAAGAAAAATGTATAGCCGACCCCTCATCTCAGAGTAGGGGGGTGGACCCTCCAAAGAAAAAGTCGCGTTTTCCCCCAAGCATAGCTCAGTTACAGTGAAAAATTCGAAAATTTGGTTCAAACAAACATTGTAGAGCGTTAAAAGACGAACATTTTACCTTTTTTTACTTTTTTTCTACGTGGTCTTGGGGGCGAGTTATCGCAAAAAGAAAACAAGCGACGCGGCGTTCAAAAATTTTTCATCAACTCAATAAATTACGCTAAAGTAGATCTGGTATAAAATGTAGCGAAACGATAGCCCAAAAAGTGGATTTCTGGGGTTTTTGTGATCACTGAACTCGATTTTTATTATCATTTAACCCTTGAACCTAAATTGGACCCCAAAAGACAAGGCATAAAATTTGTACAACATTTTTGAACGCTGTGCCGATTTTTTTTCTTTTTGCGATAACTCGCCCCCAAGACTACGTAGAAAAAAAGTGAAAAAAGTAAAATGTTCGTCTTTTAACGCTTTACGATGTTTGTTTGAACCAATTTTTCGAATTTTTCACTGTAACTGAGCTATGCTTGGGGGGAAAACGCGACTTTTTCTTTGGAGGGTCCACCCCCCTACTCTGAGATGAGGGGTCGGCTATACATTTTTCTTGTTCTACATAGTAATGGGATATACTATGCACAAAAACCGCTTCCAAAAGTCGATCAACCAGATTTTGGTAATTATTTCTGATAATAGGGAATTTTCAAAATTGATTTTTTTCGAAAGGCCCCAGCTCCCTTCCATGACGTCCTAGGAAAAAACTGTAAATAACAAAATTATTTGTTTTTTAATTCTCTACAACTTTTGTTTCAACTTATGTTTCGTAAATGCGTAATTTCGAAAGTTATGGCCGAAAAACCAAAATTTGAACCCCCTCACCCCCCAAAAAGGGGTCAAAATATTCACCAATTTTAGGGAAGTTTGGGAATATTGAAATACATGTCTTACTGAGCTTATATACAAAACTTCCCCTTTCTGCTAATTTTTTTGGGGTTTGGGCTTTATTTTAGCTAAAAAGTCCGTATTAAAAGTAGAGAAAGACAAAGATGTTGAGTTCAATTTACGTACCCAGCTAGCTCTTGATGAAACAAAGTTGGCTAAAGAAGACAAAGAAAAACTACGGTTAATTTTGATGAATTTTCAGCCCAATCACCTATTTGCCAGGGAGGGGGAGAAAGTTTTAGAGAATTTTGAATATTCTGATTTTTTTTTCTTATCAAGACGATCTGTAATATTATAGACGGTTCGAAGTGTAAAGATAACAAATTTTGAATTTTCCAACATTGAGATAGCTTATCGAACGCCGACGGTTAATCTCACAGTTGGGATAATGCGCTTACATCTTCATCCTGCGGTCGGCTCATTTCAAACGTTAGATTAGCCAACAGTATGAATTCGAGCAATATTAATTCTTTCGAAAAAATAATCGTTTCGCTGGTTCAATCATAATGTTAAAAAATGTTTGCAAATTCGAAACACAACAGTGATTTAATCCGATTGAATGTATTTTTATTAGCTACGATCTCATTTCACTTCTGTGTTGTATTTTTCGGGTTTATCGACGAGATCAAATTCAAAGATCTGAAATGCCTGGATGTCGAAACGAAACAGGCCTGCTCGAATGAAGCTGCCAAGCAAAATGATACCGGGTATTACGTGAATCAGCAAATAAAACAAAGGTCTGCAAACAACGATGGGGATTCAGCTACGAGGAGATATAAAAGAGCAGCGATCAAACCCCCTCCAGACGATAAACCTCCTGCCATAGTAAACGATACGAAACCAGGTGATTGGATAAGGCGATATAAACTATACGGATGGCCGATGGATGAACAAATGCTCAAACGTCTGGAAGTATTTATAACTCGAAAATTTGAAGATTTTATGAGTAGGTATTACGATCCGAAGGGATTCCATGGCCAAGAGACGCATCCAATTTATGGTAAATTTGGAACGAGGTTCATAACCAGAGAACCACTGATTCGAACCCATCCTTATAATAAATTGATCACAAAAGTATGGACGAGACCACCGAATCATACGTGGGCTTTCTCTACCAAATATTTCGCCACCAATCAAACGTTACCTCCTCCGGATACAAACACCCGTCCGACACTTTACGGTTGGCCAGTCGACGAACAAATGTTCAGAAGACTCGAAGTGTTCATTACACGTAAATTCGAAGACTTCATGAGTCGGTACTACGATCCAAAAGGATTCCATGGTCAAGAGACTCATCCAATCTACGGTAAATTTGGAACGAGGTTTATAACCAGGGAACCACTCAAACGAACTCATCCTTATAACATATTGATTACCAAGGTATGGACTAGGCCACCCAATCACACCTGGGCTTTCACAGTTCGAACTCTAGGTCCAAATGAGGCCACGAATAATGAAATCGATTACGCAGATATGATGACAGAACGTCCGAAAATTCCTCGAAAAAGGCCCAGAAATGGTACGAGATCAACTCATGCCCGAATCACCAAGTTATTCGGATGGCCTATCGATAAATGGATGTACAGAAGACTCGAAGTTTTCATCACTCGTAAATTCGAAGATTTTATGAGCAGGTATTACGATCCTAAGGGATTCCATGGTCAAGAGACGCATCCAATTTATGGTAAATTTGGAACAAGGTTCATAACCAGAGAACCGCTCGTTCGGACCCATCCTTATAATAAATTGATCACGAAAATATGGACGAGACCACCGAATCATACGTGGGCTTTCTCTACCAAATATTTTGCCACCAATCAAACGTTACCACCTCCGGACACAAATACTCGTCCAACACTTTACGGTTGGCCAGTCGACGAACAAATGTTCAGAAGACTCGAAGTATTCATCACACGTAAATTTGAAGACTTCATGAGTCGGTACTACGATCCGAAGGGATTCCACGGTCAAGAAACTCATCCGATTTATGGAAAATTTGGAACCAGGTTTATTACTCGAGAGCCATTCACCAGAACGGATCCGTATAATATTTTAATTACGAAGGTGTGGACTAGGCCGCCCAATCACACGTGGCCTTTTACTCAGAAAACCTTCACGACTCCGGAATTTGGCTACTACGATGAATCGGAAGTAGACGATCGTATTTTACGAGAATACGAAGAAGATAAGAAGAAAAAACTCCAAGGAAAATCTCAACCTAATGGAACAAAAAATTAATCATTAATTATTCGTAGCTCGGATAGGTAATCGTGAATGTAAAAATTTCGGTCCCAAAAATAATATAACAGCATGATAATCTCTTGCAAACAATTTGTAAGTACACTGAAAATAGATTTTACGTTATCGTATTTTGTTTAAAAATGAATAGCGTGGAAGTCGATACCTGTAGGCAAGCTAATTAAATATTGTATGTCTTTTGGAATTGATCATACAAAGGTATTCATACCTTTTTTAATTATTTCTGTGGCCCAGATTATACCTACAATATTTTTTCACTCTTAAGCTAGCTTTATGTAGGTACCTTATCTATTTATCTATGATCGAAAAATCCTTGTCACCGAAAACTACTACCAGATTATTATTATTTTTTATTCTTTTATCTTATCTCGATTTTTTAATGTGTTCCTTTTTAAAACATTACAAATGTACCAAAACCAAAAAGGTTTTACTACTTTCCACTTCATTTCTTCGCAAGAATTTCTAACAGTCTCTTATCAAAAAATGTAAATTTCTTCAGATAGATACTCGTAATTTGCTTTCTCGGCGTAGTTCTTGCAAAAATTCAACTCAAATGGTAAAATTTTAAACACATTTCAAAAAAAGGGGGGAGACCAAACTACAAAAAGAATTTTTCTTTTTTTTTCATTCTAGGGCTATTCCATACTAAAACAGACCAAAAATAAAGTCGAGTCTTCCGATTTCGCTCAAATTTTTTTTTACGAGTTCCCCTCGGTAGTCCATTCACAAAGCACGACCATGATTTTTCAGGTGTCTAAAAATTATTTTTCAAAAAACTTTCAAAACTTTTTAGAAAACTTTCAATGAAATTATTATTTTTTTCCAAAAAACCCTGTAAAATCAATATTTTGTGGAAATTAATTTTTTTCAAACTTCTGAAATTATTTTTTTATTCAACATTTTTTTTAAAAATTATCTCTTCAAAAAAATTGAAACTAATCATTTCGGAAATTGATTTTTCAAAAAATTATAAAACCAATTTTTGGGGAAACTCCTATTAATAATTTTTTCAAAAAAATTAAAAATCGATTCATTTTTCAAAGATTTTTAAACGTTTTCATCCTCTCAAAATTTTAAAAATTCATTTTCCAAGAATTTTTAAAATCTATTTATCGAAAAATTATTTCATTTTTCTGATATAAAAAACTTTTCACCCCCCCCCCCCCCTTCCCTCCTTATATTCAGATTTTGGTTCATCCCAGTTAAGTGCTAGGTAGTACACAAATTTTTGAAATCAACAGAAGAAAAAAGAAAATCTTGTTTCCTGCAATAAAATTTCCAGAAATTTCTTCTTAGCTACTACAATTAGACCCTCATTTGCTTAGCGGAGATGAACGTATCAATATGGTATGCAGTGACGTACCGATGGGAGAGCGGGTTAGGAGGTAATTTACCCCCTTGGGGATTTTTCAGCATTCAGTTGAGAAAATTTACTATTTTTATTCTCAAATTGAGAGAATTTACAATTTATACTCAAATTTTTTCAATTTGAGAAAATATGAGTACAAACTGGTGAATTTTCCCAACTTGACAAAATATGTTTTCCCAAGTTGGGAAAATTTACCATTTGTACACTTACTATTCTAAATTGGGAAAGTAGAACATTTGTACTTTCATAGTTTTTTTTAATGAGAAAACAGAATTAAATGATCATTTATTAGGAGAAATTTGTCATTTATATCCATATTTTCCCAAGTTGGAAAAATTGAACAGTTTTGTAGTTCTAGATTGTTTTTTTTTTGTTTAATACAAAAAACAAATTTTTTAAAAAACTTATCATTCATTGGTTATATCAGAGCTGCCACAGAAAACAGTTGCTGAGAAGCTCTGTAAAGAAGCAATACCTGATTGTGTTTTAAAAAATGGACAAATATTATTGCGGAAGTTAAATGGAGATCTATATGACGTTGATAAATTTCAGGAGTATTTGGAGAACGAATTTGAATTGACAGTTTTTGGTGGGTCTGATAGACTTGGAAGGAAAATTCGGTACAAAGGAAACACTGGAAATACCTCGTACATTGATTTGTTCTTGGATACAGAGACAAATCACTACAATACCATAACAAGTGTAACTGGTGCTTTTGCAGTATCCCAATATTGTGGAAGATGTAACCCTGACTATGAACATAAGGTGGTGTTTATAATTTTTCTGCACTTGAAAAATTTGATTTTTCTCTGTATAACCAAGTAATAAATATGTGTACTAATTTCTGCAGGTGTATTTTCCGAGAATGATGAAAATGCTAGCAGTTCTTCTCCGCAACCACCAAAAAAGTGATGCCGCATTGAAAAAGTACTCAAACCTCATAAATACCTAATCTTCAATCAAATCTATCAAGTCAATTGGAGTGGCACAAAGAATATTTTAATGGGTCTTGATATTGGTGATGATTTCAAACCTCTACTCAACATAACACAGAGTGACAATGGCAAAAGTAGCGGTGTTTATCTGTGCCAGCAAGAATTTGCCAACCTTATGGCACCCAAAGTGGTGGAATGTGCCGAAAGATACTTTCAGTCATAAGATCCTGCACACAAACCAAAGCCAGTTGAGATTTCTGACAACTGGCGGATCGAATACAGAAATTTCTACAAAAATAAATCCATTATTGTGACTGAAGCAGTGAAATCAAAGGATTTTGTCTCTGATTCCATTATTCTGCAAGAACCGAGTTGGAATGTAATTCTACATTTCAAAGCAATCATTGAAGATACTTTCGATTTGCTAGCTGATTATCAAGCAGCTGCTATACAAGATATTCAACTCATCATCAATGATGTTCCAGCAGTCATTGACTTACGTAATTAGTCAGCCGATTCTTTGGAATTATTTTTACGTAACTTATTATTTGATTACAAAGCTAGTGACTTGACTTTAATCCATAAAGATACTAAACTGGCGAAAATTTTTTTGAACAAAATTAAAGTTTTCACAGACGATTGATTGGTATCTATTTTCATGGATAGAATGTTTAAAGCTAATGCCTAGCCACCTAATTCCTTCATACCGACTTCTACTTCATAAAATAGGTATCTTTACATAATAGTTTTTAACCAACCTATCATATTTTATTTTATAAAATGTTTAAATATATTATTCTTATGATATTTTTCAATAAATTTTTTAAAACTAATATCTTGTGTTATTTATTTCACCAATGTGTAGGGATTCGTTTTCTGTCTACTGAAAAAGTAAGTATTACCATACCTACATACCCTGGTTAGGCAAATCAATCAACCTGAGAGTACTACAGTTGTAGCCCAGTAAAATGTGTGTTTATGTATTCCTACTTATTGATGGTAAACATTTGTAAGACAGAGATGAAGAAAAATATGTAAAAATTATTGTTTGATTTCCAGCATAAAGGACTACCCACTGGTAACCAAAATAATTCCTAATCTTAATTAGATAAGAAATCTGTGAATATTGGCAACCTACATCTTGCAGATGTTTTTATTTTCTCTCTCTCTAACTCCTTGAAATCTCCTATTGTCACCATTTCTTCAAATTATCTAAAAAATTTACTTGATAAAAGTCATGGCAAATCCTCCAGTTTATAAAAACCTTATTCAGTCTGCCAGTATTTCTCATAGACTTCAGTTATACTGCTTGTGATTGTTTTAACTTGCTCTCAATTTGTAATTTTTTGGCGAATTTTTATTTAAAAATGCCACCCAAAGATGCACCCCAGAGGGTAACTGTATTCAAATCTGTGAATGCTATAGCAGATACTATATGGAATGATGCAATTATGGTTACTCCAAACCCAGAACCTGAACCCTAACCTATATTAGCTGCCCCCATTAGAGTGACCATCAATATATTTCAAAGACCCCAGTTAGGTCAAAGTAAGTACTTTTTCATTTTTTTGCATGTTTATATACATTTTTTAGCTTTACTTATAAGAATTTTTTTATTTCACATAGTTTGTGGAATTAATTTCCACATGTTTTGATCAGAGACCTGATGGACCAGCTCCAAAAATGGAATTTAATCTGCCGCAGACTGATCATCTCTTTCCTGCATCCGGATACTCGTTTTGCTGGACTTTCAATTCCAAGAGCTCAGTCCCTCGCAAACACCATGCTCAATAAATTGAGAGAAATGGGAGCACGTGAGGTTATAATGGTTCCATTAACCAGATATACAACTGAGCCGGGATAGTTTTGTGCGTAAACACCCACAAAAACCGCTTCTCCAAGAGTCGACCAGTGTGAGTTACTCAGACACCATCTTAGAAGAAATTTATATAGAACTGGTCACGCGAACCAGAAGGTGGCGAGCTCGTGGTACAAATAGCCAACCTGAGCAGGCTTTAGAACCTCGGCCACGCCAGATGGTTTGTCTGAGTAACACAGTGCAACAACAACAGCAGCAACAACGTGTGGTACCACTGAGCCAGCAGAATGCACCAAATAACTCACCACCACAGCCATGTCAGCAATATCAGAACAGACCAAATCATCCGAACCGGCCTTTGTAACCTGTTGTGATTTATTGTGATTTTGTTTTTTCCACAGGTTTAAAATTAAGTTAATTAGATAGAGTTAGGGAAGAAAATTGTTAAAAACTACTCAACTGTTTCGCCTTACATCAGTTTAGTCCGGTAGCCACCACCATGTGAAAGCATGGGAGCATGGCATACCCCAGGAGAAGTGGTACACTTCCTCTGTGAGTAGGTATGTTTCTTTCATCCCTTTCAATGATAAGGCTTGCCTTTCATTTGTAAGGGTTGAAGGGGCATATGTCACAGACTGAATGCCCACGTCTGCCTGATGGTAACACTGTGCTGACGGTCGTAAGGTTAGCAAGGTTAGTAGGCTAGTACTACCAACTCGTTGAGTAGTTTATCTGCTTCCAAACGGATAACTACGTGTTCAAGTTTATTAAGTTTAGAATGTGAGTTTTTGTTATGATACGTAAGTGCGAATACATGTGATTAGCTACCGCGTATGTTGTTTATTCATGTACTTGAGAGTAAAAGATTCTTAAGGTAAGCCCCTGCCATTAATTGAGGTAAATGATCGATCTTCAGAGACATCGGGTAAGGCTTGTAATGATATTTCTATCACACCTGAAAGGATTACCCTACGGCATTAAAGTGCAGTATGCACGAGCTAACTCCAGGAACTATATGGATATTTTTCCTTCTATAGTTATGAAATACCTACCTAATCCAAACCCTATAAAAGTGATTTTTTAGGGCTTTTCCTCAAAATTATTTCAATCATTTTTATTATATTTTCTCTTTTTAAAACTCATTTTCAATGTTTGATTATAAATTTTTTCAAAAGCTTTGGCCTCGCTGCACTCGGCCTTATCATATTTCTCTTAGAAATAGGTAATAATTTCAAAGTAAAAGTGGCTGGTTTTTTATTGAAGTTTAGTAATCGAAAACACTGATTTATGGCACCTTCAATTCAAGGTTTTCAAAAATTTTCGCCCTCGCTTCTCTCAGGCCTAATTTTTCTCCCTCATGTTTATGATGAAACTACAAAATTTTATTCATAAAATTGTAATTTTGTTGAACTTTTTCGCCCTCGTTTTGCTCCAGACAATTGGACAATTTCTTAAATGTTTACAATATTACATAATTATGATAAAAAAATGAGGAATATGCTTCAAAAAAAACAAGTCCTGAAAAATTGGTTACACTTAAGGAAATTTGTAAGACTTTTTTTGAAGAGAAAAATGTTTGAGGCCCTTTATAAGTTCTGCCCAGGCATCATAGCGAAATTTCGAAGAAAAGAAGTGACTTTTTTTGACCACAAAGTGACCAAAAAAATAACCGAAAGTAACTAAAAATTCGATTTTTTCGCGGGAATTTTTTACAGTTTTTTTTGGGGGGGGGAATTTTTTTTTGAAAAATCATCATCAACTTTTAATTTTTCTCTCGAAGAATTTTAAAAAATACCTAGCAATTTATACGTAAAAATTGCGAAAAAAAAAGTGACTGGGAGGAAAAAAGTGACTTTTAGTGGCCAAAGTCGAAAAAAGTGACTTTTAGTGACCAAAGTCGAAAAAAATGACCTGCTATGATGCCTGGTTCTGCCACACTATTTTTCGAACTCCTGGGCGCGCCTGCTTCAAAAGCCAAGAAAGCATTACTTAAACAGTAGAAGTGAATTTAATTTTTTTTCGTCACTGAAATTTTTTTTGTTGCTCAAATAGTATTTTTGGAGCTAAAAAGTGATGTCGTGAATTGTATTTTATAGTTGTTCTAAACTAATATAATGTACTGATTTTTTTAATTTGTCGTGCAATAAATTATTTCGTCGTTCGAAAAAGAGGTATACCTTTTCTCGTCGTTGCTTAAAATCGCACCCAAATCGAAATATGAAGTCAAAGTGGCGGATCTAGTCTAACTCAAATGGTAATTACATGGTAAATATTCAATCTGAAACTCGAGGTACAAAGTGCATCAAAAACTGGTTTTCTTGCTACTAATGTGAGAGAGATTTTTTTAATTTTATAATTTCTCGTTTTTCTTCCCAGTAGACACCATGGAGAACACATTTGACATGAAATATGTAGCACTTTTCGTGAAATTGTAACTTCATAACAAAAAACCACCAAAACTATTGAACAAGAAAGTATACATTACAGTAAAATGATCCACCGATCCAACTACTCAGAACACAGGAATACGATTCCACCAACATATTACGATCGAGCACCACAAAAATAATATAACTCACCTGAAACACACAAAATAATAAATACGATTAAAAATTATCGAAAGAAAAAATCCATAAGCATCTCATACGTGTACCTAAGTTATTGACCAGTTCGATAAAAATTTCCATAAATTTGAAATTCTCTGCGAAAAGAAGCAAAAACGCGAAGTTTATTCAGCACGAAAAATTCTATTTTACCTTACGTACGAAATTTATTCATTTTCAGTAGCTAGTATACATGCTGCGAATAGAATTCATACGTACTAAGCTACCAACTCGTGCCACCGCTGCACACTGTCTACAGACTCACACTTATGCAACACGAACTAATCTTTTTTCTTTCAGCGAAAATAAAAAATAGTACATTCGTTGTTCGTGATAAAGTGAAAAAAAAGTGAACACGAGCAGAAGCAAGGTGTGGATGCGGATACAATATATAAAAACTTTATAAATACGTCAGCTTATCGGGATATTGTGAACTTTTAAATAGAAAAAGTGTAACACGAGTATTTTCCAAATCCAGTCGGGTATGCCTTGCTTTTTTTGCTTTTTTTTCCATATCAGCTCATCGTTGAAAGAAAAAACAACGAAAAAGCTAACGCGTTATTATCGTGATTACAAAATTTATACTATAACGATAAAATTGTCGTTGAGAATTTCTGCTGCTTTCTTTCTCTGGTTCTTTCATCGGTTTGTTTTTTTCTCTTTTTCATCGTAGTATTTTTTTTTCTTCGGCGAAAGGAAGTATACGAAAAATAGAAGGCATCCTGCTCCTTTCCTCGCCCAAAATGGGTAAATGTGTACATAATATACGTGCGTTTATACATCCACAGTTCGCAGTAGGTAAGCATAGCTTGCGTCATTGGCCGGGTTAATATTTCCTCTCTTTGAAAATGACTCTTCGGCGGTTACCAAAGTCGGTGGAAAAATTTTCCCATGCTGAGACGTTGAATTTCATTCTGCGTGTGTTTCTAACGCGCTTTTCGAGCGAAGTATCGTCTACTAGGGGAAGAAAAATCCATTCGACGTGAAAGGAAATTTATACAGAAGTAGGTTTTATTATGTGAGAAAGGAAGAGGGCGAAAAAAGAGGCCACTTTGTTCGCTTTTCAAGTCGTCGTAAGTATTTAGAATTAAAGAGAAATGTTTTTACGGTTGGAAATTAAAGTCGCGGGCTGGGAATTTTCCGCAGCTATTTTACCACGTCGATACGATATGAGAGAGGAAGAGGGCGTCTTTGGTAAATTAACAAACCGGCGAATCAAGGAGGAAAGAAATTACGTCGAGATGCGATAATAATTGAAAAAGAAAAAATTTAATTCTTCGGAAATATCGATAAGAAAAGTTTGGCTTTGAAGTAGCGCGCTGGGAAAAAATCGACAGCGAAAAAAAGAATCGGTTGAAATGAAGTTGTGAAAATCTCGGCTAATTTTGAAAAGAAAACTTATTTTCGATGAAAAGAATTTTAAACGAAGGTATTAAAAATTTTTTAAATACTTTTCATCGCGAACAGACGATGAAAAAATGAAGAATTCTTCGCCAAGTTCTGACTAAGTACGCTTTTCAAATTTTCCACTACTTTTTTCCCATGTAAATGAAAAATTATTAGGAATATTATTTGAACTTTGCACGTGTAAATTATCGGGCGTCTGGTGATGGTCGTTAAAAGTCATAGAAAGTTGAGATTAGAGACAGAGAGGAAGGGGAAAAAGGAGAAAAAAATCATATGATTTCTACGTCTTGTCGGGAAATTTGTTTTGAAATTTCCACTTCGATAATTTCACATTAAAAAGACCCAAAACTCATTTATTATGCGGAGTGATTCAATAATGGATCGGCTCCCCTCTTTTGAACTGCACGAAAATGCAATTGATGTAACTTGCTCAAAAGGCAGTTGCATATGAGACAGTTTGAAGGGGGCTTTAAGTGTAGCGAATATTTCAAATTCACTTTCTCGTTTTGAAATATATTATCGAAGTTCTTTTAAAGAGTTACAGATTGATATTAGTTGTATTGTTGCAACTTACTGCGTACACATTGAAATGCCTATTCAAACAAGACTTTTTTTTTGGAGGGCTCCTCTACTTTGGAGTAGCTTTTAACGTTTTTTCCAGATTGAATTCTACCCTTGACGATTTTCTTTATAGAATTAGGTATATTTTCATGAAATCTAATTTACCATTTCGTATTTCTAGCCCTTGTAATTTACCATAATCTACTTGAACTAATAATTTTAATGCAACGAGGCAAACCGAAGGTTTTGACAATTTTTTTGGCGGAATTATGGTCAAATTCAGCGAGATGGAAAATAGTTGAAATTTCAAAAAATAAGATCGAAAAATTTAATTTTCATTTCAGTACCAGTTCTTTTGAAATTACCGCGGATGCAGATCCAGATAAAAATTTTCTGAGATGGAATTTTTCATGTTAATTTCTTTGTATTTTTCAAGGAAAGGCAAAATATGCATAGGTAATAACGATACAGAAGTGAAAATTGAAAAAAAAAAACGATGATTGAGCGATAAAGAATGAAAAAATAATGTATTGTTTGAAAAAACTGAGTTCAGGGTTCATATGTACATGAGGTTAAAAATTGTAATTTTCGTACTTTTCTGAAATTACATGAGTGATCATTTTTTGATGACTTTGATCCAATGACAAAAAATTGAAACCGTTCTTCAAAAATCGATTTTTTCAAGTTTTTCAAGTTTTTGGGACAATTCTCTCAATTTCCTGAATCTTTTACTTGGGCGATGATTTATTTTACGTCAAAAACATTCAAACTTTCGGTAAGACTGGTGATATTATAATTTTTTTCTGTTTTTCAACACTATAAGAATTTTTTAAAAAATAAATCAAATTTTGCACTAAAAAAAAATCATTTTCAAATAAAGATGACCTAACTAAGACCTCTTCCCCTTATGCCAGAAACTGCAAAAAGGAAATGCGAAGCAATTAAGAGGGAGGAAAAATGTAAATATGATCGTACCGAAAAAAAGAATCCTTATTTGAACTCAACGTCCTGAAAAACATAATAAATGCCACGTCACGTCTTGTTTAAATGTATGATTAGCTCAAATGTGAAGGAGAGGAAATTGTGGGGGGGGGGTCGAAATAAAAAAATGACACAATTTTTGAACTTAGCACTCACGAAAACATAACAAACGACATATCACTCGAGTTTTCATTTTTTTTCATAATTTGAGCCAAATTTGAGTCTCCGTGGAGGAGATTAGAAAGGTCAAAACCAAGTTGACATTCAAACTCAACGACTCAAAAAAAATAACAAATGATACGTCATTTGTGCTTTATAAAAAATTTTACCAAAATTTTGAAGCGCCATTATCCCCCCCCCAATAATGAACAAATACACCCCCCCCCCCATAATGAACAAATACCCCTGTGCAAGCCAAACTGCCTCAAGTATCACCAGTTTTGAGATATCAAACATCGAAGTTCATAATTTTTACGAAAAATCGTCGACTCGCAAAAACAGTAATGCCCCCGCCCCTCGGAGGAACCAATGGGGCTGAAACCAAAAAATGTGATTTTTTTCACTTTTAGGAAGAAAAAATCTCATAAAAAAATTTTGAGAAAAATCTGAAGACCCAAGTGAACTGAATGTTTGTTAAGCGTTATTCATTTGTTGATTCAACTATCCAGGTGTTAATAAAATTGCATACTCAGTTTGCCGTAAATACGTTACTTCTTCATCTCGAAATCAACATTTCTATGAGTTAATAAAATTGCCTACTCAGTTTGCCGTAAATCGAGTAACTCATTTCATATGAACTCGACCAAGTTTTGACCCTGGGTCTTCCGATTTCGCTCAAAATTTTTTTACTGGTTCCTTTCAATGATTTAATGAAGGAATCGCCGTCATTTCGACCCTAATCCTTATGGGGGGGGGGGGTGGCCCTTGTAATTATCGTAAAATAGGTATTTTTTGCAAAACGGCTCAACTTTGAAGGCTCATATTTCGAGATTGGTTAAGAAAAAATGAATCTGTTGGTGTGGTTTTATAGAGAATTGAAAGTAGATTCAAAATTGGTAATCACATTTTGAAAAGTTCAAAGCTGAGCTTGTAAGCTCAACTTTCATGATAATCACAAAAGCTAAGGGCTACCATTTAAAAATCTGAAAAAATTACTTTGGAGACAACTTTTCATGTGTTTTTCAACTAATTATTTTTCCAGGTGGGATCTCAATACCCCTAGGGGGGCATAGGGGTCCAAAATTTTGGTAAAAATTTTAAAAGATGGAAAAGTCAAGTAATATATCGATTTTTACTAGCTTAAAGAAGCTGAGTTCGAATATGTGCTCAGTTTTTTCATCTGACCTCCTTGAACCCCCATATAAGCCCCCTCGATAAGGTCAAAGTTCAAAAAATTTGAAAAATAACGTATGACGTATCGTTTGTTAGGTTTTTAAGGGCACTGAGTTCGAATTTTTGATTATTTTTTGGATTCGATTCTTCAGTACCCTCCCCCCTCCCAATTTGGGGAAAACGCATTCAAAAAAAAAATGAAATCGCGTGTGACATATCAATTTTCATCAATTCGAGGGTGTTGAGCTCGTTTTGCGAAAAATGCCAATCGTACGAAAATTACAGGGGCTATCCCCCGTCTCTTCAAGGATTAGAGCCAGCACAATTATAAATACTTCGTCAAATTTTTGGAACAAACATTGTAATTTCATCAATTTCAACATTCGACTTCCAGGCGTCCAACAATATTTTCAAAATCAAAGATCAGAGCTCCGAATTTTGAATTTTTCTAGATTAGGTGCTAAAATATCGAATTTGAAAATTCGAGATTTTTCCAAGTTATTTTTCAGGGTGTTGGAATAAATTCAAATGTTGACACTTCCCCTCCCTCATGAATATTTTCTTGCAAAATTATTCGTTTTTCACTACGTTTATACACTTTTTTCCAATCAAAGTACAAACCTCTCTCCTCTCTAAACCATTCCAGACAGAAAAAAAGAACTCTCCTAGTCCTATTTTTGAAAAAATATAATCAAATCGATTTGCATCACTTATTGACCAGAAAAATCGGTGACCTATCACGCATTATATAGAATAATATGCCCTCAGTGGCGATGGATGATTCGATGAATTAACCTTAAACATCGTTTTCCCAATTTTTTTCCAATCTGTAGTGAAAAAACCTCGCCAAGAATTCAGAATCGTGAAATCGACGTTCACTTCGAAAAAAATTTCCACAGCCGATTAGGCAAATTTCCGAGAAATTCACCTTCGCAATAAATCACTCTGATTCGGCAATCAGTTGGAATCCCACACGACGATAAATTCAAAGACCGCTGGGGAAAAAATTCACGTGTCGCGAGATAGAAATTCGTAAAAATTGACAAAGATCGAATCTACTTCTTTTTCCCTGTCTCCATTATCGGTACAGAATCTACCCACGACGACGAGCAAAACCCTTCGAGGTCACCGTAACGCTTATTAAAAAACTAAAAATTACCCAGCAGAATAAAAATACACACGAACGTAGACCATATCGAATGGCAAAGAAATCAAAGCGGGTTAAAAAATAAATATTAAAAGTTATACGGTATATTTTTTACGTAAAAACGATAACCCATCCACGCTTTACCAAAGTATCAGAAAGATGCAAGAGGGACGAGGAAGAGGCTATTTCATATCGACGACGAAATATATTAAAAAACGAAAATAAAAAAGAGTTTAACGTCGACGACAACTCGATGAGAAAGGAATGACGGCGTGTTCGAGGGCAAAAAAAATTCGAAACACGCCTTCTGCGCAATTCAATCCGAAAAAGTTTGAAAACGAGAACGAAAAATTGAAATGAACATCTTATTTACGTTCTACGTATACGAATTCGGGGGAAAAAATAACGACGCTTGGAAAATGAGAATTTATACGAACATGATATGGTAAAAATTAGCAAAACTGCGTTTTCGACTTTTTTTCTCGCAGATACCTATGATACATTGATGGGAATTTTACGACAACAAAATATCTACGTAGGTAGCATCATTTTTATGCGACGATTTTGATTGGCAAAATAGGGAAAGGCACGTGCGATTATTAAAAAACAACGCAGCAGTCGAGACGAGCGAATGAAAAAAATACTCATCAAAATTGAAATGATCCGGAGTCTGTTTCGAACCGAATGAAAAAAATACAACACGAGTAGAATTATTCGTCGGTTTCGTCCCCTTCTGTTGTTTCGTTGTCGACTTCGACTGTCGTCGTTTCTCGGGCGAAATTACTCTTCGTCGTACACCGAACAAATTATAATCTCGTCTAATTTTCATTTCAAAAGTAAACAGTTATTATGAAAGTTTACGCGTACTACTAACGTAAAATGAAATGAAGGAGAAAACATCTCAGTTATTCGAACCGAAGTGCGAAGACGGGGAGCGGAGCACCGGGGCTGTTGATTCACCATCATCGCATCGAGAAATGCTTGTAAACGAGGCTGTTTTCACGCGGCAAAAGGTCATGAAACCGGGGGTTAAGATGCGAAAGCAACGGGCCATAACGATGGGAACGCTGACGGTGAAAATAACCGTGACGACGATGACGATATCGCGACGATGACGGCCAAGGCGAATAATAAGGGAAAATGTTAAACAGATATGGGTAGGTTGAGTGACATGAGGCTACAGAGATGTCCGTGGCGAAGGCGAATGACTGTTTTAATTTTTCGACGCGAAAAATGAATGGATGACGAAGGAAGAGAGAGAGGAAAGGGAGGCTGATTTATTTTTGGAGCACACGCTTCATTAATTTGATAATTTGCGAAGGATTCCAGTCAATTAAACGAAGAAAAAACAAAAAATTATGTTTTGGTTCAAATAGAAAAATAAAAGTATGTATTGTTTCTATATTTTATTTTTGTTGCAGAAATCATCAGTTCGATTTTACCAATTTTCTCTCACTTTTTCCAGGACAATTTTAGAAAAATACCCTTTTCTTCTTCAAAATGGCTTCAAATTTTTACCATAAAAGAATTAGGTAGGTAGGTAATTCTGAAAATTTTCAAGTAAGATAAAACTGGACTGGAAAAAAAATTCAGACAATAAAAAATGAAACTTCAAGATTTTTTTGAAATGACTGATGACGATTTGTAGTGATTTCATCGAAAATTTCAAATTCGGAAAAATATATGAGAGCCTGGATTAGAAACCACCCTTAGAGGTCAAAATTGGCTTTTGAGTTGAGGTTCCCTCTTGATTCTACTCCATCTAAAAGGCCCAAAATCAGTGTTACCTCTAAAACCAATTTTTGAACCCTAAAGGTAGTTTCTATATCCAGATCAATTTTTTAGATCGTACAACAGAAATTGGCTCAAAAAATGTAATTTTACGTGATTTCATTGTCAATAATGGTCAATTCAAACTTATCAGTGAATAAAAAAATGAAGCTCATGTTAATGTTTAACAGTACGATTGACATTCATTTTGTAATTATTTCATCAAAATAGGTACCTACTAAAAAATCATTTCTTCGGGGTTTTCTCTGATCGATTGAAAAATTCAGAATTCTCAAAGTCTGGCAGATTCTAATTTGAATTCACAGTTTTTTTCAAAATAAACCAAATTGAAATGCACCCAAAAATCAATCAAATCAACTTTTAACAACATATTTCTACCCCCCCCCCCCCCAATTCACTTTTGAAAAAGAATGAATAATTAACATGTTTCGAAGACCTACACAAATTCTTCAAGTAGAAAATTGAAATACCTAATAACGCAAAAAATCAATTTCAATGCGGTTTCAAGAAAGAGGAAAAACAATATGCAAAAAAAAATTTTTTAAAAGAAAATATGAATCTGGGAAAAAAAATTTCTTACTCATTTAAAAATATCTTGAGAAAAATAACACGTTTTTGGATCAGAAATTTTTTCCGGAGTTCTTTTGAAAGTGTTTCGTGAAGACATTCCGAGTCGTCAACCAAAAACCCAAGAGCTCATCAATCACAGTAAAACTAAACGCTTCAAATTTCAAGCAGAGACAACGACTATTTTCAAGAGATTTTTGCTAAGAAAATAGATTCAGACCTTCGTATAACTGACGAAATAATCTGATAGGTTGAAGACAATATAATCAAATTATAAAAATGAAAAAAGTTGTTTGAGGACCACACGATGCCCCTCAATGCCCAAAAAAGGTCCCAAATCCCAAAAATGTAAAAATGTTAATTCTTTTCTCAAAATTTTCGAATTTTTTTGGTCAGTGCTTTCTTATTGCCTTTGGAAAATGGGAGCACAAATGGGCTTTCAAACTATTTTTTCGAATCATCTGTGAAATTTTAAACTAATATCCAAATATTTACCCGACAGAAATAAAAATTTCCATATTTTTAGAGTTCGAGACTTTTTAAACCAACTTTTAACAAATTCTCAATAAAATTTTCTATTCAAATCAGTGATGAAAAAATATTGAAAAAAAAATTTGGGAGATATTTTTGGGATCTTACAGTGAAATCTACTTCCCAGCCCTTCTATATGAGTTTTAAAAAATTACACCATATTGATTTTTTTTGTGACCACATGCCAATTAAAGATGAAATAATAAAAAAATTGAAGTTCTTTTTTACTGTGCGTGGTGAAAAGAGGGGGGAGGATTGAAAAATGTAAAACTTCTGAGCCGGAATTGCAGGGCTGTTTCTGTTCACGATTTTTTATTTTCATTCTCGGCATCGCTTCATCAGTTACAAGACCTTTTCATCACTTTCATCACTCGCAGAACCTATTACGACTCCTCTAAAGTCTAGAATCCGATTTTTGAAAACACAATATCAAATTTCACAGGTAATTGTTCGACTAAAATTCATTCAACAGTGTTCGTACAAAAATTAAAACACAAAAATTCGTACTTTTTTCGCACCTTTGAACCTTTCGTACTCCTTACGAAACTTAATTCAAGTACAGAAAATTTCCATCTACATCCTTCGTAAGAAAGCAGTAAATATTCAATATTGCGAACCTGGATTCAAAAAAGCTTCATTTTCCACTCGACGACTTTCAATTTAAAAATTTAAGGATAGAAAAAAGATATTGTGTAGTCACTAAAATGGAATTTTTTTTCAATTAGGGAATTTCTATTTCCGTTAGAAAAGAAATATGAGAAAAATTTTATTTCAAGTCGAGAAAAATTCTTCTCAATTTTTTATTTTTTTCCTCATTACCCCAATTCAATTTTTTTCCAATTCCAGTTTCCTCACCCTCTCCTCCACAATAATATATTTCAAATTAAGGCACACAAATTTCAAATTGAATGGATAATTTTCCATTTTTTTTTTTTCAGTTTGGAATACAAGTTAATCGTAATACAAAAATCAAAAAATCAATTCCTTCGGGGTACTTGTTTCCAAAAATCCTTGAATTTACAAAACTAGATAATTAGACAAATCTGGGTGAAAATTTGAAAATTCTGTGATTTTTTATGGGTTTTTGGAAGGGAAGGTATGAAAAAGAGTAACAGTTTTTTTAATTTCTGAACAGGTAAAAAAATCACAAAAATAGAGAGGGAAACGACGAGATTTTCCAAAATTTCGAATGATGTGTTTGAGTGTGGGTACGTTGTGTATTTGAGCAAAGATACGGAAGTGAGCTCGGTTGCGGGACGCGAGAGCGGACCAGAGGCGTCCGCGGTCACTAATTATTTCCGCAAAATAACATTAGAGCTGGGGCAGGGGTAAGTGTTGGATTATCTTACATCGCTCCGGGATTCGGGTTTTTCACCATCTCTGCTGATTTGATTGAAAAAGCTATGGGTCAAGAAAATTTTTTAAATTCAGTTTTGCCATTTTATTCTATTCACTGTGACATGTAATCTTTCAAAAAAATAGATTTATGTTTCCTCTTTTTCAAAAAAATATATTTCTGTTTCTTTTTTTTCAAAAAAAAAATTCAACTACCAATTTTTTCAAAAAAAAATTCAACTACCAATTTTTTCAAAAAAAAATTCAACTACCAATTTTTTCAAAAAAAATTCAACTACCAATTTTTTCAAAAAAAATTCAACTGCCAATTTTTTCAAAAAAAATGCAACTACTAATTTTTTCAAAAAAAAATTCAACTACTACCAATTTTTTCAAAAAAATTGAAGTTTTTTTTTACATTCAGACTATGAAAGAATACCATGGTATAGTTTAAACAAATATTCTTCCCTCTCATTTCAAAATAACTTGTCTGAAATCCTGAATCAACTTCTCTCCTGCGATTAACCTGAATTTGAGATAATTTCAAAATTGGACAATGGATTTTGTGGAAAAAAAATTCAAATATTCTTTTTGAGTATTCATTGAATCGCAATTTCGAGAAAAAATTCGGATCTGAAAACATCTAAATGATATTCAGCGTCTATATTTACTCGAGTACCTACGGTCTTATCCTTTACAAAGCATTAAAACAGCAAGACACAAGGGAGGCCCGGAGGACTGGAAAATGATTACCCTATTTGGCAGTTTTATGGTTACGAATGGATCGTTGCGTACTCGTACTACACCACATTTTACGTTATCGTAGGCAAATAATTTGTGAAATTATTCGACCTGCCGCTGCCACCATCGCCGATGCCCTACGTTCGCACGAACAAAGACGAAGACAAGGATATGCGAATGGTGCAAAGGAGACGAACCTATACAGGCGGTAATTTCACCAGGCGAGGGCGTAATAGAGCGAATAATTTCCATAAATTTGCAATTTACACGATGGCTGTTGTTGTAGACTGGCAGAGGTGGAGGTCGGTGTTGTCGCCACAAGTACCATATAAACGAGTCCGAATGGATATCGAAGTGTTTACGGTATACCGGCGGCTTGGACCTTTCTTTCTCCTCCCGAATCGCCAGCTTTACAAGGAAGTAGTGAGTCGAACAGTTCGAAGAGAGGTATAAAGTTGGAACTCGATCTTAGTACCTATATTGCTGGTTTGCGTGAAGAACACCATCGGGAAGAGAGACAGGGTGGCAGACAGACAGAAATTATACACGGTGGACGAAGAAGTTGCTGCTGCGAAATATTCAACGAACAGAGTCAGGGACGAAAGCTGGAGAGTGAGAGTGAGGAGGAAACTCTCCGGGAACGAGGAGTATCCCTAATAGTTGGCATTTTCCAACATAAATTCTCAAACTTAACATCGTCTCTCGGTTTCGGCTTCATCATTGCTTCCTCCCCGCCGGCTGCGGTGGTATTACCGCCGCTCGTACTGGTCGGTGTACTACGAAACCTGCGTTACGTTGCGTTGTGGCGTTTGTAGCTGCTCGCTATAAATTACGAAATTCCCACGAGTCTAAATGTGAAAATAACTCGGCATAAATGTACAATTAAATTTCCTATAAGTTGCGAATGTGTCTGAGTGTGGGTACGTAGTGTATCAGAGCGGAGCTCGGTTGCGGGACGCGAGAGCGGGCCAGAGGCGTCCGCGGTCACTAATTATTTCCGCAAAATAACATTCGAGATGGGCCAGAGGTGCGGAATGGTATTCCAGCACGAACGATATGGCTGGCGTCGTAGGACGC
The DNA here is from genome assembly GCA_033439095.1 of Pseudococcus viburni. Classification (NCBI taxonomy): domain Eukaryota; kingdom Metazoa; phylum Arthropoda; class Insecta; order Hemiptera; family Pseudococcidae; genus Pseudococcus; species Pseudococcus viburni. Next base: position 424,827 of record JAVBJF010000132.1, read on the forward strand.
CATTGTCGTGGTCGTCGCAGCTCCTGAAATTGTACCCCTTTTCGCGAACCGTTCTCGTATGACAATTGAAGCATTAACGACCGAAACATACGGCAATGTATGTTTATGTAGTTTACATAGGTATAAGTTACCTATGCAAAAACCCGACCAATCCTGGCAAAATACACGAGCCTAGGCCTAGACGTAAATTACAACGAGGATCCGGTCGAATGAAATTTTATCAACGATAATGGGCGTTTTGGTGGCGATTTTACAGGTGTTCGAGGGCACGTTCAGGGACGTAGGGGGATGACTTTCCGAGGGGGGGATGAAGATTTTGGCAACTTTTATCCAAAATTTTACCATGTCCATTGGGGTGAATCGAAGAAAATAACATATCTTGGATTTTGACCAAATTTGGTGAGGTGGTTTACTTTGAGTGGGAGACTTCATAAAAAAATTTTCAGCTCCCGAGGGGGAAGGGGAGGGGAGCAGGAGGTGCCCAAAGTGCACCTCGTTTTGAAAAAAACGTTGTTTTTTGCGTTTTTTAGCCAATAAAAATTGTGTGAGCAGCCTTCTTAGGGCTTGAAAAATGCGATTTGAGTTTCTACATCACCCTAAGCCATCGCCATCCTTCTCCGATCAAAACTCTGACTGCTACCAGGGGGTTGAAAAGTTGCAGATTGCGAATCTTTCAATAATACGAAATTCTCACTAGCTGGAATGATTTTTTTTATCGATTAAGTGAACAAAAATTTTATTCAACCACTGAAAGTGAATTTTGAAAAAAAATTGAAAATTTTGTACACCAGTGCAGCCAACAGAAAATCATAAAATTACAAAATACGAAATTTACATAGACTTTGAGTTAATTATTTTTTCGCCTGAAAATACTATGTATTTTTTTTCAATCACTGAAAGTAGATTTCGAAAATTTTGGCCTCGAATTAATTTTTTTATCGCTAGAAAAATTCACAATAATTTGTTTTTCAATAATCAGAAATGAAAAATTTCAAATGTTTCTTTAAAAATTTTGTACGTCAGTGCAGCCAATTGCTAATTGTGATATTATGAACTCGGAATGCATTATTTTTTCGTCATGTGATTGGACCAATTTATTTGTTTGTTTTTTTGGGGGGATTTTGAGCAAATTTTTGAACTCACCGCCCTCAAAAACCTAACAAACGACAGGTCACACGTTATTTTTCATTATTTTGAACTTTGACCCTATCAAGGAGGCTAAATGGAAGAGGGATGGGGGGGGGGGTGGTGTCAGAGAGGTCAAATGAAAAAACTGAGTACATATTCGAAATCAGCACATTCGAATCAGTAGTAATCGATGTGTTACTTTACTTTTTCGACTTTTTTGAATTTATGTCAAAATTGTGGACCCCTATACCCCCCAGGGGTCTAGAGATCCCGTCTTGGAAATTTGTTGGTTGAAAAAAAGGTAAAAAGGGTTACTCACTGTAATTTTTTCAGATTTTTAAATGGTAGCTTTCATCTTTTGTTCTTATCATGAAAGTTGAGATTTCACCAGCAAAGTTCAACTTTGAGCTTTTCAAAATGTGATTATCGTTTTTGAATCTCCTATTAATTATCTTTCAGACCCCGAAAACAATTTTTCCCCGAGCACAACCTATCTCGAGATATTAGCCTTCAAAGTTGGGTAATTTGGCAAAAAATCTCAATTGCATAAAAATTTTGAGCCCCGCCTCCCCACTCCTCTGAGGGTTAGAAATAAAATGATCAAGGTTTTGTCAATAGACCACCAAGAGGTACTCGTAAAAAAAAATTGAGCGAAATCGGAAGACCCGACTTCATTTTTGGTCTGTTTTAGTATGGAATAGCTCTTATGGTAAAATCACGAGATGATCATTTTGTTTTATCATAATACTGTACGAAGTAATATCCTATCTAAATCAGTGGCGCAGCCAGGGGGAGGGGGCTACCGTGCTAAAGCCCCCCTCAGTGTTTCGAAAGTTTTAAATGTTGGAAAAGTGCCTTTTTTGCTTTTCATGCACGATTTTTCCGAAAAAATTCGCCCTCTTCGCTCGGTAGATTTTAATCTTTCTACGATAGTTCTTAAATACACTATCGCTTTCCAATTTTAAATCAGTGTTAAATTTGATGAGATTTCCGTTTTTCGGATTAGTGGAATAACTTTCATCGAAATTTAGTGATTTTTACTGATATTTCAGTCAAAAACTCACTGATTTCTCAATCAATTTCCAATTTGTCAAAAGATAGTGATTTTGACTAAAATATCAGTGAAAAATCAATGATTTTCAGCTAAATTCATTTCAATGATTCAAAAAATTGGAATTTTACTACATGTATATTGATCGTTTGTTTCAAAAATCCGGCAATTTTTAAATTTTTTTTGCTCAAATCTGTATAATGAATCAATTGTCTAAAAAAATTTTCTGACTATGCAAACTCAATTGTTTCACTAAATTTTGACCCCCTTCCCATTTTCCCTCAACTTTTCAGCCCTCACCAAATATAATTTCTGGTTGCGCCACTGATCTAGATAACTTTAATACGGTCTAACTTATTGGTATTAGAAGAAAAATTTGCTTAATGAAACATATTCTAAGAAACTCATAAGATCTAATCATAAAACGATAATAATGATATCAGCCTGATTAGATTTTATTATTGATATCTGTCTTAAATTTTTTAAATTTCTTCTTGGAAAAAATGAATATGAACAGTGTTTAAATTTTTAAGCGCGACGGTTGGTAACTGAATAATACTGTCGCTATTAGAAATTATAATGAACATTGTGAAATTTTGCGCAGTTTTGAACGTGTTTGCATAGTTAGTCACATTACAGGGCCTCGGTAGCGAAGACCAAGGTGAGTAAATAATTTTGTGTACCTATGTAGCATACTGAATAATAATTTGGAATAATTTTGTAACAGTGCATGAACAAGATTTATCTGAGAAATCACGAAAGTTTTATGTACAACTTCCGGATGAAAATTTGAAAAAAATATTTCTTCTCGAGCATTACAAAGAGAAACGTGATTTGAAAACAGAAAAGTGCAAATTGGAGGTAGAAAAGTGCAAATTGAAATCTGAAAAAGTGAGTTAAATATGAACACTTAATATGGAGTTGTGCTTGAATTATTACTAAAGCGATATTGGATTTTTACAGGGATATAATGAATTTATATGTGCTACGCGCAAATTAAAATCGCATGGGGAAGACATTTTCCCCGATTTCTTAGGCGAATGGATAAATGGTACAAATCCGATATACAGTAAGTTCATGTGTAAGATTTATAGCGAAATCCCATTTCGATTAGAAAAAGAAACAAATAGATTCCACAGGATTGAACACAAAAGAAAAAAATAGAAAAGAAGCATTGGGCCTACAAAAAAATGCATACCTTCTATCAGATGTACGCAATGTTAACAAGAAATAACGAGCCTAAGTTTGAAGGATGCCTTAAAGGAGAACTATAGCCGCCTTACTCAAAATATTTTAGCGGAAATTATCAAACCTCCATTCACTCCATATCAAATCAATAAGATTGCAGCCTTTTGTCATAGATACGCCCATATTAGGCATTGCTTCAATATTTTTGGTCACCATCATCAGAACGGTTATATCGATAAGGCTGTGCAGAAACTAATAGAAATGCGTCAGAATAGTGCCTCCCAAACTGCCGCACCATTCAAATAAACCTTTGCAAAACATTAGAATTTATGGGAATTTTAAAACTATGGCAGTTCACGAAAGAAGACATTGATGTAATGAATGACGTGTCTTATGCCCTCATTCAACAGCCCATCTATAAATCGTATCTTTGCAATACTTCAATTGGTAAGAAAACACTCGAAGTATTGATTCCTTTTACGACTGTGGAAAATTGTCCAATCTTAAACGAGATTCTACCATCATCATCGATAGCAGTATATGGTCCTTGATATCAAGTATTTTAGACATTGTGATAAGAATGTAACAGAAAAAATTCGTTGAAATAAAAAATTTTCCAATTTTTTGAATCAGAAATGTGAGTACAATTCTAGGATCAAAAAGTCATTACAAACAGAATTACTGCAACTTTTGGTTCAAAAATCAGGTAAGTACGACTATCACAATTAGCAACTGGTTACACAGATGTACAAAATTTTCAAAGAAGAATTTAAAAATTTCATTTCTAATGATTGAAAACAAAATTTGTAATTGACTGCACTGACATACAAAATTTTCGGAATATGTTTTCAGTGATTGAAAAAAAAAAAATAATATTTTCAGGCAACAAAATAATCAATTCAAAGTCGATATAAATTCCGTATTTTGGAATTTTGTGATTTGCTGTTGGCTGCACCGGATAAAATTTTGATTTTTTTTTCCAAAATTCACTTCCAGTGGTTGAAAAAAAAATTTGTTCACTTACACGATGAAAAAAAATCATACCAGCTTGGTGAAAATTTCTTATTATTGAGAGATTTGCAATCTGTAATTTTTAAACCCCCTGGTAGCAGTCTGAGTTTTGATCGGAGAAGGATGGCGATGGTTTATGAAGATGTAGAAACTTCTTTCGAGTGCTATGAAGGTTTCTCACACAATTTCGATTGGCTGAAAAACGCAAAAACAGCGTTTTTTTCAAAAGGAAGTGCACTTTGAGCACCTCCTGCTCCCCTCCCCTTGCCCCTCGGGGGTCACAAATTTTGTTTGTGCAGTCTCATACTCAAAGTAACTCACAAAATTTGGTCAAAATCCAAGATATGTTTTTTTTTTCGATCCACCCTAATGTAAGACCAACCAAAAAATTTGCAACTCTCTACCCCCACCTCCAACCGAATTATGGGGCCATTAATCCTCGAAACTCAATAATTTCCATATCCGGAAGGAGTGGTCTAAAAATTTTGAAAATTTCACAGATTACAGACATCATGCAAGGTTTGGTATGTAATTTTTTTTTTCAAAAACCTTTCTTAAATTTTTCGGCATTTTCTGCGGTTTGAAAATTTCAAAAATTCGTCGAAAAAAGGTGAGCGAAGCCCCGAAATTTTTTCTCTCCAAAATTTTGTGATACCTTTAGGTACAACGTAAATTTATAAACTGTGAATTTTTTTTGTAGTGGGTTCAGACTACTAGGTCTATCAGCCCATGCAAATAATACAGAGACGCCTTAATCAGTGAAGTGGGCTCGTAAATCAACTAGAACAATAAAATCAAACATTGATCACTTTAAATCCAGAAAAAACAGATTTGAAGGATGAAAGCGTTAGATTCTTTCGACTGATGCTGTTCGGCAATTTCCGTGATATCCGGATATTTGGATGTTTATCCAAATAGTATTTGGTATTTGGATATCCGGATATTTGTTGAACACTAAATTGTTTTCAAGGCGACATCTTGTCCCCAGATATTCCTCGATAATTAATAATTTATGCATTTATCATTGTTGATTTTATTAAAAAACGAATTAACTAAGGTTCGTTTACATACAAGTAATATTCGCCAGGCATTTTCTATACTCAGATGTCGATTTTTTCCAACGCTTTTGTCATGGTGCGGAAGCAGCCAGATAAAAACGCCACAAACGATGGCTGTGATCCTTCACAATTCGATCCGGATTATGAATCTGCCCTTTAGGATCCGATAAAGAACATAAAGAAAAGGCTCGGCGAGTGAACGCCTGCCTCAAACAGGAACAATAGATTCGTGATTTGGGTGCCAAAATCCAAGCGCTTCAGAAAGCTACTTCCACCCTTTCTGGCGTTCAGAAGATTAGGGTTCCATTTTTTTTAAAACCAGGCTGCACCCATTTTTAGGCCTCCAAAAAAACATACGTTGTATCTAAGAATGTCACAAAATTTTCGTGAGAAAAATTTCGGGGCTCCCGCTCCATACTTTTTTTTGTGTATTTTCAAAATTTTCAAACCACGGAAAACCCTGGAAAATTTAGGAAGAATTTTTTGAAAAAAATTTCACATATACTCCTACATATAGTTTGTAATATGTAAAAATTTCTAAATTTTTGGGACGCCCCTTCCGGAAATATTAATTATTGAATTTCGAGCATTGATGGTCTCATAATGGGGGGGGGGGGAGGGTAGAGAGTTGAAAATTTTTTTGGGATGGTTTTACATGAATACCAAAATTTTGGGTGATTTTTGTCCCAATCGGTTCAAGGGCCAATTTCATAATATGTACCTGAATGAAAAATATGGCTTTCACAAAACATGAAAGCTGTGATGTCATCTTTTTTGGATTAATATCCCAGGAATATGGGGCCTGCACTTTTCCTCCAAATAGGAACAGGATTTACTTCTCCTATTTGGAGGGATTGCCCTATATTGAACCTGGAAGCACCAGAAGAAAAATCAACCAGGAAATCATAATTGGCTACTTGGACTATTGCAGGCATGTGGGGTAAGCTTACATTTCATGCATGTTGTGTGTTCAACTCTCAAGTTGTCCATGAACAATCTTGTTTTATCATAATTGTGAAACATTGCTTTTTGAATTGTTGCAACATATTCAAACAGATTTCAAAAGGTGTTTCTATGGTCCTGCTGCCCCGTAAAGCAGCAAGACTACATATTTTATCATAGGCCCTCAGCGACATTCAAACAAAGGGATTTGGATGTATGGTATTCGGAAATTTTTGATAAAATAGTGGCACAAAATATCATACATGATGTTGTAAGTGCATTCAGTGTAGTTTGAGAAATAATCAGCAATTAATAGGATAGGTGGGTATCATACAAATTTTTTTCCAGAAAATTCTGAACAACTTTTCCGGTCTGGAATTCATCCCCCTCTTTCAAGATGACTGCTGGGCAGTGGATCTAGAAGAATGTATCGAGAAAACTTCTTTGAGAAAAGTAAATTTTTTACAAATATTATGAATACCATAACCTGTATTAGTACATAATTAATGTATCCTTTCCCATAGCATGCCCGGCACTTGAATATGACACAGCACGGAAAAGTTATTCTGAACGAATTAAATAAAAAGAAATATACATACTATTGTTTAGAAATGAATTCTACAAAGGTAATACAGAATATGCAGATTCTGTGTTCATTTCCATTCCCCACAGCACCATTTGACGAAGTACACTGAACAACTATGGAACTGTTTCAGGAGCAGAATAAGCAATTTGGGGAAGATGTTCTTCCAAAACGTAACATGTTCCACTCAAGGAGTCAATTTATTAAATATTCTGTAGAGAATTTTCTTGAATTTTCGTCAATAAGACGAGCGAAGTTCTCAACACAGAAAATTCTCTGGAATTTGGGTCGAAAATGGCGAATTTTCCTGGAAAAAATCACTAAATGAAAAAACAGGTCAAAATACCCAGATAAACATCTTTTTCGCGATCATTCTTCTTGAAGCCTCGAAATTCGCTTTTTTCGTCATAAAAATTGGTGAAAAAAGTAAATTTTGAAACTTTAAGCAAAAGTATCGCGAAAAGGGTGTTTATCGGGGTATTTTGACCTGCTGAACACGAATATGGGGCAGCATTTAAAATCCAAAAAATCTCAAAATCCGGATTTTGGATTTAAATCCACTCTCATAACGGATTTTGGATTTGAAATCCTATTTTTTCAAAATCTTTTACTTTAAAATCTTAAATTTTTCATGTTTTGTGATCCGGTGATAGTGTTCAGGATTTAGGTTGAGGCATCACAACATTTCATGTCGTAATTATGTCCAATTTTGTAATCAATTTTATAATAAAAACCTCCAAAGTTCAGAATAATTAAAAATTGTTTTTCATTATCTTTACTTGGATTTTGGATTTTGGAATTTGGATTTTAAATCCACTTCCTGAAAGAATTTTGGATTTTAGATTTTAAATCCTATTATGTATACGGATGATTTTGGATTTGAAATCCATTTTTGCTGAGGATTTTGGATTTTGGATTTGAAATCCTTTTGTCCAGGATTTTTCCCAGCCCGGGTTTATTGTACCTACTGAAATGATTGTAGGCACCTAGTTAAGAAATCATGTCTAGACCTCATAAATGCCCATAAATGCCTAGCAAAAATTTCACATACTGACTCAAATCTTACTAATCCATGTCCAGAAGTCTTTAAAATGGCAATTTTCTTATGTTTAAACGTGCTTTTCCATGAAAATTTTCATCCTCTCTTCACTCGGGCCTCTAGTCAGGTCTCAATTGTACATCCATGAAAACTGGAACACTCAAACACAGAAAACACCAAAAACACATTGCAGTCTCGAACACTCAAACACTTGAACCACAAAAAACACTTTGCAGCACATGAAAACACAAACATTCAAACACTTGAAACACAAAAAACACTTTGCAGCACATGATATCATGTGCTGCAATGTGTTTTTGGTGTTTTTTGTGTGAGTGTTCCTGTTTTCATGTGCTGCAAAGTGTTTTCTGTGTTTTTTCTGTGTTTCAAGTGCTTGAGTGTTTGAGTTTTCATGTGCAGCAAAGTGTTTTTAGTGTTTTTTTGTTTTTCAAGTGTTTGAGTGTTTTAGTTTTTCATGTGCTGCAGAGTGTTTTTTGTGTTTCGAGTGTTTGAGTGTTCCAGTTTTCATGTGCTGCAAGGTGTTTTGTGTGTTCCAATTGTTTGTGTGTTTTAGTTTTCATGTGCTGCGAAGTGTATTTGTTGTTTTTGTGTTTGAGTGTTCGAGTTTTCATGTGCTGCAAAGTGTTTTGTATGTTTTTTGTGTTCGTGTGTTTTTGGTGTTTCAAGTGTTCCAGTGTTTTAGTTCTCATGTGCTGCAAAGTGCTGTTTTGTGTTTCAAGTGTTTGAGTGTTTCAGTTTTCATGTGCTGCAAAGTGTTTTTGTGTTTTAGTGTTCGACTTCTCATGTGCTGCAAAGTGTATTTGTGATTTTTGTGTCTGAGTGTTCAAGTTTTTATGTGCTGCAAAGCGGTATTGGTGTTTTGTGTGTCCTAAGTGTTCAAGTTTTCATCTGCTGCAAAGTGTTTTTTTGTTTTTTGTGTTCGAGTGTTTGACTTTTCATGTGCTGCAAAGTGTTTATTGTGTTTCAAGTGTTCGAGTGTTTTAGATCTCATGTTCTGCAAAGTGTTGTTTTGTGTTTTGGTCATAACTTTTCACCTAATCGACTTTTTGCGAATCTGAAAAAACCATTGGGACTCTTCTCGTCGAGACGATTCCAACGATATATTAGTTTTTGACTTCTTCTGGTCATATTTTGACCGAGTACATAAGATACAGAAAGGAAATTTTACGCTCTGCAATGTATGGCTCTTTCTTTGCCAAGAGAATCGACTTCAAATGTCAAAAGTCATCAAAATGTGTAAAAAAAAAAAATGTTGGATAAAAATTCAAAACATGAAAAATTTTAACGTGCTGGAATTTTTTTAGTATTTTTTTCGTAATCAGCGCGAAAAATATTATAAAAATTATCCATTTAATTTTGAACAGCATTTTCTACGTTGGGCAGTCACAAGTCGACATTTCAAAACTTTTGAAAATATGTTTTCATTTTGATTATGCTAGTCTAAAATTTAATGCTGATTTCAAAAATTAAATTGGAATTTCTCTATCACGTCACGATTTTCTATGATGAGAATTTGATTCCCATTTTTTGATATAACTTTCGACCCCTGGAATCGATTTCCTGAACAAATAAGGGGTCCTAGGGGGAAAAATGAATGAAATATAAATTGAAGAGCGTAAAATTTCCTTTGTGTGGATGTGGAGTCCAATCAGTTTTTCCTCCGGAGGTTCAGTTTTTGAGATATTTTCAATAAAATACCTATAAAAAAGTTTCACCAAGAACTTTCAACTAAAATATCTCGAGATCTGAAGTCTGCTCAGAAAAAACAAATTGGACTCCACCGAAAGGAAATTTTACGCTGAGTAATTCATGTTCGCTTCATTTCTTTCGTAGAACCCTTCCTTCGCTCAGAAAATTTACCCTAAGTGTCAAAAGTTACCGAAAAAGTGCAAAAAAAATTCAACTTGTCAATAAATCTTCCCCAACTCTTCACATGTCGGAGGTAAACTCCCCTTCCATCGCTACGTCCCTGAGCACGTAAAATTTCGAGGATTGGCGAACGAGGAAAAAAAAATGAGTACGGAACTATGTGAAATTAGGCACCGTAGAATTAAAGCCGAACCACTCCGACAGCAATGAACACATAATAACTTCGGGGAGAACGAAAATGGCGAGAAAATGACGAGAAGACGCGAGGGGACCCATCAAAATCACAAACAGGAACACCGAAAAGAAACGAATAACGAAGTCGTTTATGAAATTCAAACAAATCGTTACACCTTTTCTCGAAGAGTATTCCGAGAAAAAATCCCTCCCTCCTCGCACTTCAAACATTTGCGTGTACTTCGAGAGTTTATTTATAATACGACGAAATAATGCGATGATGTTTACAAGCCCAACTTCCGCAGCCTTTGCAAATGGCAAAAATTTCATTCGACTGTTCCCTCGCTTCCTCCCAATGTTTCACAGCTCGAGAGAAAAAAAGGTAGGCGAAAGGTGAAAGAAGCAGTTTGATGGACATGTTGGAAAAGTTAGACGTAGTAAGAATCACGAGCCGTGTGAGGCTTTTGAAAATTACTAATCCGGGAGCTTTTTCTATTACGCGGTGCGGTTTGTTGTATACGACGAGTGGAGGAATGAGATAAATGAAAGAACCAGAGAAGGAGAGAGAACCCGCAGAAAACTAAATTCGTTTTGCTAAAAGTCGCTTCCGTCTTATTGTCTAGTCTGACTTGGCGAATTGAAGTGATGATGGTGGTAGAAGTTTTATGTGATAAAGGCGAACGCCACGGAGGAGTGTTAAAGGGGGAGAGAAATTCTTTTCATAGGAAAACTACTCGTGTTGTTTTGACGTCGCGACGTCGTCGGTGTCAAGTATTATTTGTTGCGGTGTTGCATTCGAGTCGAGTTTGCTGTCATAGTTCGGCCCAAATTGACATTCGAATGTTAAATATTAGCCTCGTTAATGTTTGGAATCGAATGATTACCTATTACGACCATTTCCGCGTTGGTCGAATGGATATCGAGAAAGAAAAGAGGGAAGACGAGAGTTATCGTTGGGTTTGTCTGCGTAGAAAATACGATACCTTAATATGTGTTTGTACAGTAGTAACGAGAAACCATTGGCAAAGTTGGTGTTTTTTATTCCCGACTGGGTTGTAAATTTTACGACCTGGGTTGACTAAAAGAGAAAGCGAAGGGATACGCAGAAAAAAATAGGTAGTAAAAAATTACGTCTGCGTTTTCCGAAAAGTTGAAATAATAGTCGATAATGTTAGATAATACTTGGGGTTTTGTTTCACGGCCCATCAGTTTTGAAATTGTATAACTTTTTGTGGGGATTTTCGTTGAATATTGAGAGAAATGTGAGTAGAAAACGAAACTGATTGATCGAAGAGGGATATAGGTACCCATTGGATTTTCCAATGAGGTTGTAAAAAAAATCTGACGACTAAAATCCTGAATTATCTCAAAAAGTAGTGACGTAGGCAAATGACCATTTAAGAAAAGGAGAGATGAAAGTTTATAAAAATTGACGATTTGAAAGAAAAAACAACAAAAATTCAATTACTTTTAATTAGGTAGGTTTGTTATGATTAGAGACCGGATTCTTATGCAATTGCATATTTTTCTATGTGACAGTTGATTGAGCATATCGATCAGATCTTTGCGATTCATGCAATTTCGAGTTCATAGAGCCCCATTAATGTTGCATATTTTTGCATATTTGGGCCATAAATACATAAATCGACATAAATGAGGTGTTTTAAGTGCATATTTGTGCATATTTAGCGTATTTTCACTATTTTTCTGCATATTTTCACCAAAACATTTAAAATTTGGTATTTTTTCAATGTTTTCCAAACAAAACAGAGCTGTGATGAAAAAAATGCCACAAAATTTTCGAAAAAAAATCAGAATTTTAAAAAAGTTCGTTCATTTACTTGACTTTTTTTTTTAGTGGTACCCGGTTATATCCAAAAATGAAGTATGGCAGACCACTTACCGGACACCCTGTATGAAAATCAAAATTTAATCATACTTTCAGATTTTTAACAAATATTTGGAAATTTTGCTTCATTTTCCCAAAGTTTTTTTTTCAATTTCGTGTTTCAATAATAAAGATTAATGTTTGACGATTTTTTCAAAGAATAAAATGATAAAATACAGTAACAGTGTAAATCTGATTGAAAAATGCTTTCCGTAGACACCCATGTCGATTGTGCATATTTAAGCATATTTTGCTCATAAGTGCATATTTTTGCATATTTGGGCAATTATAAATGCATATTTTATGCGCATAAACAGAGATTTTAAGCGCATAATAATCCGGTCTCTAGTTATGATGAAAAAACAAATCAAAAGCGAAAATTTTACCTCTTTTTCCAACATTATAGTCGCCATGGAAGAGCGGAAACCCCTCAATTCCACCTTTGGAGACGCCTTTGCTCTTGTGAAAGTACACCAACGCACGTCACAGTATTAATAATTTCAATTAACCTTTTAGGGTGTTTTAATATTTAAATATTTTATCATTAATTTTTACGTATAGGAAAATAGATTTTTTTAATATTAAAATTAATTATAATTATTATTATAATTAAATAAATTATTAAAATAAAAAATTTGAATAATTAATTTTATTTACGTGGACATGTCTTAGGCTCAGGAGTTCAGAAACAAAACGGCATTTGAAACAAAAACAAAGGTCGATTTTGGTTTCAGCGTCAAAAAGTACATCCATATATACCGATTATGATAGGTTTTCGTCAATCGACGTTTTGGCATGGGTATGTCGTATAGGTTCAGGGGTTCAGAAACAAAACGGCCTTTGAGACGATAGTCAGGTCTCAATCTTACATCCACGCGTTATTCCTGTTAAAATTGATTTTATGATTGATTCTTATTCTGGACACTAAAACCAAGAAATTAAGCCCGCATACCCTTTTTATCAACTCCCTTTTTCCCAGGGTCAACCCCCAATATTTCAAACGTGTATATCGCCTTATCTATGGATCGTAATGAAAAAATTTTCAAACAAAAGTTGTTCCTTAGCACCTAATGTACATTTTCATTTCTCATAAAAATCCATTTTGGAGCAATCCCTGCCCCCCTCTCACATTAGGAAACAAAACATGTTTTTGAGAAAACATCAAAATCACGTTTCCTTCATTTTAAACGAATAGTTTCGGAGATACGATAAAAATTTGTCATCACAAAAAGTATTCAGAATTGAATTTCCATTCCAATGAGTTCTATCACAACAATTTTTGCCGAGTTACTTTTCCCGACAGAGTGGACCTCTCTCTCTTCCACGTTTTCACAAAAGTTGGACGCATGAACAAAATTTTCTTCCAAACTGAATTCCGATAATAAATGAAATTATGCATTAGATATCGAAGAACAAAAATAGTTCAATTTTTTCGTGGGCCCAACTTTTGAGATGGGGGGGGGGGAGATCCGCCCTGTCAGGAAAAGTTGGTGAAAATGGTCCTGATAAAGCTCACTAGAAAGGAAATTCAATTCTGAATACTTTTTGTGGTTACAAATTTTTCCGTATCTCTGAAACTTTTCGCTTAAAATGAAGAAAACGTGATTTTGAAGTTTTCTGAAAACTGTTTTATTTTCAAACGGGGGGGGGGCAGGAGTTGCTCCAAAATGGATTTTATGAGAAATGAAAATGTACATTAGGTGCTGAGGAACATTTGTTTGAAAATTTTTTCATTACGACCCATAGATAATGCAATACACGCGTTTGAAATGTTGGGGGGTGGACCCTGGGGAAAGGGAGAGGGAGAAAACGGGCTACGGGCTTAATTTCTTTGTTCTAATGTCCAGAACAAGAATCAATCATAAAATCAATTTTAACAAGCATTTTGCGCGGAAGCCTTTTTTTGTACGATTGGGACCTGACTACGAAAGTAAAGGTCGGATCGAAAACCAAAGGTCGATTTCTGTTTCAGCGTCAAAAAGTACATCCGTATACCGATTTTGGTGAGTTTTTGTCCATCGACGGCCAAAATCGTAATTTTGGCTGAAGCATACCTACGAGTGTGAATCAAAAATAGGGTAATGCTTATCCGGAAGTAATCATCAAAACCTTAATGTACGTTTTGAAAGAAGAGAAAAGATTTTAAAACATAAGAAAACAAATCGGAAAAAGTATTTAAAAGTATTGAAAAAATAAAATTCAAGTGCATAACTTTTTATTACTTAGAATTATTCTAATAAAAAGTTACAGTTTAGTCAACAAAAAAAGGGTTACGTCACAATTTCGAATAAATATCGACAGCCCTGATTCTGAATCGTACCATACCTAATGTAAAATTAAATTTCGAAGATATTTTATATAAAAAAAAATAGAGTAAGTATTTTTTGAAAAAAAAAAGAAAAAACGATAGGAGAAAATTTCAGTGCGTTGACATTTTAATGAAAAATTACGAAATTTGTCTCTTTACACGCAAATAAAAAGTATTGTCTCATCTCCAAAGTATATTTGAACATATCCATGATCTAATAATTTTACTCAATAAAAGAAAAAATAACGTGAATTTTTTTCGAAAATGAAGAGAATTTTCGGTTCTAGACTCAAAATGATTCCCATAATTGAACATCACTGTATATTTGTTCACTTCATCACCCTCTCCTCCTCCGCAATAAATTAGAACTCATTTTGTAATTTTCAATAAAAGTTCAAAATAAGGATTCCTGAATTAAAATGGGGGCAGAGAGGAGAAAGTTCAAAATCTCAACATTCAATTTTTCACTTTAAAAATTGATGCCTTTGAGAGGAGAGCAAGGGAAAGAAATGCCTACCTTATTTCTACTAACCGATCAATTTTTCGAGGGGGTTCAAAACCCATCATAAAAAGGAAGAAAATTACTGTAAATTATTTTCAATAATTTGAACGATTAAAGACCAGAAGGAGAAGGAACTTGAAAAAACGAGACCCACGCCGAGAAAATAAAAATATGAATATTTTTAAATAAAAATTGTCTTCAAGAAATACCAGAAAATCGAAAAATCATTAGGAATGCCACTGTACCCTTCACTTCACAATATCCTGTAGAAGCTCTTGGAGAAACAACTTTTTTTCAGATTTGAAGGAGACTTGGACAATTAGACATGTCAGTAAAAAGAAGAAAAATCAAAAATCTAGGCATGTCTTCAAATTTCGATCGAGATGAAATCGTTCTTTTAGTTGATCATTTCTTTGAAGATTTTCAATTTTGTAATGCTGATGCAGAAAATCGTTTACTCGCTCGCGCTTACAGCGCATTGAGATGGGTAATTAGTAGTTGAAAAATAATTGTGAAACATGATACAAATATATATATTCGTTCGTTCCTAATTTAGTAGAAATATTTAAAAATTAGTTCATATTATGTAGATGATTTTCAAAACTGGTGAATTTAGTGGACCGAGCTGAAAGGAGGTGAGGGGAAAAAAAACCTTACGCAGTCGCGTAAGGTAACCGACTTTTCGGTTTTCACATACAACGTAATGTAAATTTATTAGCATCGAAGGATGATTCAACTCGAAAAATTAAGGCCAAATTTGAAATCAACAATCCTTTTTACATAATTTATATTGCTTCTTTTCAAGTTAAGTTCAAAATTTTGAACTTCGATACCCCTTATGACATCTAGGGAAATTCAAATCGAAAAACTAAGGCCTTTGAAATCAGTTTCAAGTTATTACTCGAAATTAAAATTTTTGCCCAGTACCCAATTCCAAAATTTTGGACCTCTAAGCTGTCTAATGTACATAGGGGAACCTAGGGGGCTGAAATCGAAAAACCAAAGCCTAATTTGAAACATAACCCCAAATTACATAAAAGCTGTATGTATAATTTTAAAGTAATTGCCGAAATTGAAATTTCAGCCTTTCCCTCCTCCATCCCCTCAGGCATCCTCAAGTCCCTAGGGACATCTAGGAGATTCGAATCGGTAAAACAAAGACAAATTCGGAATCCGCGACCCACAATGTGTCAGAATGTGCCCTTTTACCGAATTTTGAATGCCAAAATGCAAAATGTGAGTTTTGAACCTCTCATTACGCCCTTTAGTGACCGTTTTTTAAGTAAAGGAGGCGTCCCGCAAAAAGTTAGTGAAGGACGTTGTAGAGAATTAAATTTACTTTCGTCAGTGTGTCATCACATTTTTTTGAGTGGGCTTCAAAAAAACTGTTAATCAATTTTCAGCTACCTGGTGGATGGCATACCTGAACCGATTGAACTGAAATTTTTACTGTATCACCTTCCAACTTTCCTCTGTCACTTCTGAAAATTTCAGCTCAATTGGTTCAGGGGTTCTTGAAAAATAAAAATTTAAAGCGTTCTGCAACTTTTACTTCATTTGATTGAAATTTCTAAGATTCCCACCTTTTTTATTTTATTCAAATTTCTCAAAGTTCAAAGTAAGATATCTCGAAAACGGCTGATTGGATTTTAAATCGGTTTGAAAATCTCAAAATTTCGATCCTTCCTCTACGATTTTTGTAATATCTGTCCCCTTATGAAAGTTCACAGCTTTCGTGTTTAATCAAAGACAAAAGTGTACCTTTTTCATTAAAATTTCACAAATTTTTTTTTATTCATTTATTCAAATTTCTCAAACTTTAAAGTTCAATATTTCGAAAACGGTTGAATGGATTTCAAATCGGTTTGAAAATCTCAAAATTTAAATCCTTCCTCTACAATTTTTACCGACTTTTTTGTAATTTGTGTTTTTTTCTGAAAGTTCGCCGCTTTCGAGTTTAATCAAAGACAAAAGTGTACATCATTCATTCAAATTTATCAAAGTTCAAAGTTATGATATGTGTTTCCTTCTGAAAGTTCACAGTTTTCGAGTTTAATCAAAGACAAAATTGTACCTTTTCCATTCAAATTTCTCAAATTTTCACCTTTTTTTATTCATTTATTCAAACTTCTCAAACTTCAAAGTTGAATATCTCGAAAACGGCCGAATGGATTTCCGAGATATCTTACTTTGAACTTTGAGAAATTTGAATGAATGATGTACACTTTTGTCTTTGATTAAACTCGAAAGCGGCATTGTTAATCCTAAAGACTAAACCTCACCTCACCTTGACATTCAGTCGGTCTAAAAAAATCGTCGTTTTGAAAATTCCAAATTACGATGAAAAAAAATTTCAAAAAATTACTCCGCCAGCGGGATTCGAACCCGGGACCTTCCGCACTGTGAGCCATCGCTCTGTCCATTCAGCTACCGGAGCAGCTTGCCGAAATGTATTTGACAACGATATACATGTCACTAAACTACGTAAAACTACCCCCCCCATGCTCGCGTACGCGTACGCATACGTATACACGCGTACGCATACGTATACACGCGTACTACGTCATTAATATTTTCCTGTCATGAATTGTTTCCCAATTTTGTCTTTGATTAAACTCGAAAACTGTGAACTTTCAGAAGAAAACACATATCACAAACTTTGAACTTTGAGAAATTTGAATGAATGATGTACACTTTTGTCTTTGATTAAACTCGAAAGCGGCGAACTTTCAGAAAAAAAAACACAAATTACAAAAATTGTAGAGGAAGGATTTAAATTTTGAGATTTTCAAACCGATTTGAAATCCATTCAACCGTTTTCGAAATATTGAACTTTAAAGTTTGAGAAATTTGAATAAATGAATAAAAAAAAATTGTGAAATTTTAATGAAAAAGGTACACTTTTGTCTTTGATTAAACACGAAAGCTGTGAACTTTCATAAGGGACAGATATTACAAAAATCGTAGAAGAAGGATCGAAATTTTTGAGCACTTTTTGTGATATGTGTTTTCTTCTGAAAGTTCGCCGCTTTCGAGTTTAATCAAAGACAAAAGTGTACATCATTCATTCAAATTTCTCAAAGTTCAAAGTAAGATATCTCGAAAACGGCTGAATGGATTTTAATCGGTTTGAAAATCTCAAAATTTCGATCCTTCCTCTACAATTTTCGTGATATGTGTTTTCTTCTGAAAGTTCACAGCTTTCGAGTTTAATCGAGGACAAAATTGTACCTTTTCCATTCAAATGTCTCATATTTTCACCTTTTTTATTCATTTATTCAAATTCTCAAACTTCAAAGTTCAATATCTCGAAAATGGTTGAATGGATTTCAAATCGGTTTTAAAATCTGAAAAGTTCAAGCTTTCCTCTACAATTTTTGTGATATGTGTCCTCTTCTGAAAGTTCGCAGCTTTCGAGTTTATTCAAGGACAAAGTGTACATTTTTCAGTCAAATTTCTCAAAGTTCAAAGTTAGATATCTCGAAAACGACTAAATGGATTTTAAATCGGTTTGAAAATCTCAAAATTTCGATTCTTCCACTACAATTTTTGTGATATGTGTTTTCTTCTGAAAGTTGGCCGCTTTCGAGTTTAATCAAAGACAAAAGTGTACATCATTCATTCAAATTTCTCAAAGTTCAAAGTAAGATATCTCAAAAAACGGCTGAATGGATTTTAAATCGGTTTGAAAATCTCAAAAATTTCGATCCTTCCTCTACAATTTTCGTGATATGTGTTTTCTTCTGAAAGTTCACAGCTTTCGAGTTTAATCGAGGACAAAATTGTACCATTTTCCATTCAAATGTCTCACATTTTCACCGTTTTTATTCATTTATTCAAATTTCTCAAACTTCAAAGGTCAATATCTCGAAAACGGTTGAATGGATTTCAAATCGGTTTGAAAATCTGAAAATTTCAAGCTTTCCTCTACAATTTTTGTGATATGTGTCCTCTTCTGAAAGTTCGCAGCTTTCGAGTTTATTCAAGGACAAAGTGTACATTTTTCAGTCAAATTTCTCAAAGTTCAAAGTTCAATATCTCGACAAACGGCTGAATGGATTTCAAATCGGTTTGAAAATCTCAAAATTTCAATCCTTCCTCTACAATTTTTGTGATATGTGGTTTCTTCTGAAAGTTCACACCACTTTCGAGATTACTCAAAGACAAAAGTGTACATAAACGTATATATATATATATATATATAGGTAGTAATATCCGTACATGTGAGCCACTTTGGGGGTTATTTCTACATACAAAGTGAGCCCCCGTACTTCTCAGCCATGGCTGAGATTGAATGGGTTAATTCTACATACAAAGTGAGCCACCTATTTTCAAAACTTCCACCAGAGTGCGCACCACTTAGAAATTGAGTCGCGAGGATGAACGTAGGGCTCATTTTTTTAAGTGGTGATGAGTAGAATAAGGAAACAGGTCGAATTTTTTTACCTGTACCAAATTTGGTTATGCACAATGTTAAATTTACCCCATCATTTTTTTGTCATTTTATCAACTTGAACAAAAATTTTTGACACCAAAAATTCTAATTTTAAGCCAGGCTTTTTTGTAATAGAAAAACTTTTCCAAAATTTGCAATGCCTTAGAAAAATTTGCAATTTTTTTTCAAAAATTTTGTTGCAGGAGTCTCATTTTTTTTGCTAAGGTGGATTTTGTGTAGCTAAGCACGAAATCTGCAATTAGAATTTTGATAGGTCAATTAGTAACAATTTTAGAAAATTTAGAAAATTTAGAAAATTTTCAAAATTTTTTGAGTATATATAGAAAGTGGCTGACAACCTACGGTCGCGTGCAAATATATATATATATATATATATATATACAGGCATATTGCAGCGTTTGCGAGACCCGTTTTGGATATCTCGCTATCCTTATTAGGCCCGTTTTTACCTTGCGAGGCCCGAAATCGGGTCTCGCAAAACGTCATGCCATATAAAGTGGTTTTTCATGATGTATGCATACTCAGGAGTCTGTAGGCAGAGTGGTTCTCGCAAGGTCGTTTGTATATCTTTATATACAAATTACCTCGCCACTCTGCACACAGCAATATTTGGAAACTTTAACCATGCGCCATTCATAAGCATAAAGAGATACAAATATGACGCTAGCGCCATTAGACTCGCCTCATTTTCTACTATTTTTTAGGTTACACACATTGGCATTTTTACCTGACCCTTTATTTATGCCCATTTTTAAAGTTTTGGGCCTCACAGTGTCTGTATGATCTCTTTTTGCTAAGTTGGGTCCCTCGCAAGGTTAGTATGATCCATTATATCTATATATATATATATATATATATACAGGCATATTGCAGCGTTGCGAGACCCGTTTTGGATATCTCGCTATCCTTATTAGGCCCCGATTTTACCTTGTGAGGCCCGAAATCGGGTCTCGCAACGTCATGCCATATAAAGTGGTTTTTCATGATGTATGCATACTCAGGAGTCTGTAGGCAGAGGGTCTCGCAAGGTCGTTTGTATATCTTTATATACAAATTACCTCGCCTCTCTGCACACAGCAAAAACTTAAAAACTTCAACCATGCGCTCCATTCTTAGAGCATAAAGAGATAGAAATATGACGCTAGCACCATTAGACTCGCCTCATTTTTTCTACTATTTTTTTGTTTACACACATTGGCATTTTTACCTGACCCTTTATTTATGCCTATTTTTAAAGTATTGGGCCTCACAGTGTCTGTATGATCTCTTTTTGCAAAGCGGGTCTCGCAAGGTTAGTATGATCCATATATATATATATATATATATATATATATAAGGAAACCTCGTTTTTTCTCACACGTCCTATCGTGTTCAGAAGGTCCTAAAACGTGAAGAAAAGTTGGTCCCGACGGTCCATTTCAACCATGATGAACAATTTAATCGACTTTTCCATAAAAAAAGAAAATGAAAAAGATATTTCAAGCCAGAAAAATCAGATTTGAAAAAATTTTACAGAAATTGATGATTTTTCTCTCTCTCAAAAAAAAATGAAAAAAGTAGTATTTCAAGTCAAAGGAATTGTTTGATAAAATAATCATCAGTTGGATTGGAAACAATTTTCTTTCAAGGTCAAAAATTGTTAAATTTCAACTCCCCATTCCCTTCATGCTGATTGATGTGATCCCTGCTTCCTGAAAATTAGAATCCTAATCCAAGATAATGAGATTAACTGGTTATCCAAAAAATTTTGTAAAACCAGGATTGAAGTTTTGAATGAAATTTTTTTACAAATTAATGAATTTTCTTTCTCTCTCAAAAAATGGAAAAAGTAGCATTTAAAGTTAAAGGAATTGTTTGATAAAATAATTATCAGTTGGATTGGAATACATTTTCTTTCAAAGTTGAAAATTGTTAAATTTTATTGTGATCCCTGATTCCTGAAAGTTAAAATACAAATCCAAGATAATGAGGTCAACTGGTTCCTTAAAATTTTCTGGTAAACCAGGATTAAAGGTTCGAACAATCGAAATTCCGAAATTGAATTCCAACTGCTGAAAACAAATTTTCAATTCGATACAAAATCTTCCACTAAGAAATAAATCTGAACTTTCAACCTGAAAAGTACTCAACAATAATTTTTAGTACCAAATTAAAATTTTTAGCCTCCAGAAAAATGATGCCAATTTTGTGGTAAATTTCAAATTGAATTCGATCAACTTCAATCATAAAATCTTTCCAAAAGAATTTCACTTTCATTTCTCAACGTTTGCAAACATGAGTGAAAATTGACCAGTCAAATTTCAAACCATCGAAAATTCTGTACCACGAAAACACCTACAAATAAAAATTAGTCCTGTGAACAGTTTTTTCTTCTTTTTTTTCGTTTCGAAGGTGGACCTAAAAATTTTTCAAAAATTTACACCACGACATATTCGAACCACACACCACCAACCTTTCAAAATCTCTCTCGCAAATATAGTTCAATGTCAATAATGTCGCCGTGGGAACCCTGGCATTATCCAAAATCCAAAATACCCCATATCAACCCTAAACGATTGTTTGCCATTGCGGGATACGTGCAGTTACACTCGACATACTCGTATATAAAGAAACCCACCGAAAGAGTTAGTTTTTACGATGCGATTAGAAGATTATAGATTATTGATCCTAAATACGGTCAATTTCGCACAACCAACTGCTCCTCCCCCTCCTCTCCTCCGACCCCTATCAGGCATATAAGCCAAAACATCGTATAGAATCTATAAAAACCAAACCGGCGTCGTATAAAATTATTATTTGAGCGCGGATTTGAACCCTGCGATGGTATCATCGGCTATCGCGCGTAGTATTGTTTTTGTTTGTACAAAATGGTATACTTGACTAAATAAATATACCGTTGCGTCCTCTTACATCTCCATCGGCCTCGTGTCGGCCTACACACGAACGCCTTCATTCGATATAATAAAATTTTGGTAAATTTAACGAGCTATTTTAGCAAATATACGTATTTTACGCGGACCCAGCGAAGGGCGGAAGGATTATATTATTTTTTGAGTAGTATTCGCTCTCTGGCGTTATTCCGCGGTTTGAGCACGTATAGAGAAATTTAACGATAAGATTCGAATATACCGACCGAGCTTTTTTCTCTCCTTTAATATTTCAGTGTAAGTAAAAGAGAGGCGTATATCAAAGGATATTTGAAATTCAAAAGAATTACGAGCCTAATTAGTATGATTTGGTAAGATGAGTAAACAAAACAACCATAAATACGACTCGAGAGCTCGATTATTAATTGATTTGTTTATTGCGGTACATTAACTAAACCCTAAGCGGGTCGATTTGAATACCAAAGTTGTATTCTTGTCTCTCTTCATTTATTTTTAATTTCAGGGCGAAGAGGAATGCACGGGGAAAAGAAGCAGATTTTAATTTTTTAGTTCAACAAAAAGGAGTGTCGATGAGGCAAGTTGAAGCCATCAAAATTTTCCGAGAAAACCAGAAAAGCTAAGAATTATTAATGTTGAGCTATTTTAAGAATTTTTACTTCGAAATTTCATTAATTTCTGGAGTAAATTTAAAATATACTTATTCTAATGTTTTATTCTTTTATTTTATGTACGACGAAGAAACTGCCAAATTCATTAAAAATTGTTTGTATTTTTTGTTTTCTCCCGCAAAATTTCAACTTATTCTAACAATAAGGATTCATTGAGGCATAGTTTATTTTCAACTTTTCAAAGATAAAGCATGCAATTTTTGAACTGAATAAATGGACAAAAAATTGCCTCCTGGCAGTTATTATTTTACAGATTTATTCAACAGTCAGAAATTACGAGCTCTTCTACTACGTTATCAATACCCCCGCAAAAAGGAACTATTCAAGTTGTGGATTTGATATTATGAAATGCAGCGGGCGTCTTCTTCTTAAAGGGGTAGATATCGCTGCATTGATAAGACTATTTTAAAAGAAAAATTCAACGTCTTCAAGGAGGAAAAAGACCATGGAGGCATGAATTTGAATTTTTTAAAATCAACAGGTGATTTCCTTACAAGAGAGGTATCCCAACTCATAGTAAAATTTTGAGCCCAACTAAAAAGAAATCGAAAGTGCATCATAACAGGACCCCGTATCCAAAATTTCAGGTGCTGAAATTCATTTCTAGATTTTTGACAAATTTTTGAAATTTCTTTATTCCCAAAACATACAGTTAGTACGATTTTATACCTGTTATCGCGTTTTCAAATAATAGCATATTTTCCAAAAACCCCTTCCTTCAGGACTCTCTTATCTCCTCTACTATTGATCGTACGAAAAAAATGTCCATACAAAAAATGTTGGAAATTGAATATAGAACAAAAAAATACTGAACTACTTTTTCCGTAAACCCCAATCCTGAGAAGTTATTCGGGAAACTCTGTATTTGAGGGGGGTGGAGTAGGGTGAGCCGAAAAACCAAAAATTTTGATTTTTGAGAAGTTACCCCCACAAAAGTTGTTGGCTGGATAGACTAGAAAAATAAAATAAAAAATTTCAAAATCGATTCATATGTTCCGATCGCGCAAGAGCCTTCAATTTTCCGGAAATTGTCAAAAATTCGACATTTTCCAAAATTTTCAATAATTTAAAAAAAAATCAAAAATCATCAAAATCAATTTTAGAGCTTATTTAGGGCCTATTTGAAGCAAAAAGCACAACTTTTTTGAAAAAATCCATGTTTTATAGTTTTTTCAAAGGAACTTCTTAGATTTCTTCACCTCTGAAAAAAAAATGAAAAAAATTATAAAACACTGTTTTTTTTTTTTTAAAAAAAGTGCTTTTTGGTACAGATAGTCACTACAGAAGTTCTAAAATTAATTTTAGTAAATTTTAAATTTTTTCGAAATTTTTGAAATTTCGTATGTTTGGCAATTTTTGAAGAATTGAAGGCTCTTGCGCGATCGGAAGATATGAATCAATTTTGAAATTTTTTATTTTATTTTTCTAGTCTATCCAGCCAACAACTTTTGTGGGGGTAACTTTTCAAAAATCAAAATTTTTGGTTTTTCGGCCCACCCTAGGGTGGAGCCTCCATAAAAAAATTAGTACGGGGTCTAAGGGGTGCGAACTTTTTAGAGGTTAGTCAGGGAACCATCCTCGACAGTTCTTGGGGATGAAATCCTTACTAGCTAAAAATGTTTTTTCCCTCCCTTAAAATTAGCGCTAATTTGCCTACACTAATATTCAGGTAGCAAACAATGATGTCATACATATTTATCGGTTCCCAAAGTTACGGTCATGAATCTTTACTCCTAAATTTAAACTTATCAAAAGTACTATATTTATGATTTTTGAAAGTTCCAAATTTCAAATCCCCCCTTTTAGGGCTTATGTTTCACTTAAAATGGATCATGTTGGGTATCATCTGATCGGAAATTGGATGCAGATTCCGAATTTGTGATTATTTTACCTTAAAACTTGATATTTTACGAATAATAAGGGAAAACTCAATTTCGGGGATATCCCCCAAACAAAAATCCATCACACCAGGGGCTCTCAAGTTTTATGTGGTAACTATTGGGACCCTACTGAACACATTTCCGCAAAAAAACCTTGGTAATCAATTTCTCTCATTTTTTTTGTAGAATGTCTGTACTAGTACATATGTTTGAAAAAAAAAAAAACATTTTTTACCGAAAATATCAATTTTACTAAAAATTAAAATTTTTCTTAGAAAGCAGCTATCATTTTCAAAACTAACGATTCCCAACAAGAATGGCAATTTTTACAACAAATTAATGTTATCGGTAAAAATTATTACTTTTGGTAAAAATTATGTCACTTTAGACTTTCGATTGATTGACTTTAGCATGGCTTGGCTTGGTTCGGGTGGCTCGGCAGGAACAAGATTTTTGGTAATTTCAACCGAAAAAAACAAATAATTCTCAATTAAAATTTTAAATTTTATCAATAATAGAATATTCGCACCAGAAATGAAAACAACTGCCAATAGAATGGGCATTTTAACCCAACGAAAAATGTCAATTTTTACAATCAAAAAAGCAGCAATTCATTTCAAAACTGCCAATTATTATCAAGAATGGAAATTTTTACCAAAAATTGCTCTCGTCGGTAAAAAATGTCATCTTTAGGTTGAAATTGAAAACGCGTACAATCGGTCCAACTAATAAGTTCATCGTGATGCGCAAACGAAGACGAGCCCATCACACCCAAACTTCTCAATTTTGGACCATTTTTACCCAAGTTACAAGAGTATTTTTCCAGCACCATTCAAGTTCATTTTTCAACTTTTGCCGGATTGGGTTGAAACTGAAAAAATGTCCAATCGGTCCAACCATAATAAAAATGACAATTTTTGGTAAAAATCCTGCCAATCTCGACTCTGATTGACTGGATTCGGTAGGGCGTGTTTCACTTCACTCACCATAATAAAATCGTTCACTTCCGCCCCGAACTATTTCGACAATGTATTTCAATAAATACACGAATATAATTTGAATGACATGCAATAAAATTCCATTGGATCAGGGCCTCAAATTTTGATTTTTTTTAAAACTGACCCTCAACTCTAAAACATATTTACGTTAAAAAAAACAATATGAGTAAACATCGCAATACATTTTCTTTACAGTTTTCCTCCTACTTTTTTTTTATATTGCTTATTCTTTCAATTTGGCGGCACGAAAGGGTGAATGGTGAACGAGTTACTCATATATTCGCACCCAGCCATAGCCCTTTCACAACGCTATTTCACTTCGCCGTATATTTTTTTCTAAACGTTGCTTGTCGAAGAAAAATACACACAATAAAAACGACGAACGCCTTTTCCACGAGACGAGGGCAACGAGCAGAGTTCACGAAAACGTCGAACCTTATACACCACATACATATAATATAGTATTATTATTATTATATAGAAAAATATGGACACGGGCCTACCGAGAGGAAGAAAATCGTCGATGAGAGAAAAATAATGGACATGAAGGGTACAGCGAGGACTGCGGAGACCGAAATTCGCGCCGGAGAACGCAGCCATAGGTGTAGGATAGGCAGCACACGACACATTTCGGAAAATCGTTTATTACAGCGGTAGTTGGTGATGGCAGGGGGCCAGAGGGGGGCACGAACGAACGTCAAAAGGCGCGCGTGCGGTCACTGCAGTATATGGCACATTCGGCCCACAACCGTATATGGGTTTTGCTGATGGCGAGAACGAGAGAGGCGAAGACGGCGTAAATTTATTGTATAAAAATGGATATAGGAAGGAGAAAAAAATCAGCCGATTGAAACGCTTCGAAGCGTAAAGCGAAAATTTACTGTCACCTTTTCGCATCGTGCTCACTTCGGCTAAGGAGTTTCTCTCTCGCACTGCCTTTCCACCGTCCTGGGCTTTCATCTTGGGAGCCTTTAATCGAGTTAACGACGCAAGGCCGAAGCTGAGCGAGGGGAACCTGCGGAAGGAGCCCGGTATGGGTAAAAGTTTTCTTAGGCTGAGACGAACCCCGCTCGTTCCATAAACGCCGGAGTAATTACGACATGTTTATATACACTAAACGATGCGACCAAAGGCCTCGAGGGGAGCGGGAGTGGGGCAGGGAATCGCGAAAAAATACACGCTACGTATAAACGAAGGAAAGAATACACCCGAAAAATTTTTTTCCACATGATGAAGGTTTTTAAGTTGATATTTTTCGTCATTTGTCTTCATATCTGTCAAGTAACTACATTTTGTGACCTTTTGCCGGCACGCCGCCCGCCGCTAGCTGGCTCGGCTGTTGTATGTATATTATAAATATGAAGAGGGAAGCCATATTTGAGGCGAGGGGGCAGGCTACGCGTATAGAAATGAAGAATTGCGCCCAGATAGGGTTTTTTTCACTCTCGCAACGTTCGTCGTCGTTTTGCTGCTGGAAAATTGTAGTCTGTTATTTTTATGTAAACTTACAAAGTTTCGCGTTTAACTGGTCATTCATCATCGGAAATGACATTCGCAAGTACTCTTTTCCTCTCCAAGACCCGGTGCCCCAAGATGCTATACGCGGTTCGTCGTTCGATGTACTTTTCTTCGGTCTTACTCGAGTGTATCTGCGTGGCTGGTTTTTTTCAGCGGGGGAGGTGGCTGTTCACTGCGATGTCGTGACGTGCTACTTTTGAAGGATTTTTCTTCGTTATTTTTGGTAAGATACGAGTGTACTAGTACAGACAGATACATAAATATACTGTGGCCAGAGCATAAATGAATTTCACGCTTCGACTGAGCTTAAGGGGTTTTTTATTCGGATTTTTTAACGTATGTTGGAAATTGAGACGAATAACGCAGCGAAGAGAAATCTTTCAAGACACTGGTCATGATGGTGAGCTGAACGATGAAGAAGTTTGGAAATCCATCGGACTGGCCAAAAATTTGATCGTGGAGGGTTGTAAAATACTGGAGAAATATTTGAATCATGTCTCAAGTACATACGAAAATTATCGTCAAATAGCAAAAAAATGATGAAAATTGAATGGAAAATTTTTTAAAATGAAATTGACTTCCATTGGCGAATTTTTGAAGTTTCAAAATTACCTCACCGCACCGCCCTGCAAAATATGATCTAATAAACGAAAAAATCCGAAATTTGGTATATACCCTATTTTCGACCTGCCGAATCGATTGGAAACGGTTTTCAGACGTTTAGGAGCCACCATGAAATTTTGGAATTTTTAGCACTGGAGAAACGCCCATAAAAATGGTCCACGTGGACTTCAGCACCTATAACCGCGGATAACCAATATTGGCGACCTATTCAATCGATTAAAGCAGAATTTTCCGAAATTCGCTACGAGTTAAAATTCATATTTTTAGGCAGAAAATTAAATTTTTCCCATGAAAATTGTCAATTAAAAAATTTAAATTTAAACTCCAAAGTTGCTTTCAGATAATTCTGCATTGATCGATCAAATAAGTCACCAATATTGGTTATCCGCGATTATAAGTTCTGAAGTTCAAATTGACCCTTTTTATAAGGGGGTTCTCCAGCGCTAGAAAATTAAAAACTTTTCTGGTGACTCTGAAACGTCTCGAAAACGTCTCCAATCGATTTGGGAGGTCGAAAATAGGGTATATACCAAATTTTAGCTTTTTTCGTAAATTACATCAATTTTTGTATTTTGCATGACGATGAGGTACGGTACCATAATTTTTAAATAGGTAATTAAAAAAATTCGCCAAAATTCTAGAAATGAACTTCAGCACCTTATATTTTGGATATGGGGTACTTTTATGATGTACTTTCGATTTATTTTTATTTCAGCCCAAAATTTTACTTAAGTTGGAATACCTCCCTTGTAAGACTGTTATTGGAAAAAATTTTCACAACAGAATTTTCCGAACACAGACAGATTTTAAGACACCATAAGGCTCATTGAGGACAACACGCCCGCCATGATTCGAATCACGAAATTTATGATTCGTGACTGAAATGATTCGAATCAAAACTTTGTGAAATGATTCGTGATACAAAATTTTGGTCCGTGATCCGTAATTCGTGATTCGTAAGCGTGACTTGTGAAAATGATTTAGGTTTTTCGAATCATTCCAGTTTTTCTTTTTTTATGTGCATCGCTGTACAATTATGACATGTGCATTTCTTTATCATTTTTTATACTGATTTACGGATAACAACTTTGAACATGTCGTTACATTGAGAAGCAATTATCAAAAATTGACAAAATTGTAGGCTTGTAGATGAATGATGATTTATGATTTTGTATTAGAAAGAATGTTCATTTGATTTGATAAAATATGAAATGGAGTTGAATTAATTGTTTATTTTTAGAAAAACTGTGTCACAGGGAGACTTGGCCCGTCTGTTCCCCGCCACCGCGGTAATGTGTACATATCAGGGTTGGGCAAAATCCGGGACAAAAGAATTTCAAATCCAAAATCCAAAATCCTTCGCAAAAATGGACTTTAAATCCAAAATCCAAAGTCCTTTCCGGAAGCGGATTTAAAATCCAAAATCCAAAATCCTTTCCGAAAGTGGATTTAAAATCCAAAATCCAAAATCCAAAATCTACGTAAAGGGTACTTAATGAAGAAAAATAAATAAAAATGATTCTCAACTTCATTTTCCTCATTTAATTTTTCTAAATTCACAATCACATCCCTTTTATTCATCTTTAAAATAGACACAAAATTCGCGGATCTTTCACTTTTTTTTCAAATAAGTAAATTGAATTATTGAAAGTAATTTCACAAAAAAAATAAATTGAACTAATCACGTTTTTAAAAATACAACAAATATAATGCCGATACCGGATTCTAGGAAAAAAAGAGAAAGTGGGCTAAGTGGATGTATGGTGGTGATCTGGAAGCCTTTGGAATGTAGGATCAGTAAGGATATTAGGTAAATATACCTACATCTCACTCGTACAACTTCCAAACAAAATGTGGTGGTGCCTAAACCTGAAACCTGAATACCTACTGATCATCCGATCACAATACACAAAAATTAATGGATTTTAAAATAAAGGATTTTGAAAAAAAAAAGGATTTCAAATCCAAAATCCAAAATCCTTTATGAGAGTGGATTTTAAATCCAAAATCCAAAATCCTTTATGAGAGTGGATTTTAAATCCAAAATCCAAAATCCTTTATGAGAGTGGATTTTAAATCCAAAATCCAAAATCCTTTATGAGAGTGGATTTTAAATCCAAAATCCAAAATCCTTTATGAGAGTGGATTTTAAATCCAAAATCCAAAATCCTTTATGAGAGTGGATTTTAAATCCAAAATCCAAAATCCTTTATGAGAGTGGATTTTAAATCCAAAATCCAAAATATTTTATGAGAGTGGATTTTAAATCCAAAATCCAAAATCCTTTATGAGAGTGGATTTTAAGTCCAAAATCCAAATCCGGATTTTGAGATTTTATGGATTTTAAATCCAAAAGGATTTAAATCCTGCCCATCCCTGGTACATATTATCTGATTAAATTTCGCAGCACATATCCAGGTTATGTATATGTATTGGAAATAATGTTTTAATGTTATTTAAAAATACAAATTATTTCGTGTTCCCTTTTAATTGAAGTATTTAAAACCAATTAAAACAGTCAAAACTAAAACATTCACGCTGGTTGTCAACTGGTTTCACAACGTTTCAAACGATCCAGAATTTTGGACAAAGCATGCAAATTTCTGTGAGATTTCAATAACAACTTCAAAGTTTTCTGAAACTAGTCCTCGCCCTATTTACACCTATGCCTTTTATATTTCTTCACCTAATTCTCATTGAATGAATGAATCTGAGGCAAAAAAACCAATTACGCAGCCTTAGTCCTCACTAAATTACTTCTCGCGAAGTAAAACCAAATCCCAACAGAGAGAAAATCGAAATAATTCCAAAAAATGAAAACATTTTCGCATTTTCCCGACAAAAATATAATTCACACATTGCACGTAGCCTACTCAGCCCCGGTAACATCGGCTCGAGGAGCGTCATTTTGCAAAAATGATACCATACAAAGCTCAAGAGCTACGTTCGAGTACGATTCCGGAACGAGGACTGGTAATATGGAGGAAAAGGAAAAATACATGTGGCATGACCATACGTTTTCATTATTTTTCTGCCATTTCGCCGCATCCTTATCCGCGCTATGTTAAACGACGTGTATAATAAAAGATACGGTCGCCTGATGGCAGAGGCGTATAGGTATGTAGATTGCACGTCGTTGAATCACTGCACTTATACCTCTCACTTTATATCGTTACATTATATGGGTTAATATAATCGTCGGTCTTTTTTCTTTCTACCTCTTTGGCATTATCATCTACAAAACCTTACACACGAAGGGGTAGATTATACTATGGTGTGTAAATAAATCGCTAAATTAATAATATCGTCGTAAAAAAATGTATAATTTCACTTTGCATCGTTTCAGCGAGTAAATATATCGGTATCTATTGCTCGATTGAGAAATCGGGCTGAAATTTTTAACCATATATTTCTGGCGACCTGAAGATATTATTAATTTATGATGCAAAAGTGACCACTGGAAGCAGAAAAAAAAACAAAATGACAGTAGTAGTATAGGTACCACTATAGAGCACCCCGAGCCTTTTGAAAATTCCCACGGTGACGAGTGGAGAATTCTCTTGGCTCGGGCTAAGGAACCATTTGCCCCCACTCCGCCTTCATACCCCCTCTCTCCCCCTCTCCAAGCCACGCCTACTTAACCTAACGAGGGCGATTTTAAAAACGTTGGCCTGTTCCGGAAAAGCATTGGCCTACCCGAACATTTTGAAAAATGGTCCAAAATTCAATTTTGATAATTGCACCTGCTGCATAATGGTAAGGTTAAGCTATCTATTTTTAAAATTTCAATTCTATAACACTAATTTGATTTCATTTTTTTTTACAGATTATCGTTTTCCTGTTTCGTTTGTTTTATTCTATTTTATTTTTTAAAATTTTAATTTCATTTTTTTCACTTTGTTTCATTTTTCAATTTTTTTTTAATTTTAATTTCATTTTTTCTCATTTTGTTTCATTTTTTCATTTTTTTCAAATTTTAATTTCATTTTTTTCATTTTGTTTCATTTTTTCATTTTTTACAAATTTTTATTTCATTTTTTTCATTTTGTTTCATTTTTTATTTTTTTAAAATTAAAATTTTATTTTTTTTCATTTTTGTTTTTTTTTCATTTTTTTATTTTTCATTCCATTATATTTTTAAAATTGAATAAATTAAAATTCAATTTTTTACACTTTTAGTTTTTCTTCCTTTTTAAAAAAAATGGTTTAAATGCATCCAATCTGGATGAATTTGTACGCCGTGCAGTCGACTTCAAGTGGACAAAAAACGATTCAAACATTTATACGCCTCCTATTTACTCGTCCAGGGGCACCGTCATCCAAAAAATCAAATTATTGGAAGGTGTGTGGAAAGATTCGCGTCGAATAACCGGATTTGAGTACGAAGACATCGAGGCGGCCACAGTGATAATACCGAAGTACTACCAGACCGTATGGGATGTAACAACCACTTCGAAACCCGTAGTATTATATAATCAGGTGTTTGTATTTATTCAGTATTCATCCAGAGCTGGTAGAGGTAAGACGTGTGTTGCTCTCAGTAGCAGCACCCACATGTCACCTCTCAATTAAAAAAAGAGTGGGGGAAGTGGTGGGTAATATGACCAGCTCATTACCCCTTCACTTTCAAAAAAATAAATGTAAAGTAACGCCATCTCTGATAACTATCTTACTTACTAGATAACATCATTTTGTTGTATGTATTTTGAGTATTGCATTTTATTCGTTTTTACGTTCCTATAACAGATAGATGTAGAAGTGTATTTGTTTAGCTAGTGCGACGTTTTATCATAATTCTGTAATTTTGTTCCTTTTAGGTAAGATCGTAATTCGCATATTAATTATCAAATGTGTTCTTTGTAAATATTGAAATAGAATGTTCCTTTTAGAATGCAATTCAGATTTGATCGTCACCAGTAGCGTACATAAATAACACCAACAATCTACCTCTGAACTCAGTATCACTTCTGAGCTCCTGCAAGACAGTCCTGTCTTGCTCCAAACCAACTGGGAAAGTGGTGGGGGAATATAATCACCTCTTTACCCCCTCCACTTTCAAAAAAATCTATAAATACACCAATCACACCAACCAACAGCTCAGTATCTCTTCTGAAGTCATACAAGACAGACGTGTCTTACCAAAACCTTAGTACTTGTACCACTATGTAAAACTCAACCCTTTTTACCCAACACCCCTTCACCTCCCTCAACCCTCCCACCACCTCTACCATCACCAACTCACCTCACCTCACTACTCCCTCCACTCCAACCCTACCAAACTTGAGGGTAAATTGGCTCTCAAGTTGGAATGGGTTAGGTTAGGTTAGAGCGGTGGGGAGTCGTTAGGTTAAGTGGGCGAGGCTTGGAGAGGGGGGAGGAGGGGTATGGAGGCGGAGTGGGGGTAAAGGGTTCCTTAGTCCGAGCTAAGAGAATTCTCCACGCGTCACCGTGGAAATTTTCAAAAGGCTCGGGGGTGCTCTATAGTGGTACCTATATTCGTGATCTGCAACTTTTCGACCCCCTCGTAGCAGAAAGAGCTTTGATCCGAGAAGGGTGGCAATGGTTCACGGAGATGTAGAAACTCAAATCGCACCTTTTCAGTGCTGTTTCATGAATCTCGCACAATTTTTACTTGTCTAGAATCACAAAAACCATGATTTTTTTTTCAAAAGTAGGTACCCTTTGGGACCCCTAGCGTCCCTCCACTTCCATCTGGAGGGCTCAAATTTTTTGGGTAGTCTCCGATAGTGACTCACTAAACCCTACCAAGTTTGGTCAAAATCCGAGGCATATTTTTTTTCGCACTCCAATAGGGATACCTGAATTTAAAAAAATCATTTTTTAAAAAATCAATGTTTTACAGATTTTCGCAGTTTTCACCAAAATTTTTCAAATTGAATAAAATTGAAATAAAGTTGGAAAACGAATTTTTTTCGAGAAAAAAATGTTTTTCTTTCCAAGTCTTCATTATAGTCAGGTCTCAATCGTACAAAAAAAGGCTTCCGCGGGAAATTTTTGTTAAAATTGATTTTATGCTTGATTCTTGTTCCGGACACTAAAACAAAGAAATTAAGCCCATGCACTTTTTTCCCCTCCTCCTTTCCCCAGGGTCATTTCAAACGTGTGTATCGCCTTATCTATGGGTTATAATGAAAAAATTTTCAAACAAAAGTTGTTCCTCAGCACCTAATGTACTTTTTCATTTCTCATCAAAATCCATTTTGGAGCAACTCCTGCCCCCCAAATTTGAAAATAAAACAGTTTTCATCAAACTTCAAAGTCACGTTTTCTTCATTTTAAAGGAAAAGTTCCGGAGATACGACAAACTTTGTAACCACAAAAAGTATTCAGAATTGAATTTCCTTTCCAATGAGCTTTATCGCGACCATTTTTGTCAACTTTTTTCGACAGGGTGGATCTCTTCCCCTCCCCCTTATCCCAAATGTTGGACCCACGAAAAAAAATTGAACAATTTTTGTTTTTCGACATCTGAAGCATAATTTTATTTATTGTCGGAATTCATTTTGGAGCAAATTTTGTTTGTGGGTCCAAATTTTGTGAAAACGAGGAAGGGGGAGAGGTCCACTCTGTCGGGAAAAGTTAACGAAAATGGTCGCGATAGAGCTCATTGGAAAGGAAATTCAATTCTGAATACTTTTTGTGATTACAAACTTTGTTATATCTCTGAAAATTTTAGTTTAAAATAAGGAAAACGTGATTTTAGGTTTTTCTCAAAAACATGTTTTGTTTCTAAATTTGAGGGGCAGGAGTTGCCCAAAAATGGATTTTTATGAGAAATTAAAACGTACATTAGGTGCCGAGGAACAACTTTTGCTCGAAATATTTTTTATTACAACCCATAGATAAGGCGATACACACATTTAAAATGTTGGGGGGTGGACCCTGGAGAAAGGGGGAGGGGAAAAAAGGGGCATACGGACTTAATTTCTTTGTTTTAATGTCCAGGACAAGAATCAATCATAAAATCAATTTTAACAGGAATAGCGCGCGGATGTACGATTGAGACCTGACTATTACTGAATTAGTTCTGAATTATCAACATAATTTTTGAGATTTTCGACAATTTTTTTTCAAAATTTTCAATTGCTTTGAATTTTGGGCCATTTATAAAAAATTAAGAGACTTATGCTCGATCGAAAGATATCAATCGATTTGGTTGAATTTTCTTCCATTTTATTGACCTCCCCAAATGGCAACTTAGGAACTTCCAACTTTTTCAGTTCACTGTAGTGCAAGGGTCAAAGTCCTTAGTTCGAGTATACCAGAGGAGTAAGTCAATTTCCCCACAAAATAGTAAGAAAAATTATATTTTACGATACACCCACTCGAATCCACAGAGCAGGTCTCCATTTCGTACAATATTAATAATTCTTACTACCTCTATCTATATACTCGATATACTCAACCTTACAAACATATACGTCATACACAGGCAAAGTACTCGAATCGAACAACACACCATATCCTTAATAAATTACAACCGGTAACACCTTAAATTTACTGTATACATAAGTGTCTGTACGGTATCTGTGTGTTTTATCGTCATATACGTACAACTCCGTTTATAATACACCTTATTTATATCCAGCCAAACGTAAATATTCCCGCATACACACAGATATACCCACGTAATAAACTATAGGCACTTGTGAGTACACATAAGTGCACACAAACGAAGAGAAAATTAATTTCTTCTAACGTTCGGTAAAGGTATACCTTCTCTTATTCATCGATTAAGTAAATAGGTAGAAGGTTATACAATTTCTCGTGTATCGGATTCCATATAATATCTCAAGCATAGAACCCTATCTCGGAAAATTTTTCAATTTATGACCCAAAAACCTCGACCACGTCGATAACAACGATCTAAATTTCATTACCTTCTTCGCAACTTTATTCAAACTCGAAATATATTGGAAAAAATAACAGATACGTGTCTACATTACATTCGAACTTGAAGGAACCACGTTGAAAAAAAACCTAGACGAATTTTTAAAACTCGAAAATGTCGAATGCAACCTTCGGACTGTCTTACCATGACGAACACATCGTTTAAAAAATTCTAAAAAAAATTTCAACCTCTCGAAATACTAAAAATTTCATAAAAACGGCTGCGTGCTGTAAAAAATTTATGTTCGGAATCAATTGAAGGAAACTGCTCCCCCTTTCTGGCTGCAGCCCTCTGAAAAGTTTATAGTATTCGAAAAACTTTCGTAAAAATTTCGAGTACCCTTTGATGGGAGAAAAATTTCCAACTCTTTTTTTCATAATGGAAAAAATTTTCGATAAAAGAGCAACGCAGTGTAATGAAATAAAGCCAGAAAGTGGAGCAATAATAAAAAAGTTTCTATCGCAATAAAAATTTGCGCCGATTTGTGCTTTTTATATAAACATTAATGAACTCGAAACAGCACCGCAGTGGGACATAATTATCGATCGTGTATGCGGAGAAAAGCGACGTGCAAAAAAACACGAGTAAAAAACCATCACGACAG
This sequence comes from Pseudococcus viburni, assembly GCA_033439095.1. Taxonomy (NCBI): domain Eukaryota; kingdom Metazoa; phylum Arthropoda; class Insecta; order Hemiptera; family Pseudococcidae; genus Pseudococcus; species Pseudococcus viburni. The sequence continues at coordinate 461,137 of JAVBJF010000132.1, forward strand.
ATTAATTGAAACGACGACGAGTTTTGTTGTTTTTCCTCGCCTTTTTTTTCTCTCCTGCGGACTGAGAATTGAGTGGAAAATTGCAACCGTGGTGAGGCGACTGGATGATTAAACGATCGCGATGCGGTGTGCGCAGCGAATGGTGCAATACGTAGAATTATTTATGAGGTAGATGGGTCATTTTTTAATGTGGATATTGGGCTAGTAGTCAATTTGAGAAGGCTCGAGGAAAAAATTAAATAATTAACAGAATTTCTGTAACATTCCGACAAAAAGTGGTCAGAATGATTTGAGATTACTGATTGAGTGATTGTAAATGAATTGGAATCATTTACCAATTTTTATCAGTCATTTTGTAAATGTAAACTAAAATTCGATTCAATATTTTGAGGCCCTCTTTACCTCTGAGGCACTATTTTCAAAAAATAAATTTTACCGTGGGAGCGTCATAGTCAAAATTGACCAAAACGAGCGCCACCCTTGCTATTTTGACGAGCGTCTAGTTTCATTTTAGAGTTGTCGGAAATGGTGCTGCACGATTTTTCGTGGTTTTTTTTTCAACTTCTTAACCTTTTTTCCAAGTCCAAATTTTTTCATATTTTTCACATCTCAAGTATTTTTTCAGACGCAATTGTCTCAACTCAGATTTTTTTAGGTGTAATTATCCCAACTCAGATGTTTTTCTTTCAATTTTTTCAATTAAAATTTTCTTCCAATTTTCTCAACTCAAATTATTTCAGATGTAATTTTCTCAACTCAAATTTTGCAGCAGCACAATTTCTTTTCCGAGTTCTAATCACGTAATGACACAAGTTATGAGAAGAAAATAAATTAGTTGAAAAAATTGGAAGAAAAAAGTTTAGAGTTGAGAAAATTGAACGAAAAAAAAATGAATTGAGAAAATTACGGCCGAAAACATTCGAGTCGAGATGTTGAGAAAATTGAAAGAAAAAAAATTGAGTTGAGAAAAATAAAATTGGAAAAAACTTTTGAGTTGAGAAACTTGGAAGAAAAGAGATTGAGGTGATTTGAGGAAATTGAAAGAAAAAAATTCGAGTTGAAAAAATTACGTCAAAAAAAATTTGAGTAGAGAAAATTGGAAGAAAAAAAATTGAATTGAAAAAATGTGAAGAAAATAATTCAAGTTGAAAAAATTGAAAGAAAAAAAATTGAGTTGAGAAAAATATGAAAAAAAATTGGACTTGGGAAATAAACGTTCGGAAAATTTTAAACTGTTTTTAAAAAATGAAAATATTCTGGACTAAGGACTCAGAGTCAGATGTCAAACACTTGGGAAAAAATCGTACCGCACCATTTCCGACAACTCTTCAATGAAACTAGACGCTCCTTATAAATTCACACAATCTCCTAAAATTTTTTAGTTTTTACCAATAAATAAAAAAATCAATGAGGCGATAAAATATAAATCATTTTATGGAAACATATAAACGTGTTGAGCCAGAGCGAAGCGATGGCGAAAATTTTTGCGAAAAAAAGATCTTCAAAAGATAAAAATTCACCACTTTTCCCTCATTTGGGTTTTCCAAAACATGACCAATAATTTCGAATTCTGTTCCATTCCCTCCCATTTTATTCAACATCGTGGTCAAGGGCATCACATGGCATTTCTTTCTCATCACAGCTTATTAAAAACTGCGTTTCCAAAAAACTGAAGATTTTAAATAAATTCTATAGAAAAAAAAGTGTAAATTGCCTCAGCGCAGCGTAGCAAGGATTTTTTTTGAATAATTCATAATTTTAATGAACGAAGACATGCATTTTGAGTATTAATTTTATGATACATAACGGTCAACAAAAAATGATGAATAAAAGAATCAAATAAAAGATGTAATAATTTGTTCCGAGTGGAGAGAGGGCGATTTTTTTTGAAAAATTTATAATAAAAATAAATAAGCAAAGAAACACTTTTTCAAATGATTACCTTTTTTTGGGCGGGGGGGGGGTTGAAAAATTCCACAGAAAATTCCAAAATTCCCTGACTTTTCCAGACCACCAAAATTCCCTGACTTTTCCCGGTTTTCCAGAGAATGGACACCTTGAAAATTACCTCATCGCCCAGCAAACCATGAAAATCTGATCTAATCGACGAAAAAAGTTAAAATTTGGAATATACCTCATTTTTGACCTCCCGAATCGATTCAGAAAAAATTTTGAGACGTTTCAGAGCCTTCAGAAAATTTTAAAATTTTCCAGCGCTGGAGGAAAGCTCATAAAAATGGTTTCGCAGATAATCAATAATGGTAATCTAATTACTCGAATAAAGCAAAATTTTTCTGAATTCGCAACTTCGAGTTCAAATGTGCTTTTCTGTGGCCCCAGGATTTTCTCCAACGTTGAAAAATTTCAAAATTTTCTGGAGGCTGCGAAACGTCTTGAAACTGCTTCCAATCGATTCAGCAGGTCGAAAATAGGGAATATACCAAATTTCAGGGGGTTCTTTTCGTCGATTTGATCAAATTTTCGTGTTTTGCAGAGCGATGAGGTAATTTTGAAATTTCAAAAATTTACCAACATTCGATAAATGAACTTCATTCAGCACCTGGAATTTTGGATATAAGTTTTTTTTGTGATGTATTTTCGATTTATTTTTGTTTGGGCTCAAAATTTTACTTTGAGTTGAGATACCTCCCTTGTTGGAACCAAAAACGGAAACTGAAACAGAAACGTTTTCGGATTTTCATCCTTGAAATTCGGCCCAACTCGCGGAAATCCATTCCAGTAAATTTGCTAGCAAATCTACTTCGGATGAAGAAAAAGTCCTGACTTAAAGGTTGAAAGCATTTCACATGTTCCTTCTTTTTAAAATCATTAAAAGTTTACAGCTGGCTCGATTCGGGAGCCCTTACTCGTCTGCAAAATCCACGGACCCATCGGTATGTTTATTTTATGACAACGATGCTGGAAAAGTACACACAGGTGAATGAGCTACGGCAAAGACCGAGTGAAAAAAAAGGGCCCAGCTCGGGCTCGTACACATATAATAAATGTAATGTGTTACGCGGGCTCGATTGACGGAAATTTTCGCAACCTGAAAAAGGCGACAAGGCCGGGTACGCTGGAAAGAATTACCACCGCGTATACGCGTCGAAACCGAGTGAGAAAAGCTCGGTATGGTCGACCCAACACCCACACGTACAGTACGTACGGATCCCCCTTATAATAATATGATGTACACGTAAAAGTTTAACATGTTGAAATTTTAATCGAAAGTCGTAAAACGTGAGCGAGTTTTATCGTTAGCGGCGTATAAGCCAACAAGAGCCCAGGGAGGGGGAAAAATTGGTAAAACGATACGATGTTGGGACGCTGATGGTAAAATGCGTAGAAAACTAGTATCGTATAGGAAAAAAGCCGACCAAATGAATTATTATAGTATTTTTTGCTAAGTGTGTTAACGATCGTCGTATACCACGAAAAAAAAAGAGAAAATAAAAACAACGACGACGACCAGCAAACAAATTCGCCTTGGACGCGTGCTCCTGCAGCTCGTGTTCGTCCAAGTGCGTGAAAATTGATGAAATACGAGCATTTCATTAATGTACCACTTTGGAAAAACTAGTGTCGGAAGGAAATTGCAGTTATGAAGTTATATTTATAAATTTTCTAGTATGTGCGTGGCTGCGGGAGGGAGATAAAACTCCCAACGACCGGAGCAATGTGTTTTTCGAGTTGTTTTTTCGTTCGGCCTTTGCTATTCGGTTCGGCGGAAATTCGAACGTCGAATTAGCAAGCTTTTACGTCGGTCTAAGAGGATAAACGAAGCAAGATGCTCGTACCATTTCCTCTTTTTTATTGGGCGATGCGAAAATACATAAAACTAAAGAAATACGACCGAGTGAATTAGATATTTTGGAAATGATCGTAGCAGGAATCTTGGGCTGATGGGAATACGAAGAAAATGCATTTTTACCTTTTCACAATTGAAAATTGGATCGAGCACGAGTGGTACGTTGTCGCAGCATCGTCGACTCTGCGATTCATTGTTCTTTTATGACAACAGGAAAATCCGGCTAAAAACTAATAATTACGATGAAAAATACGCAACGAGGGGTAAAAAATTCCTTGTAAACGAAAACACAACCTGGAGTAGAATAAACGTAAATTTAAATACGAAGCGGATTTTTTAAAAAAATGGCCGGGGTGAGGAGGAATAATGGAACACCGGCGAATTCTTGTAAAAGGGTAGAAATCGGCGGAGGCGGAAGTACTGCTGGTGCTGGATCGAGATGACCGAATACGACGACAGGTGCGGAACACCGATGATGGCGATGAAAATGGAGAAGGGAACGAGGCAGAGTTGAATAAAAGAATCTACACGAGAAATTGTTTAATATTAATTTCGTTGCTTTTTAAAATGGTATTTCCCTTCGGAGATCCATATTTTTGTAGGGGTTTCAAGCTGCTGCGAAGATGGGTGAGGGTGTCGGAAAATAGACATTTTGAATGTCAGGAAATGTAATTGGTTCAAAATCCTTTATATTACATATCTAGAAACCGAAAAATTCAAAAAAAAAACACGTAAAAAACTCGAAAAAACCTCAAACTTGAGAATATTGAGGCTCCTCCTACTCCCTCCCCCTTGAAGACGTGGGAAGCTTGGATGCGAGTCATAAATCCGATTTGTTTTCTACTACCCGAATATCCTATTGAAAATTAATTTCTGACCATTTTGTGAGGTGTAAGAGCGAAAAATTGTGTTTGGGGGGGATCTTTCGTAAATATTGGTAAATAGAAGGGGGTTTAATTCGAAAAGGGCTCTTCTAATTATCGGATTTCAAAAGTAAAGACATAATCGTGTTCAGAGACGTGGAAATTTACGAAATCGATCCCAAGAACTGAAAACGACAATAATTAGGTACGGCGCAAGCTGTCCTAATGTCGTTCTTCCCAGTGACCGAAGTACTCACTCCTGGAACCACCCCTACGGAAGTGGAGGTGGTAAAGGATGAGTGATACGTAGGTACTAGCTAGGTAGATTAGTGTTACGTATTTCATACGAGGGTCATATACAAAGAAAGGTTCTCTACCTCACAGATTCCGTAAAAATGGACTCTCGCGAATGAACGTGGTCTCATTCGATACGTTAGACTGTCTACTACAAAACTAGACTAAAACGACAGCTGTATCTTGTTTCCATTGAAAGATATCCGCGTTTAAGATGAGTAACTTTTTTAAAATGCCGTCCAGTTGAGAGGTTGCGAAAAAATTTGAATAACTTCATTCCAAAAAATAATACAGCTGCCGTACTAGTCTAGTTTTGTTGCAGACAGTCTAACGCATCAAATGAGATCTGGCCCAGCCTGAAGCGTTCATTTTTCCGCAATCTACGATGTAGAGAAACTTACTGTGCTGATAAATTGTTCCGCGAACCTCCAAACTGGACACATATCTGAAAACATTACTCTTTTTAACGCGAATAACTTCCCTCCAAAGCAAGATACAGCTATCGTACTGGTCTTGTTTTGTAACAGACAGTCCAACTCATTGAATGAGACCTCTCCCGGCCAGAAGTGTTCATTTTTACCCAATCTACGAAGAAGAGAAAATCGCCTTTTTCCGCGAATCTCCCCATTGGACGACATTTTTAAAAAGTTACTCATCTTAAACGCGGATATCTTTCATTGGAAACAAGATACAGCTGTCGTTTTAGTCTAGTTTTGTAGTAGACAGTCTAACGTATCGAATGAGACCACGTTCATTCGCGAGAGTCCATTTTTATAGAATCTGTGAGGTAGAGAACCTTTTTTTGTATATGACCCTCGTATATTCAATGTACTTGATTGAGACAAGATCTCAGTGCTGTAATGTCATATGTTCTGTCGGCTGAATATATGACTGTCTACATATACTGGTGTTCTTATTTATCATGTAAGTACTTTGTCTATGTCCATTCTCTTGAATGTTAACATGATAGCAGAGCGTTTGAGTTCGATTTTCCGGCTGGCTAACGCTGCCGGTGAATTAAATTCAACCTCTGAAATTTTTTATTTTTTTTCTAAAACTTAAAAAAAAAAAAAATTCTAAACATTAGTACAAGTGGCTAGTCTAACTCTAAGTTTTTTTATAATCATAAAATTGAAGTACTAAATTTCATAAGCTCGAAGTGTTATAAAATTTGAATATTTAAAAATCGAAGTATGAAATATTGAAAATCGAAATTTTAAATTTCGAAAAATCAAAGTACTGTATAAGTAAATAAATCGAAGTATTGAATTGAAATAATTCAAATGAATATGAATACAAAATGTATTACCGAAGTTTATTAATCTGAAATGATCGAAGTATTTAATAAGTTGAATGTATATTCATAACTTGAAATACATTACCGAAGTTTATAATAAAATAAGATGATCGAAGTATTTAATAAGTTGGGATTGTTTCCTACAAACCGAATGAGTAATAATTTAATTAAATAAAAAATTGAAGTGTTCAATTCTGTGAATTGAAAATTGGAAATAAGATTTAATCGTAAATATTGTATCGAAGCACTGAAATATGAATAATTATAACAAATCGAAGTGAAATAATAACCGAATGTATTTATAAAATATCAAATGATTAATTTAATAATTAATAAAAACGTAATTATCGAAGTATTTTTGGCGATGTTTTTAACCAATCATGACACGCTCCAACGTTGAGTGTTAGTCATCGCACCGAAGCAACCTTATCTCTGATTGTTTACGTTGGAATGCAAGCAACTTGTTGCAAACATTTCCGACTAACGATTGTAAAACTTTGTCAAATTGTGAACGTGTCTGCGAATTTTGTTTAATTAATGTAATTGCTTTACTTTTTTTTAGTGAAAGCTTTGTGTAATTGATTATACACGTTAAACTTTTAATAATTTAATAACCGAAGTGAATTTGAACTATTCTGAAGTGTTTGAAAACCGAAGACATCGAAGTGAAATATCGAAGGTATGAATAATTTTGAAAAGCCACCTCTGTACTAGTTTAGAACATTCAATCAATAGAAATCATCAAAGTTATAACGATAGAATTAATTAGAATAATTTTAAAAAAGTGCTAGATTAAGCATCAATTAAATCGGTGCGAAATTTTTTCTACCTAAGTGTGGTAAAGTAAGCTGGTTATTTCGATCATTTCGATGCAGATTTTATGATGCAAATTTTAGATTTGTTGATCAAAGAAATTGAAATTATAAACCTCGGAGAACCGAAGAAATTTGTTGGAGTTGAAATAATTCGAAGTAGAACCGAAGGAATAATATATATACATCAGAAGGATTGTACTATTGAAATCTTGAAAAGATTCAATATGATTGAAGCAAAAGAATATCTGATACCGATGATACCACAAAACCACAATGATAAATCGAAGATATTAACGAAGTTATTATTAGCAGGAATGGAGCCCAAAAATCGAAAGGAAAGAAAACAAATGAAATCAATTCAAAAAGCGAAACAATACGATGAAGCGCCTTTCCCTTACAAGGAGGCCATCGGAAGTTTAATGTACTTAGCGAATGGCACAAGGCCAGACATTATGTATGCTGTACACTATTTGAGCCGAAAGCAAATAAACCCATCGAGATTTGATTGGGAGCAAGTTAAACGAATATTCAAGTATTTGATAGGAACGAAGTTATATGGTTTGAAATATACAAGTACCGAAGAAGGCATCGTTGGCTATGCTGATGCAAGCCACGGTGACGACGTTGATACTCCAAAGGCAACGACCGGCATCGTCATTCGACTGTATGGAGACATTGTAGCTTGGTCGAGTAAGAGACAAGGCAATGTATCCACATCGACATGTGAAGCCGAGTACGTAGCATTAAACGCAGCATTGCAGGAAGCAATTGCAACAAATGCGATTTTGAAACGTGCAACTGGAACCGAATGTATGCCCATTCATTTGATTGGTGATAACTCATCAGCAAATAAATGTACGCAAAAACTAGGCACGCCGTCCTCGAGACACATACCCGATGCAAAAATGCATAACATACTTGACCACCTTCTTAAATGACAAGGCAGTAGTGACTTGGGTCAGTACGAAAGACCAAGATGCAGATATACTTACCAAACCATTACCGAAGGACCCTTTTGTAAAACTAAGAAATAAATTAGTTGTACCGATAGATCAAAATAAAATGTAATAAGTAAAACCGAATGTAATAATCGAATGAACTAACAGGAAAAAATTTTTTCTCTATGTTACAGGAATTCGAAGTAGATCGAAATCGATCGAAGTACTCGCTCAATTGCTCGTTGTAGCCGAAGAATTAAAATTGCCTCGAACCGAAGTATTGGCAACTATGCGCCGTGTCTTGGACAGGTTAGCGTACGAATCGAAGCTCACTGCTCAACAATGTCGTGAACAGGCTAAGGCCAAGCGACGGAGGAGAAGTGGTGAACCCATCGAAAGAATCAAAGATCGAATCGAAGTAAATCGAACGAACGAAAGAATCGAAGAAAACAAAGCAGAGTAGCGAGATCACGAAATGATCGAAAGTTTAAACGATAGTATCGAAGAAGTAGGAAGAATCGAAGTAGACGAAGATGACTTATTACGATCGCCAGATCATGGGATCACTTTTGTCTAAATCGAAAATATCGAAGGAAAATTTAGTCTGAATCGAAGGTTACCGAATGTTAATTTAGAAGAAATTTTGTTATTTACCGAAGTGATATTGTAGGTATTAATTTAGAAGAAACATTATTGTTTACCGAAGAGTTATTATTTTATAAAACCCGGAGAAGGGTAATTTTGTGTTCATAAAATGAGAAGAAAGTTCCTTTGTTATATATATACATAAGAAAACGTGTTCATTTATTTAATAAATTGAACGTTTTGTATTTGACTTTGTATTTCGCTTGGGCCTCCACCTGTTACCGAAAGTTAATTGATATGAATGATTTACCGAAAGTTAAATAAAGCTCGAATGAAATTTATATTATACCGAAAGTTGAATTTACCGAAAGTTATGATATTGAAATTTGAATTAAATCGAAGATTGAATAAAATTTGAATTAGACCGAAAGATGAAAGAAATTTGCAAATCACCGAAGGAAATTTACAAATTTGGAGGGAGTGAAAACGACAATAATTAGGTACGGCGCAAGCTATCCTAATGTCGTTCTTCCCAGTGACCGAAGTACTCACTCCTGGAACCACCCCTACGGAAGTGGAGGTGGTAAAGGATGAGTGATATGTAGGTACTAGCTAGGTAGATTAGTGTTACGTATTTCATATATTCAATGTACTTGATTGAGACAAGATCTCAGTGCTGTAATGTTATATGTTCTGTCGGCTGAATATATGACTGTTTACATATACTGGTGTTCTTATTTATCATGTAAGTACTTTGTCTATGTCCATTCTCTTGAATGTTAACAAGAACGCAGACTTCGCTCAACCTTACCACATAGGGAGGTGAAGCCTCAAAAAAACCTCTACCCCACACAACTCCTATGGTGAATTCCAAGTGACTCTTCATTATATGTCGAATTTTTCTTTGGTCTTCTTGTTCATCATACCAACTTTCATGATTCTTTCACTAAAAATCACTTTTTTGATTACAGTTTACAGTTGCACTACAGACTGTAAATTTTTCAAGAAACGAGGCTTTCGATGAAAGAAGGAAGAAAGTTGGTATGATGAACAACTGGACCAAAACAAAATTTTAGAAAATGGGACCTACTTTGGATCAACCATAGGGGGTGTGAGGAGTGGAATTTTGAGGCTCCAGCTCCTTTGTGAGGTAGATTGAGCAACACTTACATGGGTATCCGAGAATATCATCTAATAACAATTTACATAAGTAATCAAAGTATCAAAATTCAACAACCGCAAAGAAAGTTACATAATTTTTTCCAACCCTGTATCTCATACCCATGTCATATTCGAATTAACCTACATATATAGGAAATCTCATTGCAGATTATGTTAATAGAAATATGCGTCAAGTATTCCTAAAATCACACATCGCTTATCTCCAAGCTGTTTATTATATGTATCTCAATTGAATACACGTGAATTCCCATTCTTATCCCATGCCTCTCGTATAAGAGGTGCAGTGGGGTAATTGCAAACTGTTTTTATATTAGTGACACTTTACCGGCTCACTGTGACCGCTCTGTGGCACCAATCAACCTCAAATTTTTGTCAAACATACTTTGAGGGGTGCTCTGTAGGTAAAAAAAAATTGGTGTAAAAAATTTCACAAATTTATGAAAAAAATTCAATTTGAAATTTTGAAATTGCGTTTTTGCATTTGCCCCAGCATGGGGTAAATGCAAAATCACACATTATTTTTTTTTTAATTATTTTTTTTGCGATTTCGATGCGCGATCCGTAATCTACAGGTAATTTACTAACCTTTGATGTATTTTCCACCTTGATTCGTCAAAATTTAGCAAAGTTATGCAATATAATAGAAATTTTTCAAGCGAGTGAAATTTTTTCAAATTTAATTTTTTTGAAAATAGCTAAAAATGTCGGGGGAACGTAGTAATGAACATATATGACAATTCTTATTGAAAAATATGAAATATTATCGTAAAATTCCGCAGTTAAGTACTTAATTGATTCAAATTTTCGGTTTTTATTAAAAAATGTGTATATTTTTTTCAAAATTACGCCAAATAAATACGTAATTAATTCAAAGTTTCGTGTTTGTGAAGGATATTTCCATCAAAAGAATACAATTTCGACTGCCGGCTAGTTGTTCCTAAGAGATTTTGGTTTAAAAAAAATCGATTTTGCAATTGCCCCAACAGCAATTTCCCTGGGGCAAATGCAAAAATGCACTTTTCCGGCAGACTAATGAAAATTTTTTCAAAATGAATGGTCGTATCTTGAACTTGGATGTAAACTACACACAAATAATATAAATTTGGTTTAAAACGATAAAAAAAGTTCCACAGATCACCTAGTTGCTCCGATTTTTTTCCTGATCGGGTTATTAGGTAGGTGAAACATGTACCTTCAACCTCCGATAGGTAAAGCGATCAAATTTCATGTTTTGTGACTTCCAGGCCGCGATTATGCAATTACCCCACTGCACCTTATTCACACTCAAAAAAATAAATAATAAATTTTATTAAACGTAATAATAAAAAGGCACCATTCACAAAACTAGTAAAATTTATTCAAAAAATAATAATATTTATCGCAAAATTGACAAACTTTATTTTCTATGCAATAAACTTTATCAAATTTCGTGATAAGTTTTTATTATTTTTTTTGATAAAAATTGCTAATTTTGCGAATGGTGCCCCGTTATTATTATTTTTTGGATAAACTTTATTTTTTTTTGATAAAATTTATTATTTTTGGATAAAATTTATTTTTTTTGGATAAAATTTATTTTTTTTGAATAAAATTTATAATTTTTTGCAACACTTTCTATTCATTTTTCATTCTCCATTTTTCTCAGTGCAATTAGCTGTATAGGTAGGTATGTACAATGGGGGGGGGGGAGAGATCGAAAAAACAAAATATCTTTGATTTTGACCAAATTTGGTGAGGTGGTTTACTTTCAGTGGGAGACTTCACGAAAAAATTTTGAGCTTCCGAGGGACAAGGGAAGGGGAGCAGGTAATGCTCAAAGTGCACCTCTTTTTGAAAAAAAAAAACAAGTTTTTTTGCGTTTTTTAGACAATAATAATTGTGTGAGCACTGTGAGCAGCCTATGTAGGAATTGAAAAATGCGATTTGAGTTTCTACATCTCCCTAAACCATCGTTATCCTTCTCCGATCAAAACTCTGACTGCTACCAGGGGGTTGAAAAGTTGCAGATTGCAATATTTCAATAATATGAAATTATCACTAAGCTCGAATGATTTTTTTTCACCGAGTAAGTGAACAAACAAATTTTTCAGCCGCTAAAAGTGAATTTTGAAAAAAAAAATTGAAAATTTTATACACCAGTGGAGCCAACAGCAAATCATAAAATTCCAAAATACGGAATTTATATTGAATTTGAATTGATTATTTTTTCGCCTGAAAATATTATAGGGAATGTCAATGCAGCCAGTTACAAATCGTGACATGTAGCACTATGGAATTTACGTTGACCTCGAATTAATTTTTTTATCGTTTGAAAAATTTACAATAGTTTTGTTTTAAATCATCAGAAATAAAAAATTTTAATTTTTCTTTAAAAATTTTGTACGTCAGTACAGCTAGTTGCTAATTGTGATATTCTGATATTATGAACTCGAATGCATTATTTTTTCGTGAAGTGATTAGACTAATTTTTTCTACCAATCAATAGAAGTATGTTTTGAATTTGAAGACATCAGAACATCATAATTAGCAACTGGCTACACAGACGTATAAAATTTTCGAAGAAAAATTTAAAATTTTGTATTTCCGATGATTAAAAACAAAATTATTGTGAATTTTTCAAACGATAAAAAAATTAATTCGAGGTCAACGTAAATTCCATAGTGCAGTATGCCACGATTTGTAACTGACATACAAAATTGTCGGAAAATTTTTTTCAGTGATTGAAAAAAATACATAATATTTTCAGGCGAAAAAATAATCATTTCAAAGTCGATATAAATTCCGTTTGTTACAATTTTATGATTTGCTGTTGGCTCCACTGATGTATAAAATTTTCAATTTTTTTTTTCAAAATTCACTTTCAGTGGTTGAAAAAAAATTTTGTTCACTTACTCGGTGAAAAAAAAAATCATTCCAGCTTAGTGATAATTTCATATTATTGAAATATTGCAATTTGCAACTTTTCAATCCCCTGGTAGCAGTCAGAGTTTTTATCGGAGAAGGATGGCGAAGGTTTAGTTAGGGAGATGTAGAAACTCAAACTGCCTCTTACAAGTGCTACGGAGGCTTCTCACACAATTTTGATTGGCTAAAGAACGCAAAAAACAGAGTTTTTTTTCAAACAGAGGTGCACTTAGAGCACCATCTGCTCCCCTCTCCTTGCCCCTCGAGGGATCAAAATTTTTTCGTGAACTCTCCCACTCAAAGTAAACCACCCCACCAAATTTGGTCAAAATCCAAGATATGTTTTTTTTTCGATCCACCCTATTGCTGAACGTCGACGGTGAATTGAAGGATTATTTGAATTATGAGTTAACAGTACAGCCAGCAAGTGACAAACCTACGTTGATGCGCGCACAGCTACGAAAGTTAGGTAGGTACTCAAAATTACTGTGATAGTAGTAACGATCCATCCAATTATTATGTACTTTATGGCGATAATTTACTTCATTTAATTCGTTGCAATGGTAAAACTTACGATGACGTCATGAAGCAATACACAGAGTACATCTCACGTACCTACCAAAGTAAAAAAGTTACCGTAGTTTTCGATGGTTATAAGGCATCAACGAAAGACCACGAACATTATAGACGTACTTGCAATCGTTCAAGTGTGTATCCCGACCAAACTGCATTTTTAGCCGATACACAAAATAAGGTCAAATTCATCAAATTTTTGAGTGATTATTAACACAGATGCAAGTCATCGAGACGTCAGGACTTATCACTTATGAATTTTGAATTTTTATCAATAATGCTTCATTAACACTAATTAAGTAATTATCAATTATAACAAAGAAAAATAATGACAAGTTGCCGAATTTTCCTCATTTTTGTTTGCTTTTCTAGGAAATTGAAGACGTGGGACTGAGAAAAAGACAAAATGCCATGTTTTCTTTAGAAACGGTAGCTACCTATGACTTTATATCAATGTCTACAGGTACCGTTGTAAAGATGCTATGAGCATCATAAAGTTTATTTTTACATTGTGTGTCTGCAGAAAATCCGGAAATTGAAGGAAGGCATCGTTAAAATAAGAACGGCAAGGTTAGGTTTAAAAATACAAGCAGTCAAATTGGTGGAAGAATTTGAAAAACTCAACGCTAAAATAGAAACTCTTGAGAGGGTTCAACTCCTATATTATTTATTTTATAAAAAATTATATGATAAAGAGTGTACGTGTGTGTGATTCTGAAAGGTCCGAGAAGGGGCGAGATGTTCCTCTGACCCTTCTCCATCAACCACTGCATGAAGAAAGTGGACACGTGGTTACGTTTCCTCAGAGGAATCTAAAGTTCCTGAAACTTGGTATTTTTTCAAAATCTTTCAAAGTTAAAAAAAATTACTGACATAAGAGATGGAGCTCTAATGAACAACTGGTTCGAGGTGATGTTTAGTGAAGATGCTCAATATTATCTGCCAGGACGAGTTGAAATACCGCCATGGAGAAGAAACCAACTAATAATACGACTGTGATATACTCACCAATACCCAGATAGCTTTCCATAGCCGGGTTTTAGGTGAATTTGGCCCTCGCTCCGATTTTCGATCTAACCCCCTCACATGGTGTACCTTGATGTAAAAAAATTTAGAAAAATTTTTGACCCCCTCTCCCATTTGGAGTTATGGCCATTTTATTGCATTATTTTCAAGAATTTTTATTTCAATGGAAGTGAAAGAAATTTTCTGTTCTTTGGCATAAAGTTACATCTCGTAGAGATGTATTTACGATATTTTTTTCAACAATTTTGGTACACTCCTTCACATTGTTTCGGCTATTTGAAGTTTTCAATCGTGAAAAACACCATATAAGCGAAGAGCGACCACTTTTTAAAAATATCCCAAAAACGCGTTTTTTAACGCAGATTTACGTCACGTATTCACTTTTGGCGACTTCGATGCACCAAGGGCCGAAAATCGCAAAAAACCGTACAAAAATGTTGTTTTTTTAGCAGATTTTTCAAATTTTGAGCGTTTTGTATAAAGAGAAATGACTGAACAAAGAAACTAACGTCGGATTCGTGTTTAGCGGGTCAAAATACCCTGATAAACACCCTTTTCGCGGTCGTTTTATTTGAAGACTCGAAATTCGCTATTTTTGTCATGAAAAATCAGCGAAAAATGTGAATTTTGACTTTTGAGACTTTAAGCAAAACGATCGCGAAAGGGGTGTTTATCGGGGTATTTTGACTCGCTAACCACGAATCCGACGTTAGTTTCTTTATTTATCGATATTTTCCGTATAAAGCACTCAAAACTTGAAAAATCAGCTAAAACAACATTTCTGCATGGATTTTCGCGATTTTTGGACCTTAGTTCAAAGAAACATCCAAAACAAAATACTCAAGGAAAATCTTCATTAAAAAATATGAAAATGTGCAACACATCACTAAAGCAAGAAGCACAACATTACCCTCCCCCCTCCAACCTTTACCTAGTGCCCACTTTGTCAACCGAAAAGAGAGCTGCGTATTTGAAAGATATAATATCATCTGATTTTGGATCGGCGAATCGAAAAATCCGAAGTTCGGTAATATGTTTTTCATTTCTGCGAAGTCAAAAAAATTAAAAATTAAAAAATTCCCGAAATATGGGCTAAAAAATCAAAATGCAGGGGAATTTATGGAAAATATGTTGAAATGTGTGCTAAAAATAGCGTGAATAAGTATGTAAAAATATGTTTTTTTTCGAAATGATGTGAATTGGAAAAGTACATTGAATACCTAAGTATATCGATTTTTCTCTGACACAGAAAAATATGGGGTCTCATATAAATCCGCTCTCTATTTGAGCTTAGGGACGTCTGAGGGCCTAAATCAAAAAACTAAGGCCTTTGAAATCAGAAAAACAAATTTCATTTTATGTTACCACTTTTCAAGTTATTAGTTTACCTATCCGAAATTGAAATTTTGGCCTAGTAGGTACCCAAGTTCAAAATTTACATTTTCATATCAGTTAATGTAGATTTTCCCTGAGTATTTTGTTTTGGCTGTTTCTTTGAACTAAGGTCCAAATCGCGAAAACCCATGCAGAAATGCTGTTTTAGCTGATTTTTCAAGTTTTGAGTGCTTTATACGGAAAAAATCGATAAATAAAGAAACTAACGTCGGATTCGTGGTTAGCGGGTCAAAATACCCCGATAAACACCCTTTTCGCGATCGTTTTGCCTAAAGTCTCAAAATTCACCTTTTTCGCTGATTTTTCATGACAAAAATAGCGAATTTCGAGTCTTCAAATAAAACGACCGTGAAAAGGGTGTTCATCAGGGTATTTTGACCCGCTAAACACGAATCTGACGTTAGTTTCTTTGTTCAGTCATTTCTCTTTATACAAAACGCTCAAAATTTGAAAAATTTGCTAAAAAAACAACATTTCTGTACGGTTTTTCGCGATTTTCGGCCCTTGGTGCATCGAAGTCACCAAAAGTGAATACGTGACGTAAATCTACGTTAAAAAACACGTTTTTGGGATATTTTTAAAAAGTGGTCGCTCTTCGCTTATATGGTGTTTTTTACGATTGAAAATTTCAAATAGCCGAAACAACGTGAAGGAGTGCACCAAAATTGCTGAAAAAAATATCGTAAATACATCTCTACGTGATGTAACTTTATGCCAAAGAACAGAAAATTTCCTTCACTTCCATTGAAATTGAAAATTCTTGAAAATAATGCAATAAAATGGCCATAACTCCTAATGGGAGGGGGTTGGGGGGTCAAGAATTTTTCTAATTTTTTTTTACATCAAGGTACACCATCTGATGGGGTTAGATCGAAAATCGGAGCGGGGGCCAAATTCACCTAAAACCAGGCTATACCCTTTAAATTCAAATAAATATAATTCAGTTTTTTTTTTTTTAATTGTATATGTATTATAATATAAATTAAATTTTTACCTATTATAATATACATCTATTTAGGCAGAAAATAATGGTAAGTGATGTGTTCAACTAACACTTAGGTATTTGCTTTTCCAGGAAAATGCCGAAATGAAGGCAAAATTCTAGGAAGAAGTATTAAGATCCAATTACTTAAAAAGTTCGCAATTATAAATTCCTCTCATTCAACATTCAAAAAAAAGAGTAAGTATTGTGAGTTTGTGATAAGGTATTGTAATACGGTTACTGAGGCACTGAAAACGAAGACCAGAATTGAATTCTGTCATACTCATGCAGACATAGCTCACCGTACCGAACGAGCAGCACTGAAACAGAACCAACGACTTTAAAACGCTACGAAAAGGGGTAAAACGTTTCCTAATTCAAAAAAAAGACATTGTTTCGTGGTAATTCGATTTTTCGTAAAGCAAAATCAGAGCGTCAGAACCAGCTGACCACAAGTATTGTGACCACAGGACCCACCTGACGTTCAACAGATCCCAGAATCGGCAAAAAGACACGACTTATCAAAAAGCATGCAATCAGATGTCAAATGAATTGCCTACACATTTCATTGAAGAGGTCAATAGCCATGATACCTCCCTGTATGAATTTTTTTTCAAGATGATGAAATAAAAAAAAAACACTTCAAGAATATCCCAGAATTTTTCATTCAACTTTCCGATAGCAACTTGTTACCAAACCGAGGGCGGAAAACCAACACCAAATATACCACGTCGATTACCCAGGCACGTGGCACGTATTCATAGCATATATTTATTCAACCAGTAACCCAGCATCATTCTACATCACCTATCCAGTCATTTCGTCAGAGTCGATTTCGTGAAATGCAACAAAGACAGGAAGATTGTACCAGAGCGAGAGAATAAATTGTGGCGCCATCACGTGCTCGTCGAAAATAAAATACATCCAACGGCGCGCTGCGGCGCATATTTAACCGATATTTTTTCATTAAACGTAAAAGCGCCCATGTCGGATTCAGATCACGCAGATTAATTACAATTCAAACGCTTTATTTTTCGCATTTTATACAAAATTTGTTTTTCTTTTCCATTTTAACCCATCGCGTCGTGAGATTGGGACTGTCGGAGGACGCGAGTTCGAATATTGGATCGGTACGGTTTTTTTTTTCATTTCTATTTTGCCAATGACGAGGAAGCATTAGTGTTTGTCCGCCAATGTGTTGCTAAGAGAAATAACGTTTGGTTTCACGTTTGTGGACTATTTGCATAGAAATGTGACTATGTGAGGTTCCCAATTGTCTATACACGTACAGGAGTTTCTAGCCGAATGAAATTTCAGAGCAGTTGTTTCCAGGGATGGAGATGGTCGCGAAAGAATGCAAGCTCGCGCGTGTGTACAAGATTATACCAATTTGGTAAATTAACTCTCGGTACGAGGAAATTTTTTAGAAAGCCCCAAATGGAGTACATAATTTTTAGAAGTGCTTTCCTTTCGAAGCTTTCAGTTCTTTTCAGTGTTTGAAATTATCTCAGGTCGATGCTCCTCCCTTACCACTTTTGGGTCATGAGCAGATTGGAAAGTGTGAAGTGCGAGGTAGTTGCCAGATTGGTCGAAGAAATGACTTTCTCCAGCCCAGAACCATCAATCATTGGGTTAATAATGATTGGGGGCAGCGATTTTCAACTTTTCTCAAAATTTGAAAAGTCTAAGCCAAAAATGGTTGCGAAAAAACCTAAAAAAGACGATGTAAAAATTTGAATTTTTTTGGTCCGTCAACCCTCCCCCCCCCCCTTCTCAGACAGAAGATCAAAAAATTAAAATTTCAAATTTCTTTCAAAAAAAATAGAATTTTTTGTGTTTTTTCTTGGATTGTTGATCGTATTATTATTGAAAAAAATTTCTTGATTTCTCCATATTTTTTTTTTCGGGAAATCCACACGACTTTCGCAAATGGCCAAAATGGCTATTGACTCAATCCACGTCAATTCGAGCAGGTTTTGACATTGGGTCTTCCGATCGCCCTCAAAATTTTTTTACGGGTTCCCCTCGATGGTCTAATGAAGGAATCACCGTCATTTCGATCCTAATCCTTCGGGGTGGGGGAGAGGGGGTGGCCCTCATAATTTTCGCACAATTGGGATTGTTTGCTAAACGGCTCAACTTTGAAGGCTCATATCTTGAGATTGGTTCAGTCAAAAATGAATCTGTTGGTGCATTTTTGCAGAGAATTGAAAGGAGATTCAAAATTGGTAATCACATTTTGAAAAGTTCAAAACTGAGCTTTTGTGATGAAAGCTCAACATTCATGATAATTACAAAAGCTAAGAGCTATCATTTAAAAATCTGAAAAAATTACTGTAAGGAAAACTCATCATGTATTTTTCAACTAATTCCTTTTCAAGATGGGATCTTGACATCCCAAGGGGGCACAGAAGTACTCAATTTTGGTCAAAATTCAAAAAAATTGCAAAAATGAAGTAGCATATCGATTTCTTCTAATTCAAAAGCGCTGAGTTCAAATATGTGCTCAGTTTTTTCATCTGGACCCACTGAACCCATCTATCAACCCCCTTGATAAGGCCAAAATTCAAAAAAATGAAAAATAACGTGTGACATGTCGTTTGTGAGGTTTTTGGGGGCATTGAGCTTGATTATTTGCTTATTTTTTGGATTCGACCTCTTAGGGCCTCCCTGCCTTCCAATTTTGAGAAACCCCTGCAAAAAAATGAAAATATCGTGTGGCATATCGATTCCTACTAATTAGGGGGTGCTGAGCTGGATTATCAACTTACTTTTTCGATCTGCCTCCCTCATGCTCTACAGTGACCCCCCCCCCCAATTCATCCTACTTTTTGTGGTTCAGCGCTCGCTTCAACATTATTTTTTAAAGAATTCCATCATTTACAGTCTTTTGATAATCGAGCTCAGCACCCTCAAAAATTAGTAGAAATCGATATGCCACACGATATTTTCATTTTTTAGCAGGAGTTCCTCAAAATTGAGAGGTAGGGGGGCCCTAAGAGGTAGAATCCAAAAAATAAGCAAATATTCAAACTCAGTGCCCCCAAAAACCTCACAAACGACATGTCACACTTTATTTTTCATTTTTTTGAATTTTGACCTTATCAAGGGGGTTGATAGGGGAGTTCAGTTGGGTCGTATGAAAAAACTAAGCACATATTCGAACTCAGAGCTTTTGAATTAGTAGAAATCGATGTGCTAATTCATTTTTGCAATTTTTTTGAATTTTGACCAAAATTGAGTATTCCTGTGCCCCCTTGGGATGTCAAGATCCCATCTTGAAAAGTATTTGTTGAAAAATACATGATAAGTTTTCCTTACAGTAATTTTTTCAGATTTTTAAATTGTAGCTCTTAGCTTTTGTAATTATCATGAAAGTTGAGCTTTCATCACAAAAGCTCAGCTTTGAACTTTTCAAAATGTGATTACCAATTTTGAATCTCCTTTCAATTCTTTGCAAAACTGTACCAACAGATTCATTTTCGACTGAACAAATCTCCAGATATGAGCCTTCAAAGTCGAGCCGTTTGGCAAACCATCCCAATTGTGCGAAAATTACGAGGGCCACCCCCCCACCCCCTGAAGGATTCGGATCGAAATGACGGTGATTCCTTCATTATTAGACCATCGAGGGGAATTCGAAAAAAAATTGAGCGCGATCGGAAGACCCAAAGTCAAAACCTGCTCGAATTGGCATGGGCTGAGCATATTTTCAAGGTATTTTGATAATCCACAAAAATATCGAAACTTTTTTGAAATAAATTCAAAATTTTGAAATAAATTCAAAATTTTGAAACTTTGGATTTTTTGTATCAGGGGGTGGGAGCCTGGGAGACTTAAAATAGATCAAAAAAATTCATATTTTTACTACGTCTTTTTTAGGTCATTTAAAAACCATTTTGGCCCTTCAAAATTCAAAAAAAGTTGAAAATCGTTGCACTTTTGTTAATAACCATCTCATGATTAAGAGAATTAAGCAGAACGATCCATAATTACAGATTCAGGATTAGAAGATCACAGATCTGAACTTATAACCGAGAAAACGACCTAAAGATGTGAAATTATTGATTTTTGTTCAGTTGACAAAAGCTATTACGAAGGTCAAAGAGGTAAGCAACCTTTGGAAAAGCGAAACTGCATGTAAAAGTAAAAGTGTATGGTATTGGTGAGCAGCTAAAAACCCCATAAATATAACTTATCCTGATCCCTGCGGATACCTGGAGCCAACTACCAACGTATACAATTAAATATTACACATAATATGGCGAATTAAAAGGTAAACACGAGACTCATATGAGATCAGGTTTAATACGCTGGCCAAACTTTGTAAAAGGTACATAAACCTACCTAGACCTACACACGAAGTTCGAAGAACATTGTTGGCACAAGTTTTATATTTGAAATACAACGAAAATAATAATACGTTTCGAGAAGAGCAAGGGCGAGAGGAGTGTTTGAGATAAAAAGGCAAAAAGGCAATTCGTCATTTTTTCTCGTATAATTTATCGCATTTAAATGGCGAATAAAAGTTCGTACGTGCGGATATATGTTTTTTGCCCTCCGTTGTTTGAAAATACTTGGGTGGTGTTACAACAACGATAGAAATATCATAAGCTAGTGGATGGATGGAGGGGAAAAAAATAGGCTGATCGGTACTGGAATTTTTTTCAAAATTTTGCCATTTTATGTACGTAATAGAGGTGATTATTTTGCAATTCATTTTCAAAAATTAAATGCGGAAGTAGATAACTTAAAAAATTTATTTAAACGTTAAAAATGACTTGATTAAAGTCCCAACCGCGCGGCTCAGTCCCAAACTCTGACACATCACTCTTAAAACGTTGACTATAAACAACGAATTTTGAAAAAAAAGCTCAACAAAAATGACCTACATACAGCTGCAATCAAAAGGAAAAATGAGTCTGACAGGATGTTACGCTGTTATGAAATATTTGGTGTTTTTGATGAACTTGGTGTTTTGGGTACCTAAGTCAAGTGTTGTTATCCAAAAACGCAATTTTTAAGCTCATTTCACCTTGACTTTTTTTCCAGCAATATCTATTTGTACTTTTCACTTTTTCTTGTTTTTTTATTTTCATGCTGAGCAATATGATGCTGCTACTGGCTTATGGAGCTGTGATCGTGTTAACTGTTTAAGGGCCACGGATCAAATTCAAGCATTCTACAACTCATTTCATCGGTATTTGTAATTTTTTTCGCAGATTGAAGCCAGCAGAGGTTGAAAACTTTAAAAATGCGCAGTACAAAAATAGTTGATAAGAGAATAAAAATATATCAATTTCGAGATAAGTTTCAATGAAATCATTTCGGTGGTAAACAATTTTCTTCAGTTTCAAAGAAATCCAAATTTTCCATAATTTTCCGAGACGAAGATAGATAGAAGGGGGAGGGGGGGAAAGGTGAAAGAAAATAGTTTCATCAAGACTTCTTTTTGAACGTATTCTCAAAATTGTACCAATCTTTTTGATTTTCAGTAGTGAACTCAAAAAAGAAGGAAAAACATTTTCTGAAACCGAAGAAAAATTTGATCAGTTTTTTTCCTGAATGTTATGAACGCGGAGAATATTTTTAATGGTCTATGGATGAGGAAAAGGGCGGAATCAGGGTACTGGAATTTTTACTCCGTCAGTTCGAGGTCTGAATGCAACTTTAGATCCTGCCTTCATTTTTTTTAAAAAGTGGGAAAATGCTAGAATAAAATAGAAAGAAGGAAGAGGAAGTGCATAAATCACTGCAAACAACAGAAAAATTAGGCATGCAAAAATTGTTGAAGTTGAAATCTAAACCAGATCAGTATTTGAATAGCTCAAAATCAGGTAAAAGGAATCGACTCTGGAGTCGGAGTCAAACTGACTGCAAACTGACTTCGACTCCGGCATGACTCCGGAGTTAAGCAGGAGTCAGGAGTCAGGGTGTGAGTTTGACTCCAGAGTTAAGATGGAGTCAGGAGTTAAGGACTGAAATTGACTCCGGAATCAAGGTAGAGTCAGGAGTCAGGAGGGTGTGAGTTTGACTACAGAGTCAAGATGGAGTCAGGATTCAACTTTCTCCCTTGACTACGGGAGTCATACCGGAGTCAGAAGTCAGGAGTCATCCCTGCTTAAAATCTACTGAAAAAATTGTTCATTTTGAAAAAATTGTTTATTTTGAGAAAATTGAAATATTGAAATATCGTTCAAAAAATCAATAAAATCGATAAAAAATTTCTCAAACTCTAAAAAATGCTAAAAACTTCGTAAATATTTCTGAAATCTGAAAATAACTGGAAAATGTAAAAATGCATAAGAATAGGGAGTTAGATTGAAAATTGTCGAAACATCGAAAAATTGTAAGGAATCTTCTGCCACTAAAAACAGCACAACAAGATTTTATGTGCAGTCAAGTAAAAAAATGAATTGCAGAGCTTTTTTGAAAATTTCGCATGTTCAGTATCCAGTTGATGAACAATATCAGTTACAAACACTCACTGATTTGGTCAACTGGAGAGCGAAAAAAACGGTACCTAGTACCTAAGAATTGAAAAAAAAACAGCCAACATAATTGGAAATAAAAAAAGGCACCAAAAATTATAAACAATACAAAGATGGAAATCTTCTGTTGAAGACCTGTATGAAAAATTATCACCACAAGATTCATAAAAATTTACTATTTTCTATTATAATTATGTATCTAATGTTTTTATCAATGGTGGCATTCAACTGCTTTCCTGAATTTTTTCATTGAAAATTAAAAAATTTCAATGCTTTGCGCATTAATATGAACATTTATTTTGAATGGTTTCTCATCTTTCTGACCTCTTCACCAAAAATGGAAAATTTGATTTTTTATGGAAAATTTTTCGAAAGTGGTGACCTTGTTTCAGAGAATTTTCGTGTTGAGTACAAAAAAAGGGAAAACCCGTACTTTGGGTCAGAAAGATTAGAAAAAATTCCTTATTTCGACACCTCCCCATCCCCTCCAATAAAAAAGTCAGTTCAGAGACGTGCTGATATTTCATGGAATTTTGATGAAATTTAGTTTTCACAAATTTTCGAATTTTTTTCGCAATTTCAATACATTTTCACGATTACTTATTCAATTATTAATTTGGTATCACCCACAACTTTCCATCCACATGTTAAGTATTCATTTTCAAAGCATTTTAGTCAATTTTTATAATATAAATTCATCAAGGGTTATCCTATTGGCAAACAAACGCGAGCATTCTCGAAGAAACGTATTTCAGGACATAGCTCGAAAGAAAAACGGCCGGGGAACTTTCATTAATTAAGGCAAAAAGCTCGAAAATATTTATACAGAGGTGGAAACCGTTCGGGGAGAAATTCATATCGAACCGGGTGAAGAAAACCTATTCTACACGCTGAATGTGTAAATTACGACGTGCATTTGTAAAATTAGGTTCGGCAGCCCGGGCTCAGGGGGGCGGTAGAGGAGAAAAATGGCATAAATTTGGAACGAGATGAGATTCGTTCCGCAGACACCCCTTATCTTCAGCGGGGCCTTAGATGAAAAGTGATTTTTCGCTTATCGAAGCTGCTCTTCAATGGCGATGGCGAGTCGTTAAGAAAAATTTAATTTTTTTCTCAGCGACGATCACCGAAGCGACGTTTGAGAAAGTAAAATGATAGCGGACCGGATGAGATGGAAAGGAGGCGGCGACGTTGAATTATAAATTAGGTAATTTACTTAGTTGAGGAGAAATTTTTAGCCGGTTTGGTCGCGAGAACGCGCAAACCGAGTGGAAAATATTAACAATATTGTAATTTTTACAGCTAGATTTTTTTTCTCGTTTCCTCCGCTCGGGGTTTTAATGAAACGAACACGTAGAGATAGCGAAGGGAATTTTTTCGAGCGAAAAATTCGTCAGCTTTTAATTGAATACCTACCTAGGTGGAGGAATTTCATCGCAGTAAAATAAGTAGGTATTCTTTCGAACTTAGACGATACTACAGTCAAATAAGCTCAAACCTAGCCAAAATTTCCAAAAATAATTTTGGTTTATACGTGTATAGTGATGTCAGTAATAATAACATACAAAAAGTTCCGCCCCCCAATTCAGGAGGGGGTAAAAACACCCCCAAAAAAGTGTTTTTCCTCTCTGCCCCTTTAAGGAAGCTCCCAATCGAAAAAAAACTAGTGTGAGAAAAATTTCAACGTCAAATTTCCTATCATACGGATGTTTCACTTTTTGAAAATAAACCCACCCTGACCTCAGTTAGGGGTGTTCAAAGTTAGCCCTTTTTACAATTTTCCAATTTTGGCCTAAAAATACACTTATTATTGGTTAAAAATGCATTCTACGTAAAAATTGGTAAGAACTAAAAGTGTTCCTCGTTCAATTCTACATTCAAAAGTGCGATCTTGTTTTTCAAAAAACTCCAAGATGAGCCCAAAATGGGGAGGAGCTAAAAATTACTTATTTCATTAGTTTTGGGTAATGAGCTAAATGGTATAAGGGCCCTCTCTGTGAACTAGTAAAAAATTAGTTATAGGTGTCGAGAGGGCCACCACTCGGTATAATGTTTATTTCATCAAATCTTCAACAGTAAGTCAACTTTATTTATTAAACTTTGGTATGCAAATTGCAAAATGTGTCACGACACTGAGATTTTTTCAACTTTCAGTTTACTGGTGCAAGAAAACACAACCTTCACAATTGACGCCACCTCAAATCAGGTGGGGGGAGGGGGTGTGGAGAAAATAAACATATTGCAAAAGCAGGTTCGAAAGTTGCAATTTTTCCATGAACTTTTATCCTAAGAAACCGATGGTTACAATTGGTGCCAAAGTATAGAATTTCTCAAGCTGAATACGAATATAGCAGCTCATCAACCTCTAAGTGCTGCCTAAGCCCCGGCAGACGGGGTCAAAGAGAGAGAAAATATGAAAAATTCTCAATTGAGTTGAATTTGCATAAAACCCCATTTATTGGATTGAAAAAAATGTTCAGCCAGTTCCAAGGGATGTTCGATAGAAGTGATAATATCAAATTCAAAATTTTAAAAAATTTCAAAAGTTAGGTGATGAGGAATGGTAGGAGGGTCATTCTATTCCTGTAGTAGGGCAAGTGTTGTAGGTATCGAAATCTATGTTTTTTGGATTGTAAAATTCGATTCCGGCAATATTTTTCGCATTTGTGCTGAAGGTATGGCACCTCAGTCAAATTTTCGAGATATTTTAATGTGAAGTGTAAAAAATACATAGCATCTGCAATGAGGGTGAAATTTTTTAATTATGTAAGTAGTTTTATTTATTAAAAAATTAGAATTAGATACTCTAATAAATTTATTTATTTATTAAAATTATTGAATTTTGGCAGTATAGTAATAATTTTTTAAGGGGAATTTATTATATAATTAGATAAAGCACTATCACACAATAGTCCAGGCATTTTAGGAGTTGACCCCCCAAAAATTAAAGCCCGATTTTTTTTAAACGTTTTATTCGTAATGGCCCACTACACAACATACTAAAAGGGACACCCCCACAACAATCCGCTACCACCTGGAGAGGGGTAAACGTCCGCTGAAAACCGATTTTTCGTGAATATCTCCTCAAATAAGCCTCAAAATTGAAGGGCCTGCTGGAAAAAGGGCCTCATCGAGATGAGGACCCTTTTCCGCATTTTTCGTCAATGTGTTCTCTCAACCTACTACTACAACCTACCAAACCCAACATTTCAATATCTCGCCCCTAAATGGCGCTAAACGATTTTCTTCACAAGCACCTCGACTGAATTTTTATTACTTGGCCGCACGGCGGTACCTGGAGTGCTAGAACGTGTTGACACTCAACTTATCATTATTAATAAATTATTTTTGATTACGAGATTTTATTTTATCAAAGATTTTTTTACTTCATTTTAGCTCGAAAAAAATTGAAAAATGATTTTTTTACTTCATTTTAGCTCGAAAAAAATTGAAAAATGATTTTTTTACTTCATTTTAACTCGAAAAAAATTGAAAAATGATTTTTTTACTTTATTTTAGCTCGAAAAAAATTGAAAAAAAAATTGAAAAAAACCTTATGGAAAAAGGGCCTCCCGGGAGGTCAAAAGAACGGCCAATAGGAAGAAGGCAAAACTTTTTGAGGAGGGGGTGAAACTTTGTATGTGTAGTCAAAGGTTCGATCTATCAAATAAAGCAAACCGCAGGTCTCTAGGTGCTATATTTTCGGAGCTACGCAAAAATGAATTTTAAAATGCGTTTTTCTCAAAACTATGTTTTCTCCACGGGGCCCTTTTTCCAGCAGGCCCTTCAATTGAAAAATAGTCATGAACAATCTTGTTCTACGCGTAATTTTCTATCAGAAGGGGGTTTTCTTTTTCAAAAACACTTACTTCCTTGACCAAAAATGAAGAGTAAAAAACACAGATTTTTCAACAATTTACAGCATTTTTGGAAAAAATCGAAACTTTTGGGAATATCTCCTCAAAAAAGCCTCAAAATGGAAAAATGGTTATGAACAATCATATTCTACGTGTAATTTCCTATCAGATAGGTTCGTTTTTTTTTTCGAAAACACCCGCTTCTTTGCCCAAAAATTTAGGATGAAAAACGTCTGTTTTCCCAATATTTACAGTATTTTTGGAAATTGTGGAAATACGAAGCTGAAAATATCGTTTTTGAATCCTTACGACGCGAAGAAATGTTTCGTATCATACCCATTTTGGGTACTTTTAGCTTCGTATTTCTATAATTTCCAAAAATACTGTAAATATTGGAAAAATAGGTATTTTTTACCCTTAATTTTTGGGCAAAGAAGCGAGTGTTTTCGAAAAAAAAAACGAACCTGTCTGATAGAAAATTACACGTAGAACATGATTGTTCATAACAATTTTTCCATTTTGAGGCTTTTTTGAGGAGATATTCCCAAAAGTTTCGATCTTTTCCAAAAATGCTGTAAATTGTTGAAAAATCTGTGTTTTTTACCCTTAATTTTTGGTCAAGGAAGTGAGTGTTTTTGAAAAAGAAAAAAACCCTTCCGATAGTAAATTACGCGTAGAACAAGATTGTTCACAACTACTTTTCAATTTTGAGGCTTATTTGAGGAGATATTTACGAAAAATCGGTTTTCGGCGGACGTTTACCCCTCCCCTGGGGGTAGCGGAGGGTTGTGGGGGTGTCCATTTTAGTATGTTGTGTAGTGGACCATTACGAACGTAAAAGGCGAAAAAAAAAATCAGGCTTCAATTTTTGGGGGTTTGGTACATTTTTTCTCTTATTTGCCTGGACTACAAGTCATTTCGTCACGCGTTTATCGAATGTAGTCGGTCAATTGATGAAAACTTTTCTGCCACGTAATTGTGTCGTCAAGGCGTTTTGTCATAAAAATGTGGTCCGTAGAAGAAACTCATGCACGTAAGTATACATTTACATTTACCGTAGGTAAGAGTACCGAGGTAGTATGTACCAACTTAATAATTAATTATCACCTGCGTTGGGCGATTGATAATCAATTAATCGAAACAGGTGATTAATTGATAAAAAAATAATCGAAAAATCGATTATCATTATTCACAACACCCAACACCAATTATTATAATTTTTCTGAATTTCTGAACGATCATTCAAGAAAAATTCCCAAATGAAGAGAAAATAGTGATGAAGTGCAAAGTCGATTTCTTAAGTACCCTGATGTTTGAACCGACAGAGCACGTTTTTATAACGGCTGGTTGCGTATTACAGGTTGAGAAGTTTGAAGACGAATTTTTTATCGTCAGATTCGTAATCTACAACCTCGAAAACCTAGATTTTGATATACAACACGATATTTTTGATGAATTTCGATTTCAGCAACGCCCCACCCCTCCCCTTTACTTTCAAATTTTTTTTCATCATTAGATTCGTAATCTACGATCTCAAAAATTGAACTTAGACTAGATTTTACCAACTTTTATCGCTCTTTCTTTAAGATATTGACTATCGACCAATTTGAGGGGGTCTCCAGGACCACTGTGACCCTGCCCAGAAGTTATTTTTAAAAAGGGGGGATGGGAAGCGGCACAATCGTAGCACAATCCTCCCATATGTGAATCCCCCCTTCGTTCAATGGGCAGGGCTGGTGACATGGGCCTAATATTGAGCTGAGAATATTTTGAAAATTCCACATCCCAGGAATTTCTAAGCCCGGGAGTTTTTTTCTTGGCGCGATCAAGGCTAAAATGTAATGTTGATTGATGAATTGCATCGTACATTGTATAATACGTAATGTAAATACGTATACGGAATGAAGAGTATTAAGGCGCCCGGAATAAAGAGATTATCAATCATATTAGCACCTAATGGAAAGCGAGATTTCGCTGCTAGAGTGCTGGAAGAAGAAGAAGAAGTAGAAATAATGCATTGATAATGCGTGTGCGAGAGACTATGGGAAAAGCTCGTATGGGGTGGTAGACAAGACGCAGAATGAGGTATGGTATAAGTATATTAACTGTATTTTAACGAAGTTGATAATAAGTTAGGATGGTGCGATTGTTAAAGGTGGAAATATAAGTATAGCGTTAGCGTTTATTTCTCGTTCGCCTATATGCGAGATTTCCTTCCTAGTCTTGAACGTAGAACGCAGTTCTCTCTTTGTTCATTCGATTACACCGAACAGCGAAAGTTTTTAACGTGTAATTAAAAGTATTATAGGATTTGAAAAGAGGAATACGACGACGAGCGTTTGTCGAAAACTATCTGCTACGTGAGATGACGCGGAAGAAGACAAATCCTGTGCTTTTCAAGTTTTACAATACGTTGTAGACGGCTGATGTCATTATGTTCGCAGAATATGCCTGTCTGAGCTGTGCGGTGGGAAGGCGGTGACAGAAAAGGGCTGAGGTTGGAAGTAATCTATAGTTTGGTCATATGGAGTGAGGTGTTCGTGGAAAATAATACTTTACCGATGTTATGGGTAATGCTGATGATAGAAATTGTCATTTTCAGGGGGAATTGGTTCAATTCATTGAATGATTATTTTTTTTTGAAAGAAAACTCGAAAATTGGAATAATTCGGTTACTACCTACTCTCAGCCAAGTCATCAACTTAGCCTTCCAGATTGCAAAATTTATTAAAAAGTTGCAATTTTATTGTTGACGATTGAAGTAAATTCATTTGTATTTGCCATTTGTAATTTGTTGAAAATTTCGTTGAATTTGTTGAAAATTTCGTAAAATTTGTTGAGAAATACGTTACATTTGTTGAAAATTGTGTTAATTAAAATTCGTACCGCATTATGTCACGCCGAAATAACAATAGAAACAGAACAAACCCGTTAGACGCTCCCGCTGCTGTAAGTACAAAGGCTGTCTCAAAGTAAGTGAGACTGACGCTCGCATTTGAAGGGAACACGACCTACACATTTGAGGATTGCGCTATCGTGTAGGGTGGTCTTTTCTGTATCTGTAGCAACCCCCACCCACGCTATAACGGGTTCCGTTAATCACATGTGAGCCATCTCGCAAAGGTTGTTGCGCGTACCCCTCCAGGTTTTTGAGACGTGTTGTAGTGTTAAGTTGTATGTGTTTGTTTTCGCTATGAGTATTCAAAACGAGCAACGCCACGCGATTAAATTTGTTTTTTCTGTTCACAGTAATAAGATCGTCGCAGATGCCCGGATTCGCTTTGACCAGTAAATACGCCAACTCAAAGATGCCGTACGTACGGGTGCTAATATGCACGTATTGTCGCCAGAACGCCGTAGAACCTGGTCCCTACGCCAACGATACGAAGGTGGTAGAGGAAGCGATAATGCCCATGCCCATGGAATGTACTCATGTCTACCATCGGGCATGCGCGGAACACCTGATCGCACGTCAACGGGCCAATGAGCAGAAAACAACCGAAACGGTGAGTCAAGCTCTTGGCCAACCCACGGCTCCCGAATCGACAACCGTGATCGAATCTGACACTGGAACCGCCGAATCAACGGCCGCAGCGACATCGATGCCAATCATCGAGGACGATGATATGACAACTGCTACAGCACCGACGCCGGAATCGACGACGACGCCGATGGAAGATCCAGCGACGTCAGACAGCTAGGTCATTACCTACGAATATCAAAAGATACTGCACATAGAATTTTACGTGATCACTTGAACATGAGGAAAGTGTGCTCAACCTGGGTTCCACATATGCTTACTAGGGAACAAATGCAAAGAAGGGTAGAAATCTGTACGAATTGGAAAGAACTCATTGCAAATGATCCATCCATCTTGGATCGTGTCATCACCGCGGATGAAACATGGATTCATTATTTCGATCCCCTCAGTAAGCAAAAAAGTCAAACGTGGAAATCGCCGAAGTCGCCACGTAAGAAGAAAGTAAGGCAACAAAGAAGTGCTGGGAAAGTGATGTTGGTTGCTTTTTTTGATAGAAGAGGTATGATTTATCAACACATTGTTCCTGCTAAACAAACCATAAATGCTGCTTACTACCAAACTGTTATCGAAAATTTACGTCAACACGTCGCCAAAAAAAGGCCACAATTGAAGAATAATTTCATCTTGCATCACGATAATGCTAGACCACACACCGCTCGTTTGTTCTTGGAATATGCTGAGAAAAAAATTACCATTTTCCCCCATCCTCCATATTCACCAGATTTGGCCTCATGCGATTTCTGGTTATTTCCAACCCTAAAATCAGAGTTACGAGGCAAGCAGTTCACATCTAATCAAGAGGCTGTTACCGCAGCGCAAGTGTTTTTCAACTCGCTACCTACGGAAGAATTCGTGAAGACATTTGATAAGTGGCAAACTCGTATGACCTCGTGTTTAACAATTGAGGGGCTTAGTTCCAAAACTCACTTTTGCCAAAAAAAATCGATGTCGTTTTTTTGCGGATTCTGGTTCAGTTTTTCATACTGAATCGAAATCTGCAAAAAAAACGACATCGATTTTTTTTGGCAAAAGTGAGTTTTGGAACTAAGCCCCTCAATTAATGGCAGTTATTTTGAGAAAGATGTCAGATCATTAAATTTAGATGATTTTTAATACATAATTATGATTTTTGAATTGTTTTTTCATGCTTAACTTTGTTTCTCAAAAAAACCTGGAGGGGTACGCACAACAACCTTTGTGAGATTGCTCACATGTGGTCAACGGAACCAGTCACAGCGGGGGTGGGGGTTCCTACGGATACAGAAAAGACCACCCTACACGATAGCGCAATCCTCAAATGTGTAGGTCGTGTTCCCTTCAAATGCGAGCGTCAGTCTCACTTACTTTGAGACAGCCTTTGTACTTCTCATACTTCCGCCATTGGAGCGAAAAATAGTCGACAGAGCGAAATAAAAGGATTTTCACTTTTTGACCGAATCTTGTTCTAAACGTGTCACTGTTATATGTAGTTTAGTTCTTGTTAATGTGAGTTATCGTTGAGTTAGTCAGTATAGCTTTACATTTCAATGTGGAGACGTGACTGTCACACAGTACATTTTGAACAGTTGAACAATAAGTAAGTCAATTTATAGTTTTGTTATATTTGATGAGTGTATATGTTACGCCTAATCCATGTAATTGCCGGATGCATGAAATAGGCAAAATTTTTGCCTAATGCATGAATTAGGCAATCTCTTGCCCAATTTATGAAATTTCTAATTTCAAAGCTTCCTACCACTTTTTTATTCCACAGGTAAAAAATTCAAGATATTTTGCCATAAAGAACTAACATTCAGCTACATTTCAAAAAAAATTTCATCCAGCTACTTCAATTAGAAAATTTTTTACACTGAATAAAAAATATAATGAATGAAAAATCTTCTTTGCAGCATAAAAATTTTTCTACATAATTGAAGTGGCTGGTTGAAATTTTTTTTGAAATGTAGCTGAATGTTTGTTCTCTAAGCCAAAATATCTTGGATTTATTTTTGAAATAAGAAAAATGGTAGAAAGTTTTGAATTTATAAATTTCATAAATTCGGCAATTACACGGATTAGGCGTAACACATATACGTTTGATCAGTATAGTAAGTGTTTTCGATACTTTATCATGGCAGCAGAACGTTTGAGTGACGATTATCCGGCCAGGAATTAGCTGGAGAGTTCAAGTACTCAGCCTCTCGCGTGGGTATGTGCAAAAATAGAGAATCAGAAATGCACACAATAACAATAAACAAATAATTTGGTTGTTCATTGTAAAACTTTTAAAAATGCAATAAAAATTTTAGAAGATACTAGGGGGCTTCGCCCCCTGGGCCGCTCCACAGCCCCAACCCCTAGCTCGGGCTGCTCGCTTGGGCTACTCGTTTCATTCGGGCTGCTCATTTCCACATGATACATGATTCCCATTTGAAAAAATCACATTTAGTACGGTCATTTTAGTTATTGACAAAAAAAAGTACCCGGAAACGGGAAAATTCGTATATATGCCTTGTAGAGGATGTATTTCAACATACCTGACTTTCTCTAAAATCGAGGAATATTTTGGTCCTCTTTAGGGAGGGGGGGGGGGGTGAGGAGGTTGAAATTTTGGGGTTTCGGCAATAACTTTCGAAATTATGCCCTAACAAAAAAAAGTTGAAACAAAAATTGTAGGGGTTTTTCCCAAATGAATATTTACTGAAAAAAATCGATGGGAGGAGGTAAGTAACCCCAACTCCCTCTTTTGGTATATCCCTGCAATTCTACATACACCCATGATTCAGGCAAATAAATATCGAAATGGCCCAGATTTTGGCTTTGCGCCTTATTAATGATCTTACAAAAAGCCAAAAACAGAAATAACTCGAAAGTAGATATGTACATCAGAAAAACCCCATATCCAAAATTTTGGGTGCAAAAGTTCATTTCTCAACTTTTTTAAATTGAAAAAATATCCTATTGCCCTGCATAATATGAAACATTGATGTCATCGACGGAAAAATCTGAAATTTGGTATATACCCTATTTTTGACCTCTCGAATCGATTGAAAACGGTTTCAAAACTTTTAGGAGCCTCCAGAAAATTTTGGAAACCTCCAGCACAAAAGAAGACTGTGAAAATGGTCCAGCGGAACTTTAGCTCCTAAAAACTCAGATTACCGATTATTGGCGACCTATATGATTGATTAAAAAACAATTTTCTAACATTTGTAACTGCTGAGTCAAATTCATATACCTAATTTTATGCCCAATTTATAGAAAAGTTGTCGTTTCTTGTCGTTTCCTCTTTGTTACATGGTGGCGGAAAACTAAACCGCCGACAACTCAAACTACGAAATCTGAACCGCCGAAAGCTACAACTCGATCTACGAAATCCGTGCCGCCGAAAGCTACAGTTCAATCTACGAAAACTAAACCGCCGACAACTCAAACAACGAAATTTGAACCGCCGAAAAGTCAATCTACGAAGTCTCACCCGCCGAAAGCTCAATCTACGAAGTCTCACTCGCCGAAAGCTCAATCTACGATATCTCACCCGCCGAAAGCTCAATCTACGAAGTCTGAACCGTCGAACGATCAATCTACGAAGTCTGAACCGTCGAACGATCAATCTACGAAGTCTGAGACGGCAGTCTTCAGTCCACCGACTTCACACCATTCCGGCGAATTCAGTACTTTCGAGAATTCTGACCATTCTGATGACTCTGATTGGCGTGAAAACGACTTCGACGTGGATGACTTCACGAATAATAAGTTCTACGAGGCGAACGACCGCGTCGCCAAAGCCGACGACACCGACGCTACTATCGACAACGGCGCTACTAACGACAACGGTAAGAAAGAAGAGAACTCAGACGACACATATTCCGGTGTACCATACGCAGAATTAGTACCACAGAGCAGAATAAACTGCTTAACCCCTTGTCGACTCTCTCCGGCACGCAAATACGTTTACAAAATCGGTAACGTTCTGATGGCTGGCGACGCTATTCTATATCAAATCATTCGAAATCGGGGTAAGAATACGTATATCGATTCCGAAGTGCAGATGAGTAAGTTGTACGCCTGTATTACGTCCTACCAAACCCTAATGGAAGAATTACGAAATCTGCCGGATATTAATGGCCCGGTGGTGGTGTCGAGTACGGATTTGAAATATTACGGCGAAGGGTCTGGTACAGACATATACGTTGAAACAGGAACAGAACGATGTCTGACCACAGCTCTGAAAAAATTGTCGGCGCTTTTACGAGAAAAGGGAGTAACGAAGTTTTCAAAGTTGCTTATTATCGATTGGTAACCTAGTTTTCTCAAAATGGAAATATTGTAATTATTGGTCAGTTTACTCCAAATATTTATCATTTTTTTTAAATTTCATAAAAATAGGGATGATGACGGAAGAGGCGATGGAGACCAGCAATAAAATACATGGAAGAGTTCGAGAGCACCACACTCGAAAGATTTCGAGAACATTGACGACATCAACACCATGTTGGTGATGTCCGACCCATTTATCTCGTCGATGGGAACTCTATCTACTAAGCAGCTTTCAAAAAAGTTACCTACCAGTATTTTCGAACGAAATTTCGATTTTTTTTAATTGAAATTTTCAATGTTTCTAAATTGTACCTATTCTTAACCAAAAGTTTAATTTTTTAATTTTTGTACTTACTTTGAATTTAAAAAATTTTCAATTGTACTCAACTTAGTTTTTAAAATAATTTTTGTAATTTGAATTTCAAATTTTTTGAATTGTACTCTTTGAACCAAAGTTCAATTATTTATTGATTATTTATTAATTAATTAATTTGTTTTAAAATTGTTTCATCAATCAAAATTTCAATTTTTTTAAATGTTATCATTAATTGAAATGTCAATTTTTTTAAATTATATTATTACTCACAAATATTATTTTAAAAAGTTGAAGGGGAGGAGTAGGAAGGGGTAAAACGGAAAAATAATAGTCCAGGCAAATAAGAGAAAAAATGTACCAAACCCCCCAAAAATTAAAGCCTGATTTTTTTCGCGTTTTACGTTCTTAATGGTCCACTACACAACATACTAAAATGGACACCCCCACAACCCTCCGCTACCACCTGGAGAGGGGTAAACGTCCGCTGAAAACCGGTTTTTCGTGAATATCTCTTCAAATAAGCCTCAAAATTGAAAAGTAGTTATGAACAATCTTGTTCTACGCGTAATTTCCTATCGGAAGGGGTTTTTTCTTTTTCAAAAACTCTCTCACTTCCTTGACCAAAAATTAAGGGTAAAAAACACCTAAGTATTTTTCAACAATTTACAGCATTTTTGGAAAAAATCGAAACTTTTGGGAATATCTGCTCAAAAAAGCCTCAAAATGGAAAAATGGTTATGAACAACCATGTTCTACGTGTAATTTCCTATCAGACAGGTTCGTTTTTTTTCGAAAACACCCCCTTCTTTGCCCAAAAATTGAGGGTGAAAAACGCCTATTTTTCCAATATTCACAGTATTTTTGGAAATTATGGAAATACGAAGCTAAATGTACCCAAAACGAGTATTTCTTTTTATACATGCTGGTAGGATATTCCTAAAAAAGTCACCGCAAAAATTTCAACCCCTACCGTTAATTATAAGGGAGGTTATTGAAATTGAATACTGCATTTAAAAATCGAAGTTGTGGAAAGAAATAGCACTATAAACGCGATGTTATTGCTGATTATTGGTGATACGAACCATTTCTTTGCGTCATAAGGATTCAAAAAGGATATTTTCAGCTTCGTATTTCCATCATTTCCAAAAATACTGTAAATACTGGAAAAATAGGCGTTTTTCACCCTTAATTTTTGGGCAAACAAGTGTATTTTCGGGAAAAAAAACGAACCTGTCTGATAGGAAATTACACGTAGAACATGATTGTTCATAACCATTTTTCCATTTTGAGGCTTTTTTGAGAAGATAATCTCAAAAGTTTCGATTTTTTCCAAAAATGCTGTGAATTGTTGAAAAATAGGTGTTTTTTACCCTTAATTTTTGGTCAAGGAAGTGAGCGTTTTTGAAAAAGAAAAAAACGCTTCCGATAGGAAATTACGCGTAGAACAAGATTGTTCATAACTACTTTTCAATTTTGATGCTTATTTGAGGAGATATTCACGAAAAAACGGTTTTCAGCGGACGTTTACCCCTTCCCTGGGGGTAGCGGAGGGTTGTGGGGGTGTCCATTTTAGTATGTTGTGTAGTGGACCATTACGAACGTAAAACGCGAAAAAAAAATCAGGCTTTAATTTTTGGGGGGTCAACTCCTAAAATGCCTGGACTATAAGGTGAAATTCAAAATCTGAGACCTAAAAAACATAAAGTAGGGTTATTTATTTTACTTCATTTAGTAATAAATTTGACTTTTGTCCGGCTATAATTGCCATTTGAACCACTGTGCGACGCATGCCTCGAAGTGGCGGAAGAGCCGTCGTCGCCATCATCAAGATTAAAGCTTCCTCATGGTTGAATAGTAGAAAGCTCGTAGCACGTATGATCAAGTTTCGTATTCGATTGTTTGCGCTGAATCCGAAAAATTCATGAATTGTTGGTAAAATTCCCATAAAAGTTGTTCAATCGGGTTAAAAGGGGTTTATCAACTTTAGTGCACTCCTTCAAGTTCGTTTTTTCGGCTATTCCAAGTTTTCAATTGCGAAAAACACCTTATGAGCGTTGAGCAACAACCCCGGAAAAATTTCTAAAAAATACTTTTTTTTTCATGTTCATGAAGAATTTCGCTGTGTAAGTATTTGGTTTCAGCCAATTCTTTGAACAAAGGACCGAAAATCACGAAAAACCGCACAGAAAATGTACGTAATTTTAGCAGATTTTTCAAATTTTGAGCGTTTTATACCGAAAGAAATGACTCAAATGAAAAAACCAATCCCATATTCATGTCCAGCAGGTCCCAATATCCCATAAGTTTCAAAATTCACTTTTTTCACTGATTCGCGACAAAAAAAGAATTTCATTGATTTTTTTCATTTGGTCATTTCTTTCTGTAGGTATAAAACGCTCCAAATTTGAAAAATCTGCTAGTTACATTTTCTGTACGGTTTCTCGCGATTTTCGGCCCTTAGTCGAAAAAATGGCTAAAAAAAATATACAGCGAGATTCTAAATTGAAAAATGTATTTTTTTTTAGTAATTTTTCCAGGGTGGTCGCCTTTCGCTATAGGGTGTTTTTTACGATTGAAAACTACATATAGTCGAGAAAATGTGAAGGCGTGCACCAAAACTATTGAGAAAATATCAAAAACTAGGGGGCTTCGCTCCCTGGCCGCTTCACGGCCCAACCCCCTCCTCTCCAGTACTGTTTAAACTGTAGGTACATAACCATGTCTACAAATTAATTTTATTTTAGACTATCAGTAACTACATGAAAAAAGTTAAACTGAAAGAAATATCTAAGTTTCGAAGAAATAAATTTAGTTTTTTTTTTAATTAAAAATTTGGTGGAAGTGAAATTCTGTTTTCCAAGCTAATCTTCCTGTCCTGTAAAATGTTGATAGAATTTTTTTTTTTCATTTTTCAAAAATTGAAAAGTGTGAAGACTGAAGTAGAGAAAATATGAATCTAAAATTTTTAAAAATAA
Organism: Pseudococcus viburni; assembly: GCA_033439095.1. NCBI lineage: Eukaryota > Metazoa > Arthropoda > Insecta > Hemiptera > Pseudococcidae > Pseudococcus > Pseudococcus viburni. The sequence continues at coordinate 499,278 of JAVBJF010000132.1, forward strand.
TATTAGTTTGAAATTTTGAAAATTTCAGTTGACAGATTAAGAATTTTTGGTCATTTAATTTTTCAAAATTTTGTTTAAAAATTACTTTCCCAGCATTTTTTTAACGCCAATTTTTTTCAACATTTTGTTCAAATTTAGTTATGTTACCATATTTATGCACAAAATTTTTCATTTTTCGTAAAATTGAAAGGTGTGAAGACTGAAGAAAAGAATAATATGAGCCAAAAAATTTCGAAATATTACATTAAAGTTTTGAAAACTTGTGATGACAAAATCTAGAACATGCAATTATCGAAATTTTCAAAAATTTGTTAAATATCACTTTCTAAGCATTTTTTCAAAATTTTGTTAAAAATTCAATACAACATTATAGAGTATTTTTGTACAGTGCTGCGTACTGCCATAAACTTACCAAAAATGAAGTCAGCTCTTGGGATCTCTCTCAATTTTTTTTTCACAAGTTCCTGTCAATCGTATAATTATATATTCACATAATCACCATGATTTCCCTTGGGTTCCTTACTTTTCATGCAATCGCGATTTTTTTTGCCAAATTACCCAAGTTTTGAGATCGGTTGTACATGAGGAAAAACTATTTGCGGGGTTTGAAAAAGAATTGATAGGAGATTCAAAAAACGATTCTCACATTTTGAAAAGCTCACAGTAAAGTTGAATTTTTGCGGTGAACGCTCAACTTTCATGATAAGTACAAAAGATGAGCGCTACCATTTAAAAATTTGAAAAATTACAATAATTGAGAGCTATTCACCTTCTTTTTCTAACCAACAAATTTTCAAGATCGGATCTCAGCCCTCTCTAGGGGGCACAATGGTCCTCAATTTTGGTCAAAATTTTAAAAAAAATGGAAAAAGTGAAGTAACATATCGATTTCTACTAATTCGAAGGCCCTGAATTCGAATACTTTCCTCTGAACCCCCTATCAGCCCCTTGATGAACGATGAAGTCAAAAATGGAAAAAATGAAAAACGATGTGTGGCGTGTTGTTTGTTAGGTTTTTGAGGACACTAAGTTTGAATATTTCCTTATTTTTTTGATTTGGTCCTTCAGTAACCCCTTCGACATCCAATTTTGAAAAAAACATGTGGTACATGGATTCTCTTTAATTTGAAATCACCAAGTTCGAATATCGACTTACTTTCCGATCAAAGCCCTATACCCACCCTGACCCCTCTCAATTTTTTTTTGTAATCTTGTAATAGGGTCGATTGAAGAGCGGGGAGGGGTCAGATCGAAAAATTTAGTTGTCCAGTTTTCCCCCAAGTACAACTGAACTCGAGACGTTTTTTAAACCAATAACTCGGAGCAATTTTGCGGAATTGTTGTCAGACCCCTGACTTGCAAAAAGGTATTACTTGAAATTTTTGTCAATTCTTTTGAAACATTTTCATTAAAGAATATTTTTTGAAAGTACATACTACGTACCTACATATACAATTTATTCAAAAGTTTTGGAAAAATTAAATTTTTATTCATCAGTTTTTTAAAAAAAATTTCACAATTTTTTGGCGTCAAGGTGGCGTACCTATGATCATTTAAAGTTAGGTACTATATTTAGGAGTTAGTGAGGAGAAACTTGGAAATAACGTAACATTTGTGTTCAACAATCTCAATTTATAAGGAATTGGACTTTGATCCATCGTGGGGGGGGGGGGGGAAACAACAGGTCTGGCATGACCGGATTTTTATATGTTGCTTAGAGTATGCGCCTAGACCATTTTCAGCAAAAGACCCTGTTATAGAAATTTTCGCCAAATCCATTTCCTTTTAGAGCTATATTGATGATACCCTATACCTATTAAACGTTCATCAATTTTCAAAAGTTATAAAACCCACATTTCACAAAATTTATAAATTCACATTTCACGACTTTACAGCAAATTTGGCGAAAGGGTTGCCCACTTGATACATTTTTTCCATCAAAACGTATGTTCCATTTTCATGAATGGTAAAAATATTTTTTGAAATTGTAGAGGAGAACTACATCAAAAAATATTAAACCATTCATAAAAATTGAAAATATGTACGTCTTGATGGATTATTCATGATATTCAATAGGTATAGGTACCCATTATTGAATGTTCAGTAACTTTAGTTTTTAATAAAGTAAGAAGTAATCGATATGTTACTTAAAAAGTTATAAAACTCACATTTCACAAAATTTATAAATTCACATTTCACGACTTTACACCAAATTTTGCGAAGGGGTTGCCCACTTGATACACTTTTTCCATCAAAACGTATTCCCATTTTCATGAATGATTAAAATATTTTTTGAAATTGACCACATCAAAAAATATAAAAATATTCAACCATTCCTTCATAAAAATTGAAAATACGTCTTGATGGATTAAATTTAAATTATTCATGATACTGAATAGGTACCCATTATTGAATGTTCAGTAACTTTAGTTTTTAATAAAGTAAGGAGTAATGATTTTTCAAAAAAACCCTGAAGCATACCTATGGGAAAAAATGAATGACTACGTGGATTTCTTCATCGCTTACATGTGTGTTTAATTTCATCTGGACCTATCTAATTGTAAGTATTTTGGACCTACCAATTTAATTGTGGTAGGATATGTAACTGATCAAGGTTATAAGCTTTGACAAAAATACACGTTCTATATGTATTCATTTCTTCCAAACCATCTTATCAGTTCCTCGAATAAGATGAATACTGCTGATGCAGCGGAAAAAACGTCGCTATAAAACTCGCGCCAAAATTCCTCAAACTTTCAACTCGCTCTTGTGGATCGCCTACTTAAAATTTCGAACTTTTTGGATTTTTCTGAGGATGATGTTTTTCAGAGGATTCTATTGGTCCAAGTTAGAACTCCGTACCTGTTACAGTTCGCGATTTAGTGAATATCAGTCAGTAACGTGCGTCCGTATATATATGATACACCATTTACAATAGTTTCATCACACTGCGTACTTGGTAGCGGTAATAAAATAATAAACGAAACGATTACCGCGAAAATGATGACTGTGCTTTGAAAATGTAGGCAGAGAATCAACGTGACTCATTGAACATCGCCCATATTTAACCAATATGGAATTATCTTCTAGTAAATAGTTCCGTAAACGGATATAACCTTCCATTATCGAATTTACACGATGGCTTCACGCTCTTAAATAATCATACAATTTGACACAAATGTTGAAATTCTTATGCAATATTTTAATTTTGTAGGTGTCGATTTTCTACACGCAGAACTGGTTTCGTTATCAAAATTATGGTTTTAATGGGTCTAATATGATGGGATTCCTTAAAAGGTTTTATTATAAATGGAAGTATCCGAACGGATCTTGTTCACAGCTGATGAGAGACGATCATTTTCAAAATGACCGTTACCAAGTATCTCGTGTTTTTTTACATTCTCTGTTTGATAGTGATTTTCGGTGCCGGTGAATATGAGAAAAAACGTGACAAAGTGACTCGATATTTGAAAAACCTCAAGAAAAAAGAAGGCATTGTTATATTGGTCGGTGGAAAAAACCATTCGGAAGGTGCGATCGTTAGTTTTATTGTTTATTTCGCGATATACTAAATCTATAGACAATACAGGTAAGACGTAACAGTGAGCATAGAAAAGTGTTCATATTTTTTGGGGGTAAATATTAAAATTGAGAGTAGGTTCTTCATTTTTTTTTAATGCACCAATAGAATGATTTGATTCAAATAAAATACATATCATTTTTAAAAAAATCAATGTTGGATTAAGATAGAAAAATGTAATATGAGACTGCAAATAAAAACTTGAATATGGTAAATTGAAAAACTTAGAAATTCGAACAATAAAATCCTTATCCTTTTGTGATGAAACGAATATCATTTAAAATGCAAATTAATATAAGTCGTACCTAATCATAGCCGCACTCAGAAATTGTGTAAGGGAGGAGCTCAGATTTTGAGAAAAAGTGGGAGGAGGGTCAAAATTCAACGAAAAAATGAAGTAACCTGTTATTTCAGTGGGGCTAGAGTAGTTGGGGTATTTTAGTAGTAGGCAAATAATATGTATCTACAAATTTTGAGCGAAAAAAAATTTAAAATGACGAGATTCAATGGTTTTTTAGTAAAAATTACTGATTTTTTCTAATAAATGGGACATTAACTCTTTGATTATAATATGAGACGTTCCGTATAACAAGGGACAACTTATTCGGATTTTTGAAAATCGAGTTATTCACACTACGTTATAGTCCATAAAATTCTGAACAAAATAAGACCAGAACGAAGAAATTTCATTGAAAATTCGCGGAGTTATGAATTTTTGAAATTGAAAGTTGAAAAAAGTTTATTTCGAGAAAAACGAGCTAAGGTTTTTTAAATTTTTTTCCCCCAATTTTTTTCATTTTTTTAGCGTTTAAAACGAAATTGTGAGAAAAATAAGCAGCTTAGGGAGAATGTGAATGAAAGCAAATTGTAGAGCGCGAAATTTCCTTTCAGATTACGGCATTTATTTTTGTCAAAAATGCTTAGTTGGCATCTTATTGTTCAAAAATGAAAAATCGACAAATTTTCAATTTTTCTCATTTTTTGACATAAAACTAGATTTTGCAAGGAAAGGAAGCGTTTTCATGAAAAAATTATTATTACCAAAATTGTAGAGAATTAAATTTACTCTCTGCTATGAGCGATTAGTTTTTCTCCACAAAGCCATGTTTCAAAAATATTTAACTTTCAAATGTTCTTCTATTCATGTAATTTTTTTTTTTTTAATGCAAAAAAAATTGATAAAAAATGATCACAATCACAAAATTCACAACACTTTCAATTAGAGTGCCCTATTATCAATAAATCTAATTAATCTCTAGTATTCAGCTAGAATTATTCACATTTCCCATTATGCTTCAACGGTATCATAACATAATCACTTGAAAACGTCTACTCGAGCGCGCTCTAGTGTCCATGGTACGCTTTTGTGTCAGGTTTGTGAGAACAGCGGCTTCATGGTGTCCACTATATTTTAGAAATGATTTTCCCTGACTTTTCCAGGGTTTCCAGACCAATTTTTCGAATTTTTCCAGACCTTGTAAATATGATATTCGTAAAGCAGGGAGGGGGGTATTTTTTTCGCGTGATGTACTACATCCCGAAATTTTGTATAAAAATGATATATATATATGAGGGGCTTGGTTCCAAAACTCACTTTTGCCAAAAAAATCGATTTCGTTTTTTTTGCGGATTCTGATTCAGTTTTTCCTTCTCTACAACCCTACGATCTCCGTTTTCACGTTAATGTCTCGATTCCGCGAGAATCTGCGAACGAAAAGTGACTTCAGTTCCAAAACTCACTTTTGCCATTGGCAAAAGTGAGTTTTGATACCAACTTTTTTTTAAAACGTATTTTTGAGCGGCACAATGATTGATAACATCAAATAATATGTGGTTAACAAAGTTGCAATGATCTTAACGGTATTATAATGGCAAACGGGCGAAGAAATACTACAAAAAGACTTCGACATCCGAATGAGTGGGACAAAAACATTGTTAAAATGAACCGGTAAGTCATTGTTGTTTAGGGTCAAACTTTGTTCTTAGGTCATGAAAACGAATTTTCAACGTCGTAATGTAATGAAAATTTGCAAAAATCATGAGTTGGAATCAAAACTCACTTTTGCCATAGGTAATTGTAACTTTAAAGCACAATGGCGGACTACTTTTGTTTTTTTTTTACATAAGCCTCTTCATATACACCAACTTCATCAATCTAGACCATAACTGGCATCGAAACATAAAACGCGCACTGTGTAATCGTTTTTGGTGGTTTTCTCAAAATGTACCTTGATGGCAAAAGTGAGTTTTGGAACCAAGCCCTTCATATATAAAATGCATAGGGTCTTACGATTTTTTTCCAAAATCACATACTTTTTACGAGATCTTTAGATGCCCTTCTTCGGGTCAAAAAAAATTCAAATTCAATTCTGAAAATTTTTCCACCCATCCAACTCCCCCTCACCACAAAAATTTGAAAATTTGAATTTATTACCTACAGAAAAAAATTTAAATAAAAAGGAAAAACCAAGTATTCCCCACGCAAAATTAAGTTTTGAAAAATGAAAAAAATTATGCCAGGGTGTTTACCAAATTGAGCGAATAAAAATTTGGATTTTTCCGGGCTAAAAATTCAAAATTTTCTTCACATTTCATTCCCCCCTCCCCTCCAAAATGAAAAACACTTGTTTCAAATTTATAAATTCACGCAATCGCTTGCAATTTTTTCGTTTGTACCAATAAATAAAAAAGTGAATGAGAAAGTAAAATATAAATCATGTTATGAAAATATATAAATGTGTTGAGCCCGAGCGAAGCGAGGGCGAAAATTTTTGTGAAAAAAGATCTTTAAAAGATGAAAATTCATCACTTTTCCCTCATTCATGTTTTCCAAAACATGGCCAATAATTTCGATTTCTGTTCCATTCCCGCCTTTTTTTTTCAACATCGTGGTCCAGGGCATCATGACGTTTCTCATCACAGCTCATTAAAAAGTAAGTTTCCAAAAAACTTAAGATTAAAAATAAATTCTGTAGAAAGAAAGAGTGTAAATTATTCCAAGCGTAGCGAGGGAAATTTTTTTTGGGAAAATTCATAATTCAATGGACAAAGACATGCATTTTGAATATCAATTTTATTGTACATTACGACCGACAAAAAATGATGAATAAAACAATAATTAGATAAAAGATGTGATAATTTGGCACGAGCGGAGCGAGGGCGAAATTTTTTTGAAAAATTTATAATAAAATATGCAAAAAAACATTTTTTTAAATGATTTACATTTTTTTTGGATTTTTGAAAAATTCCAGAGAAAATTCCAAAATTCCCTGACTTTTCCAGACCACCAAAATTCCCTGACTTTTCCCGGTTTTCCAGAGAATGGACACCATGGGCTTTAACTGTTATGTCTTACCTGTACTGTCTATAACTAAATCCTTGTGCACTAATGGCTCAATTCCACGAACAGGTAACGTTGAAATATTTCACAATGGAGCTTGGGGCAACGTCTGCGACGACGAGTGGGATATAAAAGATGCATCGGTCGTGTGCAAACAACTGGGTTTCAAAGGAGTTCGAAAAATCACCCATAGCTCTCATTATGGAATGGCTAGTACAGGTAAAATAAAAGTTTGAAATTGGAATTAATTTCGAGCTGTGGAACTGATTCGTTGGTATTCAATAGGAAGATTCTGGATGGATAATTTGTTCTGTACTGGTAATGAAAAACACTTGTCGCATTGTCATTTCGAAGGATGGGGGATGAGCGATTGTGATTCCACCGAGGCTGCTGGTGTTGTTTGCGAGACAATGGAAATACAGCAGACTGAAGAAGTCGTTGTGAAGAAGACGAAAAATAGAATAAAAGTTAGTCTGTTTTGTTGTATAGGATCATACTGCTCTGGAAGTCTGGTTTTTGTGTAATCAGGCATCAAACTGAAATTTTGAAAAAAAAAAAAGTAACTTTAGTAAACATTTTTAATGAAAATAGTAACCAAAAAGTAACCTCAGAATCGTTAATTTTTAGAAGTTTCAGTAGAATCCGGAGGGGGGGGGGGTGTTGCAAAAACCAAAAATTTTGATCTTTTCTGCAAATTTCGGCTATTTTTTTCAAAATTTCCGACCCCGACTTTTTGAAATATATTTTCCAAACTTGAATTTTTTTGAAAAATTTTTCCAACTTGAAGATCAATGCCAAATTGCCAATAACATTGTGTCTACCGATTCTTCAAAATCAAATTTCGCGACCTTTTCCTAAGGTATCTAGAACCTACCTCTCAATTCCCCCCCCCCCCCCCCCAAAAAAAACCAAAGAGATCAAATTTATTGCAGAAAAAATTTCATACACGGAAGAAAATATGTCTTCAATTTTAAAAAAAGACAATTTTTCACCAAAATTTTCTAAAATTGAGTTATTGTATGGGGAAAAAGAGAAATAGCTACTGCCCGAGCGAAGCGAGGGTGAAAATTTTCACGAAAAATCATGTTAGAACGGACAGAATTGTTATGTGTTGACTCTAAAACTGAGAAATAAATTCATGGGAAGTCTGAAATATTGGGCGAAATTTTTTCGAAAAATCAATTTAAAAAACAGCAAAAAAGAGGCATATTTCCAAATGATTTCTCTTTCTGAATTTTTAAAACATTTCTTAGAAAATTCCAAAATTCTCCATTTTTTTAGATTTTCTTGAGAATACACACAATATTCCCTTTGAAATTCCCAATCGTGATCGCTACTCAGTCTCCCATAAGAACATATTTTTCCGTGTCAAAATATTCAATTGTCTGAAATAGAAGGGAAGAAGGTTTTTAATTTAAAGGATTTTAAAATTTATGAGCCCGAGCGAAGCGAGGGCGAAAATTTTTAGAAAAAATATTCAAAAAAGTGAAATTTCTTCACTTTTTCTGTCTTGTAAAAGACAGAAAAAAACTGAAGTAATTTCGGAAAAATTCGCGACTTTTGATGAATTTTGGGTCAATTTCGCGACTTTTTCACGACTTCAGCGACCTAAATCAAAATTCGCGACTTTTTCGCGACTTTCGCGACCGGTAGAGACACTCCGAGTTTGTTGAATTTTGACAATTTTTTAAAAATAGTCAAGAACACTGGAAATCTGAATTCCGGGAACCCTATTGCCAGGTCGCCTGCGACCCTGCTTGTTTTGCATTGCTGTTTTCATTTTTTTCAATTTCAAGAATACCTTTCATTTTTTTTTTTGAGAAAAATTTTGAAAATAGTAACCAATAGTAACCTCTAAAAGGAAAAAGTAACTTTAAGTAACCAAACTCGAAAAAAGTAACCAGGTTACTTAAAAAGTAACCGAGTTTGATGCCTGTGTAATTAATGCGAGTTATGCTGGTACACTATAATTAATTTTGAGGTTAGAATGGAATTTAATTATTCACTCACCGAAGACGGCTGGCTGAATTAATTCGACGATTGGTTCAGAATTGGACATAAATTCTTGATTTCTGGCATTTTTCGAATCCGAAGTCTTGATTCATTGATGGCAGAGTGAAAGATGTTGGAATGTTTTCACAACTTCATATTACCATTTTTCAACTCGAGATTCCAATGATCGGTTTTGAACTAGGTATAACTTTGATTTCTGGCATTTTCGAATCCAAAATCTTATTCCAAAAGATATGGAAGAGTAAAAGATGTTGAAATTGAAATGTTATCACCCAATGACTTCATCAACATACCATTGGAACTTGAAAAATTCGGAGAAATCTTCACAAAATTCTATCACGTTTGCGAAATTTCAGCACTTTGAACACTTCTACTCAATTGTTTAACATAATTTAACACAAATTGATTTTAATTCGCGAAAAACAACAAAAAAATTCGCGAAAAATTCAACGAAATCGAAAATACTTACATTTCAGATCAAAACAAATCAACTGCAGACAAAATGGCGCCAAAATTGGAGGTTTTTTATTGGTCAAAAACGTATTTTGATCAAAACAAAAACAATGAAAAATGAAAACTGATAAAATTTTCAAATACAAAATAGAAAATTTTATTCTAGATTAATTTTCAATTTTCATACTTAATTATTTCCATAATCAATTTTGAGAATGTCGAACGTGACCCTTGAATTATTAATTCAAATATTCGATCATCATTAATCAAATACGTCCGCCGGAATTTCATAAATTTGCGTGGAAAACTTTCAGCGTGTTTTCTTCAACTCAAAATGTTCATAAATTTTGAATCGAAAAATGGTGAATTTTCTTTTAAATCCTCCTATCTGTTTTCTAGTATATTTTTCCATTTAAAATATTTCATAAATGCAATTTCATTTGAAATTGGAATTAGGTACTTTATTTATGATCCTACGTAATTTATTTCTAATCGACATCGACAGGATATCTTCAAAACACCGCTGAAAGTTCGTTTAATGGGCGGAAGAATTCCAGATGAAGGAAGAGTCGAAGTTAAAATAGACAATTCTGGTACATTTTCAATTATTTCGTGTACTTAATCCTATCTAGCGATTTAATCACCGTCGCAATTAATATTCACCTTAGACTGGGGTGTAATTTGCGGCGACAGCTGGAGCCTGCTGGAAGCCATGGTTGTCTGCAAAATGCTCGGCTTAAAATACGCCAGCAACGCGGCACAAACCAACTTCTTCGGTGGAAATTCATCGAACATGATCTTAAGTGGGATGCAATGTCGAGGAAACGAGACGCGACTAGACGAGTGCATAATTAATGATCCCAACACAATAGAATGTCCTGGAAACAAAGATCAGATAGCTGGCGTTGTTTGCACAAGCAGTAAGCTATTTGCGATACTTTTTCTAACCGAAAGACACGTTGTAACGAATTCACGTATTTTTTCTCAGCTCTACCTGATTTAATTATCGATACCGAAGAACTAGAAAGATCAGCGTATTTGGAAGACAAACAGTTGTATTTTTTGCAATGTGCTATGGAAGAAAATTGCCTAGCGTCCTCGGCTTATCGTATTCAAAGAAATAGGAAAGGTAATTGGCATATGGAAACTAGGAGATTGTTACGATTCACTGCTAAAATAACGAATATTGGTAATATACAATTTCGACCTTTCATTCCAAAACATTTGTGGGAATTTCACCAATGCCATATGTAAGTTATAAGAACTCTCTTCCTGATTTGGTTTTTGTTCAAATTCCTAACTTAAGCGTGATTTTTAAAGGCATTATCATAGTATGGAAATTTTCGCCACGTTCGACGTACTCGATCAGACTGGGGCCAGGGTAGCCGAAGGCCATAAAGCTTCTTTTTGTTTGGAAGATAATCAATGTACATCCGGAGCAACTCCATTTTTTGCCTGTGCTAATTACGGAGATCAAGGAATATCCGTCAATTGCTCGGATATTTATAGACATCACATTGATTGTCAATGGGTGGATATTTCGGAAATAAATCCAGGAATGTATACGTTCAAGGTATCGATTAATCCGGAATATAAAGTAGCCGAGATGACGTTCAGCAACAACGTAGCGATATGTAGGATGTACTATGCTGAAACATTCGTTCGGATTTACGATTGTTCTGTTCAACATCCTTAATTTGTTGTCATTATCGAATTTAGTCGATTTACTAGTCATGAAAATTTCATTACGAATTAATTTAGCACTGATGGTATTAAACCGATACTAATCGATTAAATTAAAGAATTCGAAAGTTGAGTATGTATTATTTTCTATTTGTAAATAATGTTTACACTGATGACTTACGAGACGAGCTCGAATAGGTACGTAGCACAGTGGGATATTTGAGAATTTGAGCGTTCAAAAGTCAAAAATTCATTTTCTTCAAATGATGCGAAAAATGTTGCAAGGGTTTGTTAACACTCCAAATACAACCCCCGAACAATTTTTTGACCTTGAAAAATTATTTGGTATTTCTGGCAACACGATAAAAGTTACATTACTTGTGGCTTGGTAAAGCGACTGCTATTGTGTGTTAGTCAAATGCGTGCTGGTTCGGTTGTGTTTTGCCAAATATGGCTTTCAAACACATCATTAGAAAAAGAATTTCTTGGCCTTTCACATGGTGTAATTGGTTTTGCGATTTCATGTAGTATTTTTGAATGAAATTAAAATAAAACATGCACAATTTTCATGTTAATTTGGGTTATATTATGTTCTATAAGGTTTTTTTGCCAAACTTTGCCAAACCGGTTCTAGCGGCAATAAATTTGTAATATCATGGGCCTCAATTTAGAATAGGTAACTTTTCCCACAACGCCCCACATTTCATATCACAAGCTGGCGTTAAACGCATCAAAAACATATATTTTGACTTACAAAATGATATTTTTCAAAAATTTTGGGGGTTACCCCTTCAGGGGGGATTCCTAATGAGCTGGGGTCAAAATATGTTCAAATATGAAATTAGTGTATCAAAAATCATTTATTTTGACACCCAACACAAAATTTCACAAAAAATTCGATTCTACCCCTCAGGAGGGAAGGTTGCTCATGAGCTAGGGTCAAAATAAATTCAAAAATGAATTCAGCACATCAAAAACATATTTCGACACCCAACACGATATTTTTCTAAAAATTTTAAGTTTTAAACCCCCCCCAAAGGGGAGGTTCAAGAACTGGGGTCAAAATAAGTTCAAAAATGAATTCAGCACATCGAAAACCCCCTATTTTGATGGTTTGTTCATACAGCTGTCGCGAATTCGAGTTTTGCACTCTCAAATCTTAAAATATCCCATATCCTTGGTTTTGGTCTGGAGAAAAAAAAAAGGTGCTTAATGACTTGTCACGAAATTATTAATGAATTATTCGAAATGCTTACTCAGAGTGTCTACACATAAGTTCGATGACAAACTGACTGGTCATCAGAACTGCCTCTCACTGAGCAATCACAGACCATTTGTTTTTTGTGACCAGCTCCAAAACAGGACCTTCAACAATACCTTTTCAAAATAGGTACTGATAAATTTTGTAACCCCCCCCCCCAAAAAAAAAAAAATTAAACCTATTATGAAAACATTTTTGAAACAAAAAATTTCAATAATTGTTAGAAATGAGTGTAAATTTATTTTTAAAATTCAAGAATAAGGAAGGTAGAATACAAACAAAGTTACAAAACCAGGGTGTCTACTGATGTTTGAAAATCAAAATTCGCGACTTTTCGCGACATTTTCTGGACTTTTCAAACCATGCTTCAAATTCGCCCAAAGACCCCCCCCCCGCGTATACTTGTTTTAAAGGAAATTGCAAGCACTTTTTAGTGCCTCCGCCGCAAATACTCTTTTTTTCTAGGAAATGGAAAATTAAATGGATTTTATACCTAATTACGTTTTAAGGAAAATGATTATTCAACAGAAATGAAGAGAAGATGAAATTTTCGAAAAAAATCGAAATTTCAAAGAAAAATTTTTACGTTATAGAATGAATTGTGTGAAATAGAAAGGGAAAGCATTCAGTCCATTATTTTGAGAATTACTCGTGTAAACATATCAAAGAGCCCGAGCGAAGCGAGGGCGAAAATTTTTGAAGAAAAAGGCATCTAGAAATTGAAATTTCTGCTTTTTTCATGCTATATTTTTGACTTCCAAAATACAAGTTTAGGTACATATTTTGTAGAGCTCCTCTCCGTCCAAAACATCTACGTACCTACAGAAATTTTTAAAATTCCATTCGAAATTGTCTCCTTTACTTGAAAATTTTAAATTGTTCAGGTTGAAATGGAAAGAGGTTCATACTATCATTTTGAAAATTAAATGTGAAAAGTTACTGAGAACGAGCGGAGCGAGGGCGAAAATTTTTTAAGTTTCTGAAGACTAAAGAGAGTCACATGAAGGCAATTGCTGTGGTAATTCCAGACAGAAAAATAAAAATTGTGAGATTTAGAATGAAAAACGTCGAATTCTAATCAATTTTGAAGTATTAGGTAAAAGAAAATATCGAGCGAAGCGAGGGCGGAAATTTTTTATACAAAATTTTAGTTGAAAAATCATCTAAAGGCAATTCTTTAAATGAAAATTTTTGAGGAAAATAAACTAATTTGAGATAAATTCGCGACCATTGATGAATTTTGGGTCAATTTCGCGACTTTTTCGCTACTTTCGCGACCGAAATCTAAATTCGCGACTATTTCGCGACTTTCGCGACCAGTAGACACCCTGAAAACAGGACATTTCTCTAAGAAGGCCTCAAAACAGGACCAAAACAAGACTAACAGGACCATTCAGCCCAAAACAGGACCAACAGGACCTGTTAGACACACTATTTCCCGTTTTTAAAACAGTATTGACAGCGTTTCTGATCATATCGCCGTAATACTGTAAATTAATATGGGTCAACATTTTAGCTGCGCATAACAGCAAGGCAGTTGGATTGGCGACGTTTCTACCGACCCCCCGTAAGGAAAATAATTAAAAATTGGATAACTTAATTAAAATAGGATTTGAAAGATTACAAGCTAACTACATTTTGAAACGTGCTCAATTAGTAAGTTTGCGTAATATTTGAAGCGCGGGCGGTGGCGCGAGGGGCAAATGGAAGAAGAAATTTCGCATCGCGTCGCAGTGCCAACCGCCGACGCATCGTGCTTCTCGAATGTTCACAGAGAGTAAATAATCACGCGAATACTCCTTCCATCGGACTACTTTTGGGAAAAAAGAGTCGAAATTCAAAACGTATAGAAATACAGGCCTACTTATTAAAAGTGTATTATGTAAATTTGAACGCGAAATGAAATGAACGAGGCGAACGAGCAGGGCGAGTCAAAAAAAGACCAGGAAAACCGCGTACGTTTTATTACGTATACATTTTTAAGATACTTATTTATATATTTCGATTCAATTAAAAATTATATCGTGTTTTCGTCGCGAAAAACTCGACCAGAATATTAAAAGTAAATTGCCGATGGTAGCGGGCAGAGCGGGGGGAGAGGCAGAAATTAAAAAATGATGATATTCGTGCCTACTGGACAGAAAAAACAAAACGAGAGAAGCGAAAAAAAAAACACCAGAAAATCCCCTGCTTTGGGGAAAAAACATCGCGATGAACGTAGGACCGACGACGTCGAAAAGAGTAGCACGACATCTACGCGGAGAGGGCATTGGAGAGAAATTCATAACTTTATATAATTAACGGGATAATTTTTTTTTTAATTTTACTCGATGGTTTGTAGAAAATTAAAAATCTTTTCCGACGTTTATTAAATTTTCAGAAAAGACGAGCAAATAACGCGATAAATGATATTTTAGTAAAAGGATTCCTCTGCTTTTTTTTCGCTTGCCTGCTGCTAGTCCTGTCCCAGCCCGTCTTTTTCAACCTCCTCTGTACCTCCCGGGTTTTCCAGCTTACTTCCGTTTTCTTTTATAATTAATCTAGCTAATGGTAGCCATGAAAATACAGTACGGATCTTCGAAATTAAATATTATATTGTTTCGACGCGCTGAGCTCGATGAAAATCGTGGGGTGGCGAAACTCGATGGAAGATTGGATACGTAATAAGATGAAACCTTACGAGATCGTATCGGGTATTTTTTCGTCGATTATTTTCTCGATAAGGTTTCTCTTTTACGAGAACGTAAGTTTTTGGGGGGGAGGAGGAGAGGGGAGGGCGATGAGCTGCATTGAGCGGAATTTTCCGAACTGGTATAAGGGCATTGCACCCTAAATCGAGTAATTTTTCAATTATTAATTTGACTTGGAAGTAATATTCATTTCATATTTTCATTTTAATACGTGGCTCATTCCATGTCAACACGATCAGGTTTTGACCTTGGGTATTCCGATTTCGCTCAAAATTTTTTGACGAGTTTTTCTCGATGGACTGATGAAGAAATCACCGTCATTCCGATCCTAACCCTTCAGGGGGGCAGGGGGTGGTCCTTGTAATTTTCGTATAATTAGGATTTTTTGCGAAATGGCTTAACTTTCAAGGAGCATATATCGAGATTGGTTAGGTTCCAGATGAATATGTTCATGCTATTTTGTAGAGAATTAAAAGGAAATTCAAAATTGATAATCACTTTAATTTGGTAGAAAATTCCAAGTGCTCCACAATACACCACATGGAAATGCAATATTATGCAACAATATGTAAGTACCTTCAAAAACGAAATCTCTATACCAAAAAAAAGAAGAAAACAGAACTGTTCAGTAATTTCAATTTAAGGAAATCTGCAAAATTTTAAGAATGGAAAATTACGTCATCAGGAGGCCAGAGATTGTTCTAGACCCATACCGAAGCTCCCACTGGATTTCACACACAAGGTAAATAAATACCCAATCTAGCATTTCTAATCTCGTCGTCGCGATCATTTTTGGGAATAAATTTGAACGGAAGAGAAAATGCGACTTGAACCATCCAACTACGTATCTCAAAGAGCCTTCAATTTTTAACTCGTCTCACGCTGATAAATATCTTCACAGTTTCACAAATTAAGTATCATGACCATTTTAAATAAACTTTCTTTCGAAACAGGTACTTTCAATTTTCTCAAATTTTACAAAGAAAGTAAATCATGAAAATTAAGAAAAAAATGTTTGATCTCTAATTTTTTAACGCCATACAGAAACAAAAAAATTTCAATTATTCAATTATTTGATATTTTACTTACTGAAAGGAATAGCTTAGATAACTGGAACTTACCTAAAACAAAAAAAGGAAAAAAATCAACATAAAATATAATTAAAAGAATTAACATGATTATGACAAATTCAAAAATACAGAGTTCGTCAACGAAAGGTATCACATTTTAAAAATCAATAGAGGTCCAATTTAAACTTTTTGGAGCCAGAGAAAGAACCAACAAAATTTTTAGCTTCTTGTGACTCCAGGGATAGGGGCTTCTTTTTTAAAAAATGATTCAGCCCCTTCAAGTTTAATATATATATATATTTATTTTGTTACTTCATACATTTATTTTGTTGATTTTTAGATTTTTTCATTTATTTTTGAATATTTATTTTATTGTTGAACATCGTTGAAACGAAAATTCAAATAAGTATGTACTCTAGACAAATTTCAGTTAACCAATATCTCAATGAAGGCGACTGATTACAAGACGTTTTTGTACATACGCCCGTTCATTGTTCAAAATATGTTTTTCATTTTTAAATTTATGGTATTGAAGCTTATAGCAAAATATAATTTTACATTTGAAAAATCGTTGTAAGGAGGGGATATTGGGATTTTTCGTAACAAACACCTGTTTACCAATCGACCAGGTAAACTTTACATTTCATTAGGAAATTGGATGATTTCACTTGAAAATAGATTACGTTTGATTTATCAAAGACATACGAGTAAGAAAACAGGTTTTCACTTTTCCTTGCTCAACTTTTCCTGGCTTCAATTACTCAGAAAATCTGATCATGTTCAAAAAATTAAAAAATTTTAAACGAAAAGAATTGAAAAATTTCACCAAAAATGATGTTCGTGTAATGATTTGACCAAAGGAACCGAACTTTGGGACCAATTTTTCACCATCATTCTATTTGTCAGGAAATTTTCAGAGGAAATCGGGATATTCATTATCTTCATATTTTTAAATTTTCGGTAAAAGCCCAAAATAGGGCCAAATTTTTATTGCGATAATTTCCATTTTTACTCAAAAACTCAACGGTAACAGTTTTCCAATTTCCACCAATACCTCAATTTTTGTGAAAATAGTCAGGATAACTCCGAGCGACTTAGCGGGTGGGCATGGAAAGTCATCGCTGATGATTTTTCTGGGGGGAAAAAATCATATAAAGATCATAGAATTTTTTTCCTTTTTTTATTAAAAATTTGAAAATGAAAAAACATTAAAAAAGCGATATTGCAAGGAGATAAGCCTGAAAAATGAAATCCATTTTTACAAACATTCTTCAATTATTTTTTGATGCATTGGAAACTTTTCAGAAAATCAAATTAAAAAAAAATTGGAATTTATAAAGGATCGATTCAGGAAGTAATTTTTTTTTTTTACCAGGTCGTTTTGAGGTTGGGCCACCAGTTCCGATCTTCCCTAACACAATTCAGTCTTCAAAAAAAAAGAGTTACAAACTAACCTCCTCGGATAAAAAAACGGGAATCTCATTTATATTCAGGTTTTCAAAATTTCATTTCTTCAACCAGAATTTTTGAAGCCCACACAATTTATAGAGCTTTTATAAAACCTTGCAACTGAGAATTAGTCCCTGCGGTTAGCATGAAAAAACAGGGACATACTGCACTTTTTGAACACGGTTGAAATGTGGTTTTTATTTTAGTATGATTCAAAAAAAAATTTTCGAGAAGTGAAGACGTCAAAAATTTCCCATGGAGTGGAGGGAGGGAGAGTTGGAAGGAGGGGTCCCTACTTTTTCACATGAAGGGGTTGGAGTGAATTTGAGTCGATTTTAGCGAAAATTGACTGTTTTTTACTTCCAAAAAGCGACGATCAAGAAGCTATTTCACTTCCTATCGGGAAACCGATAACAAATTCGAATTCAGAAGGTTCGAATTACATTAAAAACTGGTTTCAAACCTCACTTGAACCACATCACTCATCTCAAAATGAAAAAATCGTAATTTGACCTTTTTTCCCTCAAAATTGGCCTCTTCTTGCGACACAAATCATACGATTGTGCAAATTCTACGTTTCAGATCGGAAAACTAATCGCAGATTCGAGTTCAGGAGGGTCGAATTTTATGAAAATGACACCAAATTTACTCCAACCCATTCATGTGAAAAAATAGGGAAAAACCCCACCTCTCACCCATCTTATGGGAAATTTTTGACGTCTCCACTTCAGGAAAATTTTTTTTTGGGTCATACTAAATGAAAACCCACATTTAAACCCGTGTTCAAAAAGTGCAGCATGCCCGAGCTAACCGCAGGGACTAAATACCGAATTCATACACTGGAAAATCGTCTTTCATACGATTAATATCAAACCTAAAACAGAAATATTCGCATTTTCGAAGACGCCGACGAACACGAGCTTGAAAGAGCAAACGGATCATATACAAGGAAATGTTGAACTATACGAACCAAATACATATTTATTTAGATTCGTAAACGTAAAACCAAATGCATACATATATGTACATAAAAGACGTGGTAATACGAAACGTGTTACTTTACTTAGGTTATTTGTCCAACGGAGGGTAAAATGATACAATCGGAGAAAGCACGCAAGAAAATGCACTAGCAAAACCATAGATAGGTACATTGGAGCAGAAAAAAAAAAGAACATCACAGAAAGATGTACCATCTACGTACATACCTCATATACCAGAGTACGACCATAAAAGGAGAGAATTTTCGAGACCGTTGGATGAAAACAGGGTCGCAGATTTGTTTGATAATGTAACCCGACACGTGCGTTTGTTTTTGCGGATACAACTAGAAATAGAGAATCTGTATTACGTACGTGGACGTGTTATCCAGATTGTAAATGTACTACAGAATCGTCATAAACACTGGCTGCCTCCACAGCCATACTACACGATCCTTGTATATATTTTTTTGCTCAATATAAACTTTTCGGTGCAGATTTTTATTCGAAAACGCGATATTTTTTGCTGGGTTTGGATAAACGGAACTGAACCGAATGATTTTCGGTAAGGGTGGAAAGCCTGCAGTCCCGAGGTTTTTTCCATTTTTTAATGGCGACGACCGCCTGAGATTGTTTGAAAAGAGTTTCGCCCATGTTGAAGGGAAATCCCCGAATAGATGAAATTGAGTTTTACCTCGTGTGTATTTGATGAATGTAAGTTGACGTCAATTTTCATCGAGTTATAAACTAATATTATCGAAAGACAAGTTCGAATAGTTGGCAAGAGCGTAGTAAAGCGAGGTAATTTCTGCGAAGGGACAAGTTTTACGGCAGCTAGTTTGTGTACGATTCGACAACGTGTAGGAACATCTGCGTTTTTTTGGTGTCTTCGCTGATTTTTCGCGAATGTCATTGTCATTTCGAAAGGTAATTTTAATCAAATTTTCAACAGTTGGGAAAATTTTAAATTTTAAAAAGTCCTATCTTATCAAAATTATGTGAAGATACAGTTAACAAAAAATTCAATTCAAAATACTGTACATCAAAAATAAAAAATAGTTGGATTCTGATACTCAATGAAAGTTATAAGCTTAGGGAAAGTTTTTTGACTTCTGTTTGGATTTTTCTGTTTTATTTTTCTCTAGACCTGCAGATAAATTGAATCCTAATTAATTTTTATATTTTTGCAGATCTTCATTGGAACTTCTACCACCAACTTGTTTGGAGTAAGATTTTGTATTGTTTTTCGATTGTTTTAGTTTTTCTCAAAATTTCCCAAACTTCAAATTTTTCAATGTCAATTATTCAAGACTTAACATTTTTTTCTCAGAATTTCAGTCTAGAAAAATTGAGATTACATGAAAAAAATTCTGACCTTGAAAAATTATTGTGCAAAATCAAGCGTACTTTGAAAAAAAAAAACGCTCGTCACCTACGGTAAATCCGTAAAACAGGATCAGGTCGTCTGAGCTTAGTGAACCACTGAATTTGTATTTAGATAGAAAGGACGTAATTTTTTACAGTTATACCCCTAAAACGTACATATTATGTTTTGAACCTTTTTCTTTTCTCATGTTTTAAAAATTTTTTTAGTGTTATTATTTATTTTTTTTCAGATCTGCTATTCAATTATTTAGAGTATATTCTATCCATCGCCTTATCGAAGAAGTTCCAATGAAGATCTACAAAAATATAAACATAATCAGAATCCAATTTATCTGCAGGTCATGGGGAAAATAAAATAGAACATTTTCGAAAAATTTAATTCAAAATGGGTACACCAAATTGGAAATACGAGTAGTTTGATTCCGATCCTCAATGAAAATTATAATAAGCTTAAAGAAAGTTTTTTGACTTCAGTTTCGATTTTTCTATTTCATTTTTCTCTAGACCTACAGATAAATTGGATTCTGCACTGAAAAAAATGATTTTTTTTGTTCAGGAATAATCCTGAAATTTGAGTAATAAACACCCTTCTTGAACAGTAATTAAGTTGATTACTCTCTTTTACAGTAATATTCCTGATTATTATGGGAGGGGAAACCATTGATTGTGGTAAAAATACTGAAATTTTGATGGTGGTTTTTTTCCTGACTTTTGTGGTACTACCTCTGGAAAAGATAGCAGTATGCTCTGTATATTGTGGGAATAAATAAAAAAAATTTAGAGGAGAAAATACTAAATTGTATTACAATTAGGTACCACAAATATCAGTAAAATAACCTGGTATGCAACCACAAAAGTACCCTTTGTTCAGTAATATTACTGTTCTATTAAAAATAAATCCTGAAAGGTCAGTATTTAAAAATTATTGCCAAATATTTTATTCAAATGCTCCAGCTACTTTATTTTTCATTTAGTCCAGATTTTGTGTTTGTTAAAGATGTCTAATATGTTATCTTGGTAGATTATCTAGTCTACATGTGTAGTGGGTATTTTCGGTTCGTGTACATTTTCGTTCATGTATAGTATTTTCAGTTCTTGTATATTTTCGGTTCGTGTATATTTTCAAGTGATATGTATTTGTGAATTTTCAAGTGTAAATTTTTGAGTGTGGGAATGGATTATTTCAAATAAATAATAATCACATTTCTTTCATCCTTTACACACTAAAAATAAATAATGCTCAAGTAAAAAATGTAATCACTTATCAGTATCTTATAGCTAGTACCTTGCTAGTACATACCGAAGAGGTGTCGATTGTGATTTTTTGCACCATTCCTAAGTTTACATTGCGCAAGTGATAAGAAGTGAATATTTTCAAAAAAAAAAAATTGGTGCTTTATTTTTCATTTCAAAATTTATGTTTTAAAATGTGCGAAATTGCGGCCTTTTCTGTCTTGTTTGTTGTTTTGTTCCTATGTAATACAGTATGTTTTTTTTTTACCCTGTTCTTTTCTGCCCTTTCAAGTGGCTAAGTAAGTTCCAATCAGTCAGTGAATTTCTCGCTAGATGTCTTTGGACTTCTTGCTTTCCTAGTAGCTAGTTGGTAGTTGTCACAGGCGAGAAACCGCTCTGAGATAAGTTGAACCTATCTCTTTTTTTCTTTGTACCATAAATTGGTGATTTGCTTGATGTCTTGGTACCCTATTCTCTATATCTATTTTCTTGTGCTAGACATCGGCGTGCCAAGCTCAACAACAAGTGCTGAAAAAGCACGGAAATAATATTATTTGTATGGACGGAACCCACGGTACGAATCCGTACCAATATTTACTCCACACGTTACTTGTTCTGGACTACGATGGTGAAGGTATTGCCGTTGCCTTTGCATTCAGTAATCGTAATGATAAAAATGTAATCAAGGTTTTCCTCCGTTGTATCAGAGATAAGCTTGGTGAACGCTTGACCATAGAAACGTTCATGTCAGACATGCAGGAGTCCTATTACAACGCCTGGGTTGGCGAAATGAGTGTTCCATCAGTTCATCTTCATTGTATCTACCACGTATTCCAAGCCTGGAGAAACAAGCTAAAGAATAAGGAGCTATATACCGGTAAACATGTGCCGAAAAAGTGCTTAAAATTTCCTTTAAAACGAGTATACGCGAGGGGGTCTTTTTGGGCAAATCTAAAGCAAGAAAAATTGTATTGAAATGGCAAGAAATCCCAGAAAACAGCAAAAATTTTCATTTTTCACATCCATGTATTGCGTAGGAAGGTTGACAGCCACTTGAACACAACTTTACTTGAACTTTGAGCTTTTTTTCTCCTTTTGAAAACGTATGTTTTTTCTTCAATGATGTAATTTTATTTTTTAACGATATCTCTGTGATTTCGAGATGAAATTTCGATTTTTTTTGAATAAATTTTATATGTAATATGTTCTATTACATTAGTACCTAGTTTATCAGACGTAATTTTGGGGTTTCCCCACTGAAATCCACGTTTTTTTGGGGGGCGATCAAAGTTACCCCATTTTTTTTTTTTGGAGGACCTGTTTTTGGAATTTTCTGTAGTGGCAACACTGCATCCGATCGAGACGCGGTTTGCGCCATTCGATTCAGAATCCACTCAAGTTTACTTAGAATTTTTTTTTTCTCCACCAGCCCCCCTCCCCTCCCCTCCACAGCAAAAAAACTAAAAAAAATAGCCATTTTTTGATCAATGTTACCCCAGTTTACCAGTACGCATATAAGACAAGACTTGTACGACCTAGTGTACGAAACATGTGCAGTCACGTTCCATGAGAAATTGGAAAAATTTCTTAATCGAAGTGAACCGACCAATGAATCGATTCGTGCGTTTTTAAACTATTTCAGAGAAGAATATTGCGGTGACGATAAATACGAAAGTTGGTCTTATGCGTACAGGTTACAGTATGGAGTCAACACAAACACACACATATAAAGTTTCCATCGCACGCTGAAATACATCCATGGTGACAGAAAAACAGTCAAAGATTTATATTTCGGATTACAGCTCCTCGTAAAGTACGTTAAACAAAAAATGGTTTCTCTAAGAGCTAAAGAACTGTCGAGTCGATCTACTCCACACCTTACTGGGCTCAAAGCGGCCCACAACCAGGTCTTAAAACACAACGATGAAATTTACATTGAACAAATCGAAGACAAATGGTATGTGCAGTCGTTTCAGACCTCAAACAGCGATGATCTACGGTATTATACTGTACGAAAAATACGAGAGAGGTGTCCAGCCCAAGAAGATAACGAGCTCGGAGTATGTCACCTAATTTGCAAGGAGTGCAATGAGTGTGCTCATAAATATTTGTGCACCTGCATTGAAAACAGCATCAGAAGTCATATGTGTAAACAATTTACCTAAATATACTTTATTAATATTTTATTTATTATAAATTAATAATTATATTACTTTTTTTCCATTATTTAAATATTATTTAATTTAATAATTTATTTTAATTGTTATTATTTATTTTGTTATATTTTTTTAACTTAGAGTACAGTACTCTACGAGAGATGATAAGGACTTGTAAAAAAAATTTCACCTCCGCCACCGCCTGGATAATCGGAAAATAGACATAAGTTAAGCTGATCCCCGAGGGCGAAAGTAACCACATCTTACGGTAAATAAATTTATATTATTTATTCAATACTCTCTAAATTTGAATCATTCAAATTGACTGATTTAAATCGACGCAATCATGTCACTGATTGAATCAGTAAACTTTGACTGATTTCAATCAGTCAAATAATTTTTACCGATTCAACAATGAAAATTCACTAACTGAATCGGTAATTTTTCACCGATTGGCAGTAGAATGTCACTGATTAACTGGGAACCAGTGGAATTTGATTGATAATCAGTGACATGATCCAGACTATTTCATCAGTCAATTTTGGCATTTTTGACTGATTCAGATTTAGAGAGATAATTTAATTTATTAATTAAATCTTTATTTAAAAATATAAATTGACTTTATTTTCACAAAATAATATTACCTTCGACAAAGAATGTAAAGAAATGGTGAAGTAACTTCGCAAACAGAACATATGTAGCATCGATGTTACGAAAATTCACCCACTTGAAACCAGTTTTGCAAAACACTGCGAAAGAACCAAATCGAATCGACCAATCAAGTAACGTCGCGACGTTACTTTTGAGAACCCAGACATTACAGCTGACATCACCGGAATAATTCGAGATGTGATGGAAAGTTTTAGGAATATTTTGATCGCTATAAACACTAGTCAAGAAGTCGATCCAGAAAAATGTTGTGTGTATGTGTTGGAGACTGCAAAGAAGTACGTGGAGATGTACAACTTCTATCAAATGTCTCCAACCATACAGAAAGTCCTATTGCATGGTGCTGATATAATTAAGTACTGTGTTTTGCCAGTCGGTTTGTTTAAAATCATCAATTATGATTTCAGTTTCTTCAATAATAGGTATCATTAAACTTCAATTTATGAATTTCTGTGTTCTAGGACTTCTAAGTGAAGAATGTCAAGAAGCCTCTCATAAGTACTTCAAGATCTTCCGCCAAATGTTCTCAAGAAAAACCAGTCGATAAAACACTATGACCAATATTATGAATTGTTTTTTGATATTTTCAGATCCACTCATTCGATCCGAAATGAGTGAACCAAAACGAAACCATAAAGACCTCCCGAACACAGTGATTGATTTATTAGCGAAGACTAGTGATCAGGAAGGAGAAAAAGAAGAAAATACAGACATGACCATGGATTTATTTTAAGAAATTTTAACGCGAATTTCATTTTAAAAAATTTTAACGTAGAATTGTTTTTTTTAAATTTGTCTTTTATTTGATTTCCTTTTTTTTTCTGCATATCTTTATATTTCCCAAGAAATAATTGGCTGTTTTGTAATGGGATTTGCCATTTCTTGACAAGAAAGGTTTATTTCAATATAAGGATCATTTTTGTTTCGTCTTCGTAGCCCCTCTCCTAAGAGATGTTTAAAAAACACAAATTTGAATTTCAATCAAAATTCTTCAGATTTTTCAAAATTTTGTTTCGTATCTCCTTCCCCAAAGGCCGTAGAAGAGAAATTACATCAAAATTGAATTCCTCGACTCAAAAAACGTCAAAATCGACATACATATCAGAAATTTTCGTTTTTTTCAAAAATAGTAGGCGTACCCCCTCCCCCGGGGATCGTGGAAAAAATAACTTCAAAATTGAATTCCTCGACCCAAAATACTTTGAAATCGACATACATGTCGAAACTTTTCGATTTTTTGCAAAATTATGTATGTGTACCCCCTCCCCCGGAGGTCATAGAAAAAAAATAATTTCTAAATTGTATTCCTCAACCAAAAATATCTAGAAATTGACATACATGTCGAAAACTTTCGACTTTTTGCATAATCTTGTCTCTGAAATTTTTCTTTAAAAATCTTTCTCCACTTTTAAAACTTTCCCAATTTAAAATTTCTTTAGGCTCAGATATTTACCTATTAATTAAATTGTTGATTTTCCAATCACCTTTCCACTCAATTTTTTTCCAATTTACAACTTGTTGAATTTTTTTACAAACTTTCTTCTTTATCAAAAAATTTTCAATGTATGACAAACAATTACATTCATTCGATAATGAGAATATGTGCAACAGGAGACATATTTTTTGTACATATTTGCAATTTCAGAATTCAATGCTTGAACAAATAGAATCTTAGGATTGGATAAACAAATTGAGTTGAAAAAATGTTGAGAAGAAATTTGAAGCTTTAGAGTTGAAAAAAGGTTGAGAAAAAATATGGTTTGAAAAATTTTAAGAAAAAAAATGGAAAATGAGTTGAAAAAATTTCAAGAAAAGAAATCGAGATTGAAAAAGTTTCAGAAACAAATTTTTGGGGCTTAAAAATATTTTAGGAGAAAAAATTGATTTCAAAAATTTTGAGAAGAAAAATCAGGGTTATTAAGGGGTTAAAAAAATTTAGGTGTTTTTTATTTTCCTGTGTTGTATATTTCAACTTTCAATTTTTTCCCTCGAAATATCACAAATTTTCTTTGATACTGAAGTCTCCTGGCGAAAGGAATTGGTAATAGATTAGACAAGGTATAAATAGAAAATCAGCCAAGGAACGAACTCCTCTCTTCGCTTCCCAGTGACAATGCAGCTCAAAATAATGATACTCGTCCTGAAAATACATCAGGTGCACCTTCTAAAACTCCTCCCATGGATATAGAAATCGTTATACCCTTTTTCTCGCCAAAATTGTGACGTTCAATTTCGATATAAAAAATAATGAAAACGTCGAAATTATTTTTCAAATTTGCCATTCCGAGAAAAATTGACAATTCATCTTGAAAATACAAAAATTTGGAAAAAGAAGCGCGAAAATTGCTGGAGATATTATTAAATTTACCGTTGATTTCTACCGCGTCGAGATCCAATATACCTCGGGTATTTATTTATTTGAAAAACAATAAAAAGATTTTCATCTTGTCGCCGTATATTATTCGAGAGTTCATCTTCTATCCGAGATGAGAAAAAAAGCGAATAGCGATGCCGTTTATTAAGCCGACGATATAAATAACTCGCATTACTCCAGAATACGTATATTTAAACACAGGGAGCAGGTACTTTTCGAAACGCCGGAGAAAAGTACACAGGCCGGGCGCCGAAGAGGGGATTACGAAGCAAGGTATCGTTGTAGAGAAATTAAAGGAGAAATATTATAAGCGGTATGGCTGAAGATGCTGGGAAATTCGTCGTCTTCGAAAATATTATACATAAAGTTCGACTTCGACATTACGACGTTTCGCTCGAGACGAAGGAGAAAAAGGAGAAGTCGGTCGTATTTTTTTGTCGAGCTAAACGCCGCCCAACTGATCTACTTTCTTCATCTTTCGTCGTGTTTGAAAATGAAGGTGATTTTATTGAAAAGAAAGCGATAGCGAACGCTTATTATTGGCGGCTGGTAATTTGAGGAGAGCGAAATGAAAAAAAATACGAGGTGTTTGAAAAAGCAGCTCGATGGAAATATTGTCTACGGTGTCGGTATAAATATACCGTATTGAAAGATGGCAGATGTCGACGTTCGTCGTTTGTGTACGGAAACACGAAATTTTACGTTTTTACGTGTTTTTGTATCTGTAATGTATCGGGAACCTTGAACTGGGTAAAAAGTTTACGGGTCCTGGGGCCAGCGGGGTCGGAGGAAAAAAAGAGGAAAAGTTGTTACCTAGCTAACGCGACGATGTCATCGTGAAATTTAATTTCACTAGGATGAGTTTTTCGAGATGTGTATTCGGATACCGCATCGGCAACAAACACGTAGCTTTTTAGCGGCGCGAATCGGTCGGAAATTTTGATTAGATTGTAAAGTTGAAGCAAAAAGTCTAAAGTTTCTTTTTGTAATACGACGTCACCGACGGTGATGTGTTCTCGTGAGTGAATTGGATCTCGTCGTTAATCTCGTAGACGGCGAGGTTTCCTAATCGAAGCACCAACGGTGATGATTTTAATGCTGCTCGAAAATTTAGCACCGAATTCCAAATCGATTTATCGAGAATTGCCAGTAGCGTGGCATTTGGCGAGAAAGTTTTTTTAGAGTCCGGGACAGACTCGGATGCTCTCTCTGTGTGACCCGGATTCATCAATTCGTCATTAAAATACACGTCGAAATTTCAGTCGCGTGTAGTTCGCGATTTTTCGCAGATAAATAAAATTTGCCATTTGCAAAGTCGACGAAAAATCGAACGAATAAACGAACGAAAACGATACATATTCTATGTATATGCACGTGAAAGAACATCAACAACGCGGAAATGACATATCGTTGACAGGGTTTCTATATGTACTCGCATTTCAGTGCTAGAATGTTTTTCTCTTTTGCTTTCCAATGTATCGTTTCATCTCTGTTGGATTTATGTCCTTTTTTATATCAGACTGTTTTGTCAAAAAAATAATATACGGTGTGTGACATCTCATGTATGAAGATTGGTGCTAATACGGTAATGTTTTCGCGTTTTTTACCCCTTTCGATTGCAGTTTTGGTATCTATTTTTTTACGTTGACAAATAGGACTTATTGGAGAGTGATTCAGGAGAGCAATGATCAGGAAACGGAATTTTATGAAACTGCATGGTTTTGTAAGTCAAACATGATGGGGTATATTATCGAACGATTGTCTAGATTGTTCACCGAAAGAGGACGCGTCCTCTTGCGGTGAACGGTGTTTTATTTTCGGTTGTCGGACATGACGCGACACAATTTTTTATATTCTCATTTTCTTAAAACAAAAACAGTTTAAAATTTTCTGAACGTTTTTTTCCAAATTCGGATTTTTTTCAGATTTTTATCATCTCAATTTTTTTCAGTCATAATTTTCTCAACTCCAATTTTTTTTCTTTCAATTTTCTCAACTCAATTTTTTTTCTTTCAACTCAAATTTTCTTCCATCAATTTTCTCAACTCAAATTTTTTTTCTATCAATTTTCTCAACTCCAATTTTTATTCTTTCAATTTTCTCAACTCAATTTTTTTCCATCAATTTTCTCAACTCGAATTTTTTTCCTATCAATTTTCTCAACTCAAATTTGTTTCTTTTAATTTCCTCAACGACATTGAGTTGAGAAAATTGATAAAAAAATTTGAGTTGAGAAAATTGAAAGAATAAAATTTGAGTTGAGAAAAGAAAATTGATGAAAAAATTTTAAGTTGCGAAAATTGATAGAAAAAAATTTGAGTTGAGAAAATTGATGGGTAAAAAATTGAGTTGAGAAAATTATGACTGAAAAAAAATTGAGATGAGAAAAATATGAAAAAAATTCGGATTTGGAAAACAACGTTCAGAAAATTTTAAAAAACTGTTTTAAAAAAATTAAAATAAGAAATAAGTATAAAAAATCGTGCCGCGTCATTTCCAACAACTCTACAATGAAAACTAGACGCTCCTTGAATATCGAAAAAAAAACACCACGTCCTCTTGCGGTGAACAATCTAGACAATCGTTATTATCGAAATGTTTGCAAATCGAAAAATTCCCTGTACATTGAGCCCAATTTGATACGGGGGCTTTGGAGGTCTATTCAAAAATTCACGATCAATTTTTTTCTAACCCTCAAGGAGGCGGTGAGATGGGCCTCGAAATTTTTGTGCAATTGCGATTATGAACTAATTTTCAATTCTTTTCAAAGATACATTGCCAATGTAATTGTTGGAAAAATGTCGGTAGAAAAATATGAAAATGAGTCGTTCTTGCTGTACTGCGCTGAATTACCAGCTGCCAACGACGCAACCATCGCCAAAGTTCTTAAAAACTCTATACATAAATTGTGGCCTACTGAAACTACCAGAGATAAAAATTATTGAATTTTGAATATTCATGGCTCCATAACTCTGGTAAGGGTGGGGGTAGGAAGTTGAAATTTTTTGAGGTGATTTTAACCTGCTAATCCAAAATACTTGCGAGGATGCGTAATTTGGCGGATAAGGAAAAATAAGTGGAGTAAGTAACCGAAGTTGCAAGTAGATTATCTCTACAAGGCAATCTGAGAACTAATCAAATGTGTATTCGCAATCGCCTTTTCAGCGCTCTTTTGGGCATGCCGATTGTCTACGTGTAGTAAGGTCTTCCTTTCACGTCAAGGTCAACGCGACCACGAAAAACAAAAACATGCCAATTTACTCGGAGTTCTTTACTCCATGGGGCTCACAGAAGACGGGAGAATGCGGAAAATCGTGACGGAAACGGCGCGGCGGAGGCGGAGGAGGAGGAGGAGGTGGAGGCGACGGATGAATGCCAATATTTTGGAAGGTTTTATCCCCATCGGTTCAAGGGCCGATTTCACCATCTGACCGCGAAATGCCCTCACAAAATTGCATTAGTTGAATTACATAGAACCGGCAGAGCTGTTACGCAAATTTTTTCAAAACGTTCACTATCTCAGGCACAACATTTTTTTGGCTTGGTTTAAAAATTCGTCCTGAGCGGCGAAAAATTGAGTTTCTTTTTCTTTTGTAAAAGGAACACCTCACTATGAGGACTCCCACCTCCATGCTCCATTGAGCTGAAGAATTAAAATTTCTCAGGAACGTTTTTCACTCAAAGTCAACTCAACATTTATAGTACAAGGCCTGAGTACAGGTATCCATATTGGCTCATGACGTCACAGGTGTAGGCGATTAATGGCAGAAATTTACATGGGTTTATATGGGAGAATGTGCGTTTTTTAATTTTTTATTCGAAAGGGAGGGTAATTTTCATAGTTTTTGGATCAGATCTTACATAAAATTCAACGAACTTTCCGATGGTGTAATTGGTTTTTGATTTTGAGTGAAAGTTTTCTGATAAATTGAGATGAACGAAAAAAAAATCTGAAGGTGTCGTCGAATTATTGAAAAATAAATAAGAAAAATTGATCATAGAACAAAAACTAATATACCATTAGAAAGAGCATAAAAAATGCTACATTTCGTTCATTCAATGTTTTTTTTTTCATGTGCTATACTTTTTGAAATATTTCAACCCAAACATTTGGAACAATGTACTTCAAAAAGTATACCGCACGGAAAAAAACATGAAATGGACGAAATGTAGCATTTTTCATGCCCTTTCTAATGGTATATTCGTTTTTATTCGATGATCAATTTTTTTTATTTATTTTTCAATAATTCGTCAACACCTTCAAGTTTTCCTTTCGTTTATCTCAATTTATAAGAAAACTATTGCACAAAATCAAAAAATAATTACACCATCGGAAAGCTTGTAGAATTTCATATAAGATATGATCTAAAAATTATGAAAATTATCCTCCCCTTCGAATAAAAAATCGAAAAACGCACATTCTCCAATATAAAGCCGCGTAAATTTCTGCCACTAATCGCCTACACCTGTGACGTCACAAAACTTGAACTCAGGCTTTCTTGGTCAACTACCTTACCAATTTCACAAGTCGACACAGAAGATGCTGTTTGAAGTTTAATGGGTGATTTTTATAGTATGTAGTTTTTGCGCTGAACATGACAAAAATGATTCAAAAATTCCATCGCCCAAGGATTCTTCACAATATTTGAAATTTTCATTAAACATTTTTTTACATTTTTTGATTACTTTAGACGCTTGAAGTCAATTTCACAGGGAATAGGAGTCGACTCCGGAGTCGGAGTCAAACTGACTCCAAATTGACTCCGACTAGGGCTTGACTCCGGAGTTAAGCGGAGTCAGGAGTCAGGATCCGAAAATGACTCAAGTTTAATGGGTGATTTTTATAGTATGTAGTTTTTGCGCTGAACATGACAAAAATGATTCAAAAATTCCGGTTCAAGTAATATGAAAACGAGACCCACATTAACGAACCGGAATTGTACGAGGTATATCCTTATCTGTGTACGGATTGTAGCCCGATTAAGTTCTACAGTGTTGAAAGGAGAAGAAACGACCATTTAGCGGCGCACCAGCCAGGTCGTCAATGGAGATACTAGCTAGTTAGTGCTAGTCCGTTCGCAAAACGACACCAATAGAACCGATCATTGAAACGTCACATTAACTTGGACCAATCAGAGAGAGGAAAGATCTGAGCTCTGATTGGCCGATTCCATTAACTTGATAATGTTGGGCGCAAATTTCCGTAATTTTCATGGGTAACTCCGAAATGAGGAAAATTTTAGGAAATTTTATTTCAAAATCGGATTCTACAGGCTGAAAAACCTATAAATCATTAGCGCATTAACGGTTTGCATGCTTTATCTCGGAAAAAATTGAGATATAACTATTTTTTGATTTTTTCAAAATAATTTGAAAAAGAAGTAATTTTAGACATTTTTCATATCAACTTAATTGAAAGAGGATAAAAAAAGCTTTCAATTGGTACCATTACCATTCGATTTCATGCATTTTTGAAAATCGCTAATTTTTTCCCATCAAATTTACAAAATATCAAAGTGGCACGAAATCGAATGGTAATGGTACCAATTGAAAGCTTTTTTTATCCTCTTTCAATTAAGTTAATATGAAAAATGTCTAAAATTACTTTTTTTTTCAAATTATTTTGAAAAAATCAAAAAATAGTCATAAATATCTCAATTTTTTCCGAGATAAAGCATGCAAACCGTTGATGCGCTAATGATTTATAGGTTTTTTAGCCCGTAGAATCCGATTTTGAAATAAAATTTCCTAAAATTTTCCTCATTTCGGAGTTATCCGTGAAAATTACGAAAATTTGCGCCCAAAAATAGAATCGGCCAATCAGAGCCCAGATCTTTCCTCTCTCTGATTGGTCCAAGTTATTGTGACGTTTCAATGATAACGTCTATATTGTCGACTTTCTTGTTAGAGAGAGCCGTGATCAGCAGCTCACTACTAAACAGAGTATTTGCGAACAGAATAACACAGTATTACAAAGAAAACATGTATTAAACCACACCCCGAAGGTAACAGATTATCACACGCGGAGCTCCGATCTCTCGTCGCTCCGTACCCGTGCCGATTGACGGGCCGGTGGCACATTACTACTACCCATGCCAGCCGTCGACTACCATTCTAGGCGGCTGGACGCTAGCGGAGCTGAATGGAGAACCAATTTTCTTCGCCGGCGAGATTGGTGTAGTGGGCGACGGCATCTTATACAATGGTATAAGATGTACGCTCAAGCTACACCAGTCAAAGTTCGTCCAAACACTGTTCTACCAATCGGAGAACAGACTCGATACCTTCCGCCGGAAACTCCGACCGATGGTCCGACTCCCGACCAAAACAGCGGTGTCCGCCGGAGGCAGTAACTCAAGGCAGTACGAAGGTCCTGCATAAGAGCACACCAACACTACGGATTGGTCAGAGTTGATCTTAACCCTCCGCAACCTGGGGGTTGAAGATTTGACGATAATTCTACAACCGGAAGGTCCGGTAGACCCCCAGGATGAACCGGTGCCCGAAATTCGACACCAGTTCAACGAAATGATCAGACAACAGCAGCGATTCACCAACGACTGGGGATATTCGATCGTCGACTTCAACCAAATGCCGGACATCGGGTATGTCAAAGTCGGAGAAACGTCGTACACGTACCGTGTGCAAGACATCAACAAGATGCGAGCCGCGTACCTCTTACATTCTTTTACTTAAAAATAGGGGATGAGGTGCCCCTGGAGCCCAAATGGGGGCTTGGGGTGGTTAAAGCTCCTTGACTATTATTTTAATACTGATTTTAAAAGCTCGTATACAAAATTTCAGAACCGTTTCATCAATAGCAGGTTTTTTTCGCTGATTCAGCTCCATTCATTATACTTACTCGGAACCACGTTTTTTCTCCGTTCAGTCCTCAATTTCTCCAACTGTTTCAAAGATAATGGCAAAAGTTTTTATATTTTTGGAATCCTCATAAAATGGGCTTTCTTTTTTACATTAACTAGTTTTCAAATTAAACGAATTAATCAGAATGGATATGCCAAACGATATTTTCGCTAATTTTGATAGGCATGACCCAACTTCCCTTCCTACAGGATCAATTGACAGCCGCGAAAGATGACATCCGTATATTACAGGAACAAGTTAAGAAACCAGAAGAAGAAAGATTAAAACTGGATATAAAATTAGTAAGATTTTTTATAAATCAGGATTCGAAATGCGAAGGGGCGCGTTCAGAAACGTGACCCTCACGGGACGAAAACCCCGCTGCAGATCGAATCACCAGCAACCAAATAATGTCGTCCCACTCTCTCCGAAAGGAGTTCAAACTATCATGCAATACACAATATAGCAATGCCAAATAAAGGGATGGAAGGAACCCTCCGACAAGGAGTTGCGAAATGCAACGGAAGGTGCACTTTGGGCATTGGAGACTCAGAATAATTAAAGTTATTAAGTAAGTAAAGTTTTTGTTTTTTACCAAGTCCGTATCAGTTTTAAAAAAATTTCTCCGCACTCGATGTATTTTTCCACCCTGATTTCTTTCTCTTAAGATAGGTACTTTCAGCTCTAAAAAAAATTTACCAAAAATATTTTCTAACTCTAAAATTTTTGAAAGGGTAAGAAAATTTTTTAAAAAATTCAAAGTGAAAAAAAATTGAAAGAATGTCAAGTTTTTTAATAAATTGAAATAAAAGAATGAAATAGTGTTGATAGTTGAGATAAATGTTTATCAGTAAAAGAAAAATTTTTAGAGCTGAAAAATATTAGCAAATGAAAAGTGAAGAAACGAAGTATGGAAATGAATATGTTGTACCTCAAAAAAATTTAAAGTTGAGGAGAAATGGAAAAATTTCATTGAAGTTGAAAAAATTAAATTTTTTATTTTGAAAAAAATGTTGGCAGGTAGCTGAAAAAATTGAAAAATTACCAAACCAATGGCTGAAACCGAAACTTTCATTTTTGAAAGTAATTTCATGTTTTTTTTTTAGTTTTTCATTCCTGCTCCAATTTCGCTGTTGTTTTGTATTTATATTTTTAGATTTGTGAAAATTGTTCAATTTCTTAAATGTGACGTGTGCGCGTATATTAAATATAAAATTGAAGCTTTAATGATTTTTTCTTTGAAAAATACGAAGTAATAATATATATTTTTATTGCGCTACTGTTCAGTGAAAATTAAATGGGGAATAACTTTGAAACGTGTAATCATGAGGTTCTCCACATTGAGAAACATATGAATGCTGCCGGTTTCAAAGATTTCTTCAATTTTCAAAGTAATTAACCTGCAGCGGAAAATAAAATTTAATCAATTTTGAATGATCAGATCAAACCAAGAGTGATCATCAGGTCTGCTCAATCGCGGCCATTTTTCATTAATGATCATGTATGATCAACTTCGTGCGCGAACGACTGAATTGACTCTGCGACCTTTGTCCATAATTTTTTCAATTTTTTTAAAAAAAACATGGTTTTATTTTCTGAACGTTTTTTTGTAAGTCCAGATTTTTTTCTCACAATTTTCAAAACTCAATTTTTTTCTTTTAATTTTCTTAACTTGAATTTTTTAAATGTAATTTTCTCAACTCAAATTCTTTCAAACGTAATTTCTCAACTCAAATTTTTTTATTTCAATTTTCTTCTTTCAATCTTCTCAAACGTAATTTTCTGAACACAAATTTTTTTCTTCCAATTTTCTCGATTCAAATTTTCCTTCTAACTTTCTCAACTCAAATTTTTTTCTCCCAATTTTCTCAAGTCATATTTTTTATTTCGTTTTAGTTTCGTTGTATCGTATTTTTCGTGAAAATCGGTTTTTTTGAGTCATTATTTTGTTTTTTGTTACATCTCATTGTATTTCTCTTGAAAAACATTCGTGTTTATTATTATTATTATTTCATTTTTGTTTCGTTTTATCGCATTTTTCGTGAATTTTGATTCATCATTTCGTTTTTTGTTACGTCTCATTATATTTTTCATTAAAAACCATTATTTGATATTTGCATTTATTAAAAATCATCATTCGTTTCTATTATTATTTTGTTTTATATTAGTGTTCTTTTTTCTAATACACTGAGAAAAAAGCAGCAGAGTTGAAAAAAATTGTGTTGTAACAAGAAAAAAAGACAACTGTAAAAAAAATACAGGCAAAGACACGCGCATGACAAATGTGATTGCTTCATTCATTTTTCCACTCATAACTTGTGTCATTTCATGATAAGAACTCAGAACAGAAATTGTCAAATTAGAAGAAAAAAAATTGGATTGAGAAAATTGGAAGAAGAAAATTTGAGTTGAGAAAAAAAATTGAATTGAGAAAATTGAAAGAAAAAAATTTAAGTTGGGAAAATGACGTTTAAGAAAATTTTAAGTTGAGAAAATTGAAAGAAAAAAATTCAAGTTGAGAAAATTACGTTTAAAAACATTTGAGTTGAGAAAATTGAAAGAAAAAAAATTGAGTTTAGAAAATTAGAAAAAAAATTTAAGTTGAGAAAATTATGAGAAAAAAATTTGGACTTGGAAAAAAACTTTCAGAAAATAAAACTGTTTTAAAAAAAAATTGAAAAAATTCTGGACAAAGATCACAGAGTCAAAACGACAAACACAATAAATCCAGTCGTTCGCACACGAAGGTGTTGGTCGTTTCACGATAAGAACTGATTTTTTTGTTTGTTGTACTGGAAATGTATTTTTACAAAATCCAACAATTTTAGAAGCTGGGAAGCAGACCAAAATTAATCATTGAAAAAAATTTACCCTGCGCGAATAAGCACCAAGCTACGTGTATGTACTACAAATAAACTAAAGATAGATGACAATACCTATACCGTGCATCTATTTCCACGCAATTCGATAATTACATTATGTGGCGATCACTCGAGCACACACCAAGTAGGTACTCGTGCGGTGCTCATGAAAAGTGCACTCGAACCCCGAGCTCTCTATTCTTGCGGCTACAATCATTTGCAACTGCGGATCGAATTACTGCATTCGAAATTCTCCAAATATAACACGAATGCATCATATATAATGGGATATCATTACACCCAAATCCGCGGCAATATCATCTCCAAAGAGGCAAATTTCAACATTGGGGAGATACAAAATCACAATAAAAAGCACTCTTGCAATATTTCCACGTACAGTATAAAATACATACGTAGATAATTATAGGTACACGAGATGCCAGCTACAAAGGCTCCTGTTTTACGATGGCATAGGTAGGCATTTCATACACATATGTACTCGTAGTGGTCATTAAGCACAATACGCACACAGTTTGGAAGAAAAATATAATTCCACGCCATTATTTTCAGATCGATATGACCCCTTTGCCACATTCGCAAACATACGGATCACTTTAGTTGATTACACAATACCGTAGAAAAGCTCGATCTAATTTTACCACAGCATCGTATCGTCGCGCAAAAGCACACATAATGCTGTTCAAAAACTTCAAACTTGAATGGTATAACTTGCGAGAATATTTCCTCGTACGACCGCGACCCCTCGCTCCACCGCCGTTCCATGAGCTTATACCATAACGCGCGATGGTATACGTAACGTATTTTATCCATCGATAGAACGACGTTGGCTGTTGTCGGCGTTGCTGATGTTACTATATAACGACCTTGTCGAAATATCCCATCTGAAAGGTGCTTTTTCTGCGGCCCGAACTTCATTGGCATTCAAGTCGGCGACTGTTTGGTAATTCGGAACTGGTAACGATTAGTTGAAAAGTACATTTTATACCGCATACAAAACTTACACTCCTCTGACAGCCTGCTCTGGTGTAACAAAACGCCGAGTAAAATTCTCGACGAATATTGTCGAAAAAGACAAGCTAGCAGACGAACTAGCGATGTAGAAGTATCGTATGTATACGTTTTCAGGTTTACCATGTATTTGTAGCGAGTATATATTGGTGCGGTACGTTTCTGAAAGGGTTTTCGATTTAAAACGTGCTTTTTCCGAGACCCTTTAATCAACAACCGAACAATCTTATTTTCTGCCAGTGATGTCTGGCAATGATGGTCTTTTCTTGTGAAAACGTTTCGTTCGGTTTTCACAAAAACGTTATTAACTAATGTTTGATATGGAAGCAGTAAATCAGGATGTTTCCGAGCTCGATGATCAAATTGTTGATCAAAGGACCTATAGTGGAACTTGGCAATATTTCATCAGACTCTGATACAGACATGGATTTAGTCTAACCGCAAAAAGTGCTCGGGAAGTTGATTTTACTGTTTGTTTTTTCAAGAGCAAAAAAATTTACTAGACATAATGTAGGTACTGGTTCAGCATTCCCATAAACAGCAAAAAAAATTCTAATACTGCACATAACAGAAGGAGGGATCAAAAAGGAGTAAGGTAAGAGCTCAATTATGGGTCACCGTATTGAAAATGGGTCAATTTTTCAAAGCCTTCCAAGTCACAGATGAATGGTCGTCAAGTGGCGACAACTAAATTTTTTTTATTGTTTAACACCACTTCATCGATTAAACCCCCGGCCAAACTTTTTAGTGTGTATCCAGAAGAAAAAAAATACGAATCTTCGCAAATCCAATTATTTTCATCAAAAAATTTTTACTTGTTGATTTTTGCCAATTTTGAAGTCGCAAAATTTTATACTTAATTTGGAGGAAATGGCATCGAAACTACTTCAGTACCTTTATTAATGTTCCAAATATACCCTTTTCATAGAAATTTGAAACATTTCACTCATTTACCCCTTCTCCGCCACTTTTGAAAAATTTGAAATACTAATTTTTGAAATGTCGAAATTTCGACATTTTACCAACTTTTTGGTATTGTCAAAAGGTAAATGGGTGTTTTGAATCATTTTGAACACATTTACCATTACGAAATGTCCTTATTGTGATGTTTTTTTGACCCATAATTGAGTCAACCCAAAATTGATGACTTTTTTTTGAACGAGTAAACGAAAGTACACTGAAAAAGACCTTAAAAATGCATTTTTTTTCAAAAATCTCAATTTTGTTTGTAATTAATTAGATAAGTATGTAACTTACTCAAGTGACTCTAATTTACGGTTTTTTCCTACTGAAAAATTATAATAAACTTTTTCAACTATGAGTACTCTAATTCGGGTCGACCCATTTTTGAGTTTTCTGAAATTCGTTATAAAAACATCAATTATTGGTATTTTGCATTGGGATCGGTCAAATAGTGGCTTTCTACCCAAAAGTAAGTTGTTATTTTCATCTAGGAAGGCCAACTCCTACTGACCCATTTTAGATACTAGTGATTCAAAACCAGGTCAAAATGACCAATTTTCAAATCAATGTTTTAGTACCTTAATCATTATTAAAATGTGTGAGCTCACAGTATGTTATGCCTTAGTAAGCCTTCTTTACTACTATTTTATAAATTTCTCCTAAAACCTTTTTGATTTCAAATGAGAGCTTGTTGAAAAAAAGTGACCCGAAATTGAGCTCTTACCTTATTTTTGGACCTAGACCCGGGCAAAAAAATTCAAGTGAGGTTCGATAGAGTAGTGCCCCCTGATGCTGAACATGCATTTTTTCCACTGCACACCTGCACAACAGCAATTTGGAGCCCCGTAAATGCAAATTTTGGTCATTTTTGGCATTTTTTCACTCAATTGCTGTGGCTCTATATCCTCAAACGTGAGAGGGGACAAATTTCTTTTGTCATATTCCGTTAGACTGAATGTATACGCGCCCAAAGCCGCAAAGTTGATTGAATAAAGCCTGCAATATTCGAAGCTAGGTATTGAATTTTAAAGTTGAGTAAGTATGAGGATTACTCAAATTACAACTTCGCGATTTTTTTTTCAAAAGTAGTCGTGCGACATATTATAGTCGGTACAAC
This sequence comes from Pseudococcus viburni, assembly GCA_033439095.1. NCBI lineage: Eukaryota > Metazoa > Arthropoda > Insecta > Hemiptera > Pseudococcidae > Pseudococcus > Pseudococcus viburni. The sequence continues at coordinate 538,446 of JAVBJF010000132.1, forward strand.
TGTTAGGGTTAGGGGTACTGGTTCATCTACAGAGATTGCGTTGTCTCAGAGGTGTCCGTACCACAGTAACTCGCTAACAGAAGTGGTGCTGATGTAGTACTTGCCGATTCGCGATCTCGTATACGTAAATATAGACACAAAGGAATTAGATCGCGACACCACTTTGATATTCGTGTATAAATCGATTTATTCAATAAGACACACATACGTTACACTGGTCATCGATATAGTTAGCATACACGAATTTGAGATGATATAATACACATACATTTACGTTAAACACATACATTATGAAATCCTAGGCGATCTATGCTACGGTGCATGATCGTGGTCGCCGAAGGCAGAGCTAGAGTTTCACTCCGGTGAGTATTCTAAGCAGGACGCGCCTAGTTCGCGGTGGATAGAATACTAAAGGTACCTTACGTAAGTGAGATACATTTAGGGTAAGGAATCTTGCCTGGCTGAGCAGGGTTGCCATGTATCCGCGGAAGGGAGAGTGGGCCATATTACCCTTTACACAACGAAAGAAGGCACTTTTCCCCCACTCGACTTGTAACGCGGAAACCAACGTTGTGCGTTGATTTAAAATTTCGTCCAATCACAACTGAACGTTTTTAAATTTTGTGGTGGGAGAACGTAGGGGAAAAGTGCCTTCTTTCGTTGTACTGACTATAAAATGAGTTGAAATTTCGCGCTGGATTCGAAAATGACGATAATTTTTTTCCATCCTCCACCCTCAAACCTCTAATTTGCTCTCTTAAATGTTTTTCTCAGTTTAATGGAGCGACCTAAGAAAATGGTCTAAAATTTCGTGCCGGATCTGAAAATGACGATAATCTATTTCTAACTCCATCACCCCAACTGCCACTTAAATTTTTCTCTCAAGTTAATCTCGAGACCATACTAGATTTTATCCTGGATTAAGAGGGTGCTCTACGCTTTGCGGGAATTAATTCTGGCCTATCTGAAACTTACAAGGTGCAAACTCGAATTTTCATTTTTTTGGATTATAAAGTGATAAAATGATGAAACAACGAACGAATATGATTTTAGAACGTAGAAAGAAGAAAATAAAAGCATTTGGAAGTTTCAATTGTCATTATAATTATTTTTATTGAACTTAAAAGAAATGTAAGATTTGATGACGGTTTTTACAAGAATTCTCTGGGACTACTGAATCAAATTTGTTGAAATTTTAACATGTTACATAAAAAAGCATTCCTAACAGGCTGAAAGAGCCCTTTTTTGATTTTCTAAAAAAAAAATTAAAATAGAAATATTTTTTGAAATTTTTAGAAAAATAGAAAAAGGGCTCTTTCAGCCTATCAGAAATGTTATTTTACACCATATATCCAAATTTCATCAAATTTGATTCAATAGTCCCCGAAAAATATTGCAAAAACCGTCATCAAATCTTACATTTCTTTCAAGTTCAATAAAAATAATTATAATGACAATTTAAGCTTCCAAATGCTTTTACTTTCTTCTTTCCACGTTCTAAAATCATATTCGTCCGTTGTTTCATCATTTTATCACTTTATAATCCAAAAAAACGAAAATTCGGATTTGCGCCTTGTAAGTTGCAGATAGGTCAGAATTAATTCCCGCAAAGTGTACACTCAAAAAAATAAAAAATAAATTTTATTAAACGTAATAATAAAAAGGCACCATTCACAAAACTAGTAAAAAATATTCAAAAAATATTTTTTGCAAAATAATAATATTTATCGCAAAATTGACAAAACTTTATTTTCTATGCAATAAACTTTACCAAATTTCGTGATAAATTTTATTATTTCTTTTGATAAAATTGCTAATTTTGCGAATGGTGCACCGTTATAATTATTTTTTGATGAACTTTATTTTTTTTTGATAAAATTTATTTTTTTTGGATAAAATTTATTTTTTTTTTGGATAAAATTTATTTTTTTTGAATAAAATTTATTTTTTTTAATAAAATTTATAATTTTTTGCAACACTTTTTATTCATTTTTCATTCTCCATTTTTCTCAGTGTAGAGCACCCTCTTAAAACTTGAACTATAGAGACTGCAGAGTAACGCTCGTTTGCCTATCCCCCAGCACCGTGTACGTGTACAAATGGAGCCGAATGTAAACAGCAACAAAAGACGACTAAAAACTATCAACAAAATCGCCACTTGGCACTTATCAGCTGATGAGCGCCAAGTGGCGATTTTGTTGATAGTTTTTAGTCGTTTTTTGTTGCTGTTTACATTCGGCTCCATTTGTACACGGTGCTGGGGGATAGGCAAACCAGATTTACTCTGCAGTCTCTATCAGTGTTGCCACTAAATTAAAATAAATAAAAAATTCAAAACCGATTCGTGAATCAATTATTGGTGGTTGTTGTGGTTCCAATCAAATAAGATTGAAATTGTTGTTACGATGGTGGTATTTTCCAAATATTGAAAAAAATATTTATGGTGGTTATGGTTTCGGTTATTTTAAAAGTGATTTTGTTTTGGTTATTGTTTTGGTAATGGGTTTTTAAATTTTTTTTTCAATAGGTTCTTTATGGTTCTTTTCGGTTGTTTTACTCAAAATTTTTGAAACGATTGTATTGGTTTTGATAACCGTTTGAAATTTTTCAAAATTATCTGGTTGTGGTTGTTGTGGTTTTAAGCTCTGACTCAATGTAATGAAATTTTCTTCATCTTCATTAATCATTCCTCGTTTAGTTGTGCGCGTTAGTTCTTGTTCTAGTTCGATATCGAAATTTGCGCGAGATTGGAGTTTTAATTGTTTAAAAATATTCACCATTGATTTATAATCGGCTCGATATGACCCTATCAAATCGAGTAGAAACGCCAATTTGAAAAAAATGTCATTTTTGATTACAGTGCGAAATTTTAACCCATTTTGATAGGTCGCTCCACTAAAATGAGAAAAAAAAATTAAGGGGCAAATTAAGGGTGTGAGGGAAGGGGGTGAGAGGAGATGGAAAAAATTATCGTCGTCTTCGAATCCAACGCGAAATTTTAACCCATTTCAATATGTCGCACAACTACTTTTGAAAAAAAAATCGCAAAGTTATAATTTGAGTAATACTCATACTTACTCAACTTTAAAATTCAATACCTAACTTCGAATATTGCAGGTTTTATTCGATCAACTTTGAGGCTTTGGGCGCATTCACATTCAGTCTAACGGAATATGACAAAAGAAATTTGTCCCCTTTCATGTTTGAGGATACAGAGTCACAATAGGGTGAAAAAACCCAAAAATGACCAAAAATTGCATTTAAGGGGATCCCAATTGCTATTGTGCAGGTGTACAGTGGAAAAAATGCATGTTCAGCATCAGGGGACACTACTCTATCGAACCTCACTCGAGTTTTTTTGCCCGGATCTAGGTCCGAAAATCCCCCTTTTGGTTCCTCCCCCTGTTATGTGCAGGGTTGAAATTTTTTTTTGCTGTTTTTGGGAATGCTGAACTAGTACCTACATTATGTCTAGTAAATTTTTTTTCTCAAAAAAATGGACAGTGGTTGAACGCTTTTTGTTGTTTGGTCTGTAGACAAATATTGTTGATTTTACGATAACAGAACCAAACTTTGGGTGGGTAAATATTTCATTATTTCTATTAATTCCTTTTTAAACACCATTCAAAAAAATTATTTAAAAAGTACTATTACCTCACTTAATTATTAAATTATTGATTTTATTTTTTTTTATTTTTTTTTTGTCATTACATATTTATTTTACTCAATTTTTTAATGCTCTTTTAGACACATCATCTTATCATTTATGAAAAGTTTTATTTTGGCTTGATTCAAAAGGTGTGCTGAAGAAGCTGTTTATGCAGCAATTCAAAAAGAGGAGGCTACTCGCTCAAAATTATACCCAAATTCTAAGCGTCTTAAATTTACAATAACTCTCGAGGGAACTCCTTTAGATACGTATCTGTCTGCACTTACGAGTGCCACGGGTCAATTTAACGTAGAAATTAAAGCTGCTGTCTTCATGGCTTTGCTAGTCACCAATGAAAAAATCAAGGTGACCCAAACACGAATGGTATTTTGAAATTTGGTGGTCTTCAAGGATTAAGATACACAGGCATGACAATGATAACTCTTGTGGACCAGGCTGCCAAATTGCACGAACTAGATGATTACAACATCATGACTTATATTTTGAAGAAAATTATAGTGATGGGAGAGGCTACTTCGATCATGTTGCAAAATGTATGAACAGTCGAAAGCCCAGAGATGATACACTGCCAGGGAGTTCTCCAGCACTGCATTTACAAACCTTGCCATTTTGGCTACCACAAAAACATGTTCGAAATTGGGAGTTCTTATAGACTACCTACGTAAAAGCTCCTGGAAATAGGAAATTTTCAACGAAAGACTCTGGATCCAAAAGAGATCGAAAGGCGAGGAGGAGAGTGTATGTCAAGTTCTAAACAATGACCATGGAGGGTACGAGGGTGCTGCAGAGGAAGATGTCGATTCGCTCATCGGTAACACCAGTAATAATGGTAATACTGATACAACCACTTGAGGTTAATTTAGATAGCAGTCTTATTATTAAAGCATGCACTGGGCCATAGACCCCCAAAAACGGGCAGATTTGCTAGTTGACCAGCCAAACGCAGGTAATTCAAATCAGATTTTACTATTCAATATTGACAATAGCATTGAATAAAATTATCAAGATGCTTCAAAAATTCTTTTTAGGTTTCGGTTCTAGTAATGACGGCAATACCTCTCGACAATTTTTTGAAATGTCTGAAGTCTCCTCGAAAATTACTGAAGTTGACAAAGAAATTATTGTTTGTTTTGGTTGAAAACGTATTTGTTATAGATATACATTAGGCTAAGTGACGTGCAACCTAAGTTCCTTATAAACAGCTGATTTGTACACCTTATGTTACCAGTAGTCCTAGTTATAGTTTACCTCATACCGATAGGCTCATTATGAGATCACTTGACATTCTAACCTTGACCAGTATTAACCTCTTGGCTTGTGAAGTACATTACCTCTCTGTGAATTATATTACTTAAATATATTTGTTTTCGTTGGTGCCTGATATTATTATTTGTACTAAGGTAAGAATATTATATGTGTATTTATACACGTTTTCATGGCAGCAGAGCGTTTGTAGTTAGATTTTTTCCGGCTTAATTGCCGGACTAGTCAATCAACCTCTAAGCTTTAATTTTTTTAAATAATTAATTAATTATATTGGTGCTTAATACAAGTGGCTTGTCAGTTATAAAGTGTTTTAAAACCGAAAAGTGAAATATTTTTACAAAATTAATCTTGAAAATTTTGCGGCAAATTTAATGCCAGCAATTAAATATTTAACACCGAAGTTATTAAATAATTAATTAAATTTAGACAATTTTACCGAAGTATAATTACAAATAAAATAAAACCGAAGCGAAAATTTATTATTTTTGTTTAATTAGGTCAAAGTAATTTCGCCGAAGAAGACAAAGACCAGAGCCAAGAATTTTTTATTTTGCAAAGGAATGAAAACTTGAGACAAGTAGCACGCGATACCGTAAACAGACACCGAAGAAACGAACGAGATAGAGCGATTAGCGAAGCACGTAGTATTTCGCCAATGCAACAATCTCGCCAAGAAATTTTTGATGAACGCCACTATATCAATTCGTTAAGAGCCCAGAAAAAGAAAGAATTAGAAAAACGAAAGAAAGCTATCAATGAACAAAAACGTTTAATCAAAGAACAACAGCGATTGTTAGCCGAAGCTCAAGCGAAACTCAAAGCTGAAGAAAAAGCGTTCAAAAACCGAAAGCTGGAATTACAGAACAAATTACGTCTTAAAAGAACTGAATATAACGGGCATCTTAAGAAAGCGGCGAGCATTAAAGATGAAATTACCGAAATCGAAGGCGAGCTGGAAAATTCAAAGATTCAAACAATTAAAGAGAAAATTGTCGAAAAACCGATGAAATTGATACCGATAAAACTACCGGCGTTAAAACCGATAACAGAATACAATCGACCGAATATTCCACCGCCGCCTGCTGAATTACCGAAAGATTTACAATTACTCGTTAGTGGTTGCCAGTGGGCCTGGCATACGCGGTCCGGTCAAGTACATCCTTTAAGACCTGGACTGTTGCCGCCCAATTACAAACCAGTCGAAATCATGCAGAGAACCAGATCTACGAGAAACGTACCGCCGACTAATAATGTTACCGTCAAACCGATCGATCCTATTCCGGCGATTGAAAATCAGAAAAATGAAAATAAACAATCAAAAATAATTATTACTGAATTTCCGAAGCCATCGCAACCGATCGATAGAATAACATTAAATTCGACTCCGATAGACGACGATTATAGTGACGATGATACCATCATGAACACCGTATGCGAGTTACCCCCGACTGACGTGGTCACCGATTGTGGCAGCACCGGAGCGGACAAACAGATAACAGGTTCATCACATCACCAAGTCGAACGAATTGAAAAACCGAAAGATAATAATTTTGAAAAACCGAAAGGAAGTAATTTTGAAAAACCGAAAGATAATAGGAAACCGTTAGACAGGTCCATTTTAAAGCTGAAAACAACGAAACGTAATGAAAATCAAGAACCTGCGCCGATCAGTCAAATTCAAACCGAAAGCGAAAGCGATTGGGAGCGGAAGCATTAGCGAATCCAGCCCCTTCTTTCTCGTACAGCGGATATCGAACGGTATTACCCCACGCAGTAGACAAAGCAGTATTGACGTCGTTAGAAATTGTTAGATCACAAATCGCTAAAGTCCAACAAGACCAGTTAATCGATGACGGTATTCAAGTCGACGCCGAGTTGGAACAGATTGTCTCTGAATTCGACGGCCAAAAGGCTTTATCTGCGACCGAAGGTAAGTATCAAATTTCATTTATAGGTGATACAGGTGCAACTACACATCTTATCAGTAATTCTAATTATTTATTTGACCGACGTGAATGCTCGATAACAATAGATGGTATAAATATTGATCCTACTACCTCGCTTCGTTCGAGTGTAAAAGGAACCGTTAGAGGGCAGAGCATTGTGTGTAAAAATAATGTACAATTAAGTAATGTATTATTAGTACCGAACGTTTCAGATAATTTACCAATTTTTGAGTATTTTAAAAGGATTGACATGTGACCTATGAAAGTGGTGTAGAATTTCGCCAGAAATTCAAAAAAACATCCAATTTTTCTTTGAGCAACTTTTGAGAATTTTGAGCCTTAAATTGAGTCAATTTTTGATTAATTTCAAAAAATTGGTATGTGACCTATGAAAGTGGGGTTGATTTCGTTAGAAATTCAAAAATATCATCCAAAACTTTTTTTGAGCAACTTTTGAGAATTTTGAGCCTCAAATTGAATCAATTTTTGAGTATTTTCAAATAATTGACATGTAACCTATGAAAGTAGGGTAGAATTTCGCCAGAAATTCAAAAATACCATCCAAATTTTTTTTGAGCATCTTTTGAGAATTTAAAGCCTATAATTTAGTAAATTTTTAGATAGACCTATCATGGATTAACGATTAAATAAAACAACAACAACAACAACAACAACAACAACAACAAAATTTCATTGAGAAACCAAAAAATCAAAATCAAATAATTTTCTGAATGAAATTAAATCCGCTTATTTTTTCAACTGAATGTAATTGATTTGAATTTCGTATTTTTTATTTTATTTTTTTATTAGTTTAGTTTGTTCATTTTTTGGCCTTCCAATGAAATATTTTACACTTGAAATTACTCAAACATGAAAGTTGTTTAAAAAAGTTTTGGATTACATTTTAAAACTTCGGGCGAAATTTCATCCCTTTTTCGTAGGTCAGATGTCATTTTTTTGAAATAAATCAAAAATTGATTCAATTTAAGGCTCAAAATTCTCAAAAGATGCTCAAAAAAAATTGGATGGTTTTGTTGAATTTCTGGTGAAATTCTATTCCACTTTAACAGGTTACATGTCAATTCTTTGAAAATACTCAAAAATTGATTCCATTTGAGGCTCGAAATTCTCAAAAGTTGCTCAAAAAAAGTTTTGGATGATATTTTTGAATTTCTGGCGAAATTCTACCTCACTTTCATAGGTCACATGCCAATTTTTTGAAATTAATCAAAAATTGACTCAATTTAAGGCTCAAAATTCTCAAAAGTTGCTCAAAAAAATTGGATGTTTTTTTTGAATTTCTAGCGAAATTCTACCCCACTTTCATAGATCACATGTCAATTCTTTGAAAATACTCAAAAAATGACCCAATTTGGGGCTCAAATGGGTTAAAATTGCTCAAATTTAATTTTCATCAATAATCTCGTTCTGCTCGTAAAATTTTAACTCATTTTGATATGTCGCAACCCAAGTTTCAGATTTTTTTCATGACTTATTTTTTCAACAAAGGGGGAGAAAATCGCGTGTTTTCAAAACTTTGAAATTCCACCACGGCCTATTGTGCCCACAGTTTTCCTCAAACTTTGGCTCATTGGACGCGGAATGAACCCAAGAATACATTGCGTTTGATTTTTTTTGTCCAGCATACCGCATAACGCCTGCAGAGGCATTATTGTGCCAAAAATGATCGAATTTGGCAAAAAATCGAACATTGGGGGCCCAGTACCCCATTGTGCCCGTGACCCAAGGGTTGTGACATATATTTGGAGTCAGGGGAGTGTCTGCTACCAGAATGTTAAAAAAATTTTTGTCCAAAGTCAAATTTAAAAATGGAGAAAAAAGGGGGTGTTTTCAGGCCTCAGCTCCCTATCGTGCCGGGGCAAAAATCTAAAATTCATTTTTTTGGGACTACGGGACCCATACCTACAATAAACCAACTGATTCTTTTGTCCAGCGAAAATGCACACTAATTTCGATTTCTAGAGCACTTTTTGCCTCTTGGACTGTGGACTAATATTAAAAAACTGGGATGGCGTTATTTTTTAAACTCGTTTTGAAAAATGTCAAAGTTTATGAGAAAACATAATTTTTTACCCCAAGTACTGAAAATTTCCTAAACTGGTTAAATTACATTGTTTTCACTACATTTTCGTCGTATATTAAAAATTAGAACACAAAACACTATTTTTATCAAGTTGATGTACCCAAAAGGTAGGCTTTTTGTCACCTCTCCCTTCAGTAGCAGTCCTACATAAAAACAGTGTATAAGTATGAGCAGATATTATTAAAAACCAAAAATAACGTTCAAAACTAGAAACCTGATTCGTTGACCAATTTTCATGATCTTAAAATATGTTTAAAATTCGAATTCTGTCGTTACCGACAGGATGGAAAATGGTTTTGTGGACTAATTTTTAATGCACGATGAAAATTTGGTAAAAACTATGTAATTTGATCAGTTTGGGGAATTTTCAGCTCTTGGAGTAAAAAATTACATTTTCTTATGAACTTTGACATTTTTTAAACGAGTTTAAAAAATAACGCCATTTCAGTTTTTTAATATGTTGTTCAGCATGAAAAGTTGTAGCATATTTTTTTTGAGGGGGGGGGGGGATTTTTGAAGGTGTCCTTCATACAAAAATACCACGTTTCAACTTTTCTAGCTAATTTTTAGTATTAAAAAAAGTGGCAACACTGTTAATAGATCAACGTAGACAACAAGTAATACATGAGGAAAACAATCTAATCAGCACACGGATAATAAAGAATCAAAAGAACAATATAAAAAACAATTGAATCGCCAAACGAGTAAGAAATCTTCAATTTTACTGCCTCATTCGCGGTGTAGTTTTAATTAGGTCTCATTCAAGCCGAACTGTTGTTTTCAAACAAAAAAAGGAAATACAATGACAAAATGTCGCTGGGTATTAGATAAAGCAGAACTTGGAGATTTGCAAAAAGAAAATTACTTCAGAGATTTCAATAAGTAATAATTGAAAATAACTTACAAATTGAAAAAAAAAATCAATTGCAACTAATAAAAGAACAACCTACGTCTATTCAGAGAAGACAATTCCCCCTGAAATTGGCAAAAAGACCAATTCGCCTGTAACCTTTCAAAATTCAACGTTTGAACCATCATGTTGTTATTTTCCTTCAAATGTTCAATACCACTATTTCTTAACTTTTCAAAAATTAGAAAAAAAAACGAATAAAACCACATAGAAATGAAAAATTGTCAATTTTAATTGATTGTCTCTTATTTTTCCTGCTAAATCATCAACTTTGGATGAAAAATCGTCCAGCCAGTCTACATATACCATGAATTATAAGACACAATTTTTTCATCGTTTTCTAAAAAAATTTCTGTCAAAATACGAATTATATATGGCCATTTTTCAATTCCCAGCTACCAAAAAAACAAAAAGGAAATGTCTATTGCCTACCGTGGCGTATTCCAGTCGGCGACATTCGTATTTACTTATTCGTACATACATATTTCGTCAATCTGGCGACCCAATTTACTCCGGTACACACGCGTAAATTAATTCAGGTGGCAAAATAATTCGTGTTTATGGTATTTCGTCTATCGTATCGTCTTCGTTCGAGCGAAATATAATTCTCACGTATACAATGTATACCTATGTGTATTCTCCGCTTGCCTCCAGTCTCAGCAATATCCGACATCGGGTAATAACTCAAAATACTAACTCGACGGCGCGGCGTAAATTTATCGTATAACACGATGCATAATGAGTTTCCTGGGTACTTGTTAGAGCGTCTGTAATTTTCCAATGGAATAGACAAGCTGTGAATTTATTTTTCTCACACACTTAGTCCATGATGGTGTAGGAAACTTAGCCTCATTTTGAAGGGAGAAAAAACATTTCCGCTCAGAAAAATTTTTATGCCGGAAAACTGTCGAGAGTGATCCCCTGCGTATCCCTTCAAGAGTTGATACTCCACGGACCACTTGATAATTTTTTTATGGAGGTTCCACTTCCCCAAAAAATGGGTTTTCGCTTCCATCTCCTTTGGATTTGATTTTGCGGTAAAGACAGCTCACAAGAGAGCTACCAGAGGTCTGACACGCCAAATGAAAAAAACTTTCCACAGGTTGGTAGAGCATCACAAGAAACTTCCGTAGCCAAAATTTCAGCTCCCAAAGTTGACATGGGGAAGAGTTATGGGGGGGGGCTGAGTTTCGAAAAATCGCCCAATACAGCGAAAAAAATTACAAAAATCAATTTTTTTTTAGTACCAAGAACATAACCTCGCCATAGGCCATCTGGAGTTTTTTTGTTGTAGTCTTGATATAATTTTGAAGAAAATGTTTCCTGACGTATTAAAAAGACCTACTTCTCACGTATAAAGTAAGTATATATTATGATTATGAGTGAAAATTCACTCCCCCCCTCGGCGGTGTCACACGAGGATCCAAACAATTACCCCATCTCCAGATGGCCTATATACCGAGGATTTTTCGTAGCATAAAATTCATCTCCCGAATGCCATATGGGGGCGAGCTATTTAGATTTTTTCAATTTTTCGATGTATTGGGCGATTTTTCAAAATTCAACCCCCCATAACTCCTCCCTTTGTTAACTTTAGGTGCTGAAATTTTGGCTGTGGAAGTTTCTTGTGATACTGTACAAGCCTGTGAGAAAAATTTATCATTCGGAGTATCAGACCTCGGGTAGTCCCCTTGTCAATATTTTTCTGTTCTACAGTCAATTTAGTCTATACAGTCCAACTGGCAAAAAGTGATCATTCAGCGTGATTTTTTGGAGCCCAAAAAAATCAGTTGGCTTATTGTGAGTATGGGTCCCATAGTATGAAAAAACTGTATTTCGGATTTTTTCCCTCGCATAATAGGGAACTGAGGCCTAAAAACCCCCTTCTCCACCCATTTTTTCAACTTGACTGGGGGCAAAAATTTGTTCACGGTGTGATAGCAGACACTCCCCAACTCCAAATATATGTCACAACCCTTAAGCTCAAGGGCGATTTTTTTCCAAATTTGATCACTTTTGTCACAATAATGCCTCTGTATGCGATATACGGTCTGGGGCTCCAAAAAAATCAAATGCAATGTATACCCAGATTCATTCTGCATTCAATGAGCTGAAGTTTGAGGAAAACGGTTCGCAGACTACGATGATGTGGTGTAATTTCAAAATTGAGAAAATGTGTGATTTTCACCTCGTTTCAACATAAAATAAGTTATAAAAAAATTCTGAAACTTGGGTTGCGACCTATTAAAATGGGTTTAAATTTTACAAGCAAAACGAAATTATTAGTGAAAACAAAATTAAATAATTCAGCTGGAAACAAATTTTTGCCTTAAAATTTCATCCTTTTGCTAGAAGAAAACAGCTCGCCCATCACTTGATATCTTTTCTATATTTTTCTGATAACAAAAAGTTGAGTTACCTATATGTCTTTTTTAATGTGACAAAATTTTCATTTTGACTCTTCCATCTTTGATGACATATAATTTTGCCGGAAGTGAAAATTGAAAAAAAATCTTCATACAAAAGTTGGAGAGAATGAAAAAAGGAACATTTTCATGAAATTTTTTTTAAATTTTCTCTTCATAGAGCGGATACTCATCTGCAAAATGAAAAAATTAAACATTACAAAATTAAACACGACATGGTGCATATCCGCTCCATGAAGAGATGGTGTAAAAATCTTTTCACGAAACTGTTCATTTTTTCATCCTCTCCAACTTTTGTATGAAGATTTTTTTTTAATTTTCACTTCCGGCAAAATTATACTTCATCAAAGGTAGAAGGGTTGAATTGTAAATTTTTCACATTAAAAAGGACAGGTAAGTAACTCAACCTTTTGTTTTCAATATAGAAAAATGTAGAAAAGATATCAAGTGATGGGCGAGCTGTTTTCTTGTAGCAAAAGGATGAAATTTTAAATTGAAATTTTTTTTCCAGCTGAATTCCTTAATTTAATATTGAAAAAATTACACACAAATATTGAAAAAATTACACACAAACTTCAATTGCGATTTCCCAAAAATTTCATTTTTCTATATGTCCTTTTCAATGTGACACATTCAATTTTGACTCTTTTTGAGCCTCAAATGCAGCCCCATTTTCGAGTGTTTTCCAAACATTGGATGCGACCTATGAAAGTGGGATAGAATTTCGTCAAAAATTCAAAAATGTCATCCAAAACCATTTTTGAGCAACTTTTGAGAATTTTCTAAAAATTGACATGTGACACATGAAAGTGAGATGAAATTTCGTCAAAAATTCAAAATTGTCATCTTTTGAGCAACTTTTGATAATTTTGAGCCCCAAATGGAGTCAATTTTCGAATTATTTTACCCAAAACATACAGTTTTGTACGATTTTACACCCTATTATTATCATGTTTCCAAATGAAAGTATATTTCCCAAAACCCCTCCCTTAAGGACTCTTTAAGTCCTCTGCTGATGAAAGTGCAAAAAAATGTTTCTCACAAAAAATGTTGGAAATTGACTGTAGAACAGAAAAGTACTGAGCTGTTATTACCACAAAATCAAATCCAAAGGAGATAGAAGCGAAAAATCGTTTTTTGGGGATTGGAACTCCCATAAAAAATTAGCAAGGAATCGGGGAAGTGGTAACTCTTAGGGGATACCTACTCAGGGGACCACTATCGACAGTTTTCCGCAATAAAAGCTTTACCGGGCAGAAATGTTTTTCTATTTCCTAATTTGCCTACACTAATGATAGTTAGGTAGGAATCTCACAACGTTGAAGATATTTTCGCTCGAAGTAGACATTGTGTTGCATATGTAACGACGTCCTTATTATGATAAGAAGGTTGGCAAGAGGGGCAGGAGAGAGTGATCTGAGGACACTGGGTCGTTAAAAAAAATACGAAATAACTCGACGCTGATTATCAGATAAGATTGCGCTGCAGGGTGAAGAAATGGTCGGTTTTTTCGAGTACGTATAGACGAGAGAAATGGCATGCGGCATACGAGACGACGAAGAAATTTACCTACTAAACGTATACTAAGCCACAGCGAAACGCGACGGCTGCGGTCGTTAAGAGAGAAAAAAAACCACCGTAGAAAAGCCTTTAAGCTATAAAAATACGCTCTTGGTATATTTTTTGCTGCCTCGGTCGTATTTGTACATGTGTATAGGCGAAAGCTGAGGAAGAGAAACCATGCACACAATCGTCAAATTAACAAGAAGATTCTCGAGGTAGTATAGCTGAGCATATAAGCGCGTATATTTTACATCGTCATCGTCCTAGGGTGGCGCACATTCGTACGTATGAAGATGGGACGTATTTATTTTTTTCACTACGTGGCTCCGTGATAAAAAAAGAGAGTGAGAAAAATGCTCATTTAGCATATCGCAGTAATTTTCGCCTCGAGTGTACCCCTACGTTTCTGTCGTCGAGACGAGCAAAGGCTGAGAAAGAATTAGGATTCATTTTTTATTATTTTTTTGCTACTTCGCTGCGGGTTTTCTGGCGCGATGAGTTGGCGACGAGAAAAATTACGTAGAAATTAAAATACGGAATTTTCCCATTGCCGGAGGACACCGAAGAGACCTGAAGAGGGGTTGGAAATTTTCTTATGACGAGTGTCAGTGTGTGTCCTCTACGCTGTCCTTTTTTTTCTGCACGAGTGTTAACTTTTTCGCGAAATCCGCCGCTGCGATGATATTACACCTTCCAGAGCGAAGAACGTTTTTCGAGCGAGCGAAAATTTAATTAAAATGAGCGCCGAGCTACCTACACGAGTGTTAAGAACAGTTTAAAAGTTATTCTCAACAGGAAGGTGGAGGGGGAGGGGATGCGTGCACGAAAATAAGTAATGGGTTGTTTCTCAAAGGCGCACCTCGAACTGGAACCAGAAAGCCAAGAAGGCGTAGAAAAGTCAGACTGAGAGATAACACGTCTTGGTCGTATATTTGTCTGGCAAGGTAACGTAGGACTTCAAAATTCGCGAAATTTTTCTTCTCTGCAGAGTCGTAGTCATCGGTTCGAGAGAAGTCACAAGTACGTGTGAACGTAACGCGAACTGAACCGTGAATCGTGACTAACGAATGACAAAAAAAACTTTCAGGTGTTGCGCATTTCGGTGGAGTGATATTTTCTTTTTCTTTTTCGCTCGGTGAACAACGAAACGTATCACATCAATTTTCCATCGCCTCATTTTTTTTCAAAACTTGGTTTTGAATTTGAAATTTTTCAAGTTCAATTTTTTCAATTCTGTGAAAAATTTCATTTTTCCAATTTCATGAAAAATTGCATTTTTCCAACAACGATTTTTTCAAAATTATTTATCCAAAGTTCGAATTTTCTCGAACAATTTTCAACTCCATATCAATTTTTTTTTACCAATTTCAATTTACTCCAACCACGAATTCAAAAATCTTCCCGCGTTCGAATTTTTCAATTTTATGATATTTTCTTCTATTTTTCAACAACATCACTTTCTCAATTTTTTTCCAATTCGACACCCAAAATTTTTTGTAGCTTGCGATTTCCAGTTTCTCAAATATTTTTCACTCAGAATCTAAATATTTTTCCAATACAGGGTGTCTAACAAAATTTGTTGAGCAAAAAGACTGACTTATCCTGAACGTTTAGAATGACTTGCATGATCTTTCTGAGGACCACCCCCTCCCCCCAAAAAAATTCTATGCATCTGTGTGGCTGAAGAAAATGTATGCCGGTACTCTCCCCCCTCCCCACTCCACCAAAAAAAGTTTCAATTACAATAAATTTACTACGAAAATTTACAATAAAAAAAATTAAAGCGAGAAGAAAGAATAAATGTTTTGATAACAAATCAGGGTGTCCACTATATTTCAGAAATGACTTTCCCTGACTTTTACAGCTTTTCCAGACTAATTTTTCGAATTTTTCCAGACCTTTTGCATATGATATTCGTGAACCAGGGTGAGAAGGGGTAATTTTTCACGTGATGTACTTACATCTCGGATTTGGCATAAGAATGATGCAAAATGCATGGGGTCTAACGATTTTTTTTTTCAGAAACACTAGATACTTTTTACGAGATGTTTAGATGCTCTTCTTCGGGACAAAAAAAAAGATTCAAATTCAATTCTGAAAATTTTTGAACCTACCCAATCCCCTCACCACAAAAATTTGAAAATTCGAATTTATTACTCACAGAAAAAATTTCGAATAAAAAGTATAAAACGAAGTATTCCAACGCAAAATTAAGTTTTAAAAATGAAATAAAGTAAGCCAGGGTATCTTATCAAACCAAGCGAATTAAAATTCGGATTTTTCCGGGTTGAAAATTCAAAAATTGCTTCACCCCCCCCCCCCCCCCCTCAAAAAAAGGAGAAACACACGGCTCAAATTTATAAATTCGTACAATCCCCTGCGATTTTTTAGTTTGTACCAATAAATAACAAATTCAATGAGGAGGTGTAATTGAGCCCGAGCGAAAATTTTCGCAAAAAAAGATCTTCAAAAGATAAAAATTCACCATCTGTCCCTCATTCATGTTTTCCAAAACATGATTAATAATTTCGAATTCTTTTCCTTTCCCTTCACTTTTTTTTCAACATTGTGATCAAAGGCATGATTAATAATTTCCAATTCTTTTCCTTTCCCTTCACTTTTTTTTCAACATCGTGATCAAGGGCATCATGATCCAAAAAATACAAGATTTTAAACAAAAAATTCTGTAGAAAGAACGTGTATAAATTACCCCGAGCTTAGCGAGAGGAATTTTTTTTTGAAAAATTCATAATTTAATTGCACATTACCTAACATTATGGTCGACAAAAAATGATGAATAAAAAAATCAGATAGAAGATGTAGTAATTTGGCCCGAGCGGAGCGAGAGCGAAATTTTTTGAAAAATTTATAATAAAATAAGCAAAGAAACACTTTTCTAAATGATTTATCCTTTTTTTTGGATTTTCGAAAAATTCCAGATAAAATCCCAAAAATGGAATTTTTGAAAAAAAAACATGACCTTTTGAGTAAATTAATCAAAATTCCTGACTTTTACTGATCGTTAGACACCATAATATCAATTCAACGCTGTCCAAATGTTTTCCTAGTCGAATCCTTCAAAATATCTTCAACTTTGATTCCGAAAATATTTCGAGTTTGAATTTTCTCAAAAATTGTTTAAACTTTCAAATTCAAATTCCCAGTTATAATCTGATTATACTGAAATCCAATATCCCGAATTTTATTGTAAAAACCAGGATGCGAATGAAATGACATAAATACATACACATTTGTATGAGTTATTCTTCAATATCTAAAGGTTTTATTTTTATCTGAATTTTCGAAACTTTTCCATCATTGTACGATGATGAAACGAATTACTTGATTATTTCAAATTTTCTTCTTTCGTTTTATGATGAAATGAAAATCGAACGATGCTAGATTATAAATTACCAATGGTTTCTCAATGTTTAATGAGTAAATTTTCGATTGCGTACGAATTAGAGCCGAACAGTTCAGTTATTTTAAATCGTAGATTTACATGTAACATGATCAAAGGAATACTTCGTTTGTGCTATGTAATTCGAAATCACGTTCGAAGCAAATGCTCAACGTAAATCTTCGCAATAAATCAGATAATTCTGATTAAATTTTTTAATAATTTAATCTCTTCAGCGAGATCGTACATTTTTCAATTTAATAGCTTTATAGCTTTCGAAATTCATATTCAACTTCGTCGTGCTACACACACATTTATTTTAAAAAATTTAGAAAATGATTCAATTTTCATGCCTTTGGGTTTTTCATTTGAAGCTTTTTTTGTGTACAGGCCTGACCATCGATTTCAAAGGTAATTTTACATCCGTAAATAATTTAAATTGATAAATACGATCTAAAACAAGACGAAATAATAGAATTTGCTCAAAAACTAGACCTTATCGATTCTCAAACGAAGGACGAACTTGAAGGAGCTTTGCAAAATTCTATTCTTGATTTAAAAAATGGACTGGTCAACGAAAACGAAAAAGAGAAAAAACAAATAATGAGTCAACTAAATCCATTCTTCCCTGTAATGATTAGTAAAACCGTGAATGAAAAAATTAAAGCCGAGAAGTTTATAGATGAAAAACTCATTCCGCAACTCGTAAGTAGAAAATTTTTCGCCTCATTTCACTCATTCATTTCATAATATTATCACATACGAGTTACCTACATAAGTGTGTGTTTTTTTTTAAAGATTCCGAATAATTTCATGTGCGGTTGGAGAGAAATAAATGAAATTCTGTCGTCAGTTTATCAGTCCGAAGTGAAACGACATGCAGATGTTTGAGGGTAAATCTCACCAAAATCGTATTTGACTTAACGGATAAAACTATAGAAAAGTGCGAATTGAAGGCAAATTAATTCAAGCTCATATTAGAAAACAAAGCCACCAAATTAGACAGCCGTCTTATTCAAGAAATTTGCGAACACAAGCTTCAGCCATTTTTTTCTCGCAATAAATTTGCAGTTTCAACGATTGGCCAAAGGATTTATAGAATGGCGATATTATCTAGAGGCGGATAACGCTAAATTAAATGAAGAAAATAAGAAATAAATGCGATTGAAATTCAGTCCTGATCTGAATGATCACGAAGACCAATTTAGTCTTACTCTTGCCGATCTCAACTATATCTTATTGGGTTCAATGTAAAATATCCATTCTGGGAGCACTATCAGCGCATAATCGACGGAACAGAAAAACGAGAATTTGACGAGATTCTGGATGCTTATTATACTCCTGGATGGTATTTCACCGTACAGGATTTAGGGTATTTCAATGCTGTTAGTTCGAGCGACACACAAGGTAAATGAAGTAACCATACCAGAACTTCGGTATGAAAAATCCATAATTGAGGATAACAACATGGTTTTATCCCAGTCGTCAATTTGTCGCGTAACGAAAAGAAATCTAAGATATTTCTTGCGACAATGGCTTACGCTTACACCCAAACCTACCAGTAATTGAATGAAAGTTTCATCTTCATTTACCGATGCTTACCTATAGTGGTCCTTGGAAAAACTCACACAACGAACGAATATCGAAGCCAGTTGGCAAAGAACTCCACGCTATTAAATCTACAGGAACCATTTGTCAATTTCCAAGGACTTTTTTTTGGTGAATAATGAATCTCTGGTGCCTCTAGCTTCGCCGACTCACGGAAAAGGAAAAACACAATGAAATTATCGCTCCAGTGTACTTGGAAGGTTTAACCTCTCACAACTCCAATATTGATTTCTTGGTGACTATGATGAGAAAGTTGGAACCTTAGGTACCTATTTCATGAACATCTATCCTATCAAGGATGAATTTGGTCTAGCTGTCATTAAGCTGATAGTAGTACATATATATGTATAAAAAAATTTAAAGAAATGATTTTTTTCAAACTAACGGCCAAAAATAATTAAAAAATTGTTTTTATTTATTTAAAAATTTTAAATAAATAAAAACAATTTTTTAATCACTTTTGACCATTAGTTTTAAAAAATTCATTTAATGAATTTTTTCAAACTAATGGTCAAAAATAATTAAAAAATTGTTTTTATTTATTTAAAATATTACTTGTAAGTATGTGGCGGGTAGTTATAGTTGGCCACCTAAAATCGTGATGTAAAGATAGTCTCAAGTTTATAACCTTTATTTTGTAATAATTTGTAAATAAACATTCAAAAAGAGATTATCAAAGTCAATAATCTCAATCCTCGAGATTAATTCATTATTTCGACTCGGCGGTTATTTATTTAAAACTTGGAAATGTATGTCGTATTTTATTCGCTAAATCGAGAATCGCACCGGGAAATAATAAAACTATTCCAAAACTCGAACTTATTGCTATTTTTATCGGTAATAAAATTATGTCCTTTGTCGCTGAAGAACTTCGTTGTGCTCTAGCTTGGTTAAAATCACAAAAAAATTTACCTAGGTTCGTTGAAAAAATTGTTCGGAAAATTGATAAATCTTACATGTATCGGTATGTTCCATTAGCAGAAAATCCAGCTGATATCACAACAAGAGGTTGCGAAGTCGAGGAGCTGTCTACATTTTGGCAATTGGCCAAAATTGGAGAGTCTACCCGAAATTAAGGAACCAGAGCCAGTTCTTATAATCTACGATGTTGATATAAACCCCCCATTTAAAATAAAGAGTGAAGATTTTAAAACATTGGATGAGCTACTGGATGCCACCCTGAGTTATAAGAAGAATATTACTCCATCCAATATCATCGAACAAACTACAAAAGCGCTTATGGATTGGATTAAATATATCCAAGTAATTAACTACTCGCCGATCATTCAGAGTATAAAATCAAAGTCAAATCGTTTTGTTGATCTTCAAATTCAACTTGGAATTATACTCGATAATGAAGATATTTTACGTTGTTCTGGTTGTCTAATCAATTCGTGTCTCAACTACGATGGGAAATTTCCTATTTTACTTCCTGAGAAAGCACATGTTACCCGTTTAATTATTGAAAAAATTCATCGAGATTTGCATCACATTGGGGTTCAACATACATTATCAGAAATACGGAAGAAGTATTGGATTCCTAAAGGTCGATCAGCTATCTACACAGTATTGAAGGAATGCCAAAACTGTAAATTTTACGATGGTGGTCCATATAAATATCCTCCAACACCACCATTGCCAGAATCAAGGGTGAATTAAAGTCATCCATTCTTGTGTAGTGGTATAGATACTTTTGGTCCATTATACGTTTACGATAATCAAATTGAGAAGAAAATTTTTGTATGTGTTTTTACATGTATGGTCACACGCGTGTTACATCTCAAACTATTAGCGTTTAGAAATTTTATTGCATTACGTACTCTTCCAAAACTTATAATTAGTGATAACGCGCCTCAATTTAAACTTATGAAAACAATTTTTGAAATGTCGTATGAAAAAATTTTATCAGATCCCGAACTAACTAAATTTTGTATTATCCACAAAATCGAGTGGAAACTATTGCCTGAATTCGCTCCCTGGCAAGTAGTCAGGTCTCAATTTCATATCCGCTTGACTGAGCTGTAAAAAGCAATTTTATGATTGATTCGTGTTCTAGACATTACAACAAACAAAGTTAGCCCAGATGCATTTTTTTACCCCTCCCCCTTTTCCGAGGGTCCATCCCCCTTTCTTAACAACGCCTGTAGCACTCCTCCTATGGGTTCGCGTGAAAAAAATTTCCCACAGAAGTTGTCCCTCAACATCTCAGCTACAAATTACTTTCTATAGAAAATCCAATTTTGGGCCACCGGTGCTCCTCAAATTTGAAAAAAGTATTTTAAAAAATCACAAAAATCACGTTTTTTTCATTTTTACCGAAAAGTTTCTAAGATGAGTAAAATTTGTAAATAACCAAAAGTATTCAGAATTAAATTTCCTAGTCGGTGAGTTATATCACGACTATTTTCGTACCGCTCCCCGTTATACACAGGCCCACCCCCTCCCACACATCAAAAATTTTGGTCTTCTACAAAAATTTTCCAGTAAAATTTTTTCTCACCACCTAATCTACAATTTCGGTCATTATAAAAATTATTTTTTGAGCAATCCCTACCCCTTAAATTCGAAAAATATCCCTCAAAAATACATAAAAATACGTTTTTTTACGCTTCCAATGCAAAGCTTTAAAGATAATTATGTAGACAGAAATTGAGGGGAAAGTGTCTAAAAATCGTAATTTTTAATTTCCAGTTTTGTATATGGAGAAGCATCTAATGAATATATCTAATTTCTGTCTGCATAATTATCTTTAAAGCTTTGCATTAGAAGTGTAAAAAAGCGTATTTTTATGTATTTTTGAGGGATATTTTTCGTTGCTCAAAAAATAATTTTTATAATGACCGAAATTGTAGATTAAGTGGTGAAGAATATATGTTTGCTGGAATATTTTTTTAGAAGACCGAAATTTTTGATGTGTGGGAGGGGGGCCTGTATACAGGGTGTCCCGTCTCAATATGGACACCCTTCAACCAGTAGTAGTGCAACACATACTGAGTCGATGTAAGTAGGTTTGCCTACCATTGGGATTGAAGGAGCAGAGTTATGCACATCGAAAAATTTTTCTTTTTGAATTTTGCTTGGCATTTTCAACTGTGCGCTATTCAACAACCAAGATAGGTAGGAGGTTGCGCTTTGCGGCAACGTGTAGCCCACTTTCTCTAGAATTTTTCTATGCGATTGATAATTTTTGTAGGTGAACTAGGGTGGGTGTACCGCACCAAATATTTGAAAAAATCGTGTCAAAAAGTTGATGATTTTTTAAAAATTTCGTAATTACTAAAAAAGTATCCCTCTACTACTACCATTATTAGTAGTGTTTCTGGAAGAAAAAACTTCGATCTTTCCAATGGCGCTAATCCCACTCTTCTGTCATGCTCCAATGAAATGTTACGAGCGTCTAATTTGAATAAAAACACAAGAAAAACTTCATTTTTTTGATTTTTCAAATTTCAAAAATTTATATCTTTGTGACAAAATGAGATAGGCTGATGGAGTTTGGAGCATTGAACTAACCAAACTTCACACTACACATTGTAGGAATGATATTTTTCAATTTTACAAATAAAAAATTTTTGCAAAATTTTTTCCAATTTTTTTCGAATAAAAAATTTTTATAATGTAAAATTTGAAAATCCTATTAATATTTTGTGCGGTGTAATACTTGGTTAGTTCAATGCTGCAAACCCCATCAGCCTATCTCATTTTGTCACAAAGATATAAATTTTTGAAATTTGAAAAATCAAAAAAATGAAGTTTTTCTTGTGTTTTTATTCAAATTAGACGCTCGTAACTTTTGATTGGAGCATGTCAGAAGAGTGGGGTTAGCGCCATTGGAAAGATCGAAGTTTTTTCTTCCAGAAACACTACTAATAATGGTAGTAGAAGAGGGAAACTTTTTTAGTAATTACGAAATTTTTAAAAAATTATCAACTTTTTGACACGATTTTTTCAAATATTTGGTGCGGTACACCCACCCTGGTTCACCTACAAAAATTATCAATTGCATAGAAAAATTCTAGAGAAAGTGGGCTACACGTTGCCGTAAAGCGCAACCTCCTACCTATCTTGGTTGTTGAATAGCGCACGGTTGAGAATGCCAAGCAAAATTCAAAAAGAAAAAATTTTTGATATGCATAACTCTGCCCCTTCAATCCCAATGGTAGGCAAACCTACTTACATCGACTCAGTATGTGTTACACTACTACTGGTTGAAGGGTGTCCATATTGAGACGGGACACCCTGTATAACGGGGAGCGGGACGAAAATAGTCGTGATATAACTCACCGAATAGGAAATTTAATTCTGAATACTTTTGGTTATTTACAAATTTTAATCAACTTGGAAACTTTTCGGTAAAAATGAAAAAAACGTGATTTTTATGATTTTTTGAAATACTTCTTTCAAATTTGAGGGGCACCGGTGGCCCCAAATTGGATTTTCTATAGAAAGTAATTTGTAGCTGAGATGTTGAGGGATAACTTTTGTGAGAAATTTTTCTCACTAGACCCCATAGGAGGAGCGCTACAGGCGTTTTTAAGAAAGGGGGTGGACCCTCGGAAAAGGGAGAGGGATAAAAAAAGGCATCTGGGCTAAATTTGTTTGTTGTAATGTCTAGAACACGAATCAATCATAAAATTGCTTTCTACAGCTCAGTCGAGCGGATGTGTTTTTTCGTGAAATTGAGACCCTACTAAAGGAGGCTTTTACGAATCTTTAATCGCCTTAGTGAAGTCGTGTATAAATAATCATAACAACAAGTTGTGAATTTTGTTAAAAATATGTCAAAACAGTATAACAAAAGAAAATTGAGTTTCAATAAGCATGATTTCAGGCATTTCATCAATGCAAGTTGGTTCAGGAATGATGATTTCGAATTTCTTAACAACATCCCGAAAATCATAGATGAAGAGCATATGGCGGAAGTTGTTCCACTACTTCATAACTTCTTTTACTGGACAAAACATTACAGAATTGAAATTGATGATACCGACCATGAGGAGGTCAAGGCCATCTACGCTATATAATTGTATTAAAAATTAATTATAAATATTATATAGGTATTTATGAAATAAAATTTTTATTCCATTTAAAAAAAAAAGTATATATTCTATTTTAACAATTTGAAGTTTCTAATGGGTATAATTTATTTATTGGAGGATTTAATTTTACTGAATTCTTTAATTCGACTTTGCAGGATCGGACACACCCGGAATGTGGCCAGTCGGGAAAATCGTCGAACTTAATCAAAGCAGGGATGGGTTTAAATTTGCTCATTTTTTGGATTTATGGAAGGAACATTTAAAAAAATTGAATTTATCTGTTATTTTTTGTTCTTTTCCTATTATAGCCGGATGCTCGAGGCGCTTCAATATTAGAACACTTTCGGCGCGTATTACCGGATCATGATTACTACCATACGTTAAGTCAAGTAACTAACATGATATCCGTCATGGGTCGGAAAATCGCGCAAGAGGTTAGTAGTACCATAGAGTAAGATACTATAGAGTGCTGTTCTAATGTTAAATTTTTACCGCTCCTTTTTCGTTTCAAATGGATCCCGAGAAGTCAGAACTTGTGGACCCGGCCACTTGGAGCGTGCCATCTTGACAACTCCTCTTACCCCTCCAAATTGATGGTATCCACATGTACCTTTTTACCAGACCCTTCTCAACCTTTAGGTGACAGGGAATCAGGTTTATGAATGAATGCTTTGTTTCCTTATTTTTTTAAAAGCTATTTTGTTAGAAAAGAAAAGGTACATCAATGCTCGGCGATCAATTACACACTTTTCGCCAGTATTTTTATTTAGAACACCGATTCGCGGAGTCTAGACAGTAAAGAGGACATGGAATTGGAAATTTTGTGCAGAAGGTGGCTAATTTTTTCGCGAAGCACCAATAATTAAAAATTTAGTTTTTTGAAATTTGTTCTTATTGCCATTTTTTAGTAATTTTGAAATCGAGAATAACTCCTTTCATGCTATTAGCATTTGTTTCCCAGACCAATACATCTGTCATTGTATACCTACTTGAAGGCTTGCATAAATTATAATTTTCAATTATTTTCATATGTAATCTATCGTGTTTTTTAGAAGTCGAAAAAGGAGTGCGAAAAAAACACAAATTTTAGCATCAGGATGCCTTTTTCTTTAAAAATGTTCGCTCTCGCTTTACTCAGGCTCGATAAATACACCATTGTTTTTTCAAAATGACACTGAGTGGCAATCTCGAATGAAATTTTCAAAGAGTTATCGATATTTTTAAATTTTTTACTGGAAAAATTTTTACCCAAAAATGGGATTTAAACTTATAGTTACGATTTTTGGAAAATTTTGCTTTAATCAACAAAATCGGTCACCAATTTGGTATAGTCGCAGAATGTTTAAAAAAAAGTGGTTCCGCTCGATCGAAATATTAAAGCAATCTCATGATATTGATCCTTAATCTACATCCCTTTCCTTAAAATCGTTGTAACTCTGAGGGGTTTCATCCGATTTTGATTTTTTTGGGCTCTAATAACAGCTAAACAAGTTCTGCAAATTTTTTGTATTACAAAACTTTCAAAAAACCAAATACTAGGTCGTCAAATTTCCAAGAACAGTCATAAATTATGTTCAAATTTTCGTTTTTTGCGATTTTCATCAAAAATAAACGAGATACGGTGACACTTGTTATGATAAAAGTTGTTTAGAATGGTAAAATAAATTAGTAAATGTGAGGCGTTTTTTCAAAAACTGCTTACCTTCGCTCAGGGCGAAACGCCTCGAAAACGCATTCAATCGATTCTGCAGGTGGAAAATAGGATATGTATCAAATTTTAGCCTATTTCGTCGTTTAGATCAAATTTTGATATTTCGCGGGGTTGGATTTGGAGTTCTTTTAAGATATACTTTCGATTTATTTTTATTTGGGTTCAAATTTTAACTTTGAGTTGGAATACCTCCCTTTTAGGTCCCATAATGAATGAGAAGGATAAATTGTTTTCACTTGAAAATTATTAATTGTCTGGGCTGGAAGGGAAAAAGGTTCAAACCACAATTTGAAACACGGATTGTGTGAATTCTGAGCCTGGGCGAAGCGAACTTGACAATTTTTCAAGAATAATGCATCCATAAGCTGAAAATTCTTCATGTTTTAAATCACTTTTTTTTGTATTGAAAAGGAGGAAAAATCCCCAATCTTCATCTCCGATTTATATTCTGGGTTTTATATGCCCTAGCAAAGCAAGGGTCAAGATTTGAAAATTTAAGATTTTCAGAAAAGGAAATTTTCGGGGAATAAATTCTGAACATAATATTCGGGGGAACAAATTTTGTAATTGAAAAATATTGGAAGACTAGACTTGGAATTTTTTGAAAATCGATTACCTAGGTACTTCTAAAATTCTTTGGCATTTCAACAATTTTTTAAAAATCGATTACCTAAGTACTTCTAAAATTCTTTAGCATTTCAACAATTTTTCAAAAAATTAATTTTAGAACATTTTTGAAATAGATAGTCCTTTCTCTTTGAAAGAACTTTGGAAATTTTTTGAAACCCTAATTTTGACAACCTTTAAAGAACATTTTTCGAATATTTTGGGTAAAAATTTTTTTTGGAAAGAACTTAAAAATCCGTCTACACTACACTCATCGAGGTAAAAAACTGAAAGTTGGTGGATACCCTATTTTTGACCATCCGAATTGATTTGAAACTGGTTCAAAATTTTCAGGGGATTATGAACTGCCTCAAAATTGTTTCCATACAATTTGAGAGAAACAAAAATAGGGTATATACCAGTTTTCAGCTTTTTATCTCGATGAGTGCGATGTGAGCGGATTTTCAAATTGTTTCCTTGAAAAATGTTTACCCAAAAATATGAATTTGAACTGAAAAATACGAATTTTGGAAAATTGTGCATTAACCAATGAAATAGGTCACCACTATTGGTAATTCGCGATTTCAGGAGCTGAAGTTCGTATGGACTATTTTAATGGGCTTTTCTTCAACACTGGAAAATTCCAAAATTTCCTGGCAGCTCCGAAGCTTCACAAAACTGCATTCAATCGATTCGGCAGGTCGAAAATAAGAGTATATATGTACCAAATTTCAACCTTTTTCGTTGATTAGATCAAACAGTTTTTTAAAACTTGGTTAAATTTCTAAAAAAAAAAAGACAACTTTCCAATTTTTCGAAAAATTGGTCAACTTTTTGAAAACGTTTACAATTTTTTTGTAATTTGTTTTACCTTTACTTTGATGTTTTCGTTTTGTTCATAAATTGTTAACATGCGATTGAATTATAAAAATTAATACTTGATTACACCATTCGCTTTTTAATGAGTTTGAATTACGAAGCAACGAAATCGAAATGTAATGGATCCAAATGAACTTATGAAAAAAAAGAGAGAATTATGCGTGCATATTTAAAAACAGTTTCTAAGGGGTTTAGGTACAAACAAAATCCTGGAAGTGAGAATTCTGACCTGCTGATTTCATACAAAAGAAAAAAGGTATCGAATGTTGTAAAAAAAAAAACACCCCGTCGCGTCGTGTGGACTGAAGATAGCAGGTATAATACACTGGTTCAAATACCTAAAATGAACTGATTTCATGTTGAATTTTGACAGTAACACCATCTAGGTTTCTTCGAGGGAGTTGGATTTTAGAGCGGTAAATCGCCCCATTTAGAACAGCACTCTATAGTATCTTACTCTATGGTAGTACCATTTCTACTTTCGTTATTTTTTAAAAAGAGAGGGGTATTCAAAAACAGAATTCATTCCACCTGAGGTATTTTTGAAAAAATCGATTCGACCTGTGTAATTTACCAAAAATTTCAAACAATTATCACCTAATTGATCGATTTTTTAATTGGGTAATAGGCGGGGAATTTAAAAAAAAAAAAAAAAGGAAAAAAGAATTCTGCATTGGGGTACTTTTTGAAAAAAATTAATTTGACCTGTGAAACGAGAAAAAATTTAAAATGCCATTTTTTACAATTGAATAAAATAATAATTGTAGTCCAGGCAAATAAGAGAAAAAATGTACCAAACAACCAAAATCAAATCCGTTTTACGTTCGTAATGGTCCACTACACAACATACTAAAATGGACACCCCAGAACCCTCCGCTACCCCCAGGGGAGGGGTAAATGTCTGCCAAAAACCGGTTTATCGTGAATATCTCCTCAAATGAGCCTCAAAATTGAAAAATAGCTATGAACACTTGTTCTACGTGTAATTTCCTATCAGAATTTTTTTTGTTTTTTCAAAAACACTCACTTCCTTGACCAAAAATTAAGGGTAAAACGCCTGTTTTTTCAATATTTACAGTATTTTTGGAAATGATGGAAATACGAAGTGGAAAGTACCCAACATTACACTAGTGAAGAGTAATTTTAAATAGGCGTTTTTCACCCTTACTTTTAGGCAAAGATGTGGGTGTTTTCGAAAAAAAGCGACCCTGTCTGATAGGAAATTACTCGTAGAACATGATTGTTCATAACCATTTTTCCACTTCGAGGATTATTTGAGAAGATATTCACAAAAGATTAGATTTTTTCAAAAAATGCTGTAAATTGATGAAAAATAGATGTTTTTACCCTTAATTTTTGTCCAAGGAAGTGAGTGTTTTGAAAAAAACAAAAAACAAAAACTTTCTGATAGGAAATTACACGTAGAAAAAGATTGTTAATAACTATTTTTCAATTTTGAGGCTTATTAGAGGAGATATTCACGAAAAACCGGTTTTTGGCAGACATTTAACCCTCCCCTGGGGTAACGGAGGGTTCTGGGGGTGTCCATTCCAGTATGTAGTGCAGTGGACCATTACGAACGTAAAACGCAAAAAAAAATCAGGATTTAATTTTTGGGGGTCAACTCCTAAAATGGCTGGACTATTGAGTGGAAATGTTTTTGTAATTTTCTATTTTCGATCTGGGTAATTTTGTTTCAAATTGTAAATTAATGGAAGGGAAATCTGTCCGGCTGAATTACTTTTCCGAATTTTTTCAGCTTAATTATTTTTCAATTTTATTGATCAGAGGTACTAGATAATTTTAATTTCCCAATTCCTAATTTTTTTTTTCAATCTGAAAATGGGCTTTTTTTGTTGAAGTTACAATAATCTTTAAAATAAAATAAAATTCCAATATTTTTCAAATTGGCAAAAAAATCTTCAAGATGTTACTTACCAATCAAAATTTTTGAAAATAGGCAATAATTTGTCAAATAGGAAAATTGATCTTCATTCACTACATATTATGAAAATTTTCACTTGGCATCAGTACCATTACTTTTGAATTTTTCGCATGAGTTATCAGGACACTTCTTCTTTGGAGTAAATAAACTTGGCATAGGTGTACCGAATAGGAGGAGAGAATAATTTGCTCATTCATCAGAACAAAAATATTTTTACCATAGAGTAAGATTTAAAAACAAAAAAAAAACAAAACAAAAAACATTCGAATTCAAAAATTCTCATGATTATAGTGATCAATTTGTTTGAAAAATTGTTGATTTTTTTGTGTTTCGAGTCAGAAAAATTCAAAAATTGCATTAGTCCAACAGGACGTCAGCTCCAGTTTTTCCTGCAATTTGACTAATAATTTTACGAGTTGAAAAAATGTAAATTTTCAAATCACCCCCTCCCACCACCAAATAACCAGTTCAAGCCCATACTTTTTCACTCATTGAACTCTTACCAAATCGACTTCTTATCAACTACAATTATCACCGAAGCTCATCATACCACTGATAAAATCAGGATAGACGAATTGGGCCCACCTCAAATATCTCATTGCAT
This sequence comes from Pseudococcus viburni, assembly GCA_033439095.1. Classification (NCBI taxonomy): domain Eukaryota; kingdom Metazoa; phylum Arthropoda; class Insecta; order Hemiptera; family Pseudococcidae; genus Pseudococcus; species Pseudococcus viburni. Next base: position 568,123 of record JAVBJF010000132.1, read on the forward strand.
AACCTCGATCGCACAAAATTCAAATCTGTCCGACTGATGAAAAAATCCACTCCAACAATTTAATTCTCAACTTTTCGCTAGACCGTTTCTTTCGCTTAGTTATGAATTTGCGTAAAATTTTACTCCTCACTTTCGTGGTGATCGTTTCAATCTTGACAAAATCGATTTCGTGCGCCGATTGTCTCCCCGACGGAGCGCCTTGTCACTGGGACGGACACATGGGCAAATGCTGCTCGGATTTCTGCTATCATCCGGTCAGCAATCTCACTGGAATCTGCGAGGTGAAGACAGACGAGCACCAGCAGGACATGGGCGAAGTACAAATAATCGGCGGCGGAAAGAAAACGTAACATTGGTTCAAATCGCCCATCCGGTCTTCGCGACTTCCTACATTCCTTTTTTTCATTTTCAAAAGAGATAACAATCTCGTAAGTATTTCAACTGATAATTCGTTCGAGCATTCGATACAAAGTAGAATCAAATACATTGGGTACGTTTCGGGCGCAAAATTCGTTTCTTTTTTTCAATCACGAAACATATTCGAGCTGGATTTTAATGCATTTCTGTAAAATTATTTTATTCGGTTGCCTCTTGGCTGTCGGGATATTGGTGCGATTATCATGTGGTTACGGGTACGATTGCCTTCCTGATGGAGCAACTTGTCATTGGGATGGACGTATGGGTGTATGCTGTTCGACGTTTTGTAAGCAAGGATACGATCAATCCACTGGTATTTGTGAACAGAGAGGAGGATATCACCAGAAAAAGGAGGAGGTAAAAGAATCTTATCGAGAACCGGAAATGGTGAAAGAATCAGACCAGGAACCGGAGATTACGACAGAACGTTACCAGGAATCGGAAGAGACGAAGGAAAGTCAGGAGGAAGAGGAGATGGAAACATACGGTGAAGAGACCCGGACGACAAAAAAATCCGGTATTTTCGAGTATTTCGGGTTTAAAAATCCATTTCAATGGCTCAAAACGTAAAAAAATGTAATTATACCAAATTTTGATTTTGCACGTTGTACATATCTTTTAAATATATTATTCAATTTTTTTTATTTGGTCATTTTACATGGTGAAGGGGAAGGGATGATTCTGCTTCTTAATTCATCCAAATGGCCCAGCCACATGGATCTTTTGTGCATGTCACTAAAACTTTCTGCTGCGAAGGATCCCTTTGTGCATGGTAACGCAGGACGAAAGCTGGGGAATTTGCCGAGAAAAACGCATATCTGATTGATCTGTCGGTGATTAGAACTTTGATGCTGGTACATCAGTTTTTCATCAATACTTCATCGTAAATTTTCCATTCTTTATGATCAACGATAAAAAATTTAATCAAATGTTTTGAATTCACTTAGCATTATTAATTAAGAGATAAGCATTTTTTTTATCTTCAAATGATCATCGAAGTATTAGAAATAAGACAAGAAAAATCGAATCAAAATAATTTTAGTGTTTTTGTTTCTGAAATTAATTTTTTGATAAATTTTTAAAAATTGAAATAAAAAATTTTATGAAAAAATGTGCTCAATTTCACGAAAAAAATAAAACATATCTACGAATAATCAAATCGAATGAAACTTTCATTTTGCCTATTCGAAAATCTTACCTATATTTCATAATTTATTTCACTCTTTTTTCAATTTACTACAATAACTTTCAAGTTTAAATACCTACATCTAATTATGATTTACCAGGCACTAAATATGTATCTCCTTCAGAATAAAAATAATCACTCGCAACCCTTCGTATTTTTATGAATAATTAGCTAAATATGTATGGACCCAGCAAACAAGAAAAACAAGTTTCGTAATAATTTGGAATAGTCACGATCAGATTTTCATTAAATATACTTAATTCTGGAGAAATAAAAACATTCACTTTCATTCAAATATTGTATCGTTTATCGAGAAATTCGAATTCTGGTTGAACAATTCGCTGATCAATAGATAAAAAAAATATGAATTATAAAATATTTTTATTGGTATTTGTAATTTTTGTGTCGTTAATACGATCGATATCGCCTCAAGAAGTTGAGTAGGTATCGAAATGCATTGACGTTGGAGACCATTGTCCTTGGAGGGATTTGCAGAATCACTAAGAATTTGCTTGGAACGCCCTTAAATTCAAATCATTCCCGAAGAACATTTTTTTGGAATGGTAATTTTTCAAATGTTTTATTACAGTATTCTAAACTAGCTTTCAACATGGGCGGAAATCGACGTATATTTCTTCCGAAAAATTTCAAATTTTGAAAAATCTCGAAAGAAATCACAACTAGTTTTTTCAGAAAGGAAAAAATTTCAAGTATTTTTAAACGGATTATGAGTCTCCCAATTATTGTTTTTCTAATTGTGAAAAAATACGAACTCTTCAACTATTTCTACTTAAACAGGCCAAATTAATTTTTTCAAATGATACTCCCTGTCGAATCAATTTTTTTGAATACCCCTGTTATTAATCAAACATTTGATCGATTAATAATTTTTTTAAATTACGGGCGAATCAATTTTTCTCAAAAATATCCCAAGTGGATTTAAATATTTTTTTGAATACCTTCTTCCATAATAAGCATTTCTATTAATTGATAAATAAAAAAAAATTGAATCACACTGGTCTAATCAATTTTTAAAAAAAAACTGAGGTGGATTCAATTCTTTTTTTGAATACTTCTTTCTGTTCAAGAACATTATTTCGATTGATTACACAGGTCGACATGTAAAATGCTGTTTGAAGTTTAATGGATTATTTTTATAGCATTTTTCGCGCCGATCAGGAGAAAAATAATAAAAAAATTTCATCACCCAAGGATTTTTCACATTTTGAATTTTTGTTCAACCGTTTTTTCTTTTTTTGATGACTTTCAACACTTAGAGTCAATTTTCTTAAAAAAGAAAACATTCTACGAAAAAAATGAATAGAACATAAATTGCAAAGCGTAAAATTTTCCTTCTGTAGGGTCCGATAAGTTTTTTCTTAGAAGGCTTAGATTTCGAGATATTTCAGTTGAAAATTCACCTTTTGTTTTGAAGAGAAAGTATCTCAAAAACATAGCCACTTAAGAAAAAGCTAATTAGACTTTTCTGAAAGAAAATTTTACGTTCTACAATTTATGTTCCATTCATTTTTGTCGTAGGACCCTTTCTTTCGCCAGAAAATCGACTTTAATGGTCAGAATTTACATAAAAAAATGTGAAACGAATTTTCAACAAAAAATTCCAATTATAAAAAATCCTGATGCGATGGGGTAAAACTGAAATCATATTCGAACTCCGCACTAAAAAGTAAGTTAGAAACACCAATCAGAATCAATTACGTAGAAAAAAATTGTTGATTTGCTGCCCTTTGATTTTCCCATTTTTATAAATGGGAAATGTTAAAAATGCGGTTCATTACAAAAATCGATTTTCTGTCAAAAAGAAAGGGTCTTACGAAAAAAATGGATGGAACATAAATTGTAGAGCGTAAAATTTCCTTCCAGAAGAGTCTAATTACTTTTTTCTTAAGTCACTTAGTTTTAAAGATATTTTCAATTCAAAAAAAGTTGAACTTTGAACTAAATTATCTCGAAAGCTAAGCCTTCTAAGAAAAAATTAATCGGACTCTACAGAAAGGAAATTGTACACTCTACAATTTATGTTCTATTCATTTTTTTCGTAAAACCTTTTTTTTTCAGAAAATTGACTTTGAATGTCAAAAGTAATCAAAAAAAGTAGAAAAACTGTTCAACAAAAAATTCAAATTGTGAAAAATCCTTTGGTGGCGGAATTTTTTCACTGCCTTTTTCGCGATCAGCGTGAAAAATACTATATAAATCACCCATTCAACTTCAAACAGCATTTCAAAAGCTCAAAAATGTCGGCCTGTGTTAATCAATTTTTTAAAATTTGTATTCTATTCGAATCCCAGGTCGAAATATTTTGTTTCGAATGTCCCCTTCCATTACTTCACAACTCTATCAATAATTAATTTCAAGCTTTTTTGAATCACAAAAGTCGAATCAAATCTTATAATGCCCTTCCCATTACGAAAAGGTTCGATGATCATTTGATAAGATTGTTCCAGAGGTATTCCCACTCAAAGTGAAATTTTGAGGTCGTGATGTGCTTGATACATCCATAGTGATACGTTATAACCGTGAGGTTTTCATCTGCATTTCAATTATCGTCATTCACAAACTCACCATGGCAGCCCAGAAAGCAAGGAAAGTAAATTTTAATGAGGTAATTGAGGTTCTCTGGGGCAGGAGAAAAGTAATGGGTTTTCCCGAATTGAATCCTGGGAAAATCTCGGATAGTTTTTCTTCCAATGTTTTGTCAGAAAATACAGTCATTACCAAAAATGTCACCAACCGTACACAAAATTCTCATGCAAGAATGTGAATTTATCAAAAACTACATTTTTCCTGTCGGTGAGGGGTAGGTATTCAATATTCATTTACTTTTAAAAGTTTTTGAAATTAGTAAACTTGTTGAAAAAAATCGATTTCCGCGGGCTTGCTCGATTACTTTCTTAGAATACAATGGAAAAATATTTTTTGCTTGGTTTCAAAACATAAACGAGATAGAGAAAAGGCGAATTCGCCAGTTGAAAAAAACTGTACTTGAAGCTGAATCTTATTTTTTTTTGGAAAAAATATCAACTCGGAAAATTTTTTAAAGCCAGAAAAAGAAAAAAAAATTGAGAAAATTACGAAAATTAGAACTTAGATTAAAATGTCATGTGAGTTCATTACACCTACGAACGTTGTATCAATCAATATACTTTCACAGAACGAAAAAAAAAAGTGCAGTAGCTCCACCAAAACGGGCGAAATTCAAGTTTTCGTCAAAAAAACTAATCCGAAACTGAGCAACCAAAGACGAGCGACGTGCCCAGCAAAGGTAGAAAATCATTGAAGCGTGAAAAATCGAATTTTCTTCGGTCGAGATAGAACCGAAGAAAGACAAAGAGAGAAAAAAAGACGTGAAAATAATTATACCGGGGACTGCTTCCGTTCACGTTGTTGTTGATTTAAAAGTATATACTTTTTCGAAACTAGCCCCAGTCCCTGCTTCTCCATCGTTAGCTCGAAAATACGTAAAGCCTAAAATATTACACAGCGACGATAATAAAATAACCATCGAACGGTGTTTCGGTAACAGAAAAAAAAGTAAGGAAAAAATATAGGTGTAAAAGGGAGACGAAAAAATTATCAAAAAAAATTTTCTATAATGAGAAAAATTCTGTTCAGCTCGAGAAAGGCAGGAAAAAAATCAAATTAAAAACTTTAACAACGAAAAAAAAAACAGGGAAAATATATAAGAACCGACACGACTGTGTCGGAGAAGAGCTGGCGAGAGAAGGACACGACCAGGATGAGAAATTGAGAAAAGGAGAGAAATTAAAACAAAAACGTGTTACTACCGAGGTTATAGTTGTAGTGACACTAAAACGTGGTAAAACAAAGCAATTGCTCGTCGAGCCGTGAAATTACATTTTAAATGTTTTGAGATGCGTATCTGGCGAAATGCGAGAGAGGGACATTGCCGAGGAGTGAAGAAGCTCGGACGTAACACGGTGCTGGATGCTGGAGGAAAATTGTGGCCGCCACCCAGCCTTGGCTTCTTCTTTGGCCGATGTGTATAGGTACATGTAGGTATCTATTCGCAACATTGTACGACATAACTCGACACAGACACACTCACATCGATAGAAAGGTGTAGGTAATGGTACCTCGTACGATACCTTTTTTCGCGCACAAGAAGTCGGAACTTTAATGGTGCCTTCGGTGTAATCTCATAACGGTTTCGGCAGAAGGCGAGGGCAGCGCAGATGTGGATATGGAGAGGTGCACGCGAAAAGGATCTTTTATCCGGAGACCCGATTCTCCGTCTCTGTTTTTCCTATCCGGTGTGCTCGGGTAGATAGTTGTGTACGTTTAACAGCATTTTAAACCCTCGGGATTCTTTAACGAACGTTCGCTAACAACTTGGCCGTATACACTAATTATTTTAACCGGGTGAAATCTTATTTTTTTTTTATTAACTTTCCTTATCCGAGTTTTTCCTTCCGATGGTCCAGCTGCGTTTGTGTTCGTGTGTGATGCAGTAACACCGTAAGACGAATGCGTTCGAATGGAGGAATTTTCACCCCCTTGTCCTTTGGGAGAGTTTTGCATATAATTAAGGGGAATCTGAAAATGAAAATGTGCCATGCATAGGGTTGAGATGGGTAGAATTGATGATGGAATTGTTAGAAGATTTTGAGGTCAGGATTGGGCAGGATTTAAATCCATTCTCACAACGGATTTTGGATTTGAAATTCAATTTTTTCAAAATCCTTTTTTTTAAATCCAATTCAAATGCAATAAAATTCCGACAAAGGAAAATTTTGGCCTTTGAATAATTTGAACCCGCTCTATAAAATTTTAGTCACGTCCGAGCACATTAATAGGGGTTATTTAAAATTTGTTTTCTAAAATTCAAAAAAATGGAATGCCGGCGTTTTATTGCCTTTGAGGTTTAAATTATTCAAAAGCAATAAAAGATTGTCTGGGTTTTATTGCCTATGAATTTTAGAAAACAAATTTCAAATAGGTAACTTCTATTGTGTGCTCGGACGTGATTAAAAATTTTAAAGAGCGGGTTTAAATTGCTCAAAGGCAAAAATTTCCTTTTGCCGGAGTTTTATTGTCTTCGAAAAATTCAAATGCAATAAAACTCCGACAAAGGAAAATTTTCTATTGGTTAAAACACCCCTAACCCCCCTTTTCGTTGTTTACTTTCCGAGGTGCTCATTCAAACTTGGCCTCATTTGATTTTTCGTTCTACGGTGCGAAGTTGTTTTAGTGTAGTGGTTTTAACAAGTTCCTTCAATTATTGTAAATACCTACTTTACATTATTATTGTCATTTTTTTTATTTAAAAGTTTTAAATTTTTTTTACATTTAGTACAAATGGGAAAAATGGTTCAAATTTTTTTTCACTTTCCCATTTCTTGAATACTTTCAATTTTAATTTTTTTTCAACTTACATAAATTTTTTCCATTCCGATTTCATCAACATTTCAAATTTTTTTTCCAATGTGACAGAGCACATTTCAATTTACCCTGCTGCCACTGGTCATTTTATGAACAATGCGCCACCCAAGTAGAAAACGAAGGAAGAAGAATCCCCTGTGGAACGTTTCATGAGTTACACTCGAATAGTTCTGTATTTAATTTTCCCGATAGCTTTCAATTAAAAAGTACACACGATTTTTCTTCCAATTTTTTTCAACTAAATTGTTAATTTTACTGTAATTAATCGATAAATACGCGGTCGTTTTTCGTGTAAAATAGTTGGCTACGGCCTATAATTTATTTTTCTTTTTTTATATTCGTGTTCGTTCGTTCGTTAACCCGCGACCGTTTGTATCGTTTTGTACCTAGCGTCGAATAGGTCAATGTACTTTTCTTTTTTCTGTTTCGATTTTCTTTTTAGAAAATCGAAATCAGATTTTGTAATTCTTTCGTGTACTATAAAATGTCTATTTATTTCGTTAAATAAATAGTAAAAAAGAAAATCTGCGTTATTTTTCATTCGTTGAAAGTTTTCTTTTTTCTCGTATTTTTGCGTAAAGGACGATGTCCGTAAACGATACTTGTTGATTGGTCGACGTGACCGTAAATCAAATTTTGAGCTACGTGCCTGTCTCGCCCGCGAGAAAACCATAACGTGAAAATCTACGTTATCGTAGATCTAGCTTTTCCGAACCATCGGAAAAGTGGGTATCCTATTTCCTGCTTTTAACCGAAGTTTAAGTCAGGAAAATTCATCGTAAAGGTCCCCGAAGCGGATCCCAACCGTACTAGCTGAAAAGCAGCGAAAAACAGAATCAACCAATAGCGAAGTTCTATCTTTCGTCTTACGACCAATCATTGCGTTCCAGTCGAGTTTCCGACTTTTTTTCCGAAGGAACGGAAAACTCAAATTTTCAAGGTATCGATTCTACGATTTTTCACGCTCCTTTTCGACTAAAAAGTCGATATTCTTTCATGGTAGCATAGTATCGTGGTTTCCTGTGAACGGCATAATCGACTCGGTATATGATACCTCGTCTGTCGAAGCTCATTGGTCGAGGCGACGCTGCAAAACGATACCTCCAAAGAAGAAGACTTCCGTGGTTTTCCAGCGTCGAGCGAATCTGAAAGAGTGTTAACTCGATCACAAAAACGTAAAATTCGTAAACGGGTTTATCGAAAGAACTGAATACTTCCCTCGTCGGTCAATCTTCTGCGTCGACGATACCAACAGCTCCGTGCATCGAATCAGCCAATAACGAGTCAGACGCAGCGTCGATCATCTCCGACGACCAATCCGAAAGCGAGAAAAACTGCTACGTGCTCCGAAAACGAATCGTCAGCGGTCCGAAATGGCTTCTGGAGAATCGTCGTCGAACATTCCAGCGCACTTGATCTTCAATGGTACCGACTACATCATCTGGAAGAAGAGAATCAAATCGTTACTATTGGCTAAAAGATCTCGAAAAAGGCTATTACAACGAATGGCGGCGCGACCGATAAAGAGAAAAGGAAAGCGTATTTTGAAATCGTCAGCCACACAACGAACGCGGTTTTCCGGCTCATACGCGAGGAAAAGGATCCCGAAAAACTCCTCAACGAACTCGACGAACGATATGCGAAAGAGAATCAGCAGATTGTAATCGCATGTCGTGCAAAATTAGCGGCCCTCGATATCGACAAATTCAGGTCCGCTACCGATTACTGCGATGAAGTCTCCAGCCTAGTGAACCAGATGGAGGCCGCCGGTACGAAGGTCCCGAAGGATGAGGAGTATGCGTTTTTGAACTCCGGACTCAAAAATATCGAGAAATGGAAGTCCGTTAAGAAACCGGCAGAAGCCCTTTTGAATATCGCACCCGCCGACCCAAAATTCCTGAGGGGTTTATTAACCAGCGACGACGATAAATCCGAAAAGGCGACGTCGAATATCAACAAAGGTTCGGCAGTTAGTAACTTCAGCGTCGAATAATCGAAGTCCGAACGATCGTAAGCCGCGTCCGAAATGTGCCAAGTGCAAAAAGCTCGGCCATCTCGCGAAAAATTGTTGGGCCAATCGAAATCAATCGCCGAGAGGAGAAATAAAATGCTATCGTTGCGGTGGCAGCACGGCCACATAGGAAAGCAGTGCCCTCGGTATGGTGATGAAGCGAATTCAAAAAGGTCTGAACCTAGTTCCAGCTCCAGTTTGAATTCGCCGGCGCCGAAATCTCCGTCGAATGCTGAATCGTCGAATCGTCCAAAGGCTCTCATGACATCCGAAGAAAATGTAGCGCTAATTTCGACCGTCGGTGAAATGTCTTCGTGCTCGACACCGGCGCCACTAGCCACATGATAAACGTACCCGGTATTTGGTCAACGAAAAGCCAGTAACGTCGAACGCTGAAATTATCGTCGCGAAACAAGATACAGCTATCGTACGATCGTCGGTTGGTGAGTTACCAGTCACTAACGATAGCGGCGTAAATTTTATCATGCAAAACGTGAGTTACATTTCCGATTTATCATACAATTTAATGTCGTGAGTCAAATCCGTCGTTTAGGTTATGATACCGTGATCGCCGATAAAATTTCGATCGTTCACCGCGATACTGGTGAAAAACTGACTGATGTTTTTGAACAGTCAAACGGTTTGCTTACTGTTAAATTTAAGCTAAATAATTGTACCGATAATTTCGACTTCGCGTTAAACGCTCTATGGCATCGTCGGTTAGGCCATCCGAGTAGATCGGTGATGTACAAAATACCCGATATTAGTTGTACCGAACATGACTGCCCTCTTACGAACGAGTGCGATACGTGTGCCAAAGCAAAGCAGCACCGTGGGCCTTACAATACCGAGCGCGAAAAGGCGAAGCAAACCGTTGGACATAGTCCATGTCGACGTAATGGGTCCGCTGAGCGCCGGTATAGATAATGAAAGGTACATTCTTGTATTGTCGACGATTTTTACTCACTACGCGGTAACGTTCGCGATAACGGCTAAATCGCAAGTCGGCGAATTTTTCGAAAAATACGATAACATAGTAACGAAACCTATGGAATCGTCAAAATTAAGCAACTACTTTGCGATAGCGCGAGACCGAGTTTATAGGCGGTAAATTTCGCGAAGTAATCGAAAAAAAAAAGGTATGCGATTAATGGGCTTCGGAGCCTTATGAACACGAACATAACGGTACGGCCGAACGTTTTCTACTTACCATCAGTGAAAAACTCCGTTCGCTTCTTTTCGATTCGAAGCTCCCCCGTCGATTTTGGCCGTACGCGTTGTACACGGCTACATTTTTGTATAATCGTCTTCCGTGTTCTGCTATCGCCGATAAAAGCCCGTATCGTTTATGGTTTGATCGTGACCCGACTTTCCAATATGTTCGTATCTTCGGCTGCGTCGCTAGGGAATTTATTCCTAAAGAAAAACGAACAAAATTAGATCCGAAATCCGTTTGAAAAAATGTTAGTCGGTTATACTGAAACAGGTTACATGTTACTCGATGTACCGCGAAATAAACTATCGTATTCGTCTAACGTCATCTTCGATGAAAATCAGCTTTATGCTGACCGGTTAAATGAAAATTCGTACGACGGTACCGTAAATCTTGAACCTGAAACAGTCGAAAATTCGTTAGTCGCGATTAAAATCCAATCTGTGTAACGATGACGATCGTATCGAATACTCCGCGTTAATAGCTACTGAGCAGGGCAAAGAACTCACGTATGAAGAGGGCAGTAAACGGTCCTGAAGGTAACGAGTGGAAAAAGGCGATCGAGGAAGAACTGAGAGCGATGGCAGTGAAGGATGTCTGGTACGAAGTCACCGAGGATGAGCTTGAAGGCAAGGACTTTTCCAAAGTCGATACGAGATGGGTTCTGCGAAAGAAAATCTCGGTTAATCACGTCGTAAAATTTAAAGCTCGACTCGTTCTCCGCGGATACAAGGACTCTCACCAATACGAGCTGGATGAGACTTACGCGCCGACTGCAAACGTATCGATCGTCCGTGGTATCGTCTGCATAGCCACCGTGAATAAATGGAAACTCCGCCAAGCCGATGTATCGACGGCGTTCTTAAATGGCGAAGCGACTCGTATGATTGTCTTCGATCCACCGAAAGGATCTTCCGTAAAACGCAAAATTGTATTCGTGTTAAAAAAGTCCCTTTACGGACTCAAAACTTCGCCGCAGAACTGGAACAAAAAATTAAAGAAAATTTTAGAAAAATTAGGTTTCGAACAGTCTGCAAACGATCCGTGCGTTTATGTTAATAAAGACGGCGATAAAACTCGGTGTATCTTTGTAATTTTCGTCGACGATTTCCTAATAACCGGTTCCGACGCCGAATTAATCGAGTGGCTGATCGATCAGCTAAATAAAGAATTTGGAATTCGAGATCTAAAAGAACCAGAAAAGTTCATCGGTATCGAAATCGAACGTAAAAGTGACGATGTAACGTACTTACATCAAAAATCGTACATCCGTGAATTAATCGTGAAATATGATCTTGAAGATTCGAATCCGATATCGTCGCCGATGGAACCCGGCTTAAAAATCGAAGACAAACGGCTAGATAAATCGTTCGAAACGAAAGTTCGTGGTATTCTTGGATCGTTGTCGTATCTATCGCGAGGTACTCGTCCCGATATCGCATTCGCCGTTAATTTCTTGTGCAGATTTCAGCATCTCGCTAATGCTGAAATTTTTAATTATGCTAAACGCATCATTAGGTATTTAAAAACGACAATCGATCGGTCGTTAGTTTATAATTCGAACTACCTTAATGTATCGTATCCGTTAAAATTGTACTCCGATTCCGATTTCGCCGGTGATGACTCCGATCGTAAATCCACTACCGGTATCGTCGTCATGTTGAATGGAAATATCGTCGACTGGATCGTCCGAAAGCAAAACTGCGTAGCATTATCGTCGGCGGAAGCTGAATACGTAGCTTTATCGACGGCTGGAAAAGAAGCTCGATCGTGGATTAACCTGTTGAGTAGTCTCGATTTGGTCACCGACGTTGTACCGATATTCTGCGATTCAAATGCAGCCATTTCGATAGCGAACACCGACGAATCTCGTCGCACTCGACACATTGATGTATCGTATCATCATGTTCGCGATCTTATCAAATCCGGAATCATTCACATCGTAAAAATTTCATCGAGTGATAACATCGCCGATCTATTGACTAAATCGACCAATAGGATCGTCTTCGAACGCTTGTCGAATGAAATTTTCGATTTTAATAAAAATAATTTATCGTCCGAGGGGCGGTGTTAATTTTACTGTAATTAATCGATAAATACGCGGTCGTTTTTCGTGTAAAATAGTTGGCTACGGCCTATAATTTATTTTTCTTTTTTTATATTCGTGTTCGTTCGTTCGTTAACCCGCGACCGTTTGTATCGTTTTGTACCTAGCGTCGAATAGGTCAATGTACTTTTCTTTTTTCTGTTTCGATTTTCTTTTTAGAAAATCGAAATCAGATTTTGTAATTCTTTCGTGTACTATAAAATGTCTATTTATTTCGTTAAATAAATAGTAAAAAAGAAAATCTGCGTTATTTTTCATTCGTTGAAAGTTTTCTTTTTTCTCGTATTTTTGCGTAAAGGACGATGTCCGTAAACGATACTTGTTGATTGGTCGACGTGACCGTAAATCAAATTTTGAGCTACGTGCCTGTCTCGCCGCGAGAAAACCATAACGTGAAAATCTACGTTATCGTAGATCTAGCTTTTCCGAACCATCGGAAAAGTGGGTATCCTATTTCCTGCTTAAACCGAAGTTTAAGTCAGGAAAATTCATCGTAAAGGTCCCCGAAGCGGATCCCAACCGTACTAGCTGAAAAGCAGCGAAAAACAGAATCAACCAATAGCGAAGTTCTATCTTTCGTCTTACGACCAATCATTGCGTTCCAGTCGAGTTTCCCGACTTTTCCGAAGGAACGGAAAACTCAAATTTTTCAAGGTATCGATTCTACGATTTTTCACGCTCCTTTCGACTAAAAAGTCGATATTCTTTCATAAATACAAAAATTTTCCAAAAAAAATTGAGATTCACTTTGCACCATTCAGGATTAAAGCAGAAGGAAACACTCTGCGGTACCAACAAGAGTAAGAATTGCATTATTTAGAATACAAGACCAGTTATAGAGGTATAATGAGAGTGGAAATAGAAGTCCAGTTATAGAGGTATAACAGGGGTAGGGTTATAAGTCCAGTTACAGAGGTATACTACTCTTCAACTGCTTCTATGTATATCACATTACTTATAGGGGTATAACTGCTCTTTAACTGCTTTTGTATTTCCATTGTTCTAAACTTTTTTTTTGTTTTGTTTGTAGTGAACAATTCTTCCACGAAATGGAGAAAAAATTCGTTCACATAGAAATATCCGACAAAACCAGTTTACTCAACTTAATATAAATAAAAACGATGCTCTAATAATACCCAATTAATATCAAATTTACAATCATGGACGAGGAAGAACCGGCGGCGGCGGGGAGGAAGCCATTTGAACAGTAAATCATTGGAAATACGAATACGGGTAGAAGGTATTCATTAACTAATTATTGAAAATGTTTTTTTTTTTCAGTAAACGAAGGGCACAACCAATAGAGAAATTCTATTGTAATTATTGTCGCACACCACATACGATCTACAAAAGCAGCGCAACTTTGGCGAAACATTTTAAAGAATGTCATGGGGAAGAGCCTACGTTTAGTTGCACTCTATACGGAACTAGACTGAACATAAGAAGCAGGAGTATCACAGTGCACTACTTCAGAAACCACCCTGATAACAATTCACCATCCGATGAGGAAAGAAAAAATTGTGGCGAAATCGGCAGAGAAATATCAACAACATGAACGCGCGTACCAAGCTCAAGTAAGCAATTCATATATTTTTCACCCATTGCCGATTTTACGATTCATTTTGTCTTCTCTACTATCAACTAATTACGACTATTTTTTGTTATTTTCCTATTACAGCCGGATGCTCGAGGAGCAACTATTCTTGAACAAACATTTCCGCCGCGTTCTCCCCGACCATGATTATTTTCACACACTCAGCCAAATTACGAACTTAATTTCCGTAATGGGACGAAAAATAGCGCAGGAGGTTAAAGCAGAAGGAAACACTCTGCAGTACTAACCAAAATCAGTTCATGGGAGGGAGGAAAGGTGGCATCTTTCCTTCTGCAATGCCAATGAATTTTTCTCTGATCTTTACTATTCAAAGAAGTTTTGCAGCGATTGAATCATCTATCTGTTTTACTTATCCAACAAGATCAGCGTGAAATGGATTTTGTAAAAATTATGGAAAACGTTTTTCCAAAAAATTGATATTACAATGTCCGCATTACAAATTCATTTTGTAAAAAAAAAAATTGATTTTCTCATATTTTTATCAGCAGCTGTAATATATTGAACACGGCATATCAGTCGACTCATTTTTTTTTAGACCAAAGCCTAACATGAGACTAAATTTGTAAATACAAATTCTATATTAAATAAATGAAATGAATGAATGAATTTGTATTTTATACTTTTATATAATTACCTATTTCAAGAAAAAAGTACCTGCATACCAAAGAAAGTAAGTATACCTGTTACCGGACTACAGTATTCCATACTTGCACGAGCATTGAAAATTTTCAAAGGTATGAAAAGTGTAGTCGAACTACAGTATTCCAGACTTGATTTTGAAAGTAAGAATACCTGTCACCGGACTACAGTATTCTATACTTGGACGAACAAGGTATGAAAAGTGTAGTCACAAACTATTAAATTTTAAATAAATAAACATATTTATTATTAAAATTTTAAAGTAATTTTTTTTTTATTAAAAAAATTGAATTAATATTTTATTATGTAGGTACAAATTGCCAGTCACTTTTATTTTACTACTAAATCGAAGAAATTTGAATGGAATGATGTAGCGAACGAGAATTTTCTGAAATTGAAAGAGGAAATTAAACACGCGACGCTGTTAGTCTATCCCGACTGGACTAAGGATTTCTATATTGCTACGGATGCGTCTGAAGTTGCGCTAGCAGGTGTGATTCTACAGGAGCATATCATGGACGATGGTAAAGCGTTTATGAGGCCCATTTCTGTCGCGAGTAGGACTCTGAAATTTCATGAACGGAATTATACGATCATGGAGTTGGAGCTGCTGGCTGTAATCATGACTCTATCGAAACATTTTTATGTGCTGTGCGACTACAAAATCCACGTATATACGGACAATGAGTCAGTGTCTTACCTCAAACGAAATGAGGACTTGTCTCATCGTCATATGAGATGGCTTATGTACCTCGAAAACTTCAACTTAGACCTGAATCACATTTCCTGTGCGACAAATTCGCTGGCAGATTTCCTGTCGAGGTTCTATTCTTATTCTATTACAAAGCGTGAGAAGAACCTCTCTATATTTATGTTCGATTACCAACCGCTGGATAACCTATTTATAGACGTCGCGAATATTCTTTGTTTTCAGCAAAAAGATCTTCGCTTGCTAATGTTTGTCAAACGCGCCGACGAGAAGGTTGCATTCGACAAAGAATTGAAATTGTTTCGTTATTGTGGTAACGACGGTCTCTATCACATCGACGGTCTCTATTGCATCTACATTCCCAAGGAACTGCAAGCTCGCGTAATTGAGTATTATCATTATGATTACGGCTAAGTCGGCATTACTCGCTTGATAATTATAATTCACCGTCATTTCGATTGGCCTGACTTAATGGTTCAGGTAATGAATTTTGTCAACGATTGTATGTTGTGTCAGCTTGCGTGTAGATCGAATCAACAGCTGATTGGTCCACCGAAAGGAGTTTCAGTTGAAAAGTTCAATGACCTTTTATGCAGATTTTTTTGGTCCGTTACCAGCTGGTTGTGCTGGAATCGTAATGATTTTAGTTATTGAAGATCATTTTTCAAAATTAGTTAAGCTCTGGGCTATGAAGAAGCCTACAACTACTAATTGTATCAATAAATTTGAACGTTGGATTGATCAGTGGGGTAAGCCGAATTGTATTTTGTCGGACAACGGTCCCCAATTCAAGTCGACATATTGGCGTCAATTCTGGCGTAATCAAGGTGTCGAAGTGCATAAAACTAGCCGTTATACCACTAGCTCAAACGCAGCAGAACAAGGCATGGCTTGTATCGGCTCGAGTATTCGTAAATATATCACCGATAAACAACGAAAGAGGCCTCTTATTTTACAGGAAATCGAGAAGAAACTCAACTATACTGAGCACCTGTCGATTGGGTGTATACCACATGAACTCATTACTGGACAGCCGGTACCTGATGCGTTAGTCGATATTCTCATTAAGAATCGTGTCGTTGACCCAGATATCACCAAGACAGCTTCTGTGAATTTTAAGCAATCGCTCAAAAGGCGAGAACTTCAAATTCTCAAGAATAAACGTTTGGTGAAACTGAAAACGGGTGATCGCTTTCTTGTGAGAAATCGTGTACTTTCGAACAAACTCAAGGGAGTTTCCGCCAAGTTGTCCTTGCAATGGAGAGGACCATACACTGTGACGAAAGAAATCTATCACAATGTGTACGAGCTCGCCGATGAAAATAACACTAAGATCAAAATACGTGAGAATATCCGCCATCTTCGTATTTTGCCCCACGCTAAGAAGTCTTCTAATTTTAATCGAAAGCCAAAATTAGAACCGATTTGATTAAAATCTACAGATAACATAAAATCTCCTAGCCATTGTGTAATTGATCCATCCGAGGAATCGATTTCTTCAGAGCTCCCTCAAAGCCAAAAAGACCAGCCTTTTGATTCGGCTGCACCTAAAAATATTACGAAAGAAAATATAGATCGCGAGAAAGAGCAATCGCCAAATTCGGTGGATCCCAGAGGTGGAACTCAAAACTCAGACTCTGATTTTGAAACGACTCCAGAAAAGCATTGCATGACGAATCGCTAGCAGAACCGCTTGTAGTTGCTAATTGCTTTAATGTAGACGTCACACCGCTTAATTGTAGTCGCTTTAATTTTAGTAATAATACCGCTTATAATATTCCGAACTGTATAGTGATAGATCGGGTACTTTTTATTTGTTTTAGGTCAATGTTTTTCAAGTGCTCTGCAGGCCATCAACATCGGTTAAGCGCTGATGCTGAGTGGATCCCTGCGACCATGTTACGTAGCGAGTACTTTGAAGAACGAATTGACCTGACGATTAACGTGCAACCATTGTGTTTTTATTGTGCAGATTGTATAATTTTAAAAATTTTAATGAAATGTTTATTTAATTTATTGTTTTAACATGAATTTGAAAAAAATTATAAAATTCTTTGTGTAGTTTTAATTATACAGATTGTAAAATTGTTACAATTTAATGAAATGTTATTTAATTTATGGTTTTGACATGAATTTGAAAAAAATTGTAAAATTCTTTGTGCAATGTTCAATTTTTTCATTCTGCAGATGATTGTGAAATTCGAATGTAATGTTTATTTAGTCAATTTTTCGTCATAAATTCGAAAACAAATTATGGTATACTGCCCATTCGGTCCACTGTGCGTGGGCGAAGCCTTTTCAGCCCCTCGTCAAATGAATAACGGAGGTCGAACATTTACTCCGCCATCAACTCTACAGGGTAAGATGATAAAAATTTGTTAGGACCTTAGAAATATCAACCAATAAGTCAAAATAATATGTATTCATCTATTTACGGATAATTAGTTAGACACGCCAATTTGGTACCTCGACGAGTCTTAAGGTCGGAGGCTCGCGTATGTTTAAAAAAATTAAAGACAAATTATATTTAAGTATATTTTTGGGTATATCGTGAATTCCTTCAACTCGAAATGAACCATTTTCACCGGAATAAACACGTACACGTCGCGATCGAGCGTTTTTATGATGGACAACAGTACTTGTAAACCATACAAAATCACGGACCTGAGTGATAAAAGAAGATGTGGCGTTGAAATGCCCCGCAGCACACGAGAAACCCTTCTTCTCCAACATAACGAACGTTCCACACGAAAATACTACCGCGAGTAGGAAATTAAATCTTACGAATATCCCATCCACGGGAGCACGATGTCATCACCAAGATCGCTTATTTTTTATAAAGTATTTCTGCGGATTTGCACAAAGACGAGGTGGAAGTCGACTAAACGACGCAGGTAGAAATACCAAAGCAAGGAAAATTAAGAAAAATCCGACGTAAAAAAAGAATCGCTGCGGTATTGGAAGAGGAGCCAGCAGTATATAGCGAGAAATGAAAGTAGGTATTCGAAAACGATATCGAAGAAAGAAAATTGAACTTTCTCTCGACGAGAAAGAGAGCTTATCCGAGTATTTATAGCTTATCTGGTGTACCTCAGAGCTCACAGCACAACGAGATCGACGTACCCTTTTTCCCAACCACCATCTCCAAATATACGAGAAAAACCCATCCGGGTACAGGGGGAGAAAAAATACCGAAATATAATAAATGCGAATTGGAGATAATTGATGGGACACGTCATTTGCATGTGAACGATTTAAACGCTTTTGGTATATTCGCGCGTTCGTATTATACTATAAAGCGATGATGATGATGAAAATTGAACAGACAGACAGACTGAGAGAGGAAATACTTCAGCGTGTATATAGATCACTGTGTAAGTGTAATGTACGTTCGTGTACGCGATGAGCTCGCACACAGACGCATCAGAGTAAAATTTTCCACCTCTTTCTCTCCGCCAGGCACCCTCGAATGGTGAATATATACTGTCGAAGTGATAGACATCTCGCCAATATACGTATATCTATAATATGGTGTAAAGTTGAACGCGAGCGAGGCGAAATATAATTGCAAGGATAACATTATCAATCATACGGTTTGAAAATATTCAGTGTTATGCCACGTATAGATATATGTATGGTATGGTATATGTAGAAGAACCCGAGTGCGAATTCAAGTTTTTCTCCTTTTTTTTTTTTTTTGAATAAAAACACGCGAACCCTCCTCTCCTTGCCATATCTTAGCTTATTTTTCCTCTTCGCTTACAGAGATAATCGCAGAAATGCGATAATTCTTCGTCGATGTGTTCGGAAAATGTGAGAAATAGCGAAGAATCCGGACTGTTCGAATCGGTTCGTTCTTGAACAGTGACGTAGCGAAGTATTTTTTTTAAGGGGGTTGGGGGGGAGGGCGTTCACGATTTTTCCAACTTTGAAACTGAAATTTGTCAACTTTAGAGATGAAATCATAAGCCTGTCCAGAAATTATTTAAGGGAGGGGTTGAGAATTCGAGTGAAAATGAAGAGGGGGCATAAATAGATTTGAGCAAAGAAAAATTAGAAAATTGCGGAATTGTTTGGAATAAACAATCAATACCTACTCAGATCTGAATTGGTAAAATTTACCCGCTTGAATTGGTGAAATAAATCTAACTGAAAATCAGTGATTTTCACTGATCTTTCCGCCTCGTCAAAATTATTGATTTTTCCTGACTAATGGGTATTGAGAAATCAGTGATTTTGGAGCGAAAGATCAGTGAAAAATCATTAATTTTCTATGGAAATGATTTCACTGATTCTAGAAGGCAAAATTACATCGAAAACCGATTCAGATTCAGAGAGTTATTTATGTTTATTCAAGAAATAGAATGACTCAGATGTTGCCAGAGCGAAGCGAGAGCGAAAATTTTTCGGAAAATCATGTTTGTATAACAAAAAAATGCACTTTTTCACATTTTCGAAATAAAAAATCTCCTTTCCGAGCTTGGGGGGAGAGCTCGAGCTCCTCGAGTGCGCTTATGGATGAAATGAATTTGAAGTAAAGTTTTGGTTTCATAAAATGGAGTTGCAAAGTGTGCAGTGACGTACCGAAGTCCGAATATTGAATTGAAAGGGCAAAATCTCAGAATTTACGAGTCGATTTTTGTAAAATTTTGAAAATTAATTTATTCAGACACGAAACAGAATTGACATTTTTGGGGCGCAGATGAATGGCACAAATTTGCTGACTGGGCTAAATTTTTTGGCCTCTTTTCCCTCTCATTCGGTTCATTGCTTTTCCCGGACTCCTTGAATATAATTTCATTGTACAAATATGTAGTTGGAAAATCTCTGAAACTGTATTTTTGTCCCGAACGAAGCAAAGGTGAAAAATTTCAAGAAAAATTACAATTTATTTAAAAAAATTTGTACCTAGTTACAATGTGCTTGTGAGAGAAATGAATTTGGCCCGAGCGAAGGGCGAAAATTTTAGAAAACAAGTTCAAGACGCAATAAAACAATGTTTTAGATTAATAAACTTGAATAGAAAATTTCCATTTTTACTTTGAAATTATTGAAGAAGAAATATGATGAGGCCGAGCTCAGTGAGGCCAAAGCTTTTAAAAAATTTGATTTTCAAACATCGAAAATAATTTAAAAATTATAAAATTAGTCGAAATATGTACTTAATTTCGAGAAAAAATATGAAAAAAAAAACCGTTTATAAGATTTGGAATTAGATAAAATACAATAAGGCCGAGCGCAGTGAAGCCGAAATTTCTGAAAATTTTAGAATTGAGAGGTAATTTTTGATTTTGATTGTATTTTCCGAACAAGGGACATTATCTCCAAAAATTTTCTTTTTTTTGATCAAATAATTATTTGTACCTTTATTATTAATTTTAAATTCATATCAACTTTATTAATAGTTTTTAGAGTTGGTAGAATCATAATGGACGACTGAACTAGCTAGTCTTGCTAATGAAAAGCTGAAAAGAAAATCTGCCGATAAACCAAAATTATTACCACAGGGTGCCCACAATATTTCAGGAATGATTTTCCCTCACTTTTCCAGGGTTTCCAGACAATTTCTTCAAGTTTTCCAGACTTTTAACACATGATATTTATGAAACTTTGGGGTGGGGGGGGGGATTTGAAATTCTGACATGGAAGCAAGACTTTTTCATGACTGAATTTCTATTTTATTATGTTAAGAATCCCAGTAATTCAATATCAGATTTTTCTAAGAATTATGAAAAATCACTCACTCATTTGTATGTAGATGTAGGTACTTCATGTTATAATGACAAAAATTCGTGACTCACCTGAAACAAAAACAACAAAATTGATAATTGTACATTAGTTGATGCAATGGAATTCAATGGACAAACAATATTTCAAAATTTTATAGAAGCAAAGAAAAATTCGCTTCAATTTTTTATGATAAAATGAGCGAGAAAACACTTCACAGATGATTCATCTTCAGAAACGGTTCGATTTAGCTGGCAAGCTTGAGCACGTGGATCGGGAGAAAGTCCCGTGCCCACATCCTGCCTGCTCGCTGATGGTGCAGGGGACTCGTCAGGTAACCGTTCGGTACTTACGGGATGGTGAGTTCGTCGGCACCGGATTTCCGATCCCTGGATATTCCCGTCATTTTACGTGAGATGTACCTCGCATCACCGGAAAGATCGACGCACGACGGTGAAATTGAACCGACGCAACGCGAATGGATCATAGATGTGTAGTTGGTCCAGCATCAGCTCATACGTATTTTCGGCGCGATTGAGAGGCTTTTATTCAAACTCTACTGGTCAGCAATAATTACCATGATTCCAGAACGACACAACTACGATGTAGTTTCGAAAAACTGAGTTAAAATCGCCTTACTACATTGAAAAGTAGGTAATTTTCGAGTAATGGGGAGGGGAGGGTGAGATGAGAATGCGAAGGGTGGGCAAGTAAATTATTTGATAAATTTTAGCCTTAATTTTTAGGTCAATAGCGAAAACCGCGTAAAAATAACTGCATTACAGCCGTAATTAGGTGTTTTAAAAACCTGAGTAAGGGGTGGGACGTAAGAATGACGTAAAGGGGAGCGACGAATTTTTTTTTTCTAATTATAGGAATAAATTACTACGTATTGGAAAAAATTTCGTTCAGATAACCGGATTACATCATGAAATACACACATTTCAAGTTTCAAAAGGGGATGGGGCCTTTTTAAGGGTTGGAGGAGGGGAGGTGATAATCGTTCATGAACTACAACAGTACGATAATCAAGGTTCCACACTAACATTACGAAAATATACACAATAAATACGATGTTTCGCACCACCTCGAGGGGGGGGGGTGGTACCTCAGCCCATGGTCCGAGGGGTGGAAACATTTTTTTTTCTTCATCAGTAATAAAAGGCCTTTCCAAAAATATGATGTTCCCATAGTCCCCGAAAAGTACTCACAGCGCTAAAAATTCGATTTTTAAGAGCCCCCCAGGGAGTGAGCCCAGTGACTTGGGGTTGGGAACATTGCATTTTTGGAACGAGGGCGTCTGTGAGTATTTTTTACAGACCGAATATTTTAGTCCCCGAACAAAAAATTTTTTTGAACGATAATCGGGCATAGAATATAGACTAAACAATGCATAATATTTTCAGGCGAAAAAATATCCAATTCAAAGTCGATATAAATTCCGTATTTTGGAATTTGATGATTTGGTGTTGGCTGCATTGGTGTACAAAATTTTCAACTTTTTTTCAAAATTCACCTTCAGTGATTGAAAAAAATATTTGTTCACTTACTCGATGAAAAAAAAAACATTGCAGCTTAGTGATAATTTCATATTATTGAAATATTGCAATCTGCAACTTTTCAACCCCCTGGTAGCAGTTAGAGTTTTGATCTGAGAAGGATGGCGACGGTTTAGAGAAATGTAGAAACTCAAATCGCATCTTTTAAGTACTAGGAAGGCTTCTCACACAATTTTGTTTGGCTAAAAAACCTAAAAAAACGTTTTTTTTTCAAAAGGAGGTGCACTCCTGCTCCCCTCCCCTTGCCCCTCGTGAACTCAAAATTTTTTTTGAAGTCTTCCACTAAAAGTAAACCATCCCACCAAATTTGGTCAAAATACAAGATTTTTTTTTTTTTTCGATCCTCCCTAATTGTACATGTAAGGTCAATTGGGGTAATTGTAAATTTTTCGGAAAATTGAACCGATTTTGTGATACTCTTTTTCGTTTTACTCTGTAAGTAAGAAAGCAAAGTGATTGAAATTTTTTCCATGTATCAATGAATGTATGAGGAGTAATATGGCGGTTTGTTTTCATCGATTCGATTATTCATTCCGAACTTATGGACTTCGTTTACAATTGGACAAGAATATTTACATTTACCCCACTATGATGGGGTAAATGTAAATGCATACATTGTACCCCATAAAAACGTATCCCTCGGTTTTTTTTTGCATAATTTGGAAAAAAATTATACAGATTAAATATTTAAACGTCTGGAAAAACTAACTTGTAAAAAAAAATCAAAAAAAATCAAAACAAAAAAAAATGATATTTTGTGTTTAAATTTGTGAATCCCATTTAAATAACACGTGTTTACAATTACCCCACATCTCAAAAATTTGATGGGTATTTGTGAATGCTGCAGAAAATTAATTTCTCAGCTTCAAAAATCATAAGTATTGAATTTCATCATTTTTGAATGTCCGTAGAACTAAATTAATGCATCAAACGCCAACTTTTTTACTTTTTTCTATTTTTTCTCGAATTTTGAAGATTACGTAGATTGTGTGAAAACCAAAATTTGATATCATGTTTTTTTCATCGCGAAATTTTTCATCTCAGCTGTCACCAAGAACCCGAAGTTCTTTATTATAGTAAGGCCAATTATTCACAGTTTTTATTTTTGGCAACTCCAGCTCGCTAGATGCATTTAAGTATTTACAGCACGACTTGTTTACAATTACCCCAAATGACCTTACTTGTGTTACGCCTAATCGATGTAATTGCCTAATCATGAAATAGGCAGTTTTTTTGCCCAATGCATGAAATCGGCAGCTCGTTGCCGATTTCATGCATTAGGCAAAAGTAAGGCGTAATTCTTGCCTAATTCTTGCCTATTGCATGAAATAGGCAATAAATTTGAACAAAATTACATACTTTAGGCAACCTTAAATGAGGCATCGAAATGAAGGAATTTTTGAAGAATGAATTCAGCGATTAAATAAAATAACAAGGAGGAATTTGAAAAAGCTGGTTTAGGTTTTTGTTCCCCATTAGAATTTTGACTTTAATGACCTTAACCAATCAAATTTGAGTCTAGTTTATCTTCGTTTGCCAGGTTTCTCGAAAATCTCATTGAAGGGACAATCAGGAAACATCTAAGTCAAAAATTGAAAAATTTTGGAACCTTTGCCATAGATAATGTAAAAAGTTCTAAAAGTGAATAGGAGGTAATTACCTGCGCGGTGGATTGTTTTGTGACTTTTCAAATAAAATTAAAGGATATTGAAAAAAAAGTTCTGGGGTGACGTCGAAAAAATGTGATGAAAATTTGAGCTCTCTAAATTGATCATTTCCAGTAACTGTAAATACAAAATGGATTTTGAAATATTTCTAACTTTTCAAAAAATGCATACCAATGTCCATTTTTTGTCTTTTTTTGATGGTTGGTTGTGTGTTTTATGACCTACAATGAATAAAAGAATTTTCAATTTTTCTTCATGGATACCTACGTATATTGTAGTACTGGAGGTCAATCCGTAAAAGCGGGATAAAAACTAGAAACTATAATTTGGACAAAATGACCACTTTCTAGCAAATACTGACTATTTTGGATAAAAATGAACCTTTTTTACATCAAGAATTTGAATATTATGTTGTAAAGCTGTGGTCAATCCATAAAATATAAGACCAACCAGTAGGACTAAAAATTGAAAAGATTACCAATTTTCCATCCAAAATTGGCAGTTTTTAATCAAAAATCGATTTGACCAATCTTGACCAAAAACTGACCCGATCTCGTTAATTGATTAAAAAAAAAATGATAACACTGGTCGACATTTTTAAACTTTTGAAATACTTACTGTTTGAAGTTTAATGGATGATTTTTGTAAGAAAAGTAGTGAAAAAATTTCATCACCCAATGATTTTTCACAATTCGAATTTTTGTTGACTGAACATTTTTTCACACTTTTTGATAACTTTTGACGTTTGAAGTTAATTTTCTGAGCAAATTCCAATTAATTTTTTTCTTACGAGGCTTTAGATTTCGAGATATTTCAGTTCAAAGTTCAACGTACAACTTATTATTTATATTGAAAATAATCCTTCTAGAAAAAAAACTAATTCAAGTGCACAGAAAAGAAATTCATTCTTCAAAAATTCCTTCCTTTCGATACTTCATTTAACGTTGCCTAAATGATGTAATTTTGTTCAAATTTATTGCCTATTTCATGCAATAGGCAAGAATTATGCCTTACTTTTGCCTATTTCATGAATTAGGCAATTACATCGATTAGGCGTTACACATGCATGTCGATGTAATTGCAGACGTCATGTCGAGCCAAATGTCGATTTTATGAATCGACAATCGCATCGCATTCGCATCGACATGACATCTACAATTACATCGACAATGTGTGTCACAAGTGACGGATTTCGATGCGTCGACATTTCTGTCGAAATTTACATTGACGTTGCTACACGGGAACTCAATCAGACCAAATTGAAGTATAAAAATTTTTTCTAAAGAGATAAGCGAAAGCATTTTGATCGGGCATTCATCCAATGATTTCTAATAAGTAATAAACGATTCAAGTAAAATATTAAATATTCTATTAAGTGAGTAAATGGTGCGCAAAAAAATAGAATATTTAATAGGTACCTACTTACTATTAACCCTCGATTTCTGCGTATGCACCCAGTAAACTATCACGCATTCGCAATCATAAAATTAATAATGAGTAGAGATATTGAAGTAAAGATGATGAAATAAAAAATTTTATCATAAAGGAATGTCTTTCTGTTTTATATATAAAGCGTTACATGTCATGAGTATGGGATAGTTTCATAGTACATGTTTTACGTTATACTTAGTGCCTATGAAGATGAATTTTCTGTGCAGTATTGTTATGTTGACATTTTTATACGCATCCTGTTACTTCAAAACGACGTATTCAAATTCGCAAGACTACAATTCAGATTACACAACTGGTAAAACCATCGTCGATTACAAACAGCTGTATTTAATGGAGCAATCGAGAGCCAACCTCGCGGATTGGAGATCACGTTGTATGGCAAAAGCATCGCGTTGTGAAAAATTATTTCGAGACACAGTCTCATTTTACAATTTGGAATTTATTGAAAAAAATCCAACAACAAAAAAATCCAGAAAAAAAACCAAATGCTCCAATAAAAAATGTGAATCGTATGTTAAAAAATGGGAACAGTTTGCTGCCGATCCAAAATATCATGTAAAATGTCTGTTATATAACGAATGGAAACTTGATTACGATCCTAAACAAGAGTTCATAAAAGCTGACGTGCCTCCTACTGCTCAGGCCCCAAAAGTTATTCAGGAACCTCTTACCGTTTCACCATCATCAACGACCAATGTACGTCCGACCACTAGCCCAGTGAAATGGAACGATATTAAAAGTCTGCCAAGAATGTTGAAATTAGTGTGGTTTCTGCATACCATTAAGCATGATAATACACCATCAGCCTCTCTTCACCCCGGACTGAGAGGCTGGCGGGAGATAATAAAATATTACGAATATATTGACATCGGAAAACCGAATATCGTTAGACTAGCACAGATAATCTTTTCAGCGACGGAATACGTGAACCAAAAGGTACACCATAATACGCAGGATATCGATCCTTTGGCTCTCGGAAAGGCTGCATATATCATCCCTTTCTCGCGGTGTATCCAGTGCCTCGCAGATAGCATTGGTTTTGTGACGCCTGAGTGCATTTATCCAACAATTTTCGATTCTCCGGTGTACCTACAACAGACTACGCCTGTGAACATTTCAAAAACATCTTCAACACCTTTCTTGGCAAAACTTTTAAAACCAGTTCCACAAGATTATGAAATGTTATACGACATCATTGAAAAGAATGGCTATGCTGCTGTATTTGAGGTTCCCACATCGACGTCGAAAAGTTCAATTCAGAACTAGCTGCTAGTTCTGAATTGAACTTTTCGACGTCGATGTGGGAACCTCAAAGTACCAAGAAGAAAAATTTCCTTCCAAGCGTTCCAATTGGCCAATGCGACCTCAAAGGTGTCAACTGATACGAAAAAACTGTAAAAATACGAAAATTACAAACCAACATTCTTCGAAAAATTAGCAAATTTTATGGTTTTAATAAATCTTTTTCGATAAAAAATTTCATCCTCGCTTCGTTCGCGCTTGATAAATTTAATAATTCTACCATTTTTCTCAATATTATAAAATTTAACTATTTTATGCGTAAAATTGATTAAGCATGTTTTTCAAAATACAATTTTTTAAAAAAAGAATCACAATTTTCTAAAAATTGACTTGAGCTATGAATTTTAGCAATGAATGTCAAGTATGAAGTCGATTTTTTTTGGAATTCATACAGGCATTGAAAAAAATAAACATTTTGGTACCATAGCTATAAAAAAATACTTGTAGAATGTAGATTTTATAGCTCTGGAATGTTTTTTTTACTGTTCCTCATGTATGAGTTGCGAGTTGAAATTCTTAATCCTTAACATTTGAAATCGTATAGCATTAAAATGTGCAAGTATTGCAATTTGAAATGCTGAATTTCACAATACGTTTTGTTGAAAAATCCGACATTTTAGTAGGCATTTCAGCGAACGAAAACTAGCATCCGCAAAATGATGCCAGTTTTCAAAAAAGATGCCAGTTCATCTGTAGACGTCCAAAAAATATGCCACTTTGACCATAGATAAATCTATATTTATATAAATAAGGAAATCTCGTTTTGGGACAATGGTTCCATCGTGTTCAGAAGGTACGAAAACGTGAAGAAAAGTTGTTCCGGACGCGAACGTTCACTTTAACCATGATGAACAATTTAGTACTCGACTGTCGGTAAAAGAATTAATTTGGTAGAAGTGAATCATGTGAGTAGTTTTAATCAATTTTTAAAAAGAAATTTCGAATTTTCTGGAAAAAAAACACTGAATTTGCGGTGATCTAAAATTGATGTAATTTCTTTATATTTTTTGCAAAAATATCAACGAATTTTCTAAAAAAAAAACATTGAAAAAAACGATTTCGAAAAAAATCACTCTTGATATTTAGAATTTAAAAAAAATTGAAAATTTGATTCAGAATTTCAAGATTTTTCAAAATTATTTTTTCATAAAAATATTGTGAACGATCAACGAATTTTTTTTGCAAAAAATGGCTGAAAAATTTGTAATATCATCATTCAGTGAATTTATATCATTGAATTCGTAATAATATTGCAAGATTTCTTGAATTATCATTACATAAATTCAGGGATTTTTTTCATGTGACGATTTTTTCATGTTGTGATTTTTTCGAAAGTGTTTTATCCAATGATTTTTTTTAGAAAATTCGTTGAAAATGTATTTTTTTTTCAAAATTGTTTTATTCTATGATTTTTTTAGAAAATTCATTGAAAATGGGTGATTTTTTCCTAAAAATTTTTATTCAATGATTTTTTTTAGAAAATTCGTTGAAAATATGTGATTTTCTTTCAAAATTGTTTTATTCACTGATTTTTTAGAAAATTTGTTGATATTTTTACAAAAAACATAAAAAAATTACATCAATTTTAGATCACCGCAAATTCAGTGCTTTTTTTCAGAAAATTATTACTTACATCATTCTCTGCTACCAAATTAGCGCATATTCTCAGTGCGCGCAAGCAAAAAAGATTATGCGCGCATTTTGTCATCACTAATCTTACTAGCACTTAATGTACTTTCCCGAGAAATTCGTATGCGTTTTCGCATGAGATGTAGAAGAATTTTTAAATCTATTTTTACCCTTTTCCTAAATTTAGGACAATTAAAGTAATAGTTACTTGATCAATTTGTAAACTTCATATCGGATTTGAGGGGGTTCATTGACCTCCAATAAAAAAACACATGTTTCAACTTTCAAATCTTTTCGAAAATGACATTAGGATGTTTGAAAGGCGAGAAAAGTCACGTGATCTAAGTTTCAATAAAAATCGTACACCGAAGAAGTAATGTAAAATTAGGGAAACTTTCATCGGATATGTGCAGATATTTTCAAACGGTCTTCAAAATTTCACATAACAAATTGCGTACCTGATCAAGATTCATGTCAAAAAAGTTGAGATTTTCAAAATAGGTCGGGAAAAAGCCGATAAAATGCACAAGTTTTGCTTTAGATTAAACTATTTTGAATTACCTATAAATGTGTATCTATTAAAAACAATTTTTTTTTCAAAATATTAAGATATTTTTTCAGTCAATGAATTTTTTTTATTAAATTAACGCATATTTTCACTTTCCAATTTTCAAAATTGATAGATATAAAAGGTCTGGCAGAATTCTCCTATGAACATGGAAGCATAGAGGTTCAAAATATTGAACTTGAATTTTTGGCCAATTTCGAGTAATAACTTGAAAAACGGAATACCACAATGCAATATTTAGGTTTCTGAATTCAAATTCGGCCTTATTTTTTTGATTCGAGTCCCTCTAGATACCTCTATGGACATGGGAACGTAGAGGCCCAAAATTTTGAACTTTGTATTCGGTCAAAATGTCAATTTTGAGTAAGAACTATTTTTTATTTTTTTAAATGTTTTTACCAACATTATTATCCAATCCCCTGTTCTGTGTCTCACCTACTCAACACCCACAGATTCCGTAAAATTTTCTATAAGACTAGCCCAAAATATTTTTCGACCCCTCAACCCCAAAAGCAAACTTTGGTGGAGAAAATTATTTTTCCCGTCATTAGTTACATAAAAGCAACCAAAATTTGGCAATCGGAACCCAGACAGAAAAATCCGGTCGACCTGTGTTATTCACAGCAAAAAAAGAGGGAATTTGTTGTTCAAGATGGATAATTTCATTGATATTTCTGAGATTACTATCGCTGAGATAATGAAAAACCGTAGGACCGTACTAACATTTTAATCATTCAGTTATCAATTCGTGGTAAAATTTTAAATACCGATGTTTAATTGAAATATCGAGTAATTTTTGCTTGGTCACTTCCTCGGTATGAAAAATCATCCATTTGAGTAAAAAATTCTCACATTTTACGAAATATTTATTCAAGTCATCGCGAAATTTGTTTCTTCCACAAAATATGTGATCCTACACCTTTAAATTGACATTCTAAAATGCCTACTTATTTCCGGAGTATATTTTTACTCGTATTAACGATCACGATACATTCGTCTATATCCCAACTTGTTCACGATGAATACACCGAAGTGAGTAAAATTATTATAAAAATTCAAATCATCGCGTACTTTCGTACTGAGACTGAATGCTAACCAAAAATGGTAATAATTCTTGTGTACCCAATTCCACAGGCAATCCGAAATGGAATGCTTAATTTCGGCGTTCGACTAAATTCACTCATCCAATCGGATAACACAGAGTTAAAAAATATAGCATTTTCCCCAGTTGGTGTGTATACAGCACTATCTCTGCTTCATTATGGAAGTGATGGAAATACTCGCGATGAACTCGGCGGTGTTTTAGGAATTCCCAAATCTTACAAGTAAGTTCGCTACCTGCTAATTTTCCATTTTTAGAAATTTCCCTCCCCAGTGCTGATTTAACGTGTTCGCAGCTTATTCAAGATCCACGAAACGATTCAAACTTTTTTGAAAACTCTCCATACCAGTCGACCCATCAAGTCACTTTTACCTGATCTCACCATAGGTAAAGCCAACGTGACTCGGCTTCGTTTCACCGAAGGCATTTTCGCCCAAAATGGTTTGAAGTTGAAAAGGAGCTATATCGTGAATACAAAGCCGTTATATGGCAACGAGGTGATAAACGTTAATTTTCAACACAATGGACAAGAGACAGCTGATATCATAAATACGTAATACTCGAGATATTATTCTATCCTGATAATTCGTCATTGATTCGCTAATTTCGATTCTTACTCAGGTACATTGCAAAAAACACCGAAAGACGTTCATCAGACTTGTACACCTTAGTGCCCCCACCATCCCAAACAAAACTCGTGGTGCAAAGTTGTTCATATTTTAGTTCCGTTTTCGAGATCAGATTCCATAAAAAGAAAACCAAAATGTAAGTGTCATCTATTATTTATCGTGGTGCGGTGAAGGCCTATTCTTCGAAAGCAATTGCTCATTGAAGGTATGTAGGGGTAGGGGGCTACTTTTTTAATATAAACAGATACCAGCATAAATGGAAGAGGAGAAATCGATGAAAAAATAATTTTAAATTCTTCAAAACCAGGTTTCGCTGGGGATATGAAAATCTTTATTTAAATTTTCTTGCTGTTCTAAGAATGGATTCTTATGAGTAGGAAAATCATGGATGAGAAAATGTACTTAATCAACATTGAAAAAAAAAATAGGAAACGAATACTGGAAAAAAATCGAAAGCATGGTCAATATTGAAAAAAAGCTTTGAATGAAAGAAAAATTCAACGAAATTCGGAGAAAAAAATTCAAAAACAAAAACCAGAAATTTTGGAATGTAGAAATTCCAAGTTCTAGGGATGATAGTTTTGCTCTCTTTTTTGCAAAATTTCATGAGGGAAATTTTAAAATTGCTATTTTTGACTCTACTCGTTCAACACTGGTGATACCCACCCTTTGCATGATTTATTGTGGTAGAGGGTTCAATTGACCCAATTGGACTTTTTCTTGAATATTTGATTGGTTTTTTGGGAACCCCAGAATAAGTAAAAATTCTCAGTTTGTGGTAAACATAGATCTTTATTATAAATCAGTGTTCGGAATTTAAAAAATGACTCAATCTAATTTTTGAAAGTTATGATTTGAAATCATTTTCGGAAAAATCAATTTTGGACACTTCTGAAAAAGTTTGAAAGTTCATTTTATAAGA